>JAZGUH010000770.1:0-614354 GCA_037893225.1 Hippasteria phrygiana | reverse complement strand
TGAACTTGCTTTTACTACCCATGCATAAACCAATATATAATACATAGGTTCCCATGATACTAGATTAAAATACCACCCATTGATAGTAGTGCTGCAGCCGAACCGCCGAACCGAACTAAAAATGGCCGAACATGGCCTTCCGAACCGAACCGAACCGAACCAAACCAAAATTGTTGGTTCGGAAGTTCGGCAAACTTTACGCACACATATTGATAGTGCTAGGAATGCATGCGATGATAGGACAAAATTAGCGCACACGGGCGGCACGGATATGATTGAATTTACCTGTTGATAAGGCCCTTTTTCGGCCTTACATTGTAGCAGGTTTGGACTCGAGAACATGTACATGTACCGTGTAAACGGTTACAATAGCCCAGGTACTGCATGCAATGTAGACAGTCGATAGAATAAAAAAAAAAAAGATAAAGCCTTTTCCATTCCAGGAAGGTAAAACAAAATCATAATAGACCAAGTCGCAACCGCTTGAATCAGGCCGGCCATGCGAGTTTCCATCCCTCCACCCCCGCCTAAAAAATGTAGTGTACTCAAAAGCGAGCCCCGCCCAGTATGCAATGATTGGTTGTTCACACGGCGACACAACATGAATATACATTTCTCGTTTTGTGGGGATGCACAGTCCAGGGATGAAATTCTAAGAAAATTAAGTTTGAAGTTTATGAGCGCGTACGGCGTAATGAAGCCTTTTGGGGCCAGGGCCCCATCAGATTCCAGGTACTCTCTCATGGACACCTTTTAGTTTAGAACAAAAATACTTGCATTTATTTCAAAATTGTACCCCCGAAAATGGTGGTAGGATTCTACATGTACATGTACATTCCTTTCTAAGCAAAAACTCCTGCCTTGTGAATTATATGTTGCAGCACTTTATCCGCCATGCGCCAGTCCTTCTCTGCTCGCCAAAACAATGTTGAAGAACAAAAACGTTCCAGAATAATATTACGTTTTGTCAAAAGTTTTGATTTAATTAAATTTGTACTTTTTACCAAAATTTCAAAAAATGGCTGTCAATTTTGCTTAGCACGCACACATGCGCTAACGATCATGTTCATGTACTCACATGGATCTCTGAATCACTCGATGAAATCGTGACCAAACACTGAATATGCATATCTGAAAATCAGATACAGTCAAGCATTGGCGCGGCGGTGGCCCGCGGGGTGTGACCATTGTTCCATTATTATCTATCTTGCGCCCTGCGGGTTTGGCAATGTGCCAATCAACTTGTTATGACTGCAGTGGGGAGGGCCGGGGAATTCCCGGAAGGGCATTGTATGTGTTAGTAATATCGATCAGCGCGATCGCGATTTGAGAGATTTTTTTTAATGCGAAACGAATCCGAACCGAACCGAACCGAACCGAACCGAACCGAACCGAACCGAACCGAACCGAACCGAACCGAACCGAACCGAACCGAACCGAACCGAACCGAACCGAACCGAACCGAACCGAACCGAACCGAACCGAACCGAACCGAACCGAACCGAACCGAACCGAACCGAACCGACCGAACCGAACCGAACCGAACCGAACCGAACCGAACCGAACCGAACCGAACCGAACCGAACCGAACCGAACCGAACCGAACCGAACCGAACCGAACCGAACCGAACCGAACCGAACCGAACCGAACCTGGAGGATCAGTTGCAGCACTAATTGATATACCAACCCTAGATATTGACCCATCCAAATACCATATACAGCCACCCCTATAAGTACAAATTAGCAGGTCATGGTCAGAGGTCGGAAGGTTATGTGCACACACGACGCGCGCGCGGTACGAGCTGCCTGGTACTATACTATACATGGTATATACGCGGTACGGTGAGCATATAATGCACACAACGCAGACGTTTGCAATCACTGTATACGAACGCACACGTTTTAATATTTTGCTGTCGGGAATAATGATCTCTCTCGGGCGATCTTTAACGTTATTACTACCACTCAATCTGGAAAATTGACGACCCATTTATATACCAGTATGTGATAAAATTCCCATGTCAATACAGAGGATAGAATTACAACCGATGAATATACCACTAATTAGGGAAAAAAAGGGGGCATTGATATACCGGACTGTCGAAAATGCGACCCATGTTTGCGGCACGTCCCCGTGTGGCCATTTGTACTGAGTACCCCCCCCCCCCCCCCCCCCCCCCGATCTACATGTACTTAACAAAACAGTGCCATTTCAGACCTCAGAGTTAGGATCACACTAGGAAGTGCCAATATGAGATTTTGAATTCAAAAAGAATATTTCCAGAAAAAGGATGTGAATTTCAAAAAAGGCATCCGGAACCACATCCACATTCTCAAATTTGCCTCATTCAAATTTACATCCATGAATCATTGGATGTTTTGTTCATAAGAATTTTAATTGTTCTTAGCCAAGAATGTTTACAAGTACATGTAGTTTTAGATAGTGTGATCTGTGACATTTTGCCCAGAGGTGTCCTCTGACACATCTTCCTTAATTTGTTTTCTATGGTACACAGTTAAGTATGACGTCAGCATAAAGAACTAAAAGTATTGCCACAACAAACAAAGATCACATTGTCTATATTGATCTTCATGTGATCCAAAGACAAATAAAGTGTCAAATTAAAAGGTGTGATTGGAGACTGTGTGCCTCGGGTAATAAAATCTTCAATAAAACTGAATTCAGTTTGCTATCTGTTGGTACATCATTCTGCTCCATTTAAAAACCCCACCACCACCTCATAAACTAATTGCTTTGATGACGTACGAGATCATTGATAAGAATTTTACAAAACAGTAACATCGCCAGTGCTGCAGCTGCCGTAATCTCCATGCCAGTACCTGAACGGACTACAGTAGGACGCCCACACTGTAAACGTCATATGCAGGGTATGTCTGTCCATGACTAAAGGAACACATTGCCTTTAAGGAAGAACAAGCATTCGTCCTAAAATTGCTGTAGTTGGAAAGATCATTAAAATGTGGATGATAATAATAATAATAGCAGGTTCTTATATAGCGCATTTCAGATCCACTGGATCTCTCAATGCGCTTAACAGTCAAAATTAATGCAAAAGAAAATAAAATGGTAAAAAAAAAAAAAAAAATAGCTGATGATAATGTACGTATACGACCATCTCTTTGAAAATGCGCCATTTATCTGAAAATCATTGACGAAAAACCAAACATACTATCCAGTTTCCAATGCTCTGACTTTTCCCTATTAATCCAAACGATCATCCTCGTATTTAAAGTACATGTATTTTTTTCATTGATTTTCAGACAAACATTTTTAAGGTATGGTTGTGTACATCATTATATTCTACTTGTTAATGATCTTTCCAGCCATAGCAATTCTAGGAGGAATGCTTTTTGTAGCCCAATTTCTGTTTCTGTTTCTGTTCCGAAAACGTACAAACACCTAAAAAAGGTTGTCGACATACGTTGGTCAGGGTCAGGTGTGCAGCAATTAAATTCTTCATTGAGTTTTGAGAGTCAGATCTTGGATGTTGATATTGTCAAGAGCCAGTTTAAAAGACTTGACATCTAGAGCAGAGCGAATATCAAGATGAAGTTGATTCCATTCAAGGATGGTCTTTGGGTAGAATGAATAACGAAAGCAATCCTTATTTGTGGTGATGACTTTATATGAAAAAGGTCCGGACTGTCTGGTAGAAACCCCCCTTGATGAGTTGATGATATTCAGGTGATCTGTTACATTACTTGGTGTCAACCCATGAGTTTCTTTGAAGCGTGTCCCATTTGAGTCTATTTAACATTTCCGAGATGCTTGACTCCCTGCTGTAGTCCTGCATGACAAATCTAGCAGCCCTGTGTTGAATACTTTCTATCTTCTTTATATCTGAAGCATGTTGTGGGTCCCAAATGGCTGAGCAATACTCCAGTCTGGGTCTAACCAATGACTGATACACTGTAAACATAAGTTAGTCATTTTGACTAATAAAAGTTAGTCCTGCCCTATGTCTGAAAGGACCAACTAAAGTTAGTCATCAAGCCAGATGACTAATATTTATTAGTCGAATATTAGTCATAAGTTAGTCAAAATGACTAATATTAATTAGTCTTCTGATTAAATCCAACTGATGTCTGAAAGGACTAAACGTTAGTCACCTGACTTTTCCAGTTAGTCATTCAAAATGATGACTAATCACAATAGTCATGTGACTAAGGTTTTATTTCCTGTAAAAACAAAAGAAAATGAAGCAAACGAGTCATAATCTTTTCAAACAGTCTTATTCCAATGAAACCGGAATTGATTTAAAGAATATGAAATTGATGTTGCCACAAATTGTAATTAAATGAGGAAAATAGAACCTGTAAATGAAATCCTGTCATCACTGGCAAGAGTTTTGTTCCCAAACACAAGCGATTTTTACAGATTTAAGTAAATTACTAAGTATGATTGTTGACACTTAATAGTTAATACTCATGAGAAGTAAATGAAACATTGTGAATTAAATTCTGCTGTCCTTGGCAAGACTTTTGTTCCTTAAAAATATGCTTAGGGACTAGTATGATTGTTGACACTGATAAAACAAATTTGTCTGACCTAAAGTTGGTTTCTTACTCAATTTAAAAACACTAATTCCAACTGAATATTTTTGACAAGAATTTAAGATCAAAATTTAGGAAAATACATACATGTAATATGAAGTATGAAAGGTTTGAGGTAACACCATGTATGGTGGCCCTGAAGGGACATAATCGGTCGCGAATATTGTTTGCGACTTCGTGAATTTATTCACGACTGGTCGTGAATATTTTCACGACATCGTGAAACAAATCCACGATGTTGCAAATTGTTCATGACTGGTCGTGAATTTTGTCGCAAATATTTTTTTAGTAGCTTGGAGGGTATTTCACCGAGCGGGCAATTAGAGGGCGTTATTACATACAATTCACGCATTATGATGGTCAATGATGGCCGTTGCATACTATAGCATGCTCCATTGTACGTTGTATCAAAAACTTCAATGGAGATGATGGAGGAGAATTCAGATTGCGAAAAATATTCAGGACCAGTCGTGAATAAATTTTACGACGTCACAAAGATATTCACGAATGATTATGTCCCTTCAGGGCCACCATAACCATGTAAAATTAATCTCTTTTTGAGTTGTGTAGTTCTGAGAGGAACCAGTTTTAACTTAACGTTTCAGACAGTATGCTCTGTTCATCATCAGAAGACTGATGACGAACAGAGAATACTGTTTAAAACGCTGAGTAAAAACCAACAAGTAAAAAAAAAACGGTTCTTCTCAGAACCACACAAATAAAAAAAAGATAAATTTTACATGGTGATACCGCAAACCTTCCATACTTTGTTCATGTCCACCATGCAAACCTTCAAGTCCCATTTAACACATAATATAAATGCACGATAAAAGTCCAGGCCTGGATTTTTCTGAGACTCCTTTCTCCCTCACTCGGGGTACAAACAGTTCCAAAGGATATTATCTAGTACATGTAGGTTCGATTTCCAGTCTAGGTGTCAGATTCTCCCAAAGAGGACAACTCATGTCATTTCTTAGACCAAAAGCGGGAAAAATTCTCCCTTCACAGCCATGTCGCTACCTGTAGATGATCCTGCTCAGAGGGAGGATGGTTCACTGCCCTGAGCCTGCATTATTGGGTACATGTAGCTACAACACAGTTGCTCTGTTGGCTCTAGGCTGAGGGGTCGACTGATAATCAACTTGTGTCGTCTCTTAGACCAAATGGTGGGAAAAGATTCTCCCTCAACAGCAATGTCGCTACAGATGATCCTGCTCAGAGGAAGGGGGGGGGGGGGGGGGGGGGGGGGGGGGGGGGGTCCACTGCCCCGAGCCTGCATTACCGGGTACATGTAGCTACAACACAGTTGCTCTGTTGGCTTAACGTCTGAGAGCAGGAACGAGAACATTTTGCTGGCAGAATCAACTCGTGTCGTCTCTAAATGGTGGGAAAAAGATTCCCCTTCACAGCCAAGTCACTGAGGATGATCCTTCTCAGGGAGGGGGGGGGGGGTGGTTCACTGCCCAGAGCTTGCACTACCAAGTAGCTAGTAAGCAGTTCCTCCGGTGGCTTTTGTCTGGGAGCAGGACTGAGAGCTTTCTGCTGGCAGAATCCTTCCACAACTTGGCTTGGAGATCTCGTCACAGTTGTGGAACACCTGAGAGTAAAATAAAATCATAGACAAATGGCATGTTATACATGTTACTTTGAAAAAAGTTAGCATACAAATGCCATACATGTAGCTATAAGGCCAAGTAAAAAAAAAGAGTTTATTGTGCAGGTTTTTTTTATTTTAAAGGAAGGAGGCACTTTTTGATTTAAAGATGGCCGCCATTCCTTTTTAAAATGTTCGCCAACCGTAGGTTTTTTAACAGTTCAAATTACAAAAAAGGAAGAGACATGCTGGACAACAGAATTGAACATGTTTACAGCTATTTTAATCATTTTAGTAAGCTTGTATAATTTTCTGATGGATCGGTTGACACTTTTGGGTGTTTTTTCACTTTATTTAGACAATGATAAAAAAACGAACCCGAGGGGAGGCCTACACAATTGTACCATGGGTACCAGTTGACTTGGGTACGAGTTGACTTGGGTGCAAATTTTGGGGTACGGGTTGACTCGGGTACGAGTTGACCCATAGTTTACCAATAAACCAGTTAATTGGTTTTTCAACTGTGGTTGGAAAGATTTTACTTTAAGTTTAATACCCCCACCCAAATCGGTAAAGAACAGCAAAATCTTGAAAAATAACCAACCCTCCTTGACAACAACTGTCTAAACATGTGGCACAACCTGTTATTTCAAGATTTATTTCAGCAAAATCTGTAAAAATGTATGTGCACACTTTGGAGTGACTATACATGGTGCCAACTGCCAAGAACTTCCTAACACAGAAAACACAAATTTCTTCCCCTATATTGCACTAAAATGTCCCAACAGAATTCTCAAAATTTAAAGTTGTGCCAAGTGTTTATTATATAATTATGAACACAAATGGATGGTTATTTTCCAAGATTTGCTGTTTCTAACCGATTTTGGTGGGGGGTATTAAAGTAAAATCTTTCCGTTTAATATCCGTATATTTTGTATTATAACACCCTACTACATGACAGTACATGTAGACCTAGCATACGCAATTTTCCATTGCAATTTGCTTCGAATCACTATTATTAGTATTACAACATGTACAATGGATGAGCACTACAGTTTTCACGACAAAAATTACAATCGTAAAAAGATTTAGGCCTTACCTGAGATCCAACAGCTCCAAAGCTGTATCAACAGGAACAGGATTTACCAAACATCAGGATGATTTCAACAGAATTCTCGTATTAAATACTGGTTATGCGAAACGCAGCTGCACTGACAAAGCACAACGTACATTTACATGTACTGACTGTCACTACTGTATACGCTGTCCGTTAGAAAAAAATGGCGGCCCTGCCGATTTTTTTAGCGCGCGGTATTGCGGACGTGGTTTTAATCACTTTCGTGTTACTAGTTGTTTTTAGTCAAAGAGCTAAGATAGTGTTCTTAGTCACACGACGAATCACCGATTCGGTGAAGGCACGTATTTACGCCATTATTTGTAATTTTTTACGTTGATTCAAATAAAATAATAAATAATTCGTCAAACAATCCACAAGGGATCAACAGTCTGTTTAAAGAATAGTCTGGGTAATGAAAAGTGTCATCATCTATTCAAGACATACTGCAAACATGCTTCAAATGTATACAATTCTGAAAATCAACGCTATTTTTAGTGCAAAGAATTTAATCCCGGCAAATTTCACTAAAAAGCAATGGAAAAAAATAGTTTTGCTCAAATTGCGTGACTGATTTTTATTAGTCAAAATATCAGCAATGACTAACGTAAACTGGTCAGTGTTTGCCTTTACGTTAGTCCTGCGTTAATTAAATTAGTCATTTAGGCTTGACTAATCTAAATTAGTCATTTTGACTTATTTATCAGCCAAAATGACTAACTTATGTTAACAGTGTACGCAATGGATTTGGTGTGACTATTACAGTTGTAGATGTTTCTCTTAAGTAATCCAAGCATATGGCTGGCTTTTGAAGTAATCTGATCAATGTGAGTAGACCACTTAAGATCATTCCGGAATTCAACCCCCAGGTATGGATGCTGTTTAGCTTCTTGTAATTGTGTAGTACCCATAAGGTAATTTGAGTCGAATGAGTTCTTCTTATGGGTGACCCGCATGTAATTACATTTAGAGGCATTGAATGACATTTGCCAGTCTTTTTCCCATTTTCCAAGTGTGTTGATGTCCTGTTGAAGAATGTCGGAGTCGGCTATAGTTTTTATTACCCGGTACATTATACAATCATCTGCAAAGAGCCTCACATGCGATTTTATGTTTTGTGGTAAATCATTAATATAAACTAGAAACAAAAGGGGACCAAGTACTGTCCCCTGAGGAACCCCAGAAATGACCTTTGACATGTTTGAAGAAATGCCCTCCAAAACAACTTGCTGGTGACGTTGTGTAAGAAATGAATCGATCCACCTCAAAGCGTTGTTCCTAATGCCAACATTATGAAGTTTCTTCAAAAGGCGCTGATGGGGTACTGAATCGAATGCTTTCCTAAAATCCATTATGATCAAGTCGGCTTGACTCCTCCTGTCGAGAATCCCAGCCAAGTCGTGGGTTACCACAGCTAACTGGGTGTCACAAGAGCGACCTCTATGGAAGCAATGTTGGATATCTGCTAATACATGATGCTTATCGAGATGAATCATTATGTGATGATATAAAATATGCTCGAGTATCTTTTGGTCAAAATCTTGAATACAATTGGCAATTGCCGAGTAATTGGCCTTGGCATAGAGCAGTATCTTCCTTCTCACAGGGCGAACCAGTTTAGGTTTAACTAATATGTTAACCACCACCACTTCATGGTTGCTTATACCTGGAATAACATTGGTACTCTCAACAAAGGAAGGACAGTTTGTGTAACACAAGTCCAATATATTGTTAAGTCTTGTTGGCTGTTTAACTTGTTGACTCAAATTATTGTCGAGGGCAATTTCAATCATGGCCTTAATTACTCTGTCCAGGGTAAGATCCTCCAGGACGAAAATTAAACAAATCCCAGTCCACATCGGGAAGATTAACATCTCCCAGTAACCAAATTGATGCATTCTGAGAGATTTTTCTTAATGCAGAATCTAGATATTTATTGTACTCCACATTTGATGCCGGGGGGCGATAAAAAGCACATATGTACAGAGGCGTGATACCTTGAACACGTACGCTGGCCCATATTGTTTCCCAATCACAATCAGTTTGAAGATCAATTTCCTCATTAGCAATTAGGGTATTCTTAATGGCGAGGAAGACACCTCCATGAGAACTCCCTATCTGCCTATCCCTTCTGAATACCTGGTAAGATGATGGAAAGATTTCACCATTGGCGATTGAACTATTTAACCATGATTCGGTACCGGTAACTATATCTGGATCCTCAGTTTCCAAGAGCACATGAAACCAGTCAAGTTTTGATCTAACACTTTGGCAATTTACATTGATAACCTTGAAGGACTTTATCGGAGGCTTAGATACCTTCTTCTGTCTCTTAAGCCCTGTCCGCACTGGACTTTTTTTTGGTAAAACTTACCGAGACGATGGGAACTTTTCCCATTTTAAGTCCAGTGCGGACAGCCTAGGATGTTTTCCTCTGTTACTTTTTCTGAGTCCAGTGGTATTACTTCTACCGGCCAACTGCTGCCCAGGAAAACTGACCAGGTAACTTTTCCCGAGACGATAAGTCCAGTGCGGACAGTGCGAGTCGGTAAAAGCGGCTCAGGAAAGCGTACATCCGGCCCGAGCGCGAGGTCATGCTACACAGGGACACCATGCATGCGCTTTGCATTGTTTCACCGCGGTGCATGTGGCAAGTTTCCAAATTCCAGTGCGTTGTTCCTCTTTTGGTCGCAATCATGGTAGATTTTATTATTGATACAGTCGGAAGTTTAATTGGTGCTAAAGACTTAGGCCTGCGTGTACACTATGAAAAGGCAGGCGTGATTTGGGTCAATCGCGTCAATAAAGAAAGATCACGCAAAGCGCCCTCATGAGTCGTTATATTGACAGCTCGGTTATTTTCCCGTGTCGAAAGTCCAAGTGCGGACAGTGGTCACATTTGACAATTTTTCATTTTACCATCGTCTCGGTAAAACCTTCCAAACAAAAGTCCAGTGCGGACACGGCTTTACTTTATACTTAACAAGTCTCTTTGGGACTAGATCTATGGGTGGGATGATCCACACCATGATCCAAGTCCACAGTATCACAAGTCTCCATACTAACAGCTAGGGGTTCAAATGAGTTTGACAAATCAAATGGTTCCGTGCAGTCAAAAAAGGATTAGGCAAAGTTTGGCAAACCACATGTACAGCACACCCAGGTGTAGGACTCGTGGTTATTTAAAATGTCATACATAGCACTGTTCATGGACAAACAATCAACATGAAACCATATACTGCATTCCTCACATTCTAGTGCTGGTTGTTTCCACTTAACAGCCTTGTTACATATCCCACACAGATACTTGGGTTAGGGCAGGGATTTATGTTCACATCCCTGGACAAAATCAGCAAAAGAAGGCTCATATGTGCAGTATAACTACAATTTTTGATGGTAAAATTGTACTTGATGATAACTTGATGATAACCTTGCAACATGGAACAATTACTCACCGGCATGTCTTTAGTAATCCCGGGGTGGTACGGATGGAAGGTGGATGACCAGTGGGATGGATCAAAGGAGTTGATGATGGCCGTGTTGTTGAACTCTGTAGGATAAGGCAGCTTCAGGACCACACACAAAAATGTTCCAAGTATGACGAAGAAAGGCATTTGGAAGTTACCCATGGCAAGATGATGTAATGTGCATGTAAGCTTGGCGATAATATAACGACGTGGCTTATAAATTTAAAACTAAAAGATCCACTCCACTAAAACGAGCAAGACTACAAACATCAAAATGGCCGACTACCAAAATATTCTGATGCGTCACATCTAAAACCGCGAAAAAATCACCGAAGAAGAGTTAAAAAGTACAAAATACACAGATCAGACGAAGCTTAAATCAGTTAAAAATCCACTCGAACATAAAAAGAACTTCGATGGCAAAGCAAAAAAGGATAAAAAATCAGATTAAAAAAGATAGCCCGGAGCTATCTAAAAATTGCTGCCGGCACACCAATGACCCTTCACCCCCCCAAAAAAGGTGCTCCCCCTTGTAAAGGTTCACAGAAATCAAGAACAAAATGCTATCAAACAATGATGAATGTATACATGAAGACTTTGATGTATTTTTGTGTTTAAGAAATTTAAGGAGACATGTACATGTAGGACAAACAAAATTGCATGGCACCCCGCATCCCCCTGCAATAAAAATACCTTTTCTGGCTGCAACATCATTGGCAGTATTGAAAACATTGCTTCAGTGTATGTAATGTGCAGGGGTTAACAAGCAATGTTTCTTATACTGATTATTTTTTACTGACCATTATATTAAAAAAATATTTTAAAAAATTACATAGCACTGGTACTTGTGCAACACATGTGCATGTACGGTACATGTACGGTACATGTTCATGTACATTGCATACATGTACAGGTTCTGTATACTTCCGAGGACAAGAGGAGAAATAAAATACAAAGAAACCTTTCAGTCCTCGCAAGTCAAGTCTTTTGTTGAAATCGGTCCTCGCAAGTAGAAATACGTGCTTAGTCTATGGGGTTGGGTTATATTAAAGGAACAATAGGAAACACAAAGCATTGTTCTCGCAAGTATTGGGAAAGTACGACGATGTGTTCATGTACATAGTCATGTTTTCCCTATACTTGTCACGGAGGACAATGCTTTGTGTTTCCTATTGTTCCTTTAACCCCAATGTCACCGAATACTACAAAATATGCAATACATGTACTATTAACACTAGCCTATGAGAATTGTGTAGTGTTTTGTAGTACAGTGTACTGGACCCCAAATTTATGCCTATGTATGTAGGACGTTAGGGTTAATATAACCCAACCCCATAGACTAAGCACATATTTTTTACATCCGAGGACCGATTTTAACAAAAGACCGACTCCCGGGGACAAGAAAGGTTCCATGTATGTATTTTTTTCTCCTCTTGTCTTTGAACGTACACAGAACATGTACATACATGTACATGTACATATACATGTTCAAAAGTGTTTGTTTTTAATAGAATACATAAGTGTTGCCTGCATGTAGGTCATGTATATAAAATATGTAAAATGTATGCAATTCACAAGTTTTCAAAGAAAGCCAGATATTTGGTACAAAAAGCTATTTAGTACCAGTTGGTGTATCCAGGTTTTGGGTGGGGGGGGGGGGGGGGAATTACAAATTGTGTTACCAAGGTGACCCAAATTTTGTGCCACCAGAATTTGGTTTTTTAAAGGTGACCTCAAATTTGTTCGCCCTGTGGAAGGAATATCTGCATAAGTACCAGTTGTGAAGTGGTGGCACTTACATGTACATGTAATTACATGTACAATTTCTTAGGAACACAAAATGTCGGGGGTGGGGGTGCAAGTTCCCTCTCCTCCTCTGTACCCCCTCTTGCTGCATAAGCCACTGTTTAGTACACCCATGTACATGTATTTAGCGTGACATTGCAATTTGGAAAAGCAGTGTCCATGTACATGTACACTACTTGTGAAACCTGCAACAATTATTTCTGTAGGTTTTCATTGAAATGTGAACCACTTTATAAAAAAGAAATTACAGATTTATGGAAAAAAATAAATGTATGGAACAAAATAAATCACCACTTTTATAAGGACAATACAAACAGTTGTACATTATTTTTTTGGTTATAACATGTGGATATGTACAATTCCTTGTTTGAAGGAATTCAAGTTGGAAAATGTACATGCACCTGTAAGGTCTATCTTTCTAAAATTACTGCACATTTACAGGCACGTTCCATGTACATGTATGTAAGGTACACAGTTGTGAAAGTTTGATGGTATTTTCTTTATAAATCTGTCCACTTTGATTGTTACTGCAAGTGAAAGGTAACAAAAAAATGCAGTTGAAACTGAAAGAATAACGTCACTGTCATTGAAATTAAGTTGCACATTATTTTTATTTTACACATGTATTTATTTGTACATACAATGTATGTGTGGATGAATGATGTATTGAATTGTCTGACAGTAATATTTGTCTTTTCAAAATAAATTGAATTGAGCATCAGCCATGTGCAAAAGAAATTGTATGAGAACACTGACTCCATGTAAAAACTCTGTATAGCTCATTGGCCATCGTGTGCTGTACAAACAAATGAAGCCAGCAGCCACCATATTTTGGGGAATTTCCATATCAATGCAAACCTGCCTATTGATGACTAGGATAAAAGTTCACCCTTGGGTCAAGGTTGGCAAACGTATTGTTATGGGAGTGGTAAGATGGCGTCTGCTTTAACTCGCACAGCCAATGTGCTGTCCAGACTTTTTACACGAAGATCATTAAAGTAGAATCAAATGGAAATGTGTGCCACAAATAGTCTGGTGCCACGATGATGTAACCCATCTCATGGTCAATATACTGTAACCTTTGTCATGGCTCCAGAAAAACCTAACGAGGGCATGCTTTCCGGGAAAATGTCAATATAGCGGATTGACACAAAAGTGATCAGTGGCTGTCTTCATTAGATTGTCTCAATCTGCCATATTGACATTTGTATTCAGAGCATGCCCTTCCTTGATGCATGCCCTTATCTTCAGGCTTTCTATATTTATGACAGAGGCTAATTTTCTTAACCCCTTGAGTACGGTTATTTACAGGAGGTGCCGGGGTGTCGCGTCGGCTTTTGCAGCCAAGCGAAACGGACACAATGTGCTTGTGCAGTCAATCGTAACATACACAATAATCCAACAAATGGATTGAAACTGCACCAATAGCGGCTGTGTAGGCGTCATCCGGCCTGGTGGCACTGGGTTTTTTTGCGCCATTTGGCGTCATCCGTACGCAAGGGGTTAATAAACCAGACCAAGATGGGGATTGTGTTGAAAGTTTTATTAACTTTTTTTCATGAAAATGTTATTGAGCAATTATAATTTCAATGTTAATACAAATCTTATTATAAAACTTATTACAATTGTATGCAGTTACAAGATGTACATGTACATTATACATGTACAACGTAATTAATCTCTAAATAAAGTTACTATGCAGTGTAGCTTCACACGCTGTCCATAGAACCCTAAATATTTTGATTCACAAGTTAGCAATTACATACACATGTACATTGTAGATAGGGAAGATGCACATCATGTAGTGAATCGACTTCAATGAGACACCCACCTTTGGCTAACCCTACCCATCATCAAAGATATAGTCCTTTAACCTCTTGAGTCTACTTCACTCACTTACCCAAATAGCCACTACTTATGCATATTTATCCAGCCGACAGGCTCCATTCGCTAAAGGTTTAATCAACCGTCAGGCGCCCTTTTGGGGCCTACCCATCATGCCGTGCGGTGGCTCCGCCATCTTAAATCCTCTTTTTTTCTAGCGAAAGTTACGTACAGATGTGTTTTTATACACTCTCGTTCTTTGAACGTACATTGTATCTGTATGATTTCGCTGTTTCAAAGGTGTTATAGTTTTAATCAACCTTGTAGAGATTTAGTCTCATTGGTTTGGAGTATTTTTGGTGGCTTTCAGACCTCAACGGTGCTACATATAGGTAGGCCCTGTGGATTGGTTTAATTTCTTATTAAAAAGTATTTTCGCACGCCGGCTCCGATGTACCTCACACTCCAGGCCATGGTCACCCTCTTCGGGGGTCACCGCCGGGCATCTCTCTTCACCCCCGGGCATCTCTCTTCACCCCTCGATGCATCTCGGGACCTCTGAGGAGATTGGTATTCGTGGTTCTCCTCCTCCTTTGCATGATGCATAGGCGGACTGTCCTCGTTTGAAACCAACTGAGATTGGTTCAACGGGATATTGTTCGCGTTTTGCAATTACCGGAGGATAACGCAGCGGATGAGGCAGCTGGCCGCCGTTCATTCAAACGGCGGACAGGCATGAAGGAATCCTGTCATCCAGCCTTCCCAACTGCCGTTGGACCATCTGTGCGTAGATCGTATCCACCGCGTGGCCTCCCTCAAGAAATGGGCCCCGCACCCCTAGGGCGGCGGCCTACTTCCAGTTTCCAGTTACGGACTGTGAAGATTTCTTGATGGCCCCCCATATCCCCGCCACGGCGCAGCTATGGCCAAACGAAGTAGCGAGATTCATGCGCTCACAATAGAAAACGAAGTAGCGAGATTCATGCGCTCACAATAGAAACGAGTCACATACGCTGGGAACCAGGCGGGGTTCGCCTAGTCCCCAAAGCTAATTTCTTGACACAAAATCAGACCTCGGGTTTCACCCCCACCTGATATTTTCGTTCCAGAAATTCACTCGGTCTCCTCAGTTCCCTCGGACAGACTATGGTGCCCAGTACGATCCCTTAAGTGGTATCTGGCACACACTAAACCACAAAGGGGGGGGGGGGCATGCACTCAGTTATTCATTACTGCGGCACCCCCACATCGTCCGGCCTCGAGAGATACATGTACCATTGCGCGCTGGATAGTTTCGGCTTATCAAGTTTGCAATTCTGGACTGGCCATCTAAAGCAGATGCTTCTGTCCAAGAACTCGTCCGGGCGCATGATGTTCGCGCCGTTGCAACGTCATGGGCATTTTTTAGGGGAGTCCCAATCTCAGAAATCTCGCAGGCAGCATGCTGGAAGTCACCGTTGACTTTAACCTCTTGCTACCTGCGTGACGTGCTCCAGAGTACAGGCAGAACGGGGAAGGCAGTTCTTACGCCTACCCAGTCTTCTTCCAAAGGCCCTACCCAGCTGAATGGTCCTTCCCGGCGTCGCCAGGAGCCCATTTAAGGTGGGTAGAGAGTTTTAGTTTATAGGCGTCTCGCCTACACAACCACCAATTTATAGTGCTACTCTATGCATAAGTAGTGGATATTTTGGGTAAGTGAGTGAAGTAGACTCCTCCATGACAGTAGTGTGGGACGAGTCTACGAGCGATACTTACCCAAATAGCATCCCGCCCTCCTCCCCACTCTTGGCTCGCGTTACGGGTTCTCACTCTAGGACACGAGAATTCTTTTTAAGATGGCGGAGCCACCGCATGGCATGATGGGTAGGCCTGACGGTTGATTAAACCTTTAGCGAATGGAGCCTGTCGGCTGGATAAATATGCATAAGTAGTTGCTATTTGGGTAAGTATCGCTCGTAGACTCGTCCCACACTACTGTGGGGGAGGAATATGGACGACAGGCATACACCATGTAGCTCTGGTTTGAAAAACTGGCCGGTTGACGTCTATAGGCACATTCCTGCATTTACTCAATCCATTCATGTTTCAACTACATGTATATTGTTATTGAAGTGGAGTGTAATGAATAGATGGAGCTTTTTAAACAAAGTTTTGTTCACACGAAAGGGGGCTCCAAGTGCGATGAATAGGATCATTCTACGCTTGGCTGCAATATCGTGCAAGGGACATGCACACATCGCACATTTCTGCGCAGATTTCTGCGATGTCGCACATTTGATCGCACATTTCTGCGCAGATTTCTGCGATTTCGCACATTTTATTGCAGATTTCTGCGCAAATTTCTGCGATTTCGCACATTTTATTGCAGATTTCTGCGATGTCGCACATTTTATAGCACATTTTATCACACATTTCTGCACAAATTTCTGCGATGTCGCACACTTAATTGTAGATTTCTGCTCAGATATTTTTGATGTCGCACATTTCTTTGCTGATTTCGGCCGTGGATTCAGCCGCAGACTCAGAATCTCAAACGCATCAAGTAAAAGGTGGTCAACAAAGTGTGCTTTTTGGGAGTTCCATCAACAAAATGTTAAGGTTTTAGCAAAATTACACGTTTTTTAAGCATAGTCTAAATAACAAATATATTCTACATGCTCAATATTTAGAGAAGACCGATTACGTGCACTAATTAGCTTCTAATTAAAGGGCTAATGATAACTTTTCATTCAAAAGTCCAGGTTTGGGACCATAACGAAATTCCTGTTTGGATTACAGATATGGTGGTTTTTGTACACCGCTCGAGTCCGAGTCCGAGTCACGAAAAATGGGACACGAGTTGGACTCGAGTCATACAAGTCTGACGTATGGGGTATGCGAGCTAGACAATTTGCCATTTTGCGGGCACAAAAATGTGCGATAAAATAGACGACATTGCAGAAATCTGCGCAGATTTATGCACAGAAATCTGCAATAAAATGTGCGACATCGCAGAAATCTGTGCAGAAATGTGCGATGTGTGCATGTCCCTTCAGGGCCATGATACTGCAAAGCTCTGTTCTTGGCATAAGCACCCCATCAATAACAGCTAGAGGCAAAGGGTTAAGTGCTACTCTAAGAACTTACTACTGCATAATAGGTGGAATGACAGCCAATATTCTTTGCTTTCTAATCTATCTCAGATCACACATCCAGCAGGCTGCTTTGCACAGTTCATCAATTTCTTTGGGGAGCAGATCTTCAGCTTGTGGAAATATGTCCTCCTACGCAAGAGAATATTATTCTTCTCTCCTCCCCCCATTGGTGTGGTCTGCTACAGAGGTGAGAGGTTTAACTATATAACATGCTCACCCGAATCACTGATATCTCCAAAAATATATTGATATATACATAGTGCACTGTACAAGGCCAGTAGCTGCCATGTTACCACTCCCATCATATAACCAAGAATAATGATTTTTTTGGCTGACATTTTCTTTTATACAACACCTGAATAAATCCCTGCCATCCGATTGGTGGAGAGTCGATCACGTGCATTGAATTATTCGACCCATCACACGACGCGAACCCGCCCCGCCCAATACGTTCTATCACATGGGTCTATCACATGGTGCGCGCGCATTGATAGAACCCAAAAACTTTTCTAATTTCACGGTCACTAGGTGGCGCTACAACAGCGCTGTCATTCACACAACATGGCGGCCAAGTTAACCGAACTGCCGCGGTTTGTTCTCCTAACAGACGACGAAATATTGGAACTTGTAAGCAATGCTGACGCTCCAAATACAAAGAGACAAATCAAATATGCAGTGAAACGATTAGATGAATTTGCTAGACACGCAGGAACAACAATTAAGCTTTAACTAATTCGGAACTCGACAATTTTTTGTCCCGGTTTTATGCGGGACTGAGAAAGGAAAACGGCACGTTGTACACAAAGAAATCCATGCATGCAATCCGCATTTTTTACTTTTCTGGACTAGTACAGTTGTAAACTTCCATAAATTGGATATGAAAGTGCATTAATTGGTTACTGAAAGTTCTGAATTTGTGAAACAGCTTTTTAACAATTCTGAACAGTTTGATCTTCAACACTTCGGAACGGATATTTTTAGATGACATTCTGCATCTGAAGTGAATAATTCTTCTAAACTTGTTGAAAAACAGTGAACATTTTTAACTGTTTGAGACTTTTCGAGACAGTAATTAGTTACTGGAAGTTCTGAATTTGTGAAACAGTTTTTTACAATTCTGAACAGTTTTTAACTTGAATAAAATGCATTGAAAGTGTTCCCCCAGCTATCAGTGTTACTACATGTTTCTTACATTTATGTAAGCACCAGTTTACAAGTTACCAATCAGATGACGAGAATTTATTCAGGCGTTGTATAAAACAAATAATGAATGTTTCACATTCGTGCGATGGAAAGAATAATTTCATTCGGTGACAGATGGCATGTTCTATTCCACTCGGCTTCACCTCGTGGAATAGAACATGCCATCTGTCACCTCATGAAATTATTCTTACCATCACACTCATAAACATTCATTATTTGTATAATATCAGGCTTCAAATTTAAAGGCAGCCACGACGGCGGGCCAATGCCGTCGATGCCCTTAAGTTTGCCGTGGTGCCCTTCACAAAATCGCACTCTTCACGGCCAGTCTTGCTGTGCCCTTTTCCCAATTGGCCGTAGTGCCCTCGTTGCCGGCCCACGCGTACCCACCCGTGCCGTGCCGCGCCGACGGGCCGGGCCGACCGTAGTCGGCGCGGCCGGCGCAGCGCGGCAACGGTGCACGCGGGCCAGACTGTACTGGTAGGTACTACATGTAGTACACGTACGGCTGCTGCAGCATGCATACAACACACTAAGCTTGATATAGACTGGTTTCGATCCCTCCATCAGCATTTTAATTTCGAATGCAGGGGGCAGAATCCAGATGTAATCTAAAGCATGTACACGCACGGTACGGCCAAGTTCAATCGGCGAATATTTGCCAACCACTGGTCGATTGTGCCTGGTACCCAGGTTATATTTTGTGCATAGGTTACCAGGCAAAATCGACCAAGTTGATTGTCACGTTCGCTCGCGCTTTTATCATGGAGTTGTGTACGTGCGGCGCGCGCATGGCATCATTCATTGTATGACCGATGTATTGTGTGTTGTTTATAATACATGTAATAACCTGAACTATCAAGTTTGTAAGAATGCCACGAAAAGATTGATTAAAGCGACAAACATTCATGTAAATGTACACAATGTACATGTATCTGTGGAGTCTTACAGAGCTTGTAGAGTTTTACAGGGCTTCACAGAATATTTCTAATAGAAAAATGCCATTGGCCTTGGTACCCTTTGCTTTGGCCTTGGTGCCCTGCAAAATTTTTCATTATCGAAGGCAAAATGGCCGTGCCCTAGAAAATCATAAATTTGATGCCTGGTGACTGTTTTAACCTCATTATTGTAATTGTTATGTATTTGTTCATTGACACATTACTGTATTGAATGTGGGTGCTTATTGTCACCAGGGGTGGGGGAGGGAGGGGCCTGCGGTCCATCATCAATATTCCCCATGAATATTGTAAGAAGATTGAAGTTCTAGGGATTTCTATCTCAATTGGTGTATGTACAAGGCCATTAAAATATTCCCAGTACTTTTCACTTTCTGCCGGACAAAGTTGCATTGCGTGAGAACGCTACCAAATTTTTGTGCTCAGCAACTCCATAAAATTGGCCTCAGATTTAATCAAGACACCATTTAAAACACAAAATTGCAGTATATAACCGATTGAAATTCCTAATCTGAAGCTACCAGTGCTTGATGCCAGCCATATCTGGCTGTCAAGCAGGCGAAATGCACTGCCACTGTAACACACACTCACAAATTGAGGAGATCTAATATAAGCTGGCATTGGACAAGGCTATTCAAGTTAATTAGAGCCTTAATGAATAGCCAGTAGCCCCATGGGAGAGCCTTAAGCATACAACCAGTGTGTGTTTGTCCGCTGCGAGCATGATACACGTACATGTTGGGACTGCATTACCTATCGGCGGTACCTTCACAAGTATTGAATTAATCATAGCTTGGTGCCTATGCTTGTTCATCCAATGCTTTAAACACGCTCTAAGAATAATGCAACTGCCTACTTTGTTTTATACGGACATGGCTAGTAACAATTAAGCCTGAACGACATTCAAGGTACATGTACATGTAGCAAATTACAGTTATGTACAGATTAGATATGCATGGGCCATACACAAATGTGGCATCTGCAAGGGAAATCGGACATAAGTCGCATGACTCATTTTGGAGTAACCGCAGTTTACATGAAAATCGCCAAACAAATTCACGATTTCTGTTTTGGTCAAAATACTGTAGTTTAACGCATATTTAATTCAAAATACCTGGTTTGCTTTTGTGTTGAGACCATAAAATGTGTATAATTTGACATTTTAGTCTGGCATACTTACGAAAAAATAGTGTCAAGTCAACTACATATTTTCCATTCTCAATGCTGAATTTACGGCGCTATTCGAAAACCAAAATATTGTATAACAGTAACTTGTTCACCATTACAAAGCATTTGAAGCAAGATATGGGACAGAGGAAACCCCCCTCTTTTGTGTTGGTCATTGCGTTCCCGGAATCTCAGGAATTCCTTTCAGATATCAGGGGGGGGGGGGGGGGGGGTTAATTGTGTATAGGGTATAGGGACCCCTTGGTCCCATATCTTGCTGGGTATATTACAAAGCCTACATTATATATTTTATTATGGAATGGAAATCTCAATTTTCAACATTTCCAACTGATGTCTGATTTCGCTTGCCGGTGCCATAAATTTTAAGCTGTATGTCCGTGCCTTTGTGTGTAATCACCTTGAAAAATAAATGTTCAAATTAAGCTTTCCAATAAGACAGTGAATTAGGAGTGAGACACACCCTACATGTACCTGCAGTAATATGTACATCAATCTTTATGCTATGAGATACAAACGGCCACTGGTTGTTATTATGCAATACGTTTGGCTCAATTATAGAATTGTGTACATTTTGTATTTAGGTTTCTTTCTTTTTTAATGTTATATTCGTTGTACTTTTTTGTTTTGTTTTGTGTCATGTATCATGCAAACATTTGTGGACCAAATTTCACATTCTATTTTTTTTGTATGAAGATATGTATAGAAAAAATATATTATATTATAAATATCTCACTTGTAGATTCAAAGGAGGTGCAAGTGCAACGGGCACACCCCATCCCCCCCCACCAGCAAATAAAGTTGTTGAATTGAAAATGTAACTTTAGAAAGATGGTCGTCAATTTGACTGCCATACTGGATCAAGCGATGGCCCTCCACCACTCCTGTCATGCCTGTAACCACTCGCACTTGTATTGAGTAATGAAGGATACCAAGTGGTTTCAAAATTTATTGAAAAAATATTCCATTCCTCAGACAAGAGTAGCAATTAGTCATTTTAATTGATAGAAATAAATAAATGCAGCCTTTCCCACTAGAACAAAGTGTAGCTCCTGTTTAGGCCCCCACCCCCCCAAATAATAGTCGTTGCCCTCCGCGACGCAACCCTAAAAGTCACAAAAGTCAAGTCACGTTTTTGTTTCTATTTGTATTATTATTTTTTTTAAGGATTTTTCAAAATCTCACAATATTTCCACCCAAAATGAACAAGTTTTATTTATCATTGTCTTTAAATACAGCTACAACGGCACAATCATGCATTTCGCCATTTCACTTTTAAATGAGCTTAATTTTTGCCTCCCTACTTCCGAGTTACATGTACATTACATTGTACATGACATGTTTTTATGTTTTCATGGATGGTTAAAAAAATCGACCGACCGTCCTGCCCTCGCAATTTTTCCCTTTTTTTTGGCCTCATATGTGCATATATTGACAACCAATTCTAAACTGTACAGAATTGGTTCATTATTTACATGTATTCTTACAGTGTATTGTGCATCATCGTTGGGCCACCATGAAGTTTTTATATCAGCGGCAACCGAATACACACCATTTTTCTACATCAATGTGGCAGATATAGACGCATTGGAGTCGGAGGTATCATATGTTGCATGTAAGTATAATCATTACTCACAGCATGGCTACACCACTGATGTGACCAGGTACATCAAAATGGGCTGAAAATAGCCAAATCTGTAAATTGAGATGATATTTCCTGAAAGTACAAGTAATAAGCTTTCATTTGAGCTTAGTGTTGCTATACATGTAGCTTATTCTTGGACCCCACTATAGCCTTTTGAAGGTGTCAAAAGCATGCCCATTTGTCTTGAGAAATAGGAGCTCAAAGTCAGTGAACTGTGTATGCTTTATATTAAAATTAAAATCCCAATAAAATTAACCCAAAATAATTTGTCTAAAGATTGAATTAAATTATAAAACTTTTGGATATGATAGATAAAGGTTTTTGAATGTAAAAATGTTAAGATCCCAAAATCAAATTTCCACTGAATTTTTAATTTTTGCTCATAATTCAGAATAACTTATATTTAATATGACTTTCTACTCATTTCAATGGGCCATGTTACATATTTGCAATCCAGGCATTAGGAGTCATGTTCCCTACATACATGTACATGTAGAAAGGATGCATTTTTAGAATTGCAGTTTCTATTGAAAATAGATCAGCACACTGTTACGGTCTGAAAATCTCCAGACTATCCGTAAATAAAAATTACTAGAAAAAGCCTGAATTTTCTCAGATGCAACAAAGAAATCAAACAAGATCACACTGATGTGAAGAACAAAGAAACAATGTGATTTAATAATGAGAATATTCGGGAATCAACAGGGTTTAACAAGTGTAGAATTAAGAAAAGATCTTATACAATATATAACTTTAAATATCTTACGGGCGAGGACTTATATAGGTGAGGGCTCAGACGACTTGGGCAGCTCTGCAATGGGCGAGGACTTGGGCGAGGACTTGGACGGCTTGGGCACTCAGCAACGGACAAGGACTACTCCAATAATGCAAGCGAATACAGTTCTTTGGCGAGCTGGAACACGGGGGGGAATTCACCTCCAAAACAGCCGAAGAGAGACGAACACAGCGGGGGACGACACAAACTGGCTCCCGTCTCGAAAATATGGGGATATGAGACCCCAAACAATAAACCGACGACAGTTCACAGATAAATGTCTCTTTTTCCGGAAATAAAACTCAGCTCTGCCTCCAGACGCTCCTACGCAGACGAGTCGTATACAGGTCACAGGTCCGGATAAAATGGCTTGATAAAGTCGATAACCGAAATCCCAACGAAATTCTCCGTCCGTCTAAAGTCCTGATTTATTCCGAAATTAGCCCGTATATAAAGGATTTCATTCATTCTAGAGATTACTAGAAATTCTAGAGAATCGTACAAATTACGTCACATCTAAACATAATCTTTTACACAGGTTCTCGAAATGCCTAGCGTACATGAGATTGACCTGGCGTATGCGTGATAGACCTATACAGAAACTTCTGGAACATATGCTTTGCGTAAACAACGTTGACCCATTCATTCACAGGGTCAGCCGAGGTCGCACGCGTATGCAAATAAGTGGCACGTAACGGTTGTACACTTACATTATAACACTGAATGAGGGGCATATATATACATTCTGTGAGGGGAATTTCCTAACACTGACAGCATTTACTTGTGTACATAACAACACATGTAATAGATATTACCCAGGGATATAAATCTTCCTGCAAGTGAAGGATTTCCCGTTTAATTTTGTCATTTTCTGGCACCATGTAAAATCTTTTGGTTTTTTTAAATGCCAGTGTCTGTTTCAAGAAATTTAAAAACAGGTTCTTTGCCATTATTGTGTAGTGAGAATACATGTACATGTACATGTATGTCAAATTGTCATGATAACCTGTCAAACTTTTTAGCTAAAGCTCATGGAGACTATGGTTACTTCAATGGCTTAGCAAGGTTCTTTTCAGTTTGGGGATGGGGGAGGGGGTGGGGTAAGGAAAGGAGGGGGAAAGGGGCGACAAATACCATTTTATTGAAAACTCAATGCATACAAGTAGTACCGCATCACGAGAAGAACTTCTGGATGGATGTGCCAAAGAATGCAAATATGTCAATATTGCTTTGTAAGTGCACTTCAAAATCATTATTTTTTTAAATGTGCTGTTCACAAGGTTACAACATTCAGGTTTGCCATTTGGCTTTGATTTGTATTCATTGCCATTTTCCAATAGCACTGTGATTTTGTTCCGGTGATTTCCTTGACAATAGTTCCTGTTTTGGTTTGTCAGGTACAACAGAGAAAGTCTTTGAGGAGAAGAAATCACTGTATGACGTGTACGTGGACAATCAGAATGTGACCACCAATGCGGCCAACCTGAAAGCGATGGCCAAGATCAATGCTATGGATAAGGAGAAATTCAACCGGCTGAATAACCAGAGATGCGCCCTGATGTTCAGGGCCCAGGAACTTGGAGAGGAGGAGATAGATGACGATCAGGTCTTTGCATCGTAAGTTCCCTGTGTGAGCCGCCCGGCAGTGGTCAAACTACAGGTTCAAAAAAGTGGAAACCTAGTTTTGGCAGAATACTTCTCAAAGGATTTGGAAATATTCTTGTAGATATTAAGCATCAGTGGAGGGAAACAAAATGTTGACTTTACATATTTTGTCTTGGAGCAATTAGATGGAAGTTCCAAGATAGCATGTGCATAATTGGTCTGTCTACCACAGGGCTGTTGTCGACAGGCCTTTTCTCGACATTGTTGGCGACAATGGCAGTTTTCCGACATATAGACACATGTGACTCATTTTCGAATTTTTGTTTTAATAAAAAACCATCACACGCAATTTGTGTGCGATAAAATGTCGATTTTTTTGTCACAAGTTACACATCAACTAATGTGAGACCAAGCTTACTATTATATGTTCTCGTATATATAAACAACCCATGTTTTATTATGTCCAAAAGCGCCGACTCACTTGCAGTGTATTTAGCTCGTGAGTTTCCCTGGACACCACCATTTTCTTTACCTATCTTTCACTACATGAAACATAAATTGAGTTCAATGCACATCGCTTCGATGGGCCAAGCACTAACTAGTTGCAACATGATCCCTGCCGCGCCGGCCTTGGCTCGTTGTCAAGTTGCAAAACAACTTCAGGTCGCGACCATTGTTTACAGGGTTCGGTTTATTTTTTCTCAATTACAATGATTGCTAAATGTAGTTATTAGTTGTAAAAGTCGAGCAGACTGAATAAAAACCTATATTATACATTAGGGGTGTAACATACGATACCACTTTTTCACGATACTTCAGTCGTGATGCGATACATATCGTAAAAACAAAAAAAAGACCACCCCCGCCAAACAAAATCCAAGCAAGTGTTTTATTTCATATAAAAACGAATGCATTGTACATGTATGCTCCATTTCGCATAATATAGTATGAATTTTGTAAGCACTAAAAAAAAACACAATATAATTGTACTAACCCCCCCCCCCCCCCCCCCCCCCCTCCCCCCGATCCACCCCTGGAAACCCTGACAGTGACAGATCAGTATTGGATTATAGGCGTCCCGTAACCTACGAGACCTGATTGTTAGAGATGGATGCCCCTCTTCCCACCCAGCATGGTACATTTAAGTGCATATTATAAGTTCCAGATTATTGGTTTGCCAGAATCACATACAGGAGTCTGACACCATTCAGAAGACTTATTGCCTCCTTTGATGTCTTCCCCTTCCCTTTAACCCTTGCCAAACTTATCTGTTCCTTACATTGCCCAATTTATACCGTCTCCTATTAATACTACTTCTTGCCACTCTCTTTGTCCGCCAGCCTTATCTCCCCCCCCCCCCCCATCTCTTTCATCCTCGCCCAAACAAAACTCTTTTGTTCCTTGCGGGTCATTTCCCCTCCATGTGATGTTCACCTGTGGATCTCTGCTCTAGTCCTTAATTTCTCTCTTTTATATGCCCCACACGTTTTTCTTGTAATGCAATTTTGAGTTTTGCCCTTCATTCTATAAATATCGTATTTTATAAACACAGTGTACTCACACGAATATACACCTGCCCACTTTTTTACCTCCATTGTTTGACCCTACTTCCCATCTATTCTCTTTTGTTCCCATAGAGATATAAAAATACATACCATTTTTTTCGTTGGGTCCATCAATTTCTACAGACCGACTTGTCGGGTACCATTGTCCCTATTTTGTCCCTTTCCTCCTGAGAGATATGAGAAAAAAATCAGTCACTCAGGTGGGACTTGAACTCTCGATCTGCTTTCTGTAGTGCAGATTTCTTACCATTCGACCGCAGAGCTAGCCGATGTCGGCAGCCTAGTTTGAATCTAATTTACCAGCGGGCAATGCAACCAAACTATTCATAAGATGGAATTTGCGTCGGAGTGATGTAAATTCAATTTAGGGTTTTGCCCTTCGACGTTTTTTATATGTTAACACTGTATACACACCCCAGAGTATCACACTGTTATTTGCCTTTAAGAAAGAACTTGTCTAAGTTCAAAACGTTAGGCCAGCTTATTTTATTGATTTACACAATCTGTTAAAAATTTACCTGACAGTGCACAATTAACATAGTTAACAATGTAGAATTTGTGTTTTGCCAGCAAAATCACAAATTGTCCTCGCTTGAAGTGCTCTTATTCACACCCTGCCTGACATATTTAGGCCACGCCCACAAAAGGGTGAAAATAACAAGTGTTATAATGTAAGAATGTTTTATCTTGTGTCCGAGTGTATTTCAAAGCATAAAGAACAAGGGAAATGGATGTAAAAAAAAAACTGTTTTTGTAAGTTTTTATAATGTACCCCTTTTAAAAAACTAAGCTCCGGCCCCAACACATATATTGTATTTTATGTACTGTACATATCAAACATGGTCAATAGCCTACTTGTTTCGGGAAATGGACATTTGATGAGAATGGTGTGTTTTACTATTTGTTTTAATGGGTACAAAATAGCCACAAGGCATCGGCAAAATATGCCAGGAAAATTTGACAGGATTAATAGAATGTATTGCGATGATATAAGCGAAAATGTACTTGGAAGGGGGTGGCGGCCCCTCCGCACTATTCGCGCCGCTCTTAAGTTAATTAGTCTGATCTTAAATTACTCTTAAGTTACATTTTTATTTTCTACAAGCGTCAAGGTTTCAAATTTGTCTCCATCGTCGCGTTGCAACTGTATCAGCAAAAAGGAACGGGAGGGGGTTACGGCCACGCCCCCTCCTGTACAGGTTTTTTTTGTCTGGCGGGCACACTCCACCACTGAAAATTCTGGCAGTGGCCATTCATGATAACCTGGGACTATGCCGAACATTTTCCAGTAGGTTTCATCTGGTTAACTCACCAGCTAGGCTAGCTCAATTTTAGGGCCCTTTCTCATGGCCCTCCTGACCACACCCACCACAATGTGCCTGGCAGATGTCCATTTCCTTACATCAGCATGCACGTGGATCATTGCTACATTGTATATACATGTACATGGAAATTGATTAACTTTCCAACTAGGCTGACCCCCCTGGGCTCCCAGTCTATACAGTCGACTCCTGCACTGAATCACCCAATGAAGCCAATTTGATCTTTACCAATGAGTCAAAGGAAATGTGTAAAAGAATGTTGTATGCAGTTTCTTTAGTCCTTGCACATTGCACATTGTTAGTAACGAACAGTAATGGCATGATACTACCACATCAGTGCAGCAAGACGCAAGTGTGTACAGTGAGCATAGACTTTACTGTGTAAATTGCATTTTTGCAAGCATCATAAACGTTAATCTGTATTCTTTTTCCATGTTCCTTGGTTTTCATTATGAAAATTCCACACAAATGACATTCAAAACCCTTCCTTTTCATTTTCTGAGAAATTACTATGTAATATGTTAATTCGGTTACGGGTACTCGATTCCATAATCTGGAACCGGTTCTTGACATTAGCGGTCGGGGACCCGGCTCGGATGCACAGCCCTAGTTCGTGACCATCCCTCATACAGTCCTCTGACTCTTTTGTCACTTTCAGGTTTTTCCTGGAGCAGAACAATCACATTTTTCAGACACTACTGGACGTATCGGAGAGCCAGGACAAAGCGCTGACCACCGACCACATGAAAGCCATGGGACTGGATCCTGTAGGTGACCGGCAGTTCATCATGGACCTTGTGGAACTCTATGGTATTGATGTCATACTCATGGTGGACAACCCGTGCTGTCCGGTATAAACTGGTATAGTCTACCCAGAACTGCCTGACCAACAAAATGAACCATGTTTGGACCCAGAAGTTTAAAGTAGGCTTGGTGGAACTACGAAATACAGCTCTGGCTATCATCTGGTACATGTGTGAACCGGTTTAATCCACTCATCAGAAGTGCAACTTGGACCTGATGGAATTATGTAACTTGACCTTGGGTATCTGGTATGAACCGGTTTATTCTGCCCAGGACTGCATAGACCAAGCCAATGGACCATGCTTGTAAACAGCAGTTTACGGTGGATTTGTTGGAACTACGGAACACAACTCTGACTATCTGGTATGTGAACAAGTTTAGACTGTCCAGAACCACATCCACTGACTGGATACTAACAAAATCTATAGCGCAACACTTTGGGCAGTTACGAACCAGTTAAGTTGTTCCAGAACTGTATAGACCAACTGGATGTGTTGGTGACTTGCAAATACTTTGGACAATGGACATGGTGGATTATGGGCATTGAGGTCACACTCATGATGGACAAATCCTAGATGTCTGGTAGGAACCAGTTTAGTCCGCCTAGATCTGCCATGATCCAAACCAGTTAAATCTTGCCAATCGGTTGATGATTGTGTCTCTGCAGGTGGAAGTGAACACAAAATTACGGGAAATGAAGAGGTCGTGTGGTATTTGTGAATAATTTAAGTACCCTTTGTGAGAGTGGCATGCTGTATGGCTTGTAAATTCATTGAAATAGAGCCTGCCACTTTTGGGTGAAGCCCGACACAGGGCGCTGCAAATTTTAGATATTGCCACACTACATTAATCAGATAGATCGGTGAGATTATTTTGATCTTCCAAAGTACATGTATGTCTATCATTGTATGGGAGTGTGTGTAATACGATCATCAAATTTGTCATAAAATGATGTTGCTTTGTTAGTAGCGCTGTTCGTTATGAGCCAAATGAACTAAATTTAACGAGGATGTGCGCAGACCAGACGCAGAGCGTTCACCATTCTATCATCCAGATGCGCATTGTACGTACATAACACAAGCTGACCGGAGTTGAACGGGACATGCATCTCATGTATGTCTCCATGGCAGGTATCCATTGTATCCCAGGACAGGTCATGTCCTCATCATTTCCATGTTTCACGCCCACTGGGTACGCACTACCCACGAATATTCCTAACAACACTGATGTTTGGAAGCATTAAAATGAGGACGTAAGCCGGCCGGGTGCTGAGCGTTCACCATTCCATCTAGCATGCAGTTGCATGAACTGCCACATGACCCGCTGACATGAGCTGATCTTTGAACGTAGGATTCCCAAGTTAGGTCATGTCATAGTCTGTGCGTGCGGCTGCGGCAGGCAAGTTTCATGCATGCACGCTATACGCACAAATACTCATACAAACATTTTGACATCATTAGCGAACAGTGCTGCAGATCATCAAGTTTGTCATAAAAGGTATAATAGAGCTTTGGTAATGATCAAAACACAAAATGATTAGTTTCATTCTGAAAGCTTACTGTCTATAAAGATGGTACCAGTACCAGTATTCCTGCAATGAAATATTTCCCTCTGAAATGCTGTCACCTTTGAGAAAATTGTATCCGAAGGTTTCCAAGAATGAGTGGCTGATTTGATTTCAACAATCGAAATATGCACACAGGGGCGGATCTAGGTTTTAACTAAGGGGGGGGGGGGGGGGGGGTTTACCTGAGGTGATTGGCCTACACACCCCAGCGTGCCAAATTTTCGACACCCGACACTGGTTTTTTAAAAAAATTTCAGCCCAAGGGGATCCGCCACTGGCACATAATAAATGTGCAAAAAGCAAAAATTGAAATGAAACAGTTTTACACTGTTTCCTCGGAACTAGGATGAAGGATAGGCAAATCCTGAACTGACAAATAGCACCGATCTGCGCACTTGCAGGTTTGGAAGTGAGGCGCATAGTGCTAAGTAAACGACTTAATAATAGGCTGAATGTGCACTGCACTGCCAACTATGGTGTGATTCAGGCATGCATGAATGAATTTGTTGAAAATCACTGTTTGTTTAGCACTGAGATTCTCACTTTCGACCCGGACGTGCACAGACGGGGCTAATGTGAAATTCGTCTGCTGACCTCATAGGTTTGTTATTATATGTACATGTTGAATCACACAATGTGTGGACACTGCCTGCAACTGTTTTGTCAGCTCTGCCCAAGCTATGTCATACCTTTAACCCCTTGAGTACGGTATTTTACGGGAGACGTCGGGGTGCTGCGGCGGCTCTGGCAGCCAAAGCAAGCGAACCGCTACAATGTGTTTGTGCAGTCAAGCGTAACATATACATAATAATCCAACAATGGATTGAAACTGCACAAACAGCTGCCAATAGCGTCATCCGGCCTGGTGGCACTGTTTAATCCAACAATGGATTGAAACTGCACAAACAGCAGCCAATAGCGTCATCCGGCCTGGTGGCACTGTTTAATCCAACAATGGATTGAAACTGCACAAACAGCAGCCAATAGCGTCATCCGGCCTGGTGGCACTGTTTAATCCAACAATGGATTGAAACTGCACAAACAGCTGCCAATAGCGTCATCCGGCCTGGTGGCACTGTTTAATCCAACAATGGATTGAAACTGCACAAACAGCAGCCAATAGCGTCATCCTGCCTGGTGGCACTGTTTAATCCAACAATGGATTGAAACTGCACAAACAGCAGCCAATAGCGTCATCCTGCCTGGTGGCACTGTTTAATCCAACAATGGATTGAAACTGCACAAACAGCAGCCAATAGCGTCATCCGGCCTGGTGGCACTGTTTAATCCAACAATGGATTGAAACTGCACAAACAGCTGCCAATAGCGTCATCCGGCCTGGTGGCACTGTTTAATCCAACAATGGATTGAAACTGCACAAACAGCTGCCAATAGCGTCATCCGGCCTGGTGGCACTGTTTAATCCAACAATGGATTGAAACTGCACAAACAGCAGCCAATAGCGTCATCCTGCCTGGTGGCACTGTTTAATCCAACAATGGATTGAAACTGCACAAACAGCTGCCAATAGCGTCATCCGGCCTGGTGGCACTGTTTAATCCAACAATGGATTGAAACTGCACAAACAGCAGCCAATAGCGTCATCCGGCCTGGTGGCACTGTTTAATCCAACAATGGATTGAAACTGCACAAACAGCTGCCAATAGCGTCATCCGGCCTGGTGGCACTGTTTAATCCAACAATGGATTGAAACTGCACAAACAGCAGCCAATAGCGTCATCCTGCCTGGTGGCACTGTTTAATCCAACAATGGATTGAAACTGCACAAACAGCAGCCAATAGCGTCATCCTGCCTGGTGGCACTGTTTAATCCAACAATGGATTGAAACTGCACAAACAGCGGCCAATAGCGTCATCCGGCCTGGTGGCACTGTTTAATCCAACAATGGATTGAAACTGCACAAACAGCTGCCAATAGCGTCATCCGGCCTGGTGGCACTGTTTAATCCAACAATGGATTGAAACTGCACAAACAGCTGCCAATAGCGTCATCTGGCCTGGTGGCACTGTTTAATCCAACAATGGATTGAAACTGCACAAACAGCTGCCAATAGCGTCATCCGGCCTGGTGGCACTGTTTTTTTTGTGTGTGCCATATGGCGTCATCCGTACGCAAAAGGGTTAAACAAAGTATTGTTCAGCTCAATTTTTTTCTTGTTTACAAACAAACTCAAACTTTTAACTCGGTCTTAATCTTGAATGCTGAATTTTGGGGTTTTGGTGAATTATTAATTTATTATGTAGAGACTAATTTATTTTGGAATATATTGATTGCTGGCTGACTAGTGCTTTTTTTTTTTTTTTTCCAAATGCCCATATTGTATATTCTCTATGAACTGCTTGTAAAAAATATATTAAAAAACAAGCTTTAACCCATTTCACCTTTGACCCATTGAACCCGGTTGACGGCTATAGCCGCATTTTCAATCCTTTGTTTGGGTTATTCTGGTGCCCCATTATAACACCCGGACACAAGGTGTTAAGAATCAGTCACACAAAAGAATTGAAAGTGACCGTTTTACTTTTTCACCTCTTGAAATGTTTAGTCATTTGGATCTTTTTAGCTCATTTAATGAAAACACAGTGATGTTTTACTTCACCAGTCAGGAGGTATGAAAAACTTGTGATTTCTCTTTCATGCATGATCATATAATGTTGCTGTATAAATCATTGTCATGCTTATATATTCTTCTGGACCTAGGTATGAGATATGAACAAATATTAACCAGTTCGCGTCTGATGACGAGTTAACTCGCAAAAGTTTTGCGGTAGTGGGAAGGGATGACTGATAAACACGCACTCGCTGGAGACCGGTATACATCTGTCAGTGACCCACTGGCAGCGAGCGAGGCCCGAAGTATAGGGTTGCTCTGGCCTGCAGATTACGGCCCGATTCTGCCTGAACCGGTCTGACATCCAGGCTCGGGAGAAATATTCCCGCAGCTGGGTTCGTGAATGTCAAAATAATCCCGGCGTGAACTGGTTAAACTAAAAATAATATGAATATTTATGTACATGTTCTTTATCTTTTGTAAAATGAAGGATCTTAAAAGTATTTTTCTGGGTATTTATGTGTTGACAAAATGGTGTAAATTACATGGAAGTAAATCAGGTTAGAAAATATATAGATGTATTTTCATGAATAGCAAGCAATACTTCACAAAGCACCAATACTTCACCCTGTCATGGTAGAATTGTGTGAACACAGCTTTGGAATCGAGTTGATCACAAATCAATCACAAGCTGCAAGGATTGCCTTTGTCAAAGTTCATTGGAATTTCTTGTGACTTGAGAGCTGACTTGTGATGCGACATTAGCCTGATCAGTGCATAAGCACTCCCTCAGGGCACGTTTTATATTTAGAAAAGACAAAGGAAATTTCAGTTTTAGTAGCGGGAGGAAAACCCCAGAACAGTTATTCATGGGGAAACCCCCGCAATCAGGTAGGGACCGAAAAACCCGATCTACATAGTGCACCCGGTGGGAATCGAAATGGGTACACCAGAGGTGGAAGGCAAGGAAAGAACCACTACACCAACCTGACCACCGATGACATACGATGTGACTTGTGATGACTCTGTTCTGAAACATCGCCCAATCAGAAGTCTATATTCAGATCAGTTATACTCGTCATTTTGCAGCACGGATGTTCAATACAAATGAATTGGTCTTGGCAATTTGCCTCTTTGAAGTGAATTTTCGAAAAAATAATGTCAAATAAATTTTATCACAGTATATATTCAAGGTTTTTCTTTGTAATGTACTGGAGCCCTTGAGTTTCAAAACTTGAATTAAAAAAATCATCTAATTTTGTAAAACTCAATGATGTCATAAAAGTCAGTTTTATTAGTGAGGCATTCGAGAAGGGACTACATTGTACCTTCAGTTGTAATACAGCAGCACGTAGTTTACATGTACAAGCCTCTATATGCACAAATTGAACAATTTACGGAAACATTTGGCACAACCTTTAATTTGGAGAATTTTTTTCGGACATTTTAGTGCAATATATGGGAAGAAAATTTGTGTTTTCTGTGTTAGATGTTCTTGGCACCATGTATAGTCACTCAAAGTGTTCACATACATTCATTCATTCATATTTATTTCCACTTAATCCAAAAAACAAACAAAAGATTTTGTCATAGTAGATAAACGGATAAGATTAAGTGGTGGGCTTCTCCAAAAAGCAAGCTTGTCAAGTAGAAAAGCCCATTGACGTGTAGAAAATGAAATGTACATGGCATTTTCATAGGTTACACTGGTTCCATTAAACTACACAGAAAATTAACTTATGTTACACGTATAAATTGACAAGGACCAACACAAACAGGACAAACCAAGAACAAGTACGGAAAAGCAACAGAAGTTACACAGAGGATCATTTAAAGAATTTGTACACAGCTGATTAAAAAAGAGAAAAGAATTAAGAACAGTATTTGTCCAAAAGCAGAGCCTTAAGTTTTTTCTTAAATAAAGATCGACTAATAATACTTCTGAGAGTTTGACAGTGAGTTCCAGAATTTTGGACCCTGATACACAATAAATTTCTTAGCTTGAGCAGTACGTATGTATGGGATATGGAAATCTTTGGACTGTCTGGTATAATATTGATGAATAACGGCATTAATCTCAAACATTCGTTCAACCATGCATTTCAGTTCATAATAATGGCGGCTATTTAATAATGGCGGCTGGTGAGCAGACTCCATACTGGGCTCTGACATTTTTCTTAATCTGTGCTGCTTCTAGCTTGTTTTGCTGTGTAAATTGCACACCATTCGAAGGAGTTTGTCCTGCTGATTCCACTGGTCTGTTTACTCGTGTGATTGAGAGCACTGTAGAGGAATTCTGGACAGATTTTGTGTTGGACTTTTGCCTTCTTCAGTCAGTGTTTCAACATGAGAGTGTGAGCAGTTGCAGCTCACACGACACACTTGACCGACTCCATTATGACCTGCAAGATAGCTTCTGTGTGGTGGCCATGCACCAGCTATTGTTCCCCCATGGCATGGGTATTTTCACCAAGCATCCTGTACTATGTGTATGCACAAAATGGCTGAACTATGAACAACTCAGGACTTATAGGAAAAGTAAGTTTGGAAATGCCCCAGTGTTCTACTTTAATACACCCTACCAAAATCGGTCAGGAAAAGCAAATTTTTGAAAATAATCATCCATCGTGTTCACAATTGTATTAAACACTTGGCACAACCTTTAAATTTGAGAACGTAGTTGGGAATTTTTTGTGCAATATAGTGAAAGAAAGTTTTTGTTATTTGTGTTGTGCTACATGTAGATGTTCTTAAGTTGGCAGTGTATGGCCACTCAAAGTGCTCACATACATGCCAATTTCTGCCTAATTTGTACAGATTTTGCCGACATAAACATTGAAATAACAGGCTGAGCCACATATTTTTATAGTTTTTATCAAGGAGTTATTTTCCAAGGTTTTACTGTGGGGTTATTAAAGTAAAATTTTTCTGTTTAAATATCTATCACCTGGGCAGATCCGACATTGGTGGGGGGCGGGGGGGGGGGGGGGGGGGGGGGGGGTACGGTGGTTATGGAAGAGGGCATGCACGTCACTGGGCAGACATGCTACTAAATTACCTATTTGATGCAACTCAAGGAAGCAGGTTAAATATTATGCGGACAAGTGGTGCATATAATATTAAGTCTCCTCCCCCGAGTTTTCTCCCCTTTTCAGCTAAAACTAGATCGACCCGTGGATTAATTTCTTCGCCCACCCATAGATCCTGATTACCCAGGCTTCCACAATATATGCATAGTACCTGAAATCCAAGTAAGAAAACTTTATTTTTGTTTTTCAGATAAGTAATAAATGACCCCCATTCGGCCCAATTATGATTTCTTTACCATTCCTGTTCACTGAAGCAGACTGCACAGCTTGCCATCAAAGAGAAGTAGTGCTCTTTTCTGATTAAACAGCGGTGATCACCATCAAACAGTGCCGAAGAAAGGCTTCTGGTCCTAAGTCATCTGGTTACCAGCAGCGTAGCCAGGGCTCTCTCCATCCATATGGGCAGGGGGGGGGGGGGGGGCGGATGTTACAGTAGGGGGTGCTCAGTTATTTTTCTTGATTATGCTACTATTTTCTGCATTTGCGAAATGTTGAGGTGTAGGGGGGCACCCCCACCCCACCCCCAACCAACCCCCATCCCTCAACCCCCCCCCCCCCCCCCAACCCACCCCCACCCCACCCCCAACCCCCTTAGCTACGCCACTGCTGGTTACTTGATTGTTTTTCTTCAAAAGTACCACATGGATGACCGCCTTTGGGGGATGCTTAAGAAAGACGGCCAGTCATCATACGCCGTCTGATTACTTGATGAAGAATTGGCACTCGACAAAAAATTGCGGCTGTTAGAAGTACAATATGCGCTTAATACAATGGCATAACTATATGGGCATGCATGGGGGACACGCGCCTCTTACTCTCCCCCATTTCAAATCTTGAATAAAAACAATTACATCGTTGGCTTCAGTCCCCCCCTCCCTGAAAAATTGTTCACCCCCCATGTTCAACCCAAGTTATGCCACTGTTTTCATGTTGCAGTTGTTTTGATGTGGACTCGGATAGAATATTGATCTATGGGTAGATGCTGTCATAGATCCTCTCATCACAACCGTGTCTTGTTTAGACTCAAAGATCTGACCCACCAATGAGAAGAGATCCTTGTGAAGAATCATGTAATCCACTTGACCAGACTGCAATACCATTGACTTTCATGACTATTACCCAAGTAGCATATCGCATACATTTTCAAGACCTTTTTGTGTAAAATGAAACATATTAAAGTAAACCCCAAAGAAGAAAAAAAAACATGTGCTGGCATGCTTTTTGTGATGAACCCTTAATTTTTCTAGAAGGGTACAATTTTGGTTACCTTTACAATTTCAAGTCAATTGTATGATATACAAAAAAAATTAGCTTGACTCAAATTCTAAAACCAGTTCATTTTGTGTTAAATATTTGTTTTTCCCCCAGAAGTTTTTCTGTGATGAAAAATGCGAAAAGTAAATAGGAGGAAATTAACATTTATTTAACCTTCACAAAGCCTACACGAACGGTGATGTTCTCTGATTTTGTGATGAACCTTGAATTTTTGTGAGCTGCAACCTTGAGATGCCCCAGTGATCTCCAGAAGTTCTTCAACAACAGGATTGAATGCTGCATGCTGCTCCAATGTTGATCCTATCATCTTCCCACCTTCGAATATTCCCATTAAGTTGAGTGATTTACAGAGTGACTGTCCTTGACATTTAGAATTTAGGGAAATTTTAACACTTTTAAATATGCAGTCATAATGAATCACTGAAGCTTTTTACCATCATGTTTGTTACAAAATGAGCAGTGCACCCCCCCCCCCCCCCCCCCCCCTTCGCTATGGAAAGAACCAAACCCATATCAGTCAGGAACTTATGTTGAAGATTTCATTGGTTGTTGTGTTCCCAACAACTTTTGCCCGTTTCTTTTTCTAGGGTTTTTAAAGAAAAAACCCACATGGTCTATGGCTGCGCAACCCACTTATTGTTTTCCTTGATGAGAACTGAGTGCAAACTTTCAAGCCTGCTGCATGCTTGGGATGCTGTTGCATTCTCTTTTTCTCTTTTGCTTTATTCTGAGTGCGCCGAGTAGCAACATCATCCAATTAAGAAGCTGCCTCTGAGGGAGTAGTCCTACCAGAGCTTGACTGTGAACCGGTGGTTAAAGTTGAAGGAAACATACTGCAAGATAGTATGAATTGTTCTACCTTTTCAATCATCTGGCTCCTTTTACAAGGACTATTTCGTACAAGCAGAACTTGTACCTCAGGAACCCTAACAAAACCTTTGGATGCCTACATGTATGTTTGTCCAAATTTTTAAAGATATCTTTATCCCCGTCCTTGAGGTAGCTGCAATATGTCCTAGTGCAGAAGTTTTAAGTTGATGTGCCTCACATGTCCTATCAACTCCTAGATGGTGTTTTACATTTTTTCCTCGAATCCTCTGCTGAGTTTCTTGTTTTCTTCTTCAACTTTTGTTCAAGAGTTTACATTTTCCCTTTCAATTCTTCAACCTCGCGTGAGGGTGCTTCATCACGCACTTCTGCGCTTTTTTCCACTTGCTGTTTTAGTTTTCTTTTACGTTTTCCCCAATTTTACGTTGATAAATTGCACCAAACACGCTTGCTGTCCACGCGATGCGCGAAAGTTTATGTCTGCCCGAAACAACTGTAATGGAAGTTTTACACGATGTGCAGAGATCACCTTCACGCTCATCTTGAAGCAAAAAACAAGGTTTGATATCGTCTTTATAAACACTAGATGGATAAAATCTACAACTTACTATCCTGTTCTGCAAATACAACAGTGGTTTCTAATCTCAAGCAACAATATGCAACATTCCACTATGTATAAACAAGACGCGTCCCCAAATCGCCAACGTTGTATTTAACCTGTTTTGTTTAAAACAAGGCACCATGCTATTCACTGTCCCTAGAGATCCGACAGGGGGCAGTGTAGCGCTTGGACCGGCTGGCGACGGAGGGCGCTCTACACTTTTCACGGTGCGAACTAAGAACCCTGAAGAACAGTTTGGTCAACCCGGCTCGGCAGCCATCTTGTTGTTTTGGCAGGATAGCGTGACGAGTCACATGTTTTGGAGCTTGTTATGTAAAGAAGTGTTGTTTTGCTCTATCTTCTAATTGTGAATAAAGCAAGGTTCTAGCAGAAGTATCATTGCCTGGATTGTCATTGATTGTGTCCCGATCAACCCCAATCGACACGCTACAGTATGTATACCGCCGATGGGAGAAGTTTTACAACCAGGGCGAGTAGTGAATCCAAATAGTATTGGCTTTGCTGTGATGGAGCCGACTGAGACGTTTACCAAGCGTCACGATGACCTGATGGTTGCCAAGGTACTAATTGATGCAAGCAAAGAGCAACTTCCAGTGCGTCTTCTGAATTTGAGTGATCAACCTTCAAGATTGTACAAGGGAACGAACATAGCAACATGCGAGCCGATCCAAGAAGTAGTTTCGACCAAAGAAGATAATGAGAAGTTGCGTACAGCAGTTGTACAATCCCAGGATGGAACAGCAGTAAGCAGTGAGCAAGATAAAAACACTGTACCAGAACACCTAGCAGATTTGTATAATCGAGGCAGTACACACTTGAACTCCGAGCAACGACAGAAGTTGACAACTCTTTTGAGACGTCATGAAGAAGTTTTTGCGTCATCCCCAGACGATCTTGGAAGAACCGAAGTATACAAACACAAGATTGACACAGGTGAGGCGAAACCAATACGACAACCGGCAAGGAGATTACCAATAAACCAGAAAAAGGAAGCTGACGTAGAAGTGAACAAGATGTTGAAGAGGGGCGTCATCGAACCGTCATGCAGCCCTTGGGCCTCGCCTATAGTACTAGTGAAGAAGAAAGACGGATCAACCCGATTCTGTGTTGACTACAGAAAACTGAATGCGGTGACGATTAAAGACTCGTATCTACTTCCGAGAATAGATGATTCACTTGACGCTTTGTCGGGTTCTGTATGGTTTTCCACGCTCGATCTACAAAGTGGGTATTGGCAGGTTGTTGTGGAAGAAGCGGATCGTGAAAAGACTGCATTTGTAACCGGCACGAGAGTTGGATTCTACCAATTCAAAGTCATGCCGTTGGACTTTGTAACGCGCCAGCAACATTTGAGAGGTTGATGGAACGAGTTTTAGCCGGTCTTCAATGGCAGACGTGTTTGTTGTACTTAGATGACATAGTCTCGTATAGCCAAAGTTTCGAGCAGGCGCTCGAGAGACTAGAAGAGGTGCTGGTTCGACTTAGGACAGCTGGGTTAAAGCTGAGTCCGAAGAAATGTCACCTGTTCCAGCGAAGTGTTTCATTTTTGGGCCATGAAGTTTCTGACAAGGGAATTGCCACAGACAAGACGAAAATAGACGCGGTTCGAGAATGGCCGACACCCAGAAATGTAACCGAAGTAAGGAGTTTTCTTGGCCTGTGTTCCTACTACAGACGATTTGTGAGAGGATTTGCTGAAGTTGCCAAGCCTTTGCACAGACTGACAGAAAAACAACGGGAGTTCAGATGGACTGATGAGTGCGACATGGCCTTCAATCAATTAAAGACGGCCCTTACGTCAACACCGATATTAGCCTATCCCACGACTGGTGATGCATTTGTCTTGGATACCGACGCTAGCAACTCGGGCATTGGCGCAGTATTGTCACAAATACAATTGGGGGTACCGAAAAAGTCATTGCGTATGTGGAGTGGACATTTTGTATGTTTTTACCTTATAGGAAACACAAGTGTTGGATGACCCGGTCCATTGTTAGCTGTGTGGTCCCCGGGTAATCTCTTGTCCATTAAGTGCATGTAGTTTATTTGGCCAGAGTGCATCCCCCGGGGTATTTACTTTAGCCCACATTGTGTCCCTATAAAAGGACACGGATCTCGTGGTCACATTCAGTGAGCAGGCAAGTACAGCAGTATACATACAATCCATACATGTTTCAGGCACAATCTCCAGCTGCAAGATAGGCCATTCCTGCCCAAAAACTTGGTTTCAGTCTGATTGCCTACTTTAGCAATCCACATTTTGGCACTGTGTTGGGTTTTGTTATTTTTTTGCTTTTGGTATTTTTTATTGTTGAATCCTTTTTTATCAGTATTCTAAATCTATTTTGTTTGTAAGAGTCATATTGGAATTCTGCCCGAGTATTCCAAGTATTCCTGACGCAAACCACCTTCAAATTTGGCTGTCGTTGTTTGGAAAGTCACTGAATAAATATCCTTTTTTTTGATACCTCAGCCCATTCTCTTTATTTTTGTATTTCTTTTTGTTTGTCCTAACCTTTAACTAGTAAGTTGCGACCCAATCCTCTCGAACCAGGGAAATGTATTTTTGTATTGCCCTCCCAGTTCGGGTATTAACAAATTTATCGGTGTGACAAATTTCTAGGTTACACGTACTTCAGCAGGACCCTTACTAAAGCTGAACGGAGATATTGCGTAACAAGAAAAGAACTCCTGGCAGTTGTAGCGGGAACAAAGCACTTTCACCATTACCTGTATCGTAGTAAGTTTTTGATACGGACCGACCATGGAGCGCTGAGATGGCTGATGAATTTTAAGAATCCAGAGGGCCAGACAGCCAGATGGTTAGAAATACTGGGCACCTACACATTTGACATACAGCACCGACCCGGGAGGCAACACGGTAACGCTGACGGCTTATCTCGCCGACCATGTGACGAGTGTCAACAGTGTAACAGTATCGAGCGCGACGCAGTGAAAGGACAATCTATCAGCCACAGGGGGAGAGTCAAGTGAAGAGGCCACTGAATTTACTGAAGAATTAGAGGCCAGCACATTAGCGTCACAACAAGTGCACTTTGCAGTAATCACCACTGGGCATTATGAGTTTACCAAGGAGACGTATAAAGGAGAGGACACAAGGAGTCCACGAGAAGAAAAGTTTGAGGACGGCACGAGGCTAGAAGAGAGCCTAAGATGTAGAAAGTCAGGAGACTTGAGTGAAACGTCCGGAGATGGTAAAGGTGAAGCCACTGGGGATACGAGTGAGGGCGAAAGGGACCCTGCAGAGAAATCCGGAGATGGCGAGTTAATTACCACTGGGGACGATGATGAAGGCAGGAATAGCCCTGTGTACAAGTCCGGAGATAATTATGGGCTACATGAGGATAGCCGGAGATGTAAAGCCGTAAACTTGAGAAGTGGACTGGAGTGTTCTCGAATGAGGTCTGAGCGTGATGCAGACAAAGAACCGGAAGAATAATTGAATGGTGATATCCGAGCAGAGAAGTCCAGAGAAGGCTTGAAATAACAAGAAGTATGCCATGGTTGGACAGCCGAGGACTTGAGGAAATCACAGCTTAATGATCCAGTGATTGGACGAGTTGTCCAGTGGAAGGAAACAAGAAATAAAAGACCGGATTGGCCTGAAGTTTCAGTAGAAGACAGAGCTACTAAAAGTTACTGGACACAGTGGGATCGCCTTGTGATGCGAGACAGTGTGTTGTATCGTAGATGGGAGTCTGACAAAGGAGACAAGATAACGTGGCAGTTGGTCGCCCCAAAGATTGTCCGAGAAGAAATGATGCAGCGTCTACACAGTGATCAAACGTCTGGACATTTAGGTATAAGAAAAACCCTTGACAGAATACAGCGACGGTACTACTGGTTTGAATGGCGACAAGATGTCCGCCGACTGTGTAAGACATGCAATGACTGTGCTAGACGAAAATCTCCCAACAAGAGGCAAAGAAGTCACATGAGGCAATATAACGTGGGTTTACCGATGGAGAGGGTTGCTATAGATGTGTTGGGACCGGCCCTTACCGACAACCGACGATGGCAACAAGTATATACTCATTGTGGGTGATTACTTCACCAAGTGGACCGAGGCGTATGCGATACCTAATCAAGAGGCAATTACAGTTGCCACGAAGTTGACAGAAGAATTTATCTGCAGATTTGGGGTACCCTTACAACTTCACTCTGACCAAGGCCGAAATTTCGAGTCTCGTGTGTTTCAAGAAGTTTGTAAGATTTTGGGAATCGACAAAAGCAGAACGACCGCCCTTCACCCACAATCAGATGGCAATATTGAGCGATTCAACAGAACTCTTGAGGCAATGTTATCGATGTATGTAACTGACAACCAGCGAGATTGGGAACGTCATTTGCCGTACGTTATGATGGCGTACCGAACATCCGTACATGAAACTACGGGTTGTACACCAAGTGAAATGATGTTAGGCAGAGATGTTAGACTACCCGCCGATTTGCTGACAGAAATTGCCGAAGACGGAAGTTGCATTACGACTCAGGATTTTGCCTACGAACTAAAGGAAAGACTAGAACAGGTGCACAGATTTGCCCGAGACCATCTCAAGATAGCTAGTGACCGACAGAAGAAGAATTGCTGAGCGAGCGAGGAGGATTCAAACGAGGGGACAGAGTGTGCCTCTACAGCCCGAAGAAGAAGAAAGGATTAAGTCCAAAGTTGCAGCGGTATTGGGATGGTCCATATCTCGTCACAAAACGACTGAGTGACGTCACTTATCGTATACAAATGACAAGTAAATCAAAACCAAAAATAGTGCACAGCAACAGGTAAAAACCATACTGCGGTGAGAATCTACCCGATTGGTTGCGTGCAAGTAGCAGTGGAAATCGAGAACATGAAGAAATTGGAACAGACAAGCATCTGAGAGAAGAGTCGCATGGTGCGAATTCATTGGAGCCAGCGGTGTCAGACGAGGTGATGGGAAACCAAGAAAATGCCGAAGACGTGCAACAAGCTTCTGATGAGGACAGCGAGAAAACTGATGCCGACTTGAGGAAAAGCCAACGAACTAGAAGCGTTCCAACGAGATACAGAGACTTTTGACTGTGTGCCAGCTAATTGTTAGATACTAATTAAAATAGAATAAAAGTTTGTTTAGTGTTATAGAGTTTGTGTTTTTAACAGATTAAGCGACTGACCCTGTGCAGCTCATACAAAATATATAAATCATCTGCACTAGCGAGTGGGTGTGACCACAGCGATGAGCTGCGTGTGACGTCAAGAGAAAAATTAGCATAGATAGCGTCCCTTTGCCAGCCGGCTGATGCGCGGGCCATTCAAGGCATCACTTTTTGGTCCGACTTTAGCGTTTGTAATTGTATGCGTGTACTCTGCTCCCGAATTGAAGAATGTATGGTTCAAGGCTAAGCCCACAGATAGGAAGCACATGCAGACACTGTCGAAGGTGGTTTAAGTACCACTGAGAACTGCTCCAACATGTGCAAAGGTTTCACCGAGAAAGAAGTAGCAGGAGTCAAAGAGATGAGAGGAGTAAAAGGCACAGAGCGACCAGTCAGAAAAGAGAAGAAAGAAAGAAACGGAATGGGCGTGAAGACCTGGTGCATAACAGAGACAAACAAGCCAGACCAGCATCAGAGAAGGAGAGTGGGCCTGCTGTCAAGCCAACAGCTCCACCACCACCTAGTGCTCAGGAGAAGGCAGGGGCAGGTCAAGACATAGATTTTCTTGAGCTGCATCCATCACCAATGAGGGTGCCTGACGAAGGGAGCAAGAAGGCCGAGCTTGAAGAGCTTCACCAACTTCTGGAGACGCTAGAAACGCCCGCGGCGGTGAGTCCATTATTGGCCACTCCACCGGCTATGGAAGAGTTGCAGCCTCCCCCACACCCATGAGCCCATCTGCAACGATGCAACAGTGGATCGACGCTGTCAACAAAATATACTTTTTATCTGCCGAACACCAGCCCGCAGTCGCTCCGTGCCCAATCAGCTTCGCCCCATCGTCTTCCCCCAGCCCCTCCCCAGGTCAGAGGCGGACCCCATTTCTGAGGACCACCATGCTGTAGCTCCCGATGCCGTCCCTACACCGAAAGAGAACCCCCAGCGTGCCCACCACCATCCCCCAAGACCGCGGTGGATCCCCGCATCTTCAACCATGGACGAAGAGGAAACCCCAATCGGCGGCTGGTGCCGAGGTGGCTTGGATGCGCCAACAAGCACAAAAAGAAACCAAGACGGTGACAACAAGGAACGACTTGCTCCACCATCTCGACTTCGGGATAACAGTCCGCCAGGTTCAGAAGACGGCAAGATTCCCAGACGGTAGAGAGTATTTGGTGAATTTCACTTAGAAATTGCCTCCACACAGCCAACCCAAGCATCCCCGGCGATGGACGACAGGACCAGCTAGTTTTGTAAATGAACAGTAACTTAAGTAAGATTAATTTCAATTTTACGATGAATGTGCTTCTTGTTTGCAAAAATCGATTCAAGTTTTGTGTAAAATAATGTAGCTTTAATTAAGTAGGACAAGTTCTTTTTTGAAGGGTAATCCAAGGATTAGACTAAAAAATAAATAATATTTCAAAGCGGCGCACTAACGTTAGTTTCAAAATGTTGTTAATAATTTTCCTTCTTTTTGTTTGCGTACAGTGCCTATCCTGACTATGCAGAGCTTCATGCACAGCAGCGATTGTATGGCATGTAACCCAGTAGTCTACATTCCTTAAATGATACATTGTAACAATTTTGCTCTGCGAGTCAAATTTCCGAAAAAATTCTCCCATGATGCTTTGCGATCTGTCCAGAACATAGGCCCTTTACGAAACGAAGCTAGAGGCTAGGCTTGGGCTACGTTTTTGCGGCTGCCATTTTGAAGCCTCATACGAAATGACGAGCTTGGGCTAGGTGATGAAGCCCGAGGCTCCGTTTTGGGCCAAAATCCGAAGCCTTATCTAGCCTACCGAAGTGGGGCTGAACCATAGAGTTATATATAAAGAACTAGAGGGCGCACTTCCCATTACCAGCAACGCTTTATCGCTGTACGCGCACGGAGCCTTGTCGGCCATAGCCAAACCGGGCAAACTTTACGCTAAGTACCCGGATGTCATAACGCCGGGTGGTGCACACAATACGAATGTAGAAAGTGCACGACCGGGCCGGGTGCGATTGGAATGTACACGGCAAAATTGTTTTTAGCCACGCTTTAAAATGTTTTTTAAATTAAATGGAAAAGGAAAATTGTACCTTAACTTGCTTAACGCGGAGAATTAATCCAAAGACTCCACATTTCCAGGAACACTGCAGAGGGGAAATTCGCCGCCGTCTGGGGTATTACGACGTTGATGAAGAGTCCCGTTCAGAGCGATTTTTGCCAAACGGCTGGAGGAAAGTCCCCAACTAAAGTTACTGGCCTAAAAATAGGATGGTTTTTGTCAGATGATGTCTTTTAGATGGCTTGTTTTTGTTTACAAATCTGTCTGTGTACAGTCGTCCATGGTGATACAGAACAGTTTTGATGAATAAGCCGCCGATTCTCTTCACAAGTTGAGTACCATGATCGTCTTCCTCTGTCAAGTCTTGCTCCAGGAAATGCCCAGACAGATCGCCGAAAACCGATGTGCGAACTCCACATAATAAATCTTGCTGGACGGATTTAATGAGAGCTGGAGAAGTTCCTAGTGGATTGGGCCTACCCTGTGGAATACTAGTCAATGCTCTCCTGTATACACAAAATTAAAAATAGAAAGTATCTATTTTTGGCGTTCTGTCTTTTGTTCATCTTGCTTTGCAGTGTTCTATTGCAGTTTGGGGGGCAGTTTATAGGCGTAGCAAGGTCATTTTTATTGGGTGGGTAGACCTAAAACGGGCACTCGATATATCGGGGGCACAGGGATCACTATAATTTCCAGTGAAGGCACACTATAGGGCCAGCAGCATAAAGGAAATTTTGCGGCGATTGTGTACTTACGGGCCCGTTTCTAGAACTTATATGAGAACAAAACCCACTTCGAGTTATTGGGCTTTAAACTACCTTGCGACATTAAAAACCAAACCGGTTTTGTGTAGAAAGAGGGCAGGGGTTTTGTTTTGTTTTACTTTTGGAGTACAAAAAAAGGGGGGGGGGGGTCACTCTGAAAATATTGGGGGTAAATAACCCCCCCCCCCCCCCCCACCCCCCTACCAACGCCTATGCTTTGATTTTTTTGTGAATTCTTGAGCTTTACTTTCTTTTAAAACAAATTCCAACCCGCAAATTAGAAAAGGAAAAATTTTCTCCCATATGTGCAAGAAATGCCAGCGGGTTTACGAGGAGAGCATTTTTAGGAGATAAGAATTTCCTGAGACTGAATGCACCAATAATATTGGTTGTATCAATATGGAAACATCCTATAGAGCAGGCTGGGTGATGAAATTGTTTTGGTTGTAGGGTCAGTGAAACCACAAATATGGATGTGATCACCATGGATTTAATCCTGTATTGGAGTCTAACTTTCGTGAATTTTCTTTAAGGGGCTTTAAATCTGACCCCACCTATTGCATACATCTATTGCCCTTAAATAATATTCTGACATCTCAACATGTTTGAAAGATAGATGCATCCTCTTAAAGTTTAATAAGAAACAAGCACAAACAATTTAGGGGAAAAAGCAACAAGTCAAGGACTCAATATGGCAAGAAGCCTTATCTAACGGAAAATATGAATACAACAGTATGACTATTTTTATTCCATTTTATTATAGCTGGATATTAAACATGTTAATTTAATTAGAAAAATCATGTTAATTAACAAAAAAGTTTATTGAAATTAAAAATTACAAAATTAAAATTAAAACCAGGAAAATCCAGGATCAAAAGGCACTCCTATTTTGTAAATCAACAACATGCAAGAGATTCCATTTTTCAAATTTGAAGATTGTATGTCCTGCCTGGTCCTTATTTTCCTATACACATTTCTAATAAATATTTCTTATCAGCCTATTAAATTTGAAATCATTTCATGTTTTCCGGGATACATACAACATTGAAAACCGCAGTCTATATATAACACAAAAAAAAGAGGACTGGCGTATCCCTGTTCCTCTCAAATGTTCTGTCTGTTTCAATCTACAAACATATCATTATTCAAGAAAGGATTTCGTTTCTGAATGGAGTTTGAATAGTGAAGAAAATGTGAACCAGCAACAGTTAGTTATGTCAAAATAATAAAACTAACCAAACAAGAAAAAATCGCAAATGTTATAACAAATATCTTGTACACTTTTATGCATACATGCTACTCGTATTGCAAACACAAAACATTTGAACATAATTCATTGAGAATAAAAAAAAATGTTAGTATAAAATGTAAAATAAAAATCAACAAATACTAAATAAAAAAAATCAGTAAATCACAACAAATTAGAGTAATAAATAAAGAACTAACGATAAAGCAATATCCTGCCTTAAAAGTCTGTCTGTGGTCTTCACAATTTGGAAGACATCATCTCTTGGTTGAATTAGGCCTCCACGGTCTTTTCTGGAGGTAAACATGCTTTCTGTTGGAAAGGCGGTGTCAGATGTGTTTTTGTGCAATGCGACGCAGCACCGTGTGCACTTGCAGTCCGAAGTCACATGGCGACTTATATACCCAGCCATGTAATGTAGAATATGTTCATGGAATTCAGAGGGCTCCCTCAACAGCTCTGCAAATGTTTGCATATTTGCATTTGTGTGGTGGACTGAGGCTGATGGTTTTGCCTTAAACAGCTCATTTAAGGGTTCTTCAATGCTGACATTGGCATTTTTAGATGGCATGATGCGGTTCTTCAAGAGGATTGCACGAAGTGCCCACTTGAACTGCAGGCAGTTAGGATTATTATTCCAACCACCTCGTCTGCGAACTCGACTGAAGAACATCTCCAAATGATCTTGGGACATCTTATACGTGCACACATAATAGAAAGGCTGTGAAGCTGTCAAAAGATCATGACAAATAGCAAGTACCGTAATTTTCGGAATATAGGCCGCGGCTTATACGTTGATTCTCACGCTTAAAAATGTCCCTGCGGCTTATACTCCGGGCGGCTTATACAGCAACATTTGAAGAATAAAATCAGTCACAAAAGCCGTGCCTCAGCGTAATCCATGTTGTTTGTTATTTCACTGGTTAACGTAGGGTCCGGCTATCAGAATTTTCAATAATCGATACATCAGAGTTCCAACATCGATTATATTCGATGTCAAAATGTCAAAATTCTGGGACTAAACGAAGCGCTAGTCAACTATTATTAGTATTAATCGTGATAAACACATACCTCCACCGCTTTGAGGCTTAATCTACCGCATCTTCGGTCTGCGAATGTGACAAAAAAATACAAGTTGTGTACGTATTAAAGCCTACAATAATTGTAGGCTTTAATACGTACACAACTTCCATTCCCAGCGTCCTCTAAAGTAAACAAAATATTGTTGCAATAAGTTTTGTCGCCACATCTTTGCGGAAAAGTCACGTACTTCCGGGGCGCGGGTACCAGTATTGTCCGTAGTAACAAAATCGCGCGCGGGCACCATGCGACGTTCATTTTCACATTAGGAGAATATTTACCGAAATTTTACAATCCATTGCAATCCGCTGAAATCTTTCAGTAAAATATATTCATCTTTCTGCATATATATTTATTATTTGTCAATTGTCATTCTGGCGATTTAATTTCGTCTTCGTATGTTCCCTGAAGTGGAGAAAAATCCAGACAAAAATCATCTTTCGTTTACAGCAAAACGAATTATTTTCTTTAGATCTAATGAGCGTGCCTAGTTTTGGATTGCACCAAATATGCTACGAGGGATGTTGTTGAATTTCCGAAAACATTGTCAAGTGGAGTAAATGATAATGTGGGAAATAAAAATCATATTTGTGTTTGAAAAAGAAGTTACTTGCTTCCAGGCGTATTTGCTTGATATCAAATTTAAAGAAAAATTACTTTAAATACTGAAATCTTAAGCCGATACCAATAAACATCCCTTTGCATGAATTAGCAAGGCTCCCAAATTTATGAATGGTTGCCAGCACGTACATGTAAGCGTGCAACAAAATCTACTTTGGCAAATCAAAACAACATCTAGCGACACGTGTTCATACATGATGCATAATGCATAAGGGAATTTGCTTCGCGATGCCGGTGAAAATAGACATGCTCGGCGGAGTACAGACTCTGTATTATCGCGGTACTGGAAGTGGTTTTTACAATGATCTCAACTTTTTATTCATAGTTAATGTTTGACCAAAACATCCCCTGAATAAAGTACGATATTTTCCCTGTCAAGTTCAAGTTGATTAAAGACGATTAGGCCTGCAGGATATTTCTTAACACCCTGTCCCCCCCGGAGAGCGACAAAATTCACTGAGACAAGTCTACTGATTGACGATTGGGGGCGCCATTCACTGTACACGGTGCGTCGTCGTTATGCGTTTTATTTTTTTACCGCACTGTCATTTTGCTCCCGTAAGTTTTTACGATTTCGCGGTGGAAATATCGTCCTTCGGCGTCATTTTGCATTTGTACATGTAGCTGTAGAATGTGAACCAGACAATAGAACTTCCATTGACAGACCACCATTGAAGATTTATGTTAAAATAAAGACGGTACTTTTTAGCAGACACGGTGTCGGTGAGGCAAACAAGTTTTGGAAAACGTGAATTTATTAAAAATCATTAAAACTCAATAAAAGTCCAGACACAACATTTTATAATCGTCATTTTTATACAATTTAGCAGGAAGTCCTTAATGCCTGATGAACTGGATGAACAATCGCCATACGGTTGGCAACGCAAAAAAAGGAATAATTTCCGATGCCGCGATAATAAGAGTTGCCGCGATAATTAATAGTGAGTCCGACTAGCGCTTCAGCATGCAACATGATGACTTGTGGTTGGACGTCGTCAGCGCCGCGGTGCGGCTTATACACCGGTGCGGCTAATACGCCAACTTTAAATCTTAATTTACAGATTTTTGCGTGCTGCGGCTTATACTCCGCGCGGCCTATATTCCGAAAATTACGGTATTGAGTCAATTGTTGCCATGAACCCTAACCATGCTGTCTTCCTCCTGCCCATGCACAGTAATTGTCCTTCAGCATCTGTAAGGGCTTTCATATATTTCTTTGTGCCCAGGAGCCATTTCTGTCTTGTCGCAAAGTTAGAGGTTCTCATCGGACTCTTGTATCCCTTTCCTTTAGGGTGCTTGGAATTCATGAAATCAAATAGCTTGTCAACAATGCGTATGAACTCTGTGGTTTTCTTACTTCCTGCAAATTCAGCTAGGCAGAGATCCTCTCTCAAAAAATCAATTGCGTCTGCTACAGATGAGCTAAGTGCCTGCACAGTGACTTTTACATTCATCTTGTGTTGTTGCCATAAGATGTGCTTTGCTTTCAACTTATTTGCAAGGTTCAAATTATCCTTTTGCTGAACCTCATACAATCTTTCGATGTACCTCCAAGATATCTCATATCCGTCATGATATATTGTCCCCATGGTTGCTAAACAGTTTCTAACCAACTTTATCAGGTGGCATGCATCAAATATGAAGTAGACATTTTGAGATGGATCTGATGGATGAGGAAAGTGTGATCGCATTGCAGCAGGGGTGATCGAACAGCCCAACAATGATGCTGTAGTCTGGTTTGCGTATGTACCATCACATACCACACCATGTACAACCATTCCTGCTTCTGTACACAAATAAGTTGCTTGACGATCTCAGCTTGCACTGCAGCAGAAAGGTGATCTACTAGGTAGTAAGCAACTGGATACTTCCAACTGCCAGTCAATCCTACAGCCATGAAAACAAGGGCTTCTGTTGCCAGATTGTCTTCAGATGAAGCTAAGAGATTACCACAGTCTATGAAACCAGCATACTTGTTGCTCTTGGGATCGTACACCACTTCCTTTTTAAGTGCCATGGCATCAAGCATAAGCATGCAGTGCTTCTTCAACGAATCTTCAGCTGCCATTTCCTTGACATGATCTATGATTTCAGTCAGAAATCCTGGTTGGCAATTTAGGCTAGCGCTCCATTTACGAATTGTGCTAGGATGTGGGAGATGTAAATACTGTCTTACAAATTCATAGGCCTGAGCACTATAGAAATGAAGTGTTACTGCAAACTGCTTTACTTTCTCTGAGAACCTGTGACCATGTTTGTCTTTTTCCATTGATTTCAGCTCATTTTCAATCAGTGTGAATGTGTTTTCTCCAAAGTTTAGCTTCAACAACTCCAACTGTCCCTGGTTTATCATGTGTTGATCTTTGACTGCTTCAAGAAGACTTGAGATTTGTTTACTTTGACGTTTTACTTTCTGTTTAGCCACTTTAAGTTCCTTACGAACTTCTTGAAGTTTGTCAGTTGTTTCTTTTAGTTTTCCACTGACTGAACTTAGCGATGTAGCATACATGTGCTCTTCTGTAATACATGTATTACCAGCTTTTTTGGGAGGTTGTGGGCTAGGATCGGCTGCAGTCATTCTTCTTTTAGGTGGAGGCCTCTTCCTTGCTTGCTTCTTTTGCCTATGTGGCGGGAAAGTCGGAAAAATGGAGGGTATAGCGGACTCCAGAAGTTCATGCTGAACAACTTCGAGGTCATCTCTGGGATGCATACCTGCAAATGTAAAGGTAAACGTTTGCATTTGTAATATCATATTTGTAATTCTAAGAATATAAAGATTTATTGTTTTTAATGAAACTTTTGTTAATTTTTTTTAGCAAAAAAAGGAGTCTAAGGAATAACTGAACAGCCAACAATATTTCTGTTACTGGATTATCCATTAACAATGTGAAATTCACCATTTTCACATTTTCAAATTTCAAGGTACAGATTTTATTATTAAAAAGAAAGAAGATTGGATCCCAAGCTAGGGCAAATCAGTTAGTAGGGCTTATCTTGAGCAATTAGTTCAATATTGCCAGTACATCTATGTACATGTACCTACAGAATCAACCATGGTCCTAGGGCTGTTCCTTTTCAAATAATTTAGATTATTTGAAACTGGGTTTGACTGAATATTAGATACTCGCTGATCAAGTTTTTCATGCCTCAGCTGCCAACTGCATCAGTGCTGGTAAAAAGGTGCACGCAAAGCATGCCAGTGTTTTACGTGCGGCGGTAGATATTATGGACCGCCCGTTTAACTTTTTTTGCATGCGCCTGACCTCCAAACGTGGATGTCCTATTGTTGAATTGTTCCTCTTTTGTTTGTACTTTTTTGGAAGACCTCCATAGGTTTTGTACACAATCCCAATCGCGGACGTTGGCTGGGAATTGCATGCGATATTGTTCTCTTTTGTTCTCCGGCATTTTTCGTCTACGGTTTGATTACCCCAACACGCTCATTACGGGTTTGTATGTTATGATTGAACTCCAGTCTGCGTTTTTGCAGTAATTTTCTTAAGGGTTTTATCAGACGGGAACAATAAACCTCCGCCATAAAATTATGCGGTAACTTTTCTATTAAAATTGCAGCAGAGTCGTATCTGTACATGCATATATATTCTTTTTGAATATTCGAACCTGTCAAAAGTATTTAAATATTCGGTTGACTATCAAATCTTTGAATATTCGGTATATTTGGGACAGCCCTACATGGTCCTGTACATGGGGTGGGTTCTGTAACTTCTGTCCCTCCCCACACAACCATTCACTCAGAAATTTTGAAATCATCAGAACACTAAAACATATTACCGGTATCATGTACAATAATGCTGCTATATTTGTGTTATGGGATTGACTGCAGCTATGTACATGTACATACCTCTGACGTAGTCGTCGTCCTCAAAATGTTCACTACACACCACATGGTGCTTGGATGGAGAAAAGTCAGCTCTGTTGATTGCTGCCACCCACTTGCTTTTATAGTAGAGTCGGCTTTCCAAGAGGGAATCTAAATTTAAAAGAAAATCCCCAAAATAATAAATAAATAAGGCATGTTTTCAACCCAATTCCCAAAAAAATATCACTGTTTCTGCAAAAAGTGGTGAGTTGTCAATGTGTCAAGTAAATAAGCTCCGTCAATAAAGCACAAACAACTGATTTGGTGAGTTTTTATGCGTAAAGCATAATTTTCAAAGTGAACAAAGAAAACTGGCAGGAGCGGGATTCGAACCTGCGACCTCCAGAATACCGTACCGGCACTCTACCAACTGGGATCACAACTGCCTATACGGCATTCTTTCTGGGTTTATAAACTTTTGACTAGCGCCCACCGAACAAAGATACTGACAATTTGGGAGACCGCAAACATAGGTAAAGATAGTTCAGGTGGTAGAGCACCAGTACGGCATTCTGGAGGTCGCAGGTTCAAATCCCACTCCAGCCAGTTTTCTTTGTTCACTTTGAAAATGTATTCAAAATTTACCTAGTCAGTTCCCCTTGTGGATTGTTTTATAAATCATAATTTGGTAGTATTATGGAGTTGCATGCATTTAACTTCAAAGTGCATGTTTTCAATTGTTGAAGTTTCGGAATCTGGCAGGAGGGGTGGTCATCAAATAAATTTAAGCTGACAAGTTTACGAATACGATCCCTTTATAACTTTTAAGAGAGAGTTGGTTAGTTTCCATATTAATCGGTTCCTGATCTTACGTATTTATCAAAGTAAGATCTTCCAAGCAAGTAAATGAAACCAGTCAGAAATTCGGGTATTGTGGACTTCAGGACACCACGCACGTACAAACATTACCCACTGACAGTGTGTATCATATTTAGATCAGTGTTGATCATTGTGCGCATGCGCAACTGCTTGGGTAAAATCATGAATAACATACATGTATTAATTGCCAAATGTATGCCACGCATGTTTTACGCTTGTCTCACCATCTCACGATCGCATTTTTTGGCATATTATTTGCATGATTGAAAAATTTTAACTTGCCATGCTATGCACTTATATTTATAGTCATATATGTGTAGCTAAAAATTTTAACTATCCGAAATATTTTTATATTTCATGAATAATTTCCTAGTAAAAAAAATTGAATAATGATGGAAACAAAATGCAGCACTTGGCGTAGGTTGGGAAAAATGTTGATACTTGTAGCGTGGTTAAGAAGTAGCCGATGTCATCTAAGTAAATATAAGGAATCTGCACTGCAGTATTCCTTATTTACTGAAAACTGAAAAATTATATCATTATGCATTATCATTTTTAACTTATAATTATAAGAGTTCTCGAAACCAAGGCAACCCTTATTGATGCACTGGTTTCGTCCATGCAGCATAATTTATGTATGCAAAATCTGATTAAAAAAAGTGATAGTGATGTTTGATAGTGAATCAGTAAGTTAAAAAGACATTTGAATGATTTGCAACTTCAGGCAATTTTCTCTTTATATTTACCATATTTTTTAACAATTTGAACAGTATATTGGAAGAAAATGCAATTTTCTTACCCGATATTCTAGTACAACCGTGCCATGGCCATGTCCATGACGACTGTCGCCATGTTTGTTTTCAATTTGACTGTGTGCGTTTGTTGCCGTCGTCGTTTTTACTTTTAACGTTAGGCTACCTAATAATTTCCCTCAAAAAGTGGAAACCCTGCCCTCTTGCACAACATTCATCCTGCAGATATTCAACATGGTGTCATCGTCATCTACTCAACTTGAATCCAAAAAGTTAAAAATTTTACTTTAATACCCCCCACCAAAATCGGTTAGAAACAGCAAATCTTGGAAAATAACCATCCATTTGTGTTCAAAATTGTACACTTGGCACAACGTTTAATTTTGAGAATTATGTTGGGACATTTTAGTGCAATATAGGGAAAGAAAGTTTGTGTTTTCTGTGTTAGAACTTTCGAAGTTCTTGGCAGGGTTTATTTAGTCACTCCAAACAAAGTGTGCACATACATGTTGATTTCTTCTTTATTTTTTACAGATTTTGCTGAAATAAATCTTGAAATAACAGGTTGTGCCACATGTTTATCAAGGAGGGTTGCTTATTTTCCAAGATTTTGCTCTTCTTGACCGATTTTGGTGGGGGGTATTAAAGTAAAATCTTTCCTATATTTGGTCCTAAACTCCGCGAAATTTTGCCCAGTTTTCGGACACCGCACATTTTAATTCCGATTAGTCAAGACTATAGGCCTAGTAACTCACTTATGAAATGAAACACCACATCCCTTCTCTCGCCGGTTGGTGCATCCAAAGGCTGCACAGCTAGTTTCGGGCATTTTTCCCTGCAGGAATGGATAGCTGGGCGATAGGGCGACTGATTTTCGACGGATAAGACGTAGGCCTACGTTGTGATCAAAGTTGTGATGTTGGTACGCACCATAGAGTTATATATAAAGACATATAACTCTATGATATGGTACGCACGCGATCGCTGAACGTTTTGCCCGGTTTGATAATGGCGGCGCGATGTCCTTGTCGGCACAGCGCACGGGCGAGTACGCCCTCTAGTTCTTTATTATATCCAACTCTATGGGCTGAACACAGGCTTGATGACGTCAGTGTGAAAAACTTTCAGCGAATCGCCATCTTGAAAACGAAAAAGAACAGTGGTGTGGTAGAATAGTACGGCCGTTGTGCGGCATTACTCCTAGAACTATGAGGTTCCTGACATGAACCTCATAGGAAGACGCCGATTTTTCCCATAGGCTACAGCAAGAATAAGAACGTCATTTCCATGCAACACGTTTCTACATTTTTCGCCGTGAATTACTTCATGGCTGCCCCCCAAAAAAATAATATGCCGCATTTACATCCTCACCTCGGTTGCGCCAAGTAAATTTTCGCCTGAAACGGGTCCAATTTGCGGGAAAAAAAGAAAAAAAAATGCAGTCGTTCAGAAGCGATCACACACGCACACCATCGATTAAGCCGCACACACGAAGCTCCTGTAAGATATCCCAGCATGCATCCAGCCGGGTAATGTGCGGGGGGGCCGTGGGTCGGTCAAGTCATGATTATTCATCGGAAATTCGAAGCGCGGTACGCGACGGCCCCCCCGCACATTGGACCCGTTTCAGGCGAAAATTGACTTGGCGCATCCGAGGTGAGGATGTAAATGCGGCATATTATTTTTTTGGGGGGCAGCCATGAAGTAATTCACGGCGAAAAATGTAGAAACGTGTTGCATGGAAATGACGTTCTTATTCTTGCTGTACTACTAGTACTAGTACTAGCCTATGGGAAAAATCGGCGTCTTCCTATGAGGTTCATGTCAGGAACCTCATAGTTCTAGGAGTAGTGCGGCATCTCGCTTTTATTTTCACCTTGTGTGCCAACATAAATGATTCTGACGGAGATGGGACAACTTGGGGCCAGCAGAGCTGAGCCAGGCAAAGCGAAATTTCAGTGTAAGTAATTTTGGGATACAACTCGGTTGTTTTTGTTCAACTTCAAGAAGGACAAGTTCATCAACTTCATGTGTTAAGTGCAGGGCCCTGTTCCCTATTTATACATGATATATAGGAAAAAAATCTACTTTTAGGTTATTGGAATTGCCAAACTAGTCAGCGACATTACAAACCAACAGGTATGCCGTAGATAAAGGGCAGGGTTCTAGTTTTTGAGGGAAAGTTTGGGGTAAAGCGACGACAAAACGCAACGCGAAAATAAAGATGGCGACCACCGCGACGCACAGTAAACACGCAAAACCGCGTTGATTCACATGGCAACTGCATTTTTTACCCCAATAAACTGTTCAAAATTCCCCAAAACGATGTCAATAGAAGTAAGATAAGTCTCCTTTAGGTTGAAAAGTCATTTTGGAATGAGAAAAAAACCCTTGACTCTAATTTGATCAAACTAAAGAGGGGCCCTACAATACAGTCTATACACAATCGCCATGTTTGGGTAGAGCTAGCGCAATCGATCCCTCCTGAGCTCATTTCCCTTTAAATGAAATCCATTCATAGGCATATGAAATCCATTCATAGGGATAAGAACTCAGGAGGGAGTACAATAAACTTGCGCAAGGCTCCAGATTGCGCTGAACACATGCATTGTGGATAGGGGAATCCGGTCGCTGGGCTATGCATATGGTCTGAGGTCCTACACCAACTCACTGTTGCATCACCTAGAGTTCCGAATGCAGTAGTGAGACAGAGCTTGAGTTATTAGAGAGGTTGAGATTTGTAACTTGTACATGCAAACATACGTGTTACCGGTGTAAGCTTACACGTATGGAAAAAACGATTTAAGTTGCATCTAGAACAGTAGACCTATCTGCTGCTCGTTTTGCCGAAATCCAATTCCTACATGTACACATCCGAGATTACTGACACAAGAGGCAGAGTTAGGATTGTGTGTTCAGTGACATCTGAATTCTGAAGGGTGGAGTTAAAAGACAAAAGGCTAAGTTCTAACTTCTGTCTTAATTGAGTTTAATTTCTCTCTTTTAAAAAATCCTTTAGGAACGGGGTAATTTATAGGACTTTGAAGTGGATACGGTCAATACTTCAGAATTTGGGCGATGGACAGGGCTATACATCACAGGTACGTAATTATGTTGTGTCACATTATTACATATTTGTAGTTAACATAATGTTACATGTGAAGAAAAAACTTAACAGGCTTTCAAATGAAGCATAAACCCACTACTAAGATGCTTATGTACAAATGAATGCTATCATGCTGACAATTTCTTCCTCTCCCCCCCCCCAAAAAAAACAAAACAAAAATAATAAGAAGAAGAAATAGCTATTGCAGGTACTGATTCATCGGCATCATTTGACTTGTGTCAAAAGGTGTTTCCCTTTTTGTGGATATCATTGATGAAAAATCTTTGAATTAACAAAAAAATCCCATTTTTCTCACATTTTAATACAATTTTACACATATTCCAGGGAGTTCAGTTAAGGTAGTTTAATACATTGTACATTTTATTTGTTGCTTTTTTGAAAGGGCAATGGTTATATTTTTGTTGCAAGTAGGCAGAGATTAAAAATCCAGACCGAGCAAAAACAGCCATGAATTCAGTTTTCATTTTAGCAGCAAATATTGCATTGTTTAAGTTTGTGATAATAAATATTTCACTTGTATCTGTTGTTAACAGGAACCAAGAGTCCTAAACCAGGCACCACAGCTGTCCTTCTGGCTTGCAGTTGTATGGGTATGGATAAGGTAGTTGGGTTGCAGTGGCACCACTTCATGCTCCAAGTAGAAATGGCACAAGTAATAGTGAAGCCAGCAGCTCATTCTCAAGTCCTTGGAAATCTGAACTCAAAGACGGATCCTATTTCTATGTATATTTGCAGTAACCATTTTCATTTATTGTTGAAAAAACAATAACAAACTAACACTTGCATGGTTGGCACACCCTTTTAATTTTGGTATTGTTGGAAAATTAAGCAAAAGAATATCAGAGGGACTGAAAGTGAGTACTTTTATGAAAGCCTGGCTCAAAAAGGCAAGTTAACATGAATATCTGAAGGCAGACAACATAATTGTTTACATTTTAGCAACTATAAGGACTGATAGTGCAGCACAAGTTCAATGGTGTAGATGTAGGGGGAATAATTATCCCCCACTTTTGGAATAGGGGCGGGGGTGTCCCACTGGATCACAGCAACAGTTAATATAGGGTCATTCTTTAAGTTTGTGGTACTCTTTTTTCCCACCCCTGTTACCTCTGATAAACAATTGAATTTTGAAATTCTGGATGCACCCTTTAACTTATGCCCTCTTTCTCCAGGAAAGCAAACTACCTGCCCAACAAGTATTAAAACAACAGTCATTGCTAATGCTACCCGAATGGTCAAATCTTCATTTAAGGCCAACAACAAAAAATAGTTCTTCCGATTTAATACATGGCATTGCTGAGAATATGTAGGTGTCTACATGTAGTCAAGGTTTAAAGGTAGTATTTAAAGCATTTATGTGTTTTCTTTTTGTTTTTTTCTCTTTTTCCCCGAAAAAATTGGGGCCATTAAAATAGGGTAGGGTAGGGTAGGGTAGGGTAGGGTAGGGTAACCGGAAGCAGAACTATTTGTTTTGCCTAAACAGTTTACAGTGTGATGGTTGTGCCCCTCTATTTGATATCTATTCAGTGGTTAATTTGGACTCAATTTTTATTTTGCGTAATTGGCATATTTATGTTTTTGTCTTGTTTGTTCTAAAGTAAAAAACATCTTGTAAAAATTTCACCTCTACTGATTTGGATTGGTGCTCCTCACATTGATGAATTTTCTGTGCCTGTTTTATTGGTCATTTTAAACTTGTTAAAAGCATCCTCAAATTCAAGAATGAATGGAGTACTTATATTAAATAATGAATAGAAGATAGAAATATGGTCTTACAGTCTCAGTTAGATTTAATTGAGGTTTTCAGGTTGTCAAAATCTATCCCACATCACACTTTGGACCCATACATTACCCATTTATATTCTCATTCCTAATTATAAACGTACAGCAAAAACACTATTTTTTATTGGAACACCTTTCCTAATCTTTCATAAATGACCAACAATGTTAAGAAGGTACATAATATATTGATTTTAAGTTATATTTACATTTTTCATGTTTTATGAGTTACCTCATAATGAAGTCTAAAAAGAACATGTATTTTATTGATAAAATCATTTCAATTTGTATTGCATTGTAAATTAAAGTGGCATATACTATAGTCAAACACCCTGTATAGTTAAATTATATTAAATATAAAATTGAAAACACATTAAATTATAATTTGAAAATCTTATTGAATAAAATTCCTTTAATTTGAAAGTCGAGAAACCCAGTTGAGTTTGGAATTGAGTATTTTATTGGTACTGATTTGCTGTTATGAGTTTACAGTTAATTACTGCAAATTGCCTTTAACTAAACATGCATTTAACTTATAGTTCTTGGTGGGGATGGACAGTATGGGTTATTACGAGGGTTGTGTATTAATTGTTGGTACTTCAAAGTGGTCCTGAAAATGCTTCGAATTACTGAAACGCAAGCACCCCACCTCCAAGACATTTTTATAAATATATAAAAACAAATCTAGAAGCATGCACCTAAACTCAACCCAGCACTCACTTCACCAAACCCACTTCAACCGCCCCCTCCCCCAAAATCCCACTTATTAAAATTTAATAACCAAAAGAAAATTCTCAGCAACCTTGTTGATTAGTGAAGTTATATTTGGAACAAATTCAGTAAAATTGCATGAGATAAAAATCAATACACTCATTTACGCACGAGTATTTTTTTCTTCAGTTTACCATTGACGCCGAGCCGATAACCGAATCGCGAAGCCACCGTCAACCGAAGCCTCCCGAAGCCTCCCGAAGCCTGAGCGTACGAAACGTTTTGGCTGCCATTTTGTTTTGCGTTGAAGCCTGGGCCAAGCCGAGCCCGAGCCTAGCCCGAGCCTAGCCCGTAGCCTGAAGCCTCTAGCCTCGTTTCGTAAAGGGCCATAGGTCCAGAATCTGTAAACAAACATGGCTGCTGTCTCGCGCGCGTGTGGACCTCAGCTAGTATCAGGTTTCAAGGACATACGTGAGCTGATGTTGTGGATAATGATGTACTGAGGTAAATAAGATAGTGATTTTGAGCAATGTAAGTACAAGGCATTATTTTAGAAAAGTTTGCAGATGTTGTTGATGACAAACAGAGTAATTCTAGTGTAATGTATGTGTTAAAAAAAAAACAACAACAGGAAAGTCGTGAGCTTGAATTGAAGCACGCTGTGTGTGCAACTTGTGTCACTGCACAATTTGCTTGCCACAATTGTGGAGTGGGTTTACACACGGAATTCGTAGTTATAAATTTATGCGTAAGTATTGGAATGAACTTACTTAATCCATGTGATTATAAATGCTAAATACTGTTCATAATTGTTTGTTTAAATTTATGACATTAACCCTAACCTCCTAGGCATTTTTACTAGGAGGCTTCCTCAACCTGTCAAAATCAAACACTGTGCACTATGGCACATTCTTTGGACTTAGACAAATTGGGGCATCATAGCTCCATGTAAAGTAATGGTGCCAAGGCTCTGTAGTACTGAACCCATCAAAACTTGACAAAACCTGCTGTTGGAGTTTGCAAGGCTTGGGGTAGTTAGGGTTAATGTTTATGAATGTAACTAGAGTGACATTTTCTCTGTTTACTTGTTGCGGATGATCCAGTGACTCACTGTATGAACATTGACTAGTAAAATTTAAGTAATGTTTATTGGTAAACATGGTAAAGACAAGTGACAGATTTAGAAGAATTTCTGCACAATTGAATGTGTTGGCATCTAAATGAAACTGTTGACAATGACATGTTTGATGATTTTGCATTTGACAAAATTTCACCATTGTTCAATATTGAAAGTATTTTGTGTTGCGGCCAAACATACACATGTATGTGTATGACTGAGTGTAAATAATTTCGTGAAAATTACTGCCCTGTTATTATTAGTTCCTAAATAACTTACTTGCATATTGTGCGAAATAATATCTGTGTTTAGTAATATCTGATGTAGGTTGGTTTCAATTTGAATGCGAGGACGCATTCTTTTTAAGTTGGGAAGAGTGTGACAAAAATGACTTTTTGTCCTTTGAATAATCTTTCTTCCTTATCATGTCTCACTTATGACAGAATGGAGAATGAAACATGTTGATTCTAGGCCATTTTTCCATTTATCAAATATAACTTTATTCACCATGATCACTGTCTAGACTTACCTAGGATGCGGACTATTTATAGAATAATTCCGTAACGAAGTGCAAGAGCCATTGACTTTGTTGCTAACAGTGTTATACAGGGGTCGATTTAGAAAAGAAAAGTCGCGTGCACTGGTGCATGTAGACCGAAAAAGTTACATGCACAAAATAAATTTTACATGCACAAAAAAGTGTGCACACAAGTCATAACCCAAAAGAACAATAGGTAGACATATTTGTTGTTTTAAAATATGTGTATTCCTACAAATTTTCAAATGTAGCTATTGTTTTGCTTTGTAAATAGAATGTGTTTTTGTACAATTGGTATTCGCTGTTTGTTTATTTCATCAGTGGTAATTAGCAATCTCTGACACGATCGCGAGAAGACGAAGCCGAAGTTACGTTACTACTGTAGTATCATGTTCCACGGTGTCAGAAGGCTGTTCGATATTTTGATACCGAAATATCGGCCCAAAAATATCGCGATATTATCGTGATGACGTCACTTTTTCCTTACCGGAAGAACGGAGGAATAATTTTTCTTTTTAAATACCTGATGGAAATCACCACGTGTACAGCATCATGAGATCGGGCCCACCGGGATCGGACCCGCCGGGACTGAGCTCGGTTCCGCTAAAATTTAATATCGGGGCCGGCCACCGAGAGATCGCGAATCGGCCCGGGTGCCGGGGCCGCGCCGGCAATCGGGGCAGGAAGTATCGGGGGCCGGGTTGATGACAAGGCTTCACTTGTTGAGTTGTTGGAGTACTACGACATTTACCTTCAGTTGGCTTCCTTGCGGCACTAGAAAGACGAGCGTTTGTTTCTATTTCGACACTGTTGATTAGTAACAGCCGATAATTTATACCATGGACGCCCAAATCACACGTGAGCTGTCAAAAACATTGTCTTGCATGTCTTGTGCACAATGCACGTGCCGCACGCATTTGTCGTTTCTCAAGACGACTTTCGCTTCGTGTTAGATGCGTGTACATGCATTGTACACTGGGAATAAGACGGTGGCATTCAGTGCGGTTGCTTGCACTTGACCAATTGCAAGACTAGCAACAAAGCAACGCGCACGCGCAGATGCGCTTTTGGGGTTGGCTTTATTGATCAATTGCTCTAACCCCAGGTCGCGGGGGCCGGGTTAACGGGTCTTTTCTTAAGTCAATGTTAGCTGCGTGTACGTGCAGATCGGTTGCGGTTGTTTGCACTTGACCAAGACTACAACGATGGTAATATGCAGGCACGCACACATCATGTCGATCGTTGCGCGTTGATGTGATACGTTGTTCAACATGGGGAAATATACCAGCAGGTACAGGCCTAAAAAAGTACATGCACAGCGTGCACGTTGTACCAGAGGTTTACGTGCACAGAGGAAAAAGTACATGCACCAGTGCATGCGTGCACCCGTCTAAATCGAACACTGTGAATACACCCATTGGTTGTGTGTTATTGACTTTATGCACACAAGTTAATGATGTACTTTACTAATGCAGCTGTGATTTCATCATCAGGGTGGGTGACTTATTTGCATACGCGCAACGCGCACTTTTAGCCTATGAGAGCACTCGTGTTGACCGAGACCCAGATCTAGCCCTGCTGAAATTCTATAAAAGGCGAGCTGGAACGGCAATCGGGTGCTCTGTTCGCTCCAGAACAGGCCTTGTGGGAAGAAGCAATCCAGTACCAGGAAGAAGAATCAAGAAGACCAGAAGTAGCCAAATAAGGAAGAGAAAAAGCATGGAGAGAAGAAGCAAGTTCGAAGAATAATACAGATGTCTGTGAACGTCGAACAAACAGCATGCAATGAACAACCATGGCACAACGACCACTATTACAGCGCGGCCCCAATGCACTGTGTGTGTACAAGTTCCATGCAAGCTATGCACACAGCTGGCGCACGTATAGATATTAGACTGGTTACCTGTCCGACTTGCGCACTATATCTAGCAGCAGCAAATAACTATAATGTGCGTATGCAAACTAAAGTGTCCCAACCTGATGAAGCGTTTAATTATTATCTGCGTCCAAAGGTGGTGATGGAATAAACAAGAAGTTTCATTTGTGAATTCTAGCTACAGACTGTACTGCCTGGCTGATTTACGTCTGTCTGTTTACGTCAGTCTGTTTATGTCTTATTGTCTGTCTAAGGAAAAGGTCTCAAAGTAAATGATTATAGGGCCAGACTTTAGGACAGACCCAAACTATATCCAGCGCCCCACCTCAGCCTTCCATTTTCTATTGCATTTGCGCGCCAAGCTGTAGTCCAACCCCTCCCCCTCCCCTTTCCCTTATCCATGAAGTCTACGAGGCTCTGACGTACAGGACGCCCCTACATCTGCAAGCTCCGCCTCCAGACGAACTCCACTTGAACCAGGTTGACCTTTGCCCATTCCAGAGGTTTTCGACGGCGCCCTCATCGCTGGTCCCGGCCAGGTCAAGCACTCGCTCTGCCAAGCATCGTCACTGATATCTCCAGGTTAATCCCGGCGGGTTATTAGGGATTCGCTGTACCCCCTGGGTATAGTCGGGTCCCGTACATTATACCCGTTAAACTCGCCAGAATTTAACTTTTTGTGTAATTTGGGGCCAAACTATTACTCAGGCATGATGCAAAGGGAAACATTCAAAGTGTGCCACGTTAGACGATGCGCCACGTTACCCGCCATTTCTACCCCTACAAATAGGGCTGTATATGGTTATTTTTTTTAACTTCTGACTTTTTACTGTCAGCATTACAGCCCTACTCCAACGGCACCCCTACACGCCGAGTTTTTCAAGCTGTCAACTTTAATTTCAAATATCTCCCTAAATTCTTATCGCTGAACACTTATAGGGCCTACATCATTGTAATCCTGAGATGTTGGCAATTTCTACAGTGCTGATTTTGTCCGGCTGTGAGGTCTTAAAAAATGACAAATGCTGAAAAACCTTCCAAAACGTCTTAACATGGGGCGACCATCTTGTTTGTACCATCGCTGTGTGATCGAGAGAAGTCAGGGCACCTGGTGATTGTAGAAAATGGTCTGCTCATGAATTATGCATAAGTAACGTGTCATGTACGACGCGTGGATGTTTCGTGAGAAGTCATGGCACCGTACTCGTTGCAGAAACTGGTCTTGTTATGAATTATGCATGAGGCGTCGCACTGATGTATGAACACACGAAACCGCAAATGCTGTCCAGTCCTGAAACTCATCCAGTTTAGAATTGGTAATATTCACCTTGATTAAAACACTAACCGCCGCAAATCCGCCAAAATCCACCCCAACGTTTTCTTGTATTTTGATGGATTCAGGACTGGACAGCATTTGCACCATTACTTTACATGGGGCTATATGATGTCCCAGTTTGTCTGTAGTACGAATGTGCCATTGGTTTACTGCACAGTGTTTGAATTCTATTTAGTGGATTCAGGAAGGTTAGAAAGGATCATTATAGCATGTGTGTTGTTATCGTAGCAAAAAGTACAAAACAAAGTAAAAAATGGCAGAGCAATGGCCAGAGATGACACCTGTAACACTTGCACTGTAACACTTGCACTGTAACACTTGCACTGTAACACTTGCACTGTAACACTTGCACTGTAACACTTGCACTGTAACACTTGCACTCGAACCTTAACCCTAACACTTGAACTCGAACCCTTAACTCTAACACTAATTTTAATATTCTTAACTCGCTTACTCTATTTTTCCATCAACTTCAGGAGAGATCAGCTTCAGGAGAGATCAACATCTAACTCCTGGCTGTCAAGACCTCGAGGCTACCCAAGATCATCATGGACAGAACTGGAATGGCCCAGTGAGGTAGACGGCATGCAGGCCTAGATCAGCACAATAGACCTACGCTGTTTAGCAGATGAGTAAGTCCAACACTCTCTCTACCTCTGACTCTCCTTCTCTCTTACTCTCACATTCTAACCCGATCACTTGCACTGTAACACTTGCACTGTAACACTAACTTGCACTGCAACACTTGCACTGCAACACTTGCACTGCAACACTTGCACTGCAACACTTGCACTGCAACACTTGCACTGCAACACTTGCACTGCAACACTTGCACTGCAACACTTGCACTGCAACACTTGCACTGCAACGCTTGCACTGCAACGCTTGCACTGCAACGCTTGCACTGCAACGCTTGCACTGCAACACTTGCACTGCAACACTTGCACTGCAACACTTGCACTGCAACACTTGCACTGCAACACTTGCACTGCAACACTTGCACTGCAACACTTGCACTGCAACACTTGCACTCGAACCTTAACCCTAACACCTGCACTCGAACCTTAAACCTAACACCTGCACTCGAACCTTAAACCTAACACAGCACTCGAACCTTAACCCTAACACAGCACTCGAACCTTAACCCTAACACTTGAACTCGAACCTTAACCCTAACACTTGAACTCGAACCTTAACCCTAACACTTGAACTCGAACCTTAACCCTAACACTTGAACTCGAACCTTAACCCTAACACTTGAACTCGAACCTTAACCCTAACACTTGAACTCGAACCTTAACCCTAACACTTGCACTCGAACCTTAACCCTAACACTTGCACTCGAACCTTAACCCTAACACTTGCACTCGAACCTTAACCCTAACACTTGCACTCGAACCTTAACCCTAACACTTGCACTCGAACCTTAACCCTAACACTTGCACTCGAACCTTAACCCTAACACTTGAACTCGAACCTTAACCCTAACACTTGAACTCGAACCTTAACCCTAACACTTGAACTCGAACCTTAACCCTAACACTTGAACTCTAACCTTAACCCTAACACTTGAACTCTAACCTTAACCCTAACCCTTGAACTCGAACCCTAACCCTAACACTTGAACTCGAACCCTAACCCTAACACTTGAACTCGAACCCTAACCCTAACACTTGAACTCGAACCCTAACCCTAACACTTGAACTCGAACCCTAACCCTAACACTTGAACTCGAACCCTAACCCTAACACTTGAACTCGAACCTTAACCCTAACACTTGAACTCGAACCTTAACCCTAACACTTGAACTCGAACCCTTAAACCTAACACTAATTTTAATATTCTTAACTCGCTTACTCTATTTTTCCATCAACTTCAGGAGAGATCAGCTTCAGGAGAGATCAGCTTCAGGAGAGATCAACATCTAACTCCTGGCTGTCAAGACCTCGAGGCCACCCAAGATCATCATGGACAGAACTGGAATGGCCTATTGAGATAGACGGCATACAGGCCTAGATCAGCACAATAGACCTACGCTGCTTAGTAGATGAGTAAGTCCAACACTCTCTCTACCTCTGACTCTCCTTCTCTCTTTCTCTCCTTCTCTCTTACTCTCACATTCTAACCCGACCACTTGCACTGTAACACTTGCACTGTAACACTTGCACTGTAACACTTGCACTGTAACACTTGCACTGTAACACTTGCACTGTAACACTTGAACTCGAACCTTAACCCTAACACTTGCACTCGAACCTTAACCCTAACACTTGAACTCGAACCTTAACCCTAACACTTGCACTCGAACCTTAACCCTAACACTTGCACTCGAACCTTAACCCTAACACTTGCACTCGAACCTTAACCCTAACACTTGAACTCGAACCTTAACCCTAACCCTAACACTTGAACTCGAACCTTAACCCTAACCCTAACACTTGAACTCGAACCTTAACCCTAACACTTGAACTCGAACCTTAACCCTAACACTTGAATTCGAACCTTAACCCTAACACTTGAACTCGAACCCTTAACCCTAACACTTGAACTCGAACCTTAACCCTAACACTTGAACTCGAACCCTTAACCCTAACACTAATTTTAATATTCTTAACTCGCTTACTCTATTTTTCCATCAACTTCAGCAGAGATCAGCTGCAGGAGAGATCAACATCTAACTCCTGGCTGTCAAGACCTCGAGGCCACCCGAGATCATCATGGACAGAACTGGAATGGCCTATTGAGATAGACGGCATACAGGCCTAGATCAGCACAATAGACCTACGCTGCTTAGTAGATGAGTAAGTCCAACACTCTCTCTACCTCTGACTCTCCTTCTCTCTTTCTCTCCTTCTCTCTTACTCTCACATTCTAACCCGACCACTTGCACTGTAACACTTGCACTGTAACACTTGCACTGTAACACTTGCACTGTAACACTTGCACTGTAACACTTGCACTGTAACACTTGAACTCGAACCTTAACCCTAACACTTGCACTCGAACCTTAACCCTAACACTTGAACTCGAACCTTAACCCTAACACTTGCACTCGAACCTTAACCCTAACACTTGCACTCGAACCTTAACCCTAACACTTGCACTCGAACCTTAACCCTAACACTTGAACTCGAACCTTAACCCTAACCCTAACACTTGAACTCGAACCTTAACCCTAACACTTGAACTCGAACCTTAACCCTAACACTTGAACTCGAACCTTAACCCTAACACTTGAACTCGAACCCTTAACCCTAACACTTGAACTCGAACCCTTAACCCTAACACTTGAACTCGAACCCTTAACCCTAACACTAATTTTAATATTCTTAACTCGCTTACTCTATTTTTCCATCAACTTCAGGAGAGATCAGCTTCAGGAGAGATCAACATCTAACTCCTGGCTGTCAAGACCTCGAGGCCACCCAAGATCATCATGGACAGAACTGGAATGGCCTATTGAGATAGACGGCATGCAGGCCTAGATCAGCACAATAGACCTACGCTGTTTAGTAGATGAGTAAGTCCAACACTCTCTCTACCTCTGACTCTCCTTCTCTCTTTCTCTCCTTCTCTCTTACTCTCACATTCTAACCCGACCACTTGCACTGTAACACTTGCACTGTAACACTTGCACTGTAACACTTGCACTGTAACACTTGCACTGTAACACTTGCACTGTAACACTTGCACTGTAACACTTGCACTAGAACCTTAACCCTAACACTTGCACTAGAACCTTAACCCTAACACTTGAACTCGAACCTTAACCCTAACACTTGAACTCGAACCCTTAACCCTAACCCTAACTCGAACCCTTAACCCTAACACTAATTTTAATATTCTTAACTTGCTTACTCTATTTTTCCATCAGCTTCAGGAGAGATCAGCTTCTGGAGAGATCAGCTTCAGGAGAGATCAACATCTAACTCCTGGCTGTCAAGACCTCGAGGCCACCCAAGATCATCATGGACAGAACTGGAATGGCCTATTGAGATAGACGGCATGCAGGCCTAGATCAGCACAATAGACCTACGCTGTTTAGTAGATGAGTAAGTCCAACACTCTTTCTACCTCTGACTCTCCTTCTCTCTTTCTCTCCTTCTCTCTTACTCTCACATTCTAACCCGACCACTTGCACTGTAACACTTGCACTGTAACACTTGCACTGTAACACTTGCACTGTAACACTTGCGCTGTAACACTTGCACTGTAACACTTGCACTGTAACACTTGCACTGTAACACTTGCACTGTAACACTTGCACTGTAACCTTAACCCTAACACTTGAACTCGAACCTTCACCCTAAAACTTGCACTCGAACCTTAACCCTAACACTTGAACTCGAACCTTAACCCTAACACTTGAACTCGAACCTTAACCCTAACACTTGAACTCGAACCCTAACCCTAACACTTGAACTCGAACCCTAACCCTAACACTTGAACTCGAACCCTAACCCTAACACTTGAACTCGAACCCTAACCCTAACACTTGAACTCGAACACTAACCCTAACACTTGAACTCGAACCCTAACCCTAACACTTGAACTCGAACCCTAACCCTAACACTTGAACTCGAACCCTAACCCTAACACTTGAACTCGAACCTTAACCCTAACACTTGAACTCGAACCCTAACCCTAACACTTGAACTCGAACCCTAACCCTAACACTTGAACTCGAACCCTAACCCTAACACTTGAACTCGAACCCTAACACTTGAACTCGAACCCTAACCCTAACACTTGAACTCGAACACTAACCCTAACACTTGAACTCGAACCCTAACCCTAACACTTGAACTCGAACCCTAACCCTAACACTTGAACTCGAACCCTAACACTTGAACTCGAACTCGAACCTTAACCCTAACACTTGAACTCGAACCCTTAACCCTAACACTTGAACTCGAACCCTTAACCCTCACACTAATTTTAATATTCTTAACTCGCTTACTCTATTTTTCCATCAACTTCAGGAGAGATCAGCTTCAGGAGAGATCAACATCTAACTCCTGGCTGTCAAGACCTCGAGGCCACCCGAGATCATCATGGACAGAACTGGAATGGCCTAGTGAGATAGACGACATGCAGGCCTATATCAGCACAATAGACCTACGCTGTTTAGTAGATGAGTAAGTCCAACACTCTCTCTACCTCTGACTCTCCTTCTCTCCTTCTCTCTTACTCTCACATTCTAACCCGATCACTTGCACTGTAACACTTGCACTGTAACACTTGCACTGTAACACTTGCACTGTAACACTTGCACTGTAACACTTGCACTGTAACACTTGCACTGTAACACTTGCACTGTAACACTTGCACTGTAACACTTGCACTGTAACACTTGCACTGTAACACTTGCACTCGAACCTTAACCCTAACACTTGCACTCGAACCTTAACCCTAACACTTGAACTCGAACCTTAACCCTAACCCTGACACTTGAACTCGAACCTTAACCCTAACCCTAACACTTGAACTCGAACCTTAACCCTAACCCTGACACTTGAACTCGAACCTTAACCCTAACCCTAACACTTGAACTCGAACCTTAACCCTAACCCTAACACTTGAACTCGAACCTTAACCCTAACACTTGAACTCGAACCCTTAACCCTAACACTAATTTTAATATTCTTAACTCGCTTACTCTATTTTTCCATCAACTTCAGGAGAGATCAGCTTCAGGAGAGATCAACATCTAACTCCTGGCTGTCAAGACCTCGAGGCCACCCAAGATCATCATGGACAGAACTGGAATGGCCTATTGAGATAGACGGCATGCAGGCCTAGATCAGCACAATAGACCTACGCTGTTTAGTAGATGAGTAAGTCCAACACTCTCTCTACCTCTGACTCTCCTTCTCTCTTTCTCTCCTTCTCTCTTACTCTCACATTCTAACCCGACCACTTGCACTGTAACACTTGCACTGTAACACTTGCACTGTAACACTTGCACTGTAACACTTGCACTGTAACACTTGCACTGTAACACTTGCACTGTAACACTTGCACTGTAACCTTAACCCTAACACTTGAACTCGAACCTTCACCCTAAAACTTGCACTCGAACCTTAACCTTAACCCTAACACTTGAACTCGAACCTTAACCCTAACACTTGAACTCGAACCCTAACCCTAACACTTGAACTCGAACCCTAACCCTAACACTTGAACTCGAACCCTAACCCTAACACTTGAACTCGAACCCTAACCCTAACACTTGAACTCGAACACTAACCCTAACACTTGAACTCGAACACTAACCCTAACACTTGAACTCGAACCCTAACCCTAACACTTGAACTCGAACCCTAACCCTAACACTTGAACTCGAACCCTAACCCTAACACTTGAACTCGAACCCTAACCCTAACACTTGAACTCGAACCCTAACCCTAACACTTGAACTCGAACCCTAACCCTAACACTTGAACTCGAACCCTAACACTTGAACTCGAACCCTAACCCTAACACTTGAACTCGAACCCTAACACTTGAACTCGAACCCTTAACCCTAACACTTGAACTCGAACCCTTAACCCTCACACTAATTTTAATATTCTTAACTCGCTTACTCTATTTTTCCATCAACTTCAGGAGAGATCAGCTTCAGGAGAGATCAACATCTAACTCCTGGCTGTCAAGACCTCGAGGCCACCCGAGATCATCATGGACAGAACTGGAATGGCCTAGTGAGATAGACGACATGCAGGCCTATATCAGCACAATAGACCTACGCTGTTTAGTAGATGAGTAAGTCCAACACTCTCTCTACCTCTGACTCTCCTTCTCTCCTTCTCTCTTACTCTCACATTCTAACCCGATCACTTGCACTGTAACACTTGCACTGTAACACTTGCACTGTAACACTTGCACTGTAACACTTGCACTGTAACACTTGCACTGTAACACTTGCACTGTAACACTTGCACTGTAACACTTGCACTGTAACACTTGCACTGTAACACTTGCACTGTAACACTTGCACTGTAACACTTGCACTGTAACACTTGCACTCGAACCTTAACCCTAACACTTGCACTCGAACCTTAACCCTAACACTTGAACTCGAACCTTAACCCTAACCCTGACACTTGAACTCGAACCTTAACCCTAACCCTAACACTTGAACTCGAACCTTAACCCTAACCCTGACACTTGAACTCGAACCTTAACCCTAACCCTAACACTTGAACTCGAACCTTAACCCTAACACTTGAACTCGAACCCTTAACCCTAACACTAATTTTAATATTCTTAACTCGCTTACTCTATTTTTCCATCAACTTCAGGAGAGATCAGCTTCAGGAGAGATCAACATCTAACTCCTGGCTGTCAAGACCTCGAGGCCACCCAAGATCATCATGGACAGAACTGGAATGGCCTATTGAGATAGACGGCATGCAGGCCTAGATCAGCACAATAGACCTACGCTGTTTAGTAGATGAGTAAGTCCAACACTCTCTCTACCTCTGACTCTCCTTCTCTCTTTCTCTCCTTCTCTCTTACTCTCACATTCTAACCCGACCACTTGCACTGTAACACTTGCACTGTAACACTTGCACTGTAACACTTGCACTGTAACACTTGCACTGTAACACTTGCACTGTAACACTTGCACTGTAACACTTGCACTGTAACACTTGCACTGTAACCTTAACCCTAACACTTGAACTCGAACCTTCACCCTAAAACTTGCACTCGAACCTTAACCCTAACACTTGAACTCGAACCTTAACCCTAACACTTGAACTCGAACCTTAACCCTAACACTTGAACTCGAACCCTAACCCTAACACTTGAACTCGAACCCTAACCCTAACACTTGAACTCGAACCCTAACCCTAACACTTGAACTCGAACCCTAACCCTAACACTTGAACTCGAACACTAACCCTAACACTTGAACTCGAACCCTAACCCTAACACTTGAACTCGAACCCTAACCCTAACACTTGAACTCGAACCCTAACCCTAACACTTGAACTCGAACCTTAACCCTAACACTTGAACTCGAACCCTAACCCTAACACTTGAACTCGAACCCTAACCCTAACACTTGAACTCGAACCCTAACCCTAACACTTGAACTCGAACCCTAACACTTGAACTCGAACCCTAACCCTAACACTTGAACTCGAACACTAACCCTAACACTTGAACTCGAACCCTAACCCTAACACTTGAACTCGAACCCTAACCCTAACACTTGAACTCGAACCCTAACACTTGAACTCGAACTCGAACCTTAACCCTAACACTTGAACTCGAACCCTTAACCCTAACACTTGAACTCGAACCCTTAACCCTCACACTAATTTTAATATTCTTAACTCGCTTACTCTATTTTTCCATCAACTTCAGGAGAGATCAGCTTCAGGAGAGATCAACATCTAACTCCTGGCTGTCAAGACCTCGAGGCCACCCGAGATCATCATGGACAGAACTGGAATGGCCTAGTGAGATAGACGACATGCAGGCCTATATCAGCACAATAGACCTACGCTGTTTAGTAGATGAGTAAGTCCAACACTCTCTCTACCTCTGACTCTCCTTCTCTCCTTCTCTCTTACTCTCACATTCTAACCCGATCACTTGCACTGTAACACTTGCACTGTAACACTTGCACTGTAACACTTGCACTGTAACACTTGCACTGTAACACTTGCACTGTAACACTTGCACTGTAACACTTGCACTGTAACACTTGCACTGTAACACTTGCACTGTAACACTTGCACTGTAACACTTGCACTCGAACCTTAACCCTAACACTTGCACTCGAACCTTAACCCTAACACTTGAACTCGAACCTTAACCCTAACCCTGACACTTGAACTCGAACCTTAACCCTAACCCTAACACTTGAACTCGAACCTTAACCCTAACCCTAACACTTGAACTCGAACCTTAACCCTAACCCTAACACTTGAACTCGAACCTTAACCCTAACACTTGAACTCGAACCCTTAACCCTAACACTTGAACTCGAACCCTTAACCCTAACACTAATTTTAATATTCTTAACTCGCTTACTCTATTTTTCCATCAACTTCAGGAGAGATCAGCTTCAGGAGAGATCAACATCTAACTCCTGGCTGTCAAGACCTCGAGGCCACCCGAGATCATCATGGACAGAACTGGAATGGCCTAGTGAGATAGACGACATGCAGGCCTATATCAGCACAATAGACCTACGCTGTTTAGTAGATGAGTAAGTCCAACACTCTCTCTACCTCTGACTCTCCTTCTCTCCTTCTCTCTTACTCTCACATTCTAACCCGATCACTTACACTGTAACACTTGCACTGTAACACTTGCACTGTAACATTTGCACTGTAACACTTGCACTGTAACACTTGCACTGTAACACTTGCACTGTAACACTTGCACTGTAACACTTGCACTAGAACCTTAACCCTAACACTTGCACTAGAACCTTAACCCTAACACTTGAACTCGAACCTTAACCCTAACACTTGAACTCGAACCCTTAACCCTAACACTTGAACTCGAACCCTTAACCCTAACACTTGAACTCGAACCCTTAACCCTAACACTAATTTTAATATTCTTAACTTGCTTACTCTTTTTTTCCATCAGCTTCAGGAGAGATCAGCTTCTGGAGAGATCAGCTTCAGGAGAGATCAACATCTAACTCCTGGCTGTCAAGACCTCGAGGCCACCCAAGATCATCATGGACAGAACTGGAATGGCCTATTGAGATAGACGGCATGCAGGCCTAGATCAGCACAATAGACCTACGCTGTTTAGTAGATGAGTAAGTCCAACACTCTCTCTACCTCTGACTCTCCTTCTCTCTTTCTCTCCTTCTCTCTTACTCTCACATTCTAACCCGACCACTTGCACTGTAACACTTGCACTGTAACACTTGCACTGTAACACTTGCACTGTAACACTTGCACTGTAACACTTGCACTGTAACCTTAACCCTAACACTTGAACTCGAACCTTCACCCTAAAACTTGCACTCGAACCTTAACCCTAACACTTGAACTCGAACCTTAACCCTAACACTTGAACTCGAACCTTAACCCTAACACTTGAACTCGAACCCTAACCCTAACACTTGAACTCGAACCCTAACCCTAACACTTGAACTCGAACCTTAACCCTAACACTTGAACTCGAACCCTAACCCTAACACTTGAACTCGAACCCTAACCCTAACACTTGAACTCGAACCTTAACCCTAACACTTGAACTCGAACCCTAACCCTAACACTTGAACTCGAACCCTAACCCTAACACTTGAACTCGAACCCTAACCCTAACACTTGAACTCGAACCCTAACCCTAACACTTGAACTCGAACATTAACCCTAACACTTGAACTCGAACCCTAACCCTAACACTTGAACTCGAACCCTAACCCTAACACTTGAACTCGAACCCTAACACTTGAACTCGAACTCGAACCTTAACCCTAACACTTGAACTCGAACCCTTAACCCTAACACTTGAACTCGAACCCTTAACCCTCACACTAATTTTAATATTCTTAACTCGCTTACTCTATTTTTCCATCAACTTCAGGAGAGATCAGCTTCAGGAGAGATCAACATCTAACTCCTGGCTGTCAAGACCTCGAGGCCACCCGAGATCATCATGGACAGAACTGGAATGGCCTAGTGAGATAGACGACATGCAGGCCTATATCAGCACAATAGACCTACGCTGTTTAGTAGATGAGTAAGTCCAACACTCTCTCTACCTCTGACTCTCCTTCTCTCCTTCTCTCTTACTCTCACATTCTAACCCGATCACTTGCACTGTAACACTTGCACTGTAACACTTGCACTGTAACACTTGCACTGTAACACTTGCACTGTAACACTTGCACTGTAACACTTGAACTCGAACCTTAACCCTAACACTTGCACTCGAACCTTAACCCTAACACTTGCACTCGAACCTTAACCCTAACACTTGAACTCGAACCTTAACCCTAACCCTGACACTTGAACTCGAACCTTAACCCTAACCCTAACACTTGAACTCGAACCTTAACCCTAACCCTAACACTTGAACTCGAACCTTAACCCTAACACTTGAACTCGAACCTTAACCCTAACACTTGAACTCGAACCTTAACCCTAACACTTGAACTCGAACCTTAACCCTAACACTTGAACTCGAACCTTAACCCTAACACTTGAACTCGAACCCTTAACCCTAACACTTGAACTCGAACCCTTAACCCTAACACTTGAACTCGAACCCTTAACCCTAACACTAATTTTAATATTCTTAACTCGCTTACTCTATTTTTCCATCAACTTCAGGAGAGATCAGCTTCAGGAGAGATCAACATCTAACTCCTGGCTGTCAAGACCTCGAGGCCACCCGAGATCATCATGGACAGAACTGGAATGGCCTAGTGAGATAGACGACATGCAGGCCTATATCAGCACAATAGACCTACGCTGTTTAGTAGATGAGTAAGTCCAACACTCTCTCTACCTCTGACTCTCCTTCTCTCCTTCTCTCTTACTCTCACATTCTAACCCGATCACTTGCACTGTAACACTTGCACTGTAACACTTGCACTGTAACACTTGCACTGTAACACTTGCACTGTAACACTTGCACTGTAACACTTGCACTGTAACACTTGCACTGTAACACTTGCACTCGAACCTTAACCCTAACACTTAAACTCAAACCCTTAACTCTAACACTAATTTGAATATTCTTAACTCGCTTACTCTTTTTTTCCATCCACTTCAGGAGAGATCAACATCCGGCTCCTGGCTGTCAAGACCTCGAGGCCACCCAAGATCATCATGGACAGAACTGGAATGGCCTATTGAGATAGACAGCTTGCAGGCCTAGATCAGCACAATAGACCTACGCTGTTTAGTAGATGAGTAAGTCTAACACTCTCTCTACCTCTGACTCTCCTTCTCTCTTACTCTCACATTCTAACCCGATCACTTGCACTGTAACACTTGCACTGTAACACTTGCACTGTAACACTTGCACTCGAACCTTAACCCTAAACACTTGAACTCAAACCCTTAACTCTAACACTAATTTTAATATTCTTAACTCGGTTACTCTATTTTTCCATCAACTTCAGGAGAGATTAACATCCCGCTCCTGGCTGTCAATACCTCGAGGCCACCCAAGATCATCATGGACAGAACTGGAATGGCATAGTGAGAGAGACAGCATGCAGGCCTAGATCAGCAAAATAGACCTACGCTGTTTAGTAGATGAGTAAGTCAAACACTCTCTCTACCTCTGACTCTCCTTCTCTCTTACTCTCACATTTTAACCTGATCACTAGCACTTGCACTGTAACACTTGCACTGTAACACTTGCACTGTAACACTTGCACTGTAACACTTGCACTGTAACACTTGCACTGAAACACTTGCACTGTAACACTTGCACTCGAACCTTAACCCTAACACTTGAACTCGAACCTGTAACCCTAACACTTGAACTCGAACCCTTAACCCTAACACTTGAACTCGAACCCTTAACCCTAACACTTGAACTCGAACCCTTAACCCTAACACTAATTTTAATATTCTTAACTCGCTTACTCTCTTTTTCCATCAACTTCAGGAGAGATCAGCTTCAGGAGATATCAGCTTCAGGAGAGATAGAGATAGACGGCATGCAGGCCTAGATCAGCACAATAGACCTACGCTGTTTAGTAGATGAGTAAGTCCAACACTCTCTCTACCTCTGACTCTCCTTCTCTCTTTCTCTCCTTCTCTCTTACTCTCACATTCTAACCCGACCACTTGCACTGTAACACTTGCACTGTAACACTTGCACTGTAACACTTGCACTGTAACACTTGCACTGTAACACTTGCACTGTAACACTTGCACTGTAACACTTGCACTGTAACACTTGCACTGTAACACTTGCACTGTAACACTCGAACCTTAACCCTAACACTTGAACTCGAACCTTAACCCTAAAACTTGCACTCGAACCTTAACCCTAACACTTGAACTCGAACCTTAACCCTAACACTTGCACTCGAACCTTAACCCTAACACTTGAACTCGAACCCTAACCCTAACACTTGAACTCGAACCTTAACCCTAACACTTGAACTCGAACCTTAACCCTAACACTTGAACTCGAACCTTAACCCTAACACTTGAACTCGAACCCTTAACCCTAACACTTGAACTCGAACCCTTAACCCTAACACTTGAACTCGAACCCTTAACCCTAACACTTGAACTCCAACCCTTAACCCTAACACTAATTCTAATATTCTTAACTCGCTTACTCTATTTTTCCATCAAATTCAGGAGAGATCAGCTTCAGGAGAGATCAGCTTCAGGAGAGATCAACATCTAACTCCTGGCTGTCAAGACCTCGAGGCCACCCAAGATCATCATGGACAGAACTGGAATGGCCTATTGAGATAGACGGCATGCAGGCCTAGATCAGCACAATAGACCTACGCTGTTTAGTAGATGAGTAAGTCCAACACACTCTCTACCTCTGACTCTCCTTCTCTCTTTCTCTCCTTCTCTCTTACTCTCACATTCTAACCCGACCACTTGCACTGTAACACTTGCACTGTAACACTTGCACTCGAACCTTAACCCTAACACTTGAACTCGAACCTTAACCCTAAAACTTGCACTCGAACCTTAACCCTAACACTTGCACTCGAACCTTAACCCTAACACTTGCACTCGAACCTTAACCCTAACACCAATTTTAATATTCTTAACTCGCTTACTCTATTTTTCCATCAACTTCAGGAGAGATTAACATCCCGCTCCTGTCTGTCAAGACCTCGAGGCCACCCAAGATCATCATGGACAGAACTGGAATGGCATAGTGAGAGAGACAGCATGCAGGCCTAGATCAGCAAAATAGACCTACGCTGTTTAGTAGATGAGTAAGTCAAACACTCTCTCTACCTCTGACTCTCCTTCTCTCTTACTCTCACATTTTAACCTGATCACTAGCACTTGCACTGTAACACTTGCACTGTAACACTTGCACTGTAACACTTGCACTGTAACACTTGCACTGTAACACTAACACTTGCACTGTAACACTTGCACTGTAACACTTGCACTGTAACACTTGCACTCGAACCTTAACCCTAACACTTAAACTCAAACCCTTAACTCTAACACTAATTTTAATATTCTTAACTCGCTTACTCTTTTTTTCCATCCACTTCAGGAGAGATCAACATCCGGCTCCTGGCTGTCAAGACCTCGAGGCCACCCAAGATCATCATGGACAGAACTGGAATGGCCTATTGAGATAGACAGCTTGCAGGCCTAGATCAGCACAATAGACCTACGCTGTTTAGTAGATGAGTAAGTCAAACACTCTCTCTACCTCTGACTCTCCTTCTCTCTTACTCTCACATTTTAACCTGATCACTAGCACTTGCACTGTAACACTTGCACTGTAACACTTGCACTGTAACACTTGCACTGTAACACTTGCACTGTAACACTTGCACTGTAACACTTGCACTGTAACACTTGCACTGTAACACTTGCACTGTAACACTTGCACTGTAACACTTGCACTGTAACACTTGCACTGTAACACTTGCACTGTAACACTTGCACTAGAACCTTAACCCTAACACTTGAACTCGAACCTTAACCCTAACACTTGAACTCGAACCCTTAACCCTAACACTTGAACTCGAACCTTTAACCCTAACACTTGAACTCGAACCCTTAACCCTAACACTTGAACTCGAACCCTTAACCCTAACACTTGAACTCGAACCCTTAACCCTAACACTAATTTTAATATTCTTAACTCGCTTACTCTATTTTTCCATCAACTTCAGGAGAGATCAGCTTCAGGAGATATCAGCTTCAGGAGAGATCAACATCTAACTCCTGGCTGTCAAGACCTCGAGGCCACCCAAGATCATCATGGACAGAACTGGAATGGCCTATTGAGATAGACGGCATGCAGGCCTAGATCAGCACAATAGACCTACGCTGTTTAGTAGATGAGTAAGTCCAACACACTCTCTACCTCTGACTCTCCTTCTCTCTTTCTCTCCTTCTCTCTTACTCTCACATTCTAACCCGACCACTTGCACTGTAACACTTGCACTGTAACATTGCACTGTAACACTTGCACTGTAACACTTGCACTGTAACACTTGCACTGTAACACTTGCACTGTAACACTTGCACTGTAACACTTGCACTGTAACACTTGCACTGTAACACTTGCACTGTAACACTTGCACTGTAACACTTGCACTGTAACACTTGCACTGTAACACTTGCACTCGAACCTTAACCCTAACACTTGAACTCGAACCTTAACCCTAAAACTTGCACTCGAACCTTAACCCTAACACTTGCACTCGAACCTTAACCCTAACACTTGCACTCGAACCTTAACCCTAACACTTGAACTCGAACCTTAACCCTAACACTTGAACTCGAACCTTAACCCTAACACTTGCACTCGAACCTTAACCCTAACACTTGAACTCGAACCCTTAACCCTAACACTAATTCTAATATTCTTAACTCGCTTACTCTATTTTTCCATCAACTTCAGGAGAGATCAGCTTCAGGAGAGATCAGCTTCAGGAGAGATCAGCTTCAGGAGAGATCAACATCTAACTCCTGGCTGTCAAGACCTCGAGGCCACCCAAGATCATCATGGACAGAACTGGAATGGCCTATTGAGATAGACGGCATGCAGGCCTAGATCAGCACAATAGACCTACGCTGTTTAGTAGATGAGTAAGTCCAACACACTCTCTACCTCTGACTCTCCTTCTCTCTTTCTCTCCTTCTCTCTTACTCTCACATTCTAACCCGACCACTTGCACTGTAACACTTGCACTGTAACACTTGCACTCGAACCTTAACCCTAACACTTGAACTCGAACCTTAACCCTAACACTTGCACTCGAACCTTAACCCTAACACCAATTTTAATATTCTTAACTCGCTTACTCTATTTTCCATCAACTTCAGGAGAGATTAACATCCCGCTCCTGTCTGTCAAGACCTCGAGGCCACCCAAGATCATCATGGACAGAACTGGAATGGCATAGTGAGAGAGACAGCATGCAGGCCTAGATCAGCAAAATAGACCTACGCTGTTTAGTAGATGAGTAAGTCAAACACTCTCTCTACCTCTGACTCTCCTTCTCTCTTACTCTCACATTTTAACCTGATCACTAGCACTTGCACTGTAACACTTGCACTGTAACACTTGCACTGTAACACTTGCACTGTAACACTAACAGCACTTGCACTGTAACACTTGCACTGTAACACTTGCACTGTAACACTTGCACTGTAACACTTGCACTGTAACACTTGCACTGTAACACTTGCACTGTAACACTTGCACTGTAACACTTGCACTGTAACACTTGCACTGTAACACTTGCACTCGAACCTTAACCCTAACACTTAAACTCAAACCCTTAACTCTAACACTAATTTTAATATTCTTAACTCGCTTACTCTTTTTTTCCATCCACTTCAGGAGAGATCAACATCCGGCTCCTGGCTGTCAAGACCTCGAGGCCACCCAACATCATCATGGACAGAACTGGAATGGCCTATTGAGATAGACAGCTTGCAGGCCTAGATCAGCACAATAGACCTACGCTGTTTAGTAGATGAGTAAGTCTAACACTCGCTCTACCTCTGACTCTCCTTCTCTCTTACTCTCACATTCTAACCCGATCACTTGCACTGTAACACTTGCACTGTAACACTTGCACTGTAACACTTGCACTGTAACACTTGCACTGTAACACTTGCACTGTAACACTTGCACTCGAACCTTAACCCTAACACTTGAACTCGAACCTTACCCCTAACACTTGAACTCGAACCCTTAACCCTAACACTTGAACTCGAACCCTTAACCCTAACACTTGAACTCGAACCCTTAACCCTAACACTAATTTTAATATTCTTAACTCGCTTACTCTATTTTTCCATCAACTTCAGGAGAGATCAGCTTCAGGAGAGATCAACATCTAACTCCTGGCTGTCAAGACCTCGAGGCCACCCGAGATCATCATGGACAGAACTGGAATGGCCTAGTGAGATAGACGACATGCAGGCCTATATCAGCACAATAGACCTACGCTGTTTAGTAGATGAGTAAGTCCAACACTCTCTCTACCTCTGACTCTCCTTCTCTCCTTCTCTCCTTCTCTCTTACTCTCACATTCTAACCCGATCACTTGCACTGTAACACTTGCACTGTAACACTTGCACTGTAACACTTGCACTGTAACACTTGCACTGTAACACTTGCACTCGAACCTTAACCCTAACACTTAAACTCAAACCCTTAACTCTAACACTAATTTGAATATTCTTAACTCGGTTACTCTATTTTTCCATCCACTTCAGGAGAGATTAACATCCCGCTCCTGGCTGTCAAGACCTCGAGGCCACCCAAGATCATCATGGACAGAACTGGAATGGCCTATTGAGATAGACAGCTTGCAGGCCTAGATCAGCACAATAGACCTACGCTGTTTAGTAGATGAGTAAGTCTAACACTCTCTCTACCTCTGACTCTCCTTCTCTCTTACTCTCACATTTTAACCTGATCACTAGCACTTGCACTGTAACACTTGCACTGTAACACTTGCACTGTAACACTTGCACTGTAACACTTGCACTAGAACCTTAACCCTAACACTTGAACTCGAACCTTAACCCTAACACTTGAACTCGAACCTTTAACCCTAACACTTGAACTCGAACCCTTAACCCTAACACTTGAACTCGAACCCTTAACCCTAACACTAATTTTAATATTCTTAACTCGCTTACTCTATTTTTCCATCAACTTCAGGAGAGATCAGCTTCAGGAGAGATCAGCTTCAGGAGAGATCAACATCTAACTCCTGGCTGTCAAGACCTCGAGGCCACCCAAGATCATCATGGACAGAACTGGAATGGCCTATTGAGATAGACGGCATGCAGGCCTAGATCAGCACAATAGACCTACGCTGTTTAGTAGATGAGTAAGTCCAACACACTCTCTACCTCTGACTCTCCTTCTCTCTTTCTCTCCTTCTCTCTTACTCTCACATTCTAACCCGACCACTTGCACTGTAACACTTGCACTGTAACACTTGCACTCGAACCTTAACCCTAACACTTGAACTCGAACCTTAACCCTAAAACTTGCACTCGAACCTTAACCCTAACACTTGCACTCGAACCTTAACCCTAACACTTGCACTCGAACCTTAACCCTAACACTTGAACTCGAACCTTAACCCTAACACTTGCACTCGAACCTTAACCCTAACACTTGAACTCGAACCTTAACCCTAACACTTGCACTCGAACCTTAACCCTAACACCAATTTTAATATTCTTAACTCGCTTACTCTATTTTTCCATCAACTTCAGGAGAGATTAACATCCCGCTCCTGTCTGTCAAGACCTCGAGGCCACCCAAGATCATCATGGACAGAACTGGAATGGCATAGTGAGAGAGACAGCATGCAGGCCTAGATCAGCAAAATAGACCTACGCTGTTTAGTAGATGAGTAAGTCAAACACTCTCTCTACCTCTGACTCTCCTTCTCTCTTACTCTCACATTTTAACCTGATCACTAGCACTTGCACTGTAACACTTGCACTGTAACACTTGCACTGTAACACTTGCACTGTAACACTTGCACTGTAACACTAACACTTGCACTGTAACACTTGCACTGTAACACTTGCACTGTAACACTTGCACTGTAACACTTGCACTGTAACACTTGCACTCGAACCTTAACCCTAACACTTAAACTCAAACCCTTAACTCTAACACTAATTTTAATATTCTTAACTCGCTTACTCTTTTTTTCCATCCACTTCAGGAGAGATCAACATCCGGCTCCTGGCTGTCAAGACCTCGAGGCCACCCAAGATCATCATGGACAGAACTGGAATGGCCTATTGAGATAGACAGCTTGCAGGCCTAGATCAGCACAATAGACCTACGCTGTTTAGTAGATGAGTAAGTCTAACACTCGCTCTACCTCTGACTCTCCTTCTCTCTTACTCTCACATTCTAACCCGATCACTTGCACTGTAACACTTGCACTGTAACACTTGCACTCGAACCTTAACCCTAAACACTTGAACTCAAACCCTTAACTCTAACACTAATTTTAATATTCTTAACTCGGTTACTCTATTTTTCCATCAACTTCAGGAGAGATTAACATCCCGCTCCTGGCTGTCAAGACCTCGAGGCCACCCAAGATCATCATGGACAGAACTGGAATGGCATAGTGAGAGAGACAGCATGCAGGCCTAGATCAGCAAAATAGACCTACGCTGTTTAGTAGATGAGTAAGTCAAACACTCTCTCTACCTCTGACTCTCCTTCTCTCTTACTCTCACATTTTAACCTGATCACTAGCACTTGCACTGTAACACTTGCACTGTAACACTTGCACTGTAACACTTGCACTGTAACACTTGCACTTGAACCTTAACCCTAACACTTGAACTCGAACCTTAACCCTAACACTTGAACTCGAACCCTTAACCCTAACACTTGTACTCGAACCTTTAACCCTAACACTTGAACTCGAACCCTTAACCCTAACACTTGAACTCGAACCCTTAACCCTAACACTAATTTTAATATTCTTAACTCGCTTACTCTATTTTTCCATCAACTTCAGGAGAGATCAGCTTCAGGAGATATCAGCTTCAGGAGAGATCAACATCTAACTCCTGGCTGTCAAGACCTCGAGGCCACCCAAGATCATCATGGACAGAACTGGAATGGCCTATTGAGATAGACGGCATGCAGGCCTAGATCAGCACAATAGACCTACGCTGTTTAGTAGATGAGTAAGTCCAACACACTCTCTACCTCTGACTCTCCTTCTCTCTTTCTCTCCTTCTCTCTTACTCTCACATTCTAACCCGACCACTTGCACTGTAACACTTGCACTGTAACACTTGCACTGTAACACTTGCACTGGAACACTTGCACTGTAACACTTGCACTGTAACACTTGCACTGTAACACTTGCACTGTAACACTTGCACTGTAACACTTGCACTGTAACACTTGCACTGTAACACTTGCACTGTAACACTTGCACTGTAACACTTGCACTCGAACCTTAACCCTAACACTTGAACTCGAACCTTAACCCTAACACTTGAACTCGAACCTTAACCCTAACACTTGAACTCGAACCTTAACCCTAACACCAATTTTAATATTCTTAACTCGCTTACTCTATTTTTCCATCAACTTCAGGAGAGATTAACATCCCGCTCCTGTCTGTCAAGACCTCGAGGCCACCCAAGATCATCATGGACAGAACTGGAATGGCATAGTGAGAGAGACAGCATGCAGGCCTAGATCAGCAAAATAGACCTACGCTGTTTAGTAGATGAGTAAGTCAAACACTCTCTCTACCTCTGACTCTCCTTCTCTCTTACTCTCACATTTTAACCTGATCACTAGCACTTGCACTGTAACACTTGCACTGTAACACTTGCACTGTAACACTTGCACTGTAACACTAACACTTGCACTGTAACACTTGCACTGTAACACTTGCACTGTAACACTTGCACTGTAACACTTGCACTGTAACACTTGCACTCGAACCTTAACCCTAACACTTAAACTCAAACCCTTAACTCTAACACTAATTTTAATATTCTTAACTCGCTTACTCTTTTTTTCCATCCACTTCAGAAGAGATCAACATCCGGCTCCTGGCTGTCAAGACCTCGAGGCCACCCAAGATCATCATGGACAGAACTGGAATGGCCTATTGAGATAGACAGCTTGCAGGCCTAGATCAGCACAATAGACCTACGCTGTTTAGTAGATGAGTAAGTCTAACACTCGCTCTACCTCTGACTCTCCTTCTCTCTTACTCTCACATTCTAACCCGATCACTTGCACTGTAACACTTGCACTGTAACACTTGCACTGTAACACTTGCACTGTAACACTTGCACTGTAACACTTGCACTGTAACACTTGCACTGTAACACTTGCACTGTAACACTTGCACTGTAACACTTGCACTGTAACACTTGCACTGTAACACTTGCACTGTAACACTTGCACTGTAACACTTGCACTGTAACACTTGCACTAGAACCTTAACCCTAACACTTGAACTCGAACCTTAACCCTAACACTTGAACTCGAACCCTTAACCCTAACACTTGAACTCGAACCTTTAACCCTAACACTTGAACTCGAACCCTTAACCCTAACACTTGAACTCGAACCCTTAACCCTAACACTTGAACTCGAACCCTTAACCCTAACACTAATTTTAATATTCTTAACTCGCTTACTCTATTTTTCCATCAACTTCAGGAGAGATCAGCTTCAGGAGATATCAGCTTCAGGAGAGATCAACATCTAACTCCTGGCTGTCAAGACCTCGAGGCCACCCAAGATCATCATGGACAGAACTGGAATGGCCTATTGAGATAGACGGCATGCAGGCCTAGATCAGCACAATAGACCTACGCTGTTTAGTAGATGAGTAAGTCCAACACACTCTCTACCTCTGACTCTCCTTCTCTCTTTCTCTCCTTCTCTCTTACTCTCACATTCTAACCCGACCACTTGCACTGTAACACTTGCACTGTAACATTGCACTGTAACACTTGCACTGTAACACTTGCACTGTAACACTTGCACTGTAACACTTGCACTGTAACACTTGCACTGTAACACTTGCACTGTAACACTTGCACTGTAACACTTGCACTGTAACACTTGCACTGTAACACTTGCACTGTAACACTTGCACTCGAACCTTAACCCTAACACTTGAACTCGAACCTTAACCCTAAAACTTGCACTCGAACCTTAACCCTAACACTTGCACTCGAACCTTAACCCTAACACTTGCACTCGAACCTTAACCCTAACACTTGAACTCGAACCTTAACCCTAACACTTGAACTCGAACCTTAACCCTAACACTTGCACTCGAACCTTAACCCTAACACTTGAACTCGAACCCTTAACCCTAACACTAATTCTAATATTCTTAACTCGCTTACTCTATTTTTCCATCAACTTCAGGAGAGATCAGCTTCAGGAGAGATCAGCTTCAGGAGAGATCAGCTTCAGGAGAGATCAACATCTAACTCCTGGCTGTCAAGACCTCGAGGCCACCCAAGATCATCATGGACAGAACTGGAATGGCCTATTGAGATAGACGGCATGCAGGCCTAGATCAGCACAATAGACCTACGCTGTTTAGTAGATGAGTAAGTCCAACACACTCTCTACCTCTGACTCTCCTTCTCTCTTTCTCTCCTTCTCTCTTACTCTCACATTCTAACCCGACCACTTGCACTGTAACACTTGCACTGTAACACTTGCACTCGAACCTTAACCCTAACACTTGAACTCGAACCTTAACCCTAAAACTTGCACTCGAACCTTAACCCTAACACTTGCACTCGAACCTTAACCCTAACACTTGAACTCGAACCTTAACCCTAACACTTGCACTCGAACCTTAACCCTAACACCAATTTTAATATTCTTAACTCGCTTACTCTATTTTCCATCAACTTCAGGAGAGATTAACATCCCGCTCCTGTCTGTCAAGACCTCGAGGCCACCCAAGATCATCATGGACAGAACTGGAATGGCATAGTGAGAGAGACAGCATGCAGGCCTAGATCAGCAAAATAGACCTACGCTGTTTAGTAGATGAGTAAGTCAAACACTCTCTCTACCTCTGACTCTCCTTCTCTCTTACTCTCACATTTTAACCTGATCACTAGCACTTGCACTGTAACACTTGCACTGTAACACTTGCACTGTAACACTTGCACTGTAACACTAACAGCACTTGCACTGTAACACTTGCACTGTAACACTTGCACTGTAACACTTGCACTGTAACACTTGCACTGTAACACTTGCACTGTAACACTTGCACTGTAACACTTGCACTGTAACACTTGCACTGTAACACTTGCACTGTAACACTTGCACTCGAACCTTAACCCTAACACTTAAACTCAAACCCTTAACTCTAACACTAATTTTAATATTCTTAACTCGCTTACTCTTTTTTTCCATCCACTTCAGGAGAGATCAACATCCGGCTCCTGGCTGTCAAGACCTCGAGGCCACCCAACATCATCATGGACAGAACTGGAATGGCCTATTGAGATAGACAGCTTGCAGGCCTAGATCAGCACAATAGACCTACGCTGTTTAGTAGATGAGTAAGTCTAACACTCGCTCTACCTCTGACTCTCCTTCTCTCTTACTCTCACATTCTAACCCGATCACTTGCACTGTAACACTTGCACTGTAACACTTGCACTGTAACACTTGCACTGTAACACTTGCACTGTAACACTTGCACTCGAACCTTAACCCTAACACTTGAACTCGAACCTTACCCCTAACACTTGAACTCGAACCCTTAACCCTAACACTTGAACTCGAACCCTTAACCCTAACACTTGAACTCGAACCCTTAACCCTAACACTAATTTTAATATTCTTAACTCGCTTACTCTATTTTTCCATCAACTTCAGGAGAGATCAGCTTCAGGAGAGATCAACATCTAACTCCTGGCTGTCAAGACCTCGAGGCCACCCGAGATCATCATGGACAGAACTGGAATGGCCTAGTGAGATAGACGACATGCAGGCCTATATCAGCACAATAGACCTACGCTGTTTAGTAGATGAGTAAGTCCAACACTCTCTCTACCTCTGACTCTCCTTCTCTCCTTCTCTCCTTCTCTCTTACTCTCACATTCTAACCCGATCACTTGCACTGTAACACTTGCACTGTAACACTTGCACTGTAACACTTGCACTGTAACACTTGCACTGTAACACTTGCACTGTAACACTTGCACTCGAACCTTAACCCTAACACTTAAACTCAAACCCTTAACTCTAACACTAATTTGAATATTCTTAACTCGGTTACTCTATTTTTCCATCCACTTCAGGAGAGATTAACATCCCGCTCCTGGCTGTCAAGACCTCGAGGCCACCCAAGATCATCATGGACAGAACTGGAATGGCCTATTGAGATAGACAGCTTGCAGGCCTAGATCAGCACAATAGACCTACGCTGTTTAGTAGATGAGTAAGTCTAACACTCTCTCTACCTCTGACTCTCCTTCTCTCTTACTCTCACATTTTAACCTGATCACTAGCACTTGCACTGTAACACTTGCACTGTAACACTTGCACTGTAACACTTGCACTGTAACACTTGCACTAGAACCTTAACCCTAACACTTGAACTCGAACCTTAACCCTAACACTTGAACTCGAACCTTTAACCCTAACACTTGAACTCGAACCCTTAACCCTAACACTTGAACTCGAACCCTTAACCCTAACACTAATTTTAATATTCTTAACTCGCTTACTCTATTTTTCCATCAACTTCAGGAGAGATCAGCTTCAGGAGAGATCAGCTTCAGGAGAGATCAACATCTAACTCCTGGCTGTCAAGACCTCGAGGCCACCCAAGATCATCATGGACAGAACTGGAATGGCCTATTGAGATAGACGGCATGCAGGCCTAGATCAGCACAATAGACCTACGCTGTTTAGTAGATGAGTAAGTCCAACACACTCTCTACCTCTGACTCTCCTTCTCTCTTTCTCTCCTTCTCTCTTACTCTCACATTCTAACCCGACCACTTGCACTGTAACACTTGCACTGTAACACTTGCACTCGAACCTTAACCCTAACACTTGAACTCGAACCTTAACCCTAAAACTTGCACTCGAACCTTAACCCTAACACTTGCACTCGAACCTTAACCCTAACACTTGCACTCGAACCTTAACCCTAACACTTGAACTCGAACCTTAACCCTAACACTTGCACTCGAACCTTAACCCTAACACTTGAACTCGAACCTTAACCCTAACACTTGCACTCGAACCTTAACCCTAACACCAATTTTAATATTCTTAACTCGCTTACTCTATTTTTCCATCAACTTCAGGAGAGATTAACATCCCGCTCCTGTCTGTCAAGACCTCGAGGCCACCCAAGATCATCATGGACAGAACTGGAATGGCATAGTGAGAGAGACAGCATGCAGGCCTAGATCAGCAAAATAGACCTACGCTGTTTAGTAGATGAGTAAGTCAAACACTCTCTCTACCTCTGACTCTCCTTCTCTCTTACTCTCACATTTTAACCTGATCACTAGCACTTGCACTGTAACACTTGCACTGTAACACTTGCACTGTAACACTTGCACTGTAACACTTGCACTGTAACACTTGCACTGTAACACTTGCACTCGAACCTTAACCCTAACACTTAAACTCAAACCCTTAACTCTAACACTAATTTTAATATTCTTAACTCGCTTACTCTTTTTTTCCATCCACTTCAGGAGAGATCAACATCCGGCTCCTGGCTGTCAAGACCTCGAGGCCACCCAAGATCATCATGGACAGAACTGGAATGGCCTATTGAGATAGACAGCTTGCAGGCCTAGATCAGCACAATAGACCTACGCTGTTTAGTAGATGAGTAAGTCTAACACTCGCTCTACCTCTGACTCTCCTTCTCTCTTACTCTCACATTCTAACCCGATCACTTGCACTGTAACACTTGCACTGTAACACTTGCACTCGAACCTTAACCCTAAACACTTGAACTCAAACCCTTAACTCTAACACTAATTTTAATATTCTTAACTCGGTTACTCTATTTTTCCATCAACTTCAGGAGAGATTAACATCCCGCTCCTGGCTGTCAAGACCTCGAGGCCACCCAAGATCATCATGGACAGAACTGGAATGGCATAGTGAGAGAGACAGCATGCAGGCCTAGATCAGCAAAATAGACCTACGCTGTTTAGTAGATGAGTAAGTCAAACACTCTCTCTACCTCTGACTCTCCTTCTCTCTTACTCTCACATTTTAACCTGATCACTAGCACTTGCACTGTAACACTTGCACTGTAACACTTGCACTGTAACACTTGCACTGTAACACTTGCACTTGAACCTTAACCCTAACACTTGAACTCGAACCTTAACCCTAACACTTGAACTCGAACCCTTAACCCTAACACTTGTACTCGAACCTTTAACCCTAACACTTGAACTCGAACCCTTAACCCTAACACTTGAACTCGAACCCTTAACCCTAACACTAATTTTAATATTCTTAACTCGCTTACTCTATTTTTCCATCAACTTCAGGAGAGATCAGCTTCAGGAGATATCAGCTTCAGGAGAGATCAACATCTAACTCCTGGCTGTCAAGACCTCGAGGCCACCCAAGATCATCATGGACAGAACTGGAATGGCCTATTGAGATAGACGGCATGCAGGCCTAGATCAGCACAATAGACCTACGCTGTTTAGTAGATGAGTAAGTCCAACACACTCTCTACCTCTGACTCTCCTTCTCTCTTTCTCTCCTTCTCTCTTACTCTCACATTCTAACCCGACCACTTGCACTGTAACACTTGCACTGTAACACTTGCACTGTAACACTTGCACTGGAACACTTGCACTGTAACACTTGCACTGTAACACTTGCACTGTAACACTTGCACTGTAACACTTGCACTGTAACACTTGCACTGTAACACTTGCACTGTAACACTTGCACTGTAACACTTGCACTGTAACACTTGCACTCGAACCTTAACCCTAACACTTGAACTCGAACCTTAACCCTAACACTTGAACTCGAACCTTAACCCTAACACTTGAACTCGAACCTTAACCCTAACACCAATTTTAATATTCTTAACTCGCTTACTCTATTTTTCCATCAACTTCAGGAGAGATTAACATCCCGCTCCTGTCTGTCAAGACCTCGAGGCCACCCAAGATCATCATGGACAGAACTGGAATGGCATAGTGAGAGAGACAGCATGCAGGCCTAGATCAGCAAAATAGACCTACGCTGTTTAGTAGATGAGTAAGTCAAACACTCTCTCTACCTCTGACTCTCCTTCTCTCTTACTCTCACATTTTAACCTGATCACTAGCACTTGCACTGTAACACTTGCACTGTAACACTTGCACTGTAACACTTGCACTGTAACACTTGCACTGTAACACTTGCACTGTAACACTTGCACTGTAACACTTGCACTGTAACACTTGCACTGTAACACTTGCACTGTAACACTTGCACTGTAACACTTGCACTGTAACACTTGCACTGTAACACTTGCACTGTAACACTTGCACTAGAACCTTAACCCTAATACTTGAACTCGAACCTTTAACCCTAACACTTGAACTCGAACCCTTAACCCTAACACTTGAACTCGAACCCTTAACCCTAACACTTGAACTCGAACCCTTAACCCTAACACTTGAACTCGAACCCTTAACCCTAACACTAATTTTAATATTCTTAACTCGCTTACTCTATTTTTCCATCAACTTCAGGAGAGATCAGCTTCAGGAGATATCAGCTTCAGGAGATATCAGCTTCAGGAGAGATAGAGATAGACGGCATGCAGGCCTAGATCAGCACAATAGACCTACGCTGTTTAGTAGATGAGTAAGTCCAACACTCTCTCTACCTCTGACTCTCCTTCTCTCTTTCTCTCCTTCTCTCTTACTCTCACATTCTAACCCGACCACTTGCACTGTAACACTTGCACTGTAACACTTGCACTGTAACACTTGCACTGTAACACTTGCACTGTAACACTTGCACTGTAACACTTGCACTCGAACCTTAACCCTAACACTTGAACTCGAACCTTAACCCTAAAACTTGCACTCGAACCTTAACCCTAACACTTGAACTCGAACCTTAACCCTAACACTTGAACTCGAACCTTAACCCTAACACTTGAACTCGAACCCTAACCCTAACACTTGAACTCGAACCTTAACCCTAACACTTGAACTCGAACCTTAACCCTAACACTTGAACTCGAACCTTAACCCTAACACTTGAACTCGAACCCTTAACCCTAACACTTGAACTCGAACCCTTAACCCTAACACTTGAACTCGAACCCTTAACCCTAACACTTGAACTCGAACCCTTAACCCTAACACTAATTCTAATATTCTTAACTCGCTTACTCTATTTTTCCATCAACTTCAGGAGAGATCAGCTTCAGGAGAGATCAGCTTCAGGAGAGATCAACATCTAACTCCTGGCTGTCAAGACCTCGAGGCCACCCAAGATCATCATGGACAGAACTGGAATGGCCTATTGAGATAGACGGCATGTAGGCCTAGATCAGCACAATAGACCTACGCTGTTTAGTAGATGAGTAAGTCCAACACACTCTCTACCTCTGACTCTCCTTCTCTCTTTCTCTCCTTCTCTCTTACTCTCACATTGTAACCCGACCACTTGCACTGCAACACTTGCACTGCAACACTTGCACTGCAACACTTGCACTGCAACACTTGCACTGTAACACTTGCACTCGAACCTTAACCCTAAAACTTGCACTCGAACCTTAACCCTAACACTTGAACTCGAACCTTAACCCTAACACTTGAACTCGAACCTTAACCCTAACACTTGAACTCGAACCCTAACCCTAACACTTGAACTCGAACCCTAACCCTAACACTTGAACTCGAACCTTAACCCTAACACTTGAACTCGAACCTTAACCCTAACACTTGAACTCGAACCCTTAACCCTAACACTTGAACTCGAACCCTTAACCCTAACACTTGAACTCGAACCCTTAACCCTAACACTTGAACTCGAACCCTTAACCCTAACACTAATTCTAATATTCTTAACTCGCTTACTCTATTTTTCCATCAACTTCAGGAGAGATCAGCTTCAGGAGAGATCAGCTTCAGGAGAGATCAACATCTAACTCCTGGCTGTCAAGACCTCGAGGCCACCCAAGATCATCATGGACAGAACTGGAATGGCCTATTGAGATAGACGGCATGTAGGCCTAGATCAGCACAATAGACCTACGCTGTTTAGTAGATGAGTAAGTCCAACACACTCTCTACCTCTGACTCTCCTTCTCTCTTTCTCTCCTTCTCTCTTACTCTCACATTGTAACCCGACCACTTGCACTGCAACACTTGCACTGCAACACTTGCACTGCAACACTTGCACTGCAACACTTGCACTGCAACACTTGCACTGCAACACTTGCACTGCAACACTTGCACTGCAACACTTGCACTGCAACACTTGCACTGCAACACTTGCACTCGAACCTTAACCCTAACACTTGAACTCGAACCTTAACCCTAACACTTGCACTCGAACCTTAACCCTAACACTTGAACTCGAACCTTAACCCTAACACCAATTTTAATATTCTTAACTCGCTTACTCTATTTTTCCATCAACTTCAGGAGAGATTAACATCCCGCTCCTGTCTGTCAAGACCTCGAGGCCACCCAAGATCATCATGGACAGAACTGGAATGGCATAGTGAGAGAGACAGCATGCAGGCCTAGATCAGCAAAATAGACCTACGCTGTTTAGTAGATGAGTAAGTCAAACACTCTCTCTACCTCTGACTCTCCTTCTCTCTTACTCTCACATTTTAACCTGATCACTAGCACTTGCACTGTAACACTTGCACTGTAACACTTGCACTGTAACACTTGCACTGTAACACTAACACTTGCACTGTAACACTTGCACTGTAACACTTGCACTGTAACACTTGCACTGTAACACTTGCACTGTAACACTTGCACTGTAACACTTGCACTGTAACACTTGCACTGTAACACTTGCACTGTAACACTTGCACTGTAACACTTGCACTGTAACACTTGCACTAGAACCTTAACCCTAACACTTGAACTCGAACCTTTAACCCTAACACTTGAACTCGAACCCTTAACCCTAACACTTGAACTCGAACCCTTAACCCTAACACTTGAACTCGAACCCTTAACCCTAACACTAATTTTAATATTCTTAACTCGCTTACTCTATTTTTCCATCAACTTCAGGAGAGATCAGCTTCAGGAGATATCAGCTGCAGGAGATATCAGCTTCAGGAGAGATAGAGATAGACGGCATGCAGGCCTAGATCAGCACAATAGACCTACGCTGTTTAGTAGATGAGTAAGTCCAACACTCTCTCTACCTCTGACTCTCCTTCTCTCTTTCTCTCCTTCTCTCTTACTCTCACATTCTAACCCGACCACTTGCACTGTAACACTTGCACTGTAACACTTGCACTGTAACACTTGCACTGTAACACTTGCACTCGAACCTTAACCCTAACACTTGAACTCGAACCTTAACCCTAACACTTGAACTCGAACCTTAACCCTAACACTTGAACTCGAACCTTAACCCTAACACTTGAACTCGAACCCTAACCCTAACACTTGAACTCGAACCTTAACCCTAACACTTGAACTCGAACCTTAACCCTAACACTTGAACTCGAACCCTTAACCCTAACACTTGAACTCGAACCCTTAACCCTAACACTTGAACTCGAACCCTTAACCCTAACACTTGAACTCGAACCCTTAACCCTAACACTTGAACTCGAACCCTTAACCCTAACACTTGAACTCGAACCCTTAACCCTAACACTAATTCTAATATTCTTAACTCGCTTACTCTATTTTTCCATCAACTTCAGGAGAGATCAGCTTCAGGAGAGATCAGCTTCAGGAGAGATCAACATCTAACTCCTGGCTGTCAAGACCTCGAGGCCACCCAAGATCATCATGGACAGAACTGGAATGGCATAGTGAGAGAGACAGCATGCAGGCCTAGATCAGCAAAATAGACCTACGCTGTTTAGTAGATCAGTAAGTCAAACACTCTCTCTACCTCTGACTCTCCTCTCTTACTCTCACATTTTAACCTGATCACTAGCACTTGCACTGTAACACTTGCACTGTAACACTTGCACTGTAACACTTGCGCTGTAACACTTGCGCTGTAACACTTGCGCTGTAACACTTGCACTCGAACCTTAACCCTAACACTTGCACTCGAACCTTAACCCTAACACTTGAACTCGAACCTTAACCCTAACACTTGAACTCGAACCTTAACCCTAACACTTGCACTCGAACCTTAACCCTAACACTTGAACTCGAACCTTAACCCTAACACTTGAACTCGAACCTTAACCCTAACACTTGAACTCTAACCTTAACCCTAACACTCGAACTCGAACCCTAACCCTTGAACTCGAACCCTAACCCTAACACTTGAACTCGAACCCTAACCCTAACACTTGAACTCGAACCCTAACCCTAACACTTGAACTCGAACCCGAACCCTAACACTTGAACTCGAACCCTAACCCTAACACTTGAACTCGAACCTTAACCCTAACACTTGAACTCGAACCTTAACCCTAACACTTGAACTCGAACCTTAACCCTAACACTTGAACTCGAACCCTTAAACCTAACACTTGAACTCGAACCCTTAAACCTAACACTAATTTTAATATTCTTAACTCGCTTACTCTATTTTTCCATCAACTTCAGGAGAGATCAGCTTCAGGAGAGATCAGCTTCAGGAGAGATCAACATCCAACTCCTGGCTGTCAAGACCTCGAGGCCACCCAAGATCATCATGGACAGAACTGGAATGGCCTATTGAGATAGACGGCATACAGGCCTAGATCAGCACAATAGACCTACGCTGCTTAGTAGATGAGTAAGTCCAACACTCTCTCTACCTCTGACTCTCCTTCTCTCTTTCTCTCTTTCTCTCCTTCTCTCTTACTCTCACATTCTAACCCGACCAGTTGCACTGTAACACTTGCACTGTAACACTTGCACTGTAACACTTGCACTGTAACACTTGCACTGTAACACTTGCACTGTAACACTTGCACTGTAACACTTGCACTGTAACACTTGCACTGTAACACTTGCACTGTAACACTTGCACTGTAACACTTGCACTGTAACACTTGCACTGTAACACTTGCACTGTAACACTTGCACTGTAACACTTGCACTGTAACACTTGAACTCGAACCTTAACCCTAACACTTGCACTCGAACCTTAACCCTAACACTTGAACTCGAACCTTAACCCTAACACTTGCACTCGAACCTTAACCCTAACACTTGCACTCGAACCTTAACCCTAACACTTGCACTCGAACCTTAACCCTAACACTTGAACTCGAACCTTAACCCTAACCCTAACACTTGAACTCGAACCTTAACCCTAACACTTGAACTCGAACCTTAACCCTAACACTTGAACTCGAACCTTAACCCTAACACTTCAACTCGAACCCTTAACCCTAACACTTCAACTCGAACCCTTAACCCTAACACTTGAACTCGAACCCTTAACCCTAACACTAATTTTAATATTCTTAACTCGCTTACTCTATTTTTCCATCAACTTCAGGAGAGATCAGCTTCAGGAGAGATCAACATCTAACTCCTGGCTGTCAAGACCTCGAGGCCACCCGAGATCATCATGGACAGAACTGGAATGGCCTAGTGAGATAGACGACATGCAGGCCTATATCAGCACAATAGACCTACGCTGTTTAGTAGATGAGTAAGTCCAACACTCTCTCTACCTCTGACTCTCCTTCTCTCCTTCTCTCTTACTCTCACATTCTAACCCGATCACTTGCACTGTAACACTTGCACTGTAACACTTGCACTGTAACACTTGCACTGTAACACTTGCACTGTAACACTTGCACTGTAACACTTGCACTGTAACACTTGAACTCGAACCTTAACCCTAACACTTGAACTCGAACCCTTAACCCTAACACTTGAACTCGAACCCTTAACCCTAACACTTGAACTCGAACCCTTAACCCTAACACTTGAACTCGAACCCTTAACCCTAACACTTGAACTCGAACCCTTAACCCTAACACTAATTTTAATATTCTTAACTTGCTTACTCTATTTTTCCATCAGCTTCAGGAGAGATCAGCTTCTGGAGAGATCAGCTTCAGGAGAGATCAACATCTAACTCCTGGCTGTCAAGACCTCGAGGCCACCCAAGATCATCATGGACAGAACTGGAATGGCCTATTGAGATAGACGGCATGCAGGCCTAGATCAGCACAATAGACCTACGCTGTTTAGTAGATGAGTAAGTCCAACACTCTCTCTACCTCTGACTCTCCTTCTCTCTTTCTCTCCTTCTCTCTTACTCTCACATTCTAACCCGACCACTTGCACTGTAACACTTGCACTGTAACACTTGCACTGTAACACTTGCACTGTAACACTTGCACTGTAACACTTGCACTGTAACACTTGCACTGTAACACTTGCACTGTAACACTTGCACTGTAACACTTGCACTGTAACACTTGCACTGTAACACTTGCACTGTAACACTTGCACTGTAACACTTGCACTGTAACACTTGCACTGTAACCTTAACCCGAACACTTGAACTCGAACCTTCAACCTTAACCCTAACACTTGAACTCGAACCTTAACCCTAACACTTGAACTCGAACCTTAACCCTAACACTTGAACTCGAACCTTAACCCTAACACTTGAACTCGAACCCTAACCCTAACACTTGAACTCGAACCCTAACCCTAACACTTGAACTCGAACACTAACCCTAACACTTGAACTCGAACCCTAACCCTAACACTTGAACTCGAACCCTAACCCTAACACTTGAACTCGAACCCTAACCCTAACACTTGAACTCGAACCTTAACCCTAACACTTGAACTCGAACCCTAACCCTAACACTTGAACTCGAACCCTAACACTTGAACTCGAACCTTAACCCTAACACTTGAACTCGAACCTTAACCCTAACACTTGAACTCGAACCTTAACCCTAACACTTGAACTCGAACCCTTAAACCTAACACTAATTTTAATATTCTTAACTCGCTTACTCTATTTTTCCATCAACTTCAGGAGAGATCAGCTTCAGGAGAGATCAACATCTAACTCCTGGCTGTCAAGACCTCGAGGCCACCCAAGATCATCATGGACAGAACTGGAATGGCCTATTGAGATAGACGGCATACAGGCCTAGATCAGCACAATAGACCTACGCTGCTTAGTAGATGAGTAAGTCCAACACTCTCTCTACCTCTGACTCTCCTTCTCTCTTTCTCTCCTTCTCTCTTACTCTCACATTCTAACCCGACCACTTGCACTGTAACACTTGCACTGTAACACTTGCACTGTAACACTTGCACTGTAACACTTGCACTGTAACACTTGCACTGTAACACTTGCACTGTAACACTTGAACTCGAACCTTAACCCTAACACTTGCACTCGAACCTTAACCCTAACACTTGAACTCGAACCTTAACCCTAACACTTGCACTCGAACCTTAACCCTAACACTTGCACTCGAACCTTAACCCTAACACTTGCACTCGAACCTTAACCCTAACACTTGAACTCGAACCTTAACCCTAACCCTAACACTTGAACTCGAACCTTAACCCTAACACTTGAACTCGAACCTTAACCCTAACACTTGAACTCGAACCTTAACCCTAACACTTGAACTCGAACCCTTAACCCTAACACTTGAACTCGAACCCTTAACCCTAACACTTGAACTCGAACCCTTAACCCTAACACTAATTTTAATATTCTTAACTCGCTTACTCTATTTTTCCATCAACTTCAGGAGAGATCAGCTTCAGGAGAGATCAACATCTAACTCCTGGCTGTCAAGACCTCGAGGCCACCCGAGATCATCATGGACAGAACTGGAATGGCCTAGTGAGATAGACGACATGCAGGCCTATATCAGCACAATAGACCTACGCTGTTTAGTAGATGAGTAAGTCCAACACTCTCTCTACCTCTGACTCTCCTTCTCTCCTTCTCTCTTACTCTCACATTCTAACCCGATCACTTGCACTGTAACACTTGCACTGTAACACTTGCACTGTAACACTTGCACTAGAACCTTAACCCTAACACTTGCACTAGAACCTTAACCCTAACACTTGAACTCGAACCTTAACCCTAACACTTGAACTCGAACCCTTAACCCTAACCCTAACTCGAACCCTTAACCCTAACACTAATTTTAATATTCTTAACTTGCTTACTCTATTTTTCCATCAGCTTCAGGAGAGATCAGCTTCTGGAGAGATCAGCTTCAGGAGAGATCAACATCTAACTCCTGGCTGTCAAGACCTCGAGGCCACCCAAGATCATCATGGACAGAACTGGAATGGCCTATTGAGATAGACGGCATGCAGGCCTAGATCAGCACAATAGACCTACGCTGTTTAGTAGATGAGTAAGTCCAACACTCTCTCTACCTCTGACTCTCCTTCTCTCTTTCTCTCCTTCTCTCTTACTCTCACATTCTAACCCGACCACTTGCACTGTAACACTTGCACTGTAACACTTGCACTGTAACACTTGCACTGTAACACTTGCACTGTAACACTTGCACTGTAACACTTGCACTGTAACACTTGCACTGTAACACTTGCACTGTAACACTTGCACTGTAACACTTGCACTGTAACACTTGCACTGTAACACTTGCACTGTAACACTTGCACTGTAACCTTAACCCTAACACTTGAACTCGAACCTTAACCCTAACACTTGAACTCGAACCTTAACCCTAACACTTGAACTCGAACCCTAACCCTAACACTTGAACTCGAACCCTAACCCTAACACTTGAACTCGAACCCTAACCCTAACACTTGAACTCGAACCCTAACCCTAACACTTGAACTCGAACACTAACCCTAACACTTGAACTCGAACCCTAACCCTAACACTTGAACTCGAACCCTAACCCTAACACTTGAACTCGAACCCTAACCCTAACACTTGAACTCGAACCTTAACCCTAACACTTGAACTCGAACCCTAACCCTAACACTTGAACTCGAACCCTAACCCTAACACTTGAACTCGAACCCTAACCCTAACACTTGAACTCGAACCCTAACCCTAACACTTGAACTCGAACCCTAACACTTGAACTCGAACCCTAACCCTAACACTTGAACTCGAACCCTAACCCTAACACTTGAACTCGAACCCTAACCCTAACACTTGAACTCGAACCCTAACCCTAACACTTGAACTCGAACCCTAACCCTAACACTTGAACTCGAACCCTAACCCTAACACTTGAACTCGAACCCTAACCCTAACACTTGAACTCGAACCCTAACCCTAACACTTGAACTCGAACCCTAACCCTAACACTTGAACTCGAACCCTAACACTTGAACTCGAACTCGAACCTTAACCCTAACACTTGAACTCGAACCCTTAACCCTAACACTTGAACTCGAACCCTTAACCCTCACACTAATTTTAATATTCTTAACTCGCTTACTCTATTTTTCCATCAACTTCAGGAGAGATCAGCTTCAGGAGAGATCAACATCTAACTCCTGGCTGTCAAGACCTCGAGGCCACCCGAGATCATCATGGACAGAACTGGAATGGCCTAGTGAGATAGACGAAATGCAGGCCTATATCAGCACAATAGACCTACGCTGTTTAGTAGATGAGTAAGTCCAACACTCTCTCTACCTCTGACTCTCCTTCTCTCCTTCTCTCTTACTCTCACATTCTAACCCGATCACTTGCACTGTAACACTTGCACTGTAACACTTGCACTGTAACACTTGCACTGTAACACTTGCACTGTAACACTTGCACTGTAACACTTGCACTGTAACACTTGCACTGTAACACTTGCACTGTGACACTTGCACTGTGACACTTGCACTGTGACACTTGCACTGTGACACTTGCACTGTGACACTTGCACTGTGACACTTGCACTGTGACACTTGCACTGTGACACTTGCACTGTGACACTTGCACTGTGACACTTGCACTGTGACACTTGCACTGTGACACTTGCACTGTGACACTTGCACTGTGACACTTGCACTGTGACACTTGCACTGTGACACTTGCACTGTGACACTTGCACTGTGACACTTGCACTAGAACCTTAACCCTAACACTTGAACTCGAACCTTAACCCTAACACTTGAACTCGAACCTGTAACCCTAACACTTGAACTCGAACCCTTAACCCTAACACTTGAACTCGAACCCTTAACCCTAACACTAATTTTAATATTCTTAACTCGCTTACTCTATTTTTCCATCAACTTCAGGAGAGATCAGCTTCAGGAGATATCAGCTTCAGGAGAGATAGAGATAGACGGCATGCAGGCCTAGATCAGCACAATAGACCTACGCTGTTTAGTAGATGAGTAAGTCCAACACTCTCTCCCCCTCTGACTCTCCTTCTCTCTTTCTCTCCTTCTCTCTTACTCTCACATTCTAACCCGACCACTTGCACTGTAACACTTGCACTGTAACACTTGCACTGTAACACTTGCACTGTAACACTTGCACTGTAACACTTGCACTGTAACACTTGCACTGTAACACTTGCACTGTAACACTTGCACTCGAACCTTAACCCTAACACTAATTTTAATATTCTTAACTCGCTTACTCTTTTTTTCCATCCACTTCAGGAGAGATCAACATCCGGCTCCTGGCTGTCAAGACCTCGAGGCCACCCAAGATCATCATGGACAGAACTGGAATGGCCTATTGAGATAGACAGCTTGCAGGCCTAGATCAGCACAATAGACCTACGCTGTTTAGTAGATGAGTAAGTCTAACACTCGCTCTACCTCTGACTCTCCTTCTCTCTTACTCTCACATTCTAACCCGATCACTTGCACTGTAACACTTGCACTGTAACACTTGCACTGTAACACTTGCACTCGAACCTTAACCCTAACACTTGAACTCGAACCTTAACCCTAACACTTGAACTCGAACCTTAACCCTAACACTTGAACTCGAACCCTTAACCCTAACACTTGAACTCGAACCCTTAACCCTAACACTTGAACTCGAACCCTTAACCCTAACACTAATTTTAATATTCTTAACTCGCTTACTCTATTTTTCCATCAACTTCAGGAGAGATCAGCTTCAGGAGAGATCAACATCTAACTCCTGGCTGTCAAGACCTCGAGGCCACCCGAGATCATCATGGACAGAACTGGAATGGCCTAGTGAGATAGACGACATGCAGGCCTATATCAGCACAATAGACCTACGCTGTTTAGTAGATGAGTAAGTCCAACACTCTCTCTACCTCTGACTCTCCTTCTCTCCTTCTCTCTTACTCTCACATTCTAACCCGATCACTTGCACTGTAACACTGGCACTGTAACACTTGCACTGTAACACTTGCACTGTAACACTTGCACTGTAACACTTGCACTGTAACACTTGCACTGTAACACTTGCACTGTAACACTTGCACTGTAACACTTGCACTGTAACACTTGCACTCGAACCTTAACCCTAACACTTAAACTCAAACCCTTAACTCTAACACTAATTTTAATATTCTTAACTCGCTTACTCTTTTTTTCCATCCACTTCAGGAGAGATCAACATCCGGCTCCTGGCTGTCAAGACCTCGAGGCCACCCAAGATCATCATGGACAGAACTGGAATGGCCTATTGAGATAGACAGCTTGCAGGCCTAGATCAGCACAATAGACCTACGCTGTTTAGTAGATGAGTAAGTCTAACACTCTCTCTACCTCTGACTCTCCTTCTCTCTTACTCTCACATTCTAACCCGATCACTTGCACTGTAACACTTGCACTGTAACACTTGCACTGTAACACTTGCACTCGAACCTTAACCCTAAACACTTGAACTCAAACCCTTAACTCTAACACTAATTTTAATATTCTTAACTCGGTTACTCTATTTTTCCATCAACTTCAGGAGAGATTAACATCCCGCTCCTGGCTGTCAATACCTCGAGGCCACCCAAGATCATCATGGACAGAACTGGAATGGCATAGTGAGAGAGACAGCATGCAGGCCTAGATCAGCAAAATAGACCTACGCTGTTTAGTAGATGAGTAAGTCAAACACTCTCTCTACCTCTGACTCTCCTTCTCTCTTACTCTCACATTTTAACCTGATCACTAGCACTTGCACTGTAACACTTGCACTGTAACACTTGCACTGTAACACTTGCACTGTAACACTTGCACTGTAACACTTGCACTCGAACCCTTAACCCTAACACTAATTTTGATATTCTTAACTCGCTTACTCTATTTTTCCATCAACTTCAGGAGAGATCAGCTTCAGGAGAGATCAACATCTAACTCCTGGCTGTCAAGACCTCGAGGCCACCTGAGATCATCATGGACAGAACTGGAATGGCCTAGTGAGATAGACGGCATGCAGGCCTATATCAGCACAATAGACCTACGCTGTTTAGTAGATGAGTAAGTCCAACACTCTCTCTATCTCTGACTCTCCTTCTCTCCTTCTCTCCTACTCTCACATTCTAACCCGATCACTTGCACTGTAACACTTGCACTGTAACACTTGAACTCAAACCCTTAAATCTAACACTAATTTTAATATTCTTAACTCGGTTACTCTATTTTTCCATCAACTTCAGGAGAGATTAACATCCCGCTCCTGGCTGTCAAGACCTCGAGGCCACCCAGGATCATCATGGACAGAACTGGAATGGCATAGTGAGAGAGACAGCATGCAGGCCTAGATCAGCAAAATAGACCTACGCTGTTTAGTAGATGAGTAAGTCAAACACTCTCTCTACCTGACTCTCCTTCTCTCTTACTCTCACATTTTAACCTGATCACTTGCACTGTAACACTTGCACTGTAACACTTGCACTGTAACACTTGCACTAACACTTGCACTGTAACACTTGCACTGTAACACTTGCACTGTAACACTTGCACTGTAACACTTGCACTGTAACACGAATTTAAATATTCCTAACTCGCTTACTCTATTTTTCTATCAACTTCAGGAGAGATCAACTTCAGGAGAGATCAACATCTGGCTCCTGGCTGTCAAGTTCTGGAGGCCACCCAAGATCATCATGGACAGAACTGGAATGGCATCGTGAGAGAGACAGCATGCAGGCCTAGATCAACAAAATAGACCTACGCTGTTTAGTAGATGAGTAAGTCAAACACTCTCTCTACCTCTGACTCTCCTTCTCTCTTACTCTCACATTTTAACCTGATCACTAGCACTTGCACTGTAACACTTGCACTGTAACACTTGCACTGTAACACTTGCACTGTAACACTTGCACTGTAACACTTGCACTGTAACACTTGCACTCGAACCCTTAACCCTAACACCAATTTTGATATTCTTAACTCGCTTACTCTATTTTTCCATCAACTTCAGGAGAGATCAGCTTCAGGAGAGATCAACATCTAACTCCTGGCTGTCAAGACCTCGAGGCCACCTGAGATCATCATGGACAGAACTGGAATGGCCTAGTGAGATAGACGGCATGCAGGCCTATATCAGCACAATAGACCTACGCTGTTTAGTAGATGAGTAAGTCCAACACTCTCTCTACCTCTGACTCTCCTTCTCTCCTTCTCTCTTACTCTCACATTCTAACCTGATCACTTGCACTGTAACACTTGCACTGTAACACTTGCACTGTAACACTTGCACTGTAACACTTGCACTGTAACACTTGCACTGTAACACTTGCACTGTAACACTTGCACTCGAACCTTAACCCTAACACTTGAACTCAAACCCTTAACTCTAACACTAATTTTAATATTCTTAACTCGGTTACTCTATTTTTCCATCAACTTCAGGAGAGATTAACATCCCGCTCCTGGCTGTCAAGACCTCGAGGACACCCAAGATCATCATGGACAGAACTGGAATGGCATAGTGAGAGAGACAGCATGCAGGCCTAGATCAGCAAAATAGACCTACGCTGTTTAGTAGATGAGTAAGTCAAACACTCTCTCTACCTCTGACTCTCCTTCTCTCTTACTCTCACATTTTAACCTGATCACTAGCACTTGCACTGTAACACTTGCACTGTAACACTTGCACTGTAACACTTGCACTGTAACACTTGCACTCGAACCTTAACCCTAACACTTGAACTCAAACCCTTAACTCTCACACTAATTTAAATATTCTTAACTCGGTTACTCTATTTTTCCATCCACTTCAGGAGAGATCAACATCCGGCTCCTGGCTGTCAAGACCTCGAGGCCACCCAAGATCATCATGGACAGAACTGGAATGGCCTAGTGAGATAGACAGCTTGCAGGCCTAGATCAGCACAATAGACCTACGCTGTTTAGTAGATGAGTAAGTCTAACACTCTCTCTACCTCTGACTCTCCTTCTCTCTTACTCTCACATTCTAACCCGATCACTTGCACTGTAACACTTGCACTGTAACACTTGCACTGTAACACTTGCACTGTAACACTTGCACTGTAACACTTGCACTGTAACACTTGCACTGTAACACTTGCACTGTAACACTTGCACTCGAACCTTAACCCTAACACTTGAACTCAAACCCTTAACTCTAACACTAATTTAAATATTCTTAACTCGGTTACTCTATTTTTCCATCAACTTCAGGAGAGATTAACATCCCGCTCCTGGCTATCAAGACCTCGAGGCCACGCAAGATCATCATGGACAGAACTGGAATGGCCTAGTGAGAGAGACAGCATGCAGGCCCAGATCAGCAAAATAGACCTACGCTGTTTAGTAGATGAGTAAGTCAAACACTCTCTCTACCTCTGACTCTCCTTCTCTCTTACTCTCACATTCTAACCTGATCACTAGCACTTGCACTGTAACACTTGCACTGTAACACTTGCACTGTAACACTTGCACTGTAACACTTGCACTGTAACACTTGCACTCGAACCTTAACCCTAACACTTGAACTCAAACCCTTAACTCTCACACTAATTTAAATATTCTTAACTCGGTTACTCTATTTTTCCATCCACTTCAGGAGAGATCAACATCCGCCTCCTGGCTGTCAAGACCTCGAGGCCACCCAAGATCATCATGGACAGAACTGGAATGGCCTAGTGAGATAGACAGCTTGCAGGCCTAGATCAGCACAATAGACCTACGCTGTTTAGTAGATGAGTAAGTCTAACACTCTCTCTACCTCTGACTCTCCTTCTCTCTTACTCTCACATTCTAACCCGATCACTTGCACTGTAACACTTGCACTGTAACACTTGCACTGTAACACTTGCACTGTAACACTTGCACTGTAACACTTGCACTGTAACACTTGCACTGTAACACTTGCACTGTAACACTTGCACTGTAACACTTGCACTGTAACACTTGCACTGTAACACTTGCACTGTAACACTTGCACTGTAACACTTGCACTGTAACACTTGCACTCGAACCTTAACCCTAACACTTGAACTCAAACCCTTAACTCTAACACTAATTTTAATATTCTTAACTCGGTTACTCTATTTTTCCATCAACTTCAGGAGAGATTAACATCCCGCTCCTGGCTATCAAGACCTCGAGGCCACGCAAGATCATCATGGACAGAACTGGAATGGCCTAGTGAGAGAGACAGCATGCAGGCCTAGATCAGCAAAATAGACCTACGCTGTTTAGTAGATGAGTAAGTCAAACACTCTCTCTACCTCTGACTCTCCTTCTCTCTTACTCTCACATTCTAACCTGATCACTAGCACTTGCACTGTAACACTTGCACTGTAACACTTGCACTGTAACACTTGCACTGTAACACTTGCACTGTAACACTTGCACTGTAACACTTGCACTGTAACACTTGCACTGTAACACTTGCACTGTAACACTTGCACTGTAACACTTGCACTGTAACACTTGCACTCGAACCTTAACCCTAACACTTGAACTCAAACCCTTAACTCTCACACTAATTTAAATATTCTTAACTCGGTTACTCTATTTTTCCATCCACTTCAGGAGAGATCAACATCCGCCTCCTGGCTGTCAAGACCTCGAGGCCACCCAAGATCATCATGGACAGAACTGGAATGGCCTAGTGAGATAGACAGCTTGCAGGCCTAGATCAGCACAATAGACCTACGCTGTTTAGTAGATGAGTAAGTCTAACACTCTCTCTACCTCTGACTCTCCTTCTCTCTTACTCTCACATTCTAACCCGATCACTTGCACTGTAACACTTGCACTGTAACACTTGCACTGTAACACTTGCACTGTAACACTTGCACTGTAACACTTGCACTGTAACACTTGCACTCGAACCTTAACCCTAACACTTGAACTCAAACCCTTAACTCTAACACTAATTTTAATATTCTTAACTCGGTTACTCTATTTTTCCATCAACTTCAGGAGAGATTAACATCCCGCTCCTGGCTGTCAAGACCTCGAGGACACCCAAGATCATCATGGACAGAACTGGAATGGCATAGTGAGAGAGACAGCATGCAGGCCTAGATCAGCAAAATAGACCTACGCTGTTTAGTAGATGAGTAAGTCAAACACTCTCTCTACCTCTGACTCTCCTTCTCTCTTACTCTCACATTTTAACCTGATCACTAGCACTTGCACTGTAACACTTGCACTGTAACACTTGCACTGTAACACTTGCACTGTAACACTTGCACTGTAACACTTGCACTGTAACACTTGCACTGTAACACTTGCACTGTAACACTTGCACTGTAACTCTTGCACTGTAACACTTGCACTCGAACCTTAACCCTAAAACATGAACTCGAACCTTAACCCTAAAACATGAACTCGAACCCTTAACTCTAACACTAATTTTAATATTCTTAACTTGCTTACTCTATTTTTCCATCAAGTTCAGGAGAGATCAGCTTCAGGAGAGATCAACATCTAACTCCTGGCTGTCAAGACCTCGAGGCCACCCAAGATCATCATGGACAGAACTGGAATGGCCTAGTGAGATAGACGGCATGCGGGCCTAGATCAGCACAATAGACCTACGCTGTTTAGTAGATGAGTAAGTCCAACACTCTCTCTACCTCTGACTCTCCTTCTCTCCTTCTCTCTTACTCTCACATTCTAACCCGATCACTTGCACTGTAACACTTGCACTGTAACACTTGCACTGTAACACTTGCACTGTAACACTTGCACTGTAACACTTGCACTGTAACACTTGCACTGTAACACTTGCACTGTAACACTTGCACTGTAACACTTGCACTGTAACACTTGCACTCGAACCTTAACCCTAACACTTGCACTCGAACCTTAACCCTAAAACATGAACTCGAACCTTAACCCTAAAACATGAACTCGAACCCTTAACTCTAACACTAATTTTAATATTCTTAACTTGCTTACTCTATTTTTCCATCAAGTTCAGGAGAGATCAGCTTCAGGAGAGATCAACATCTAACTCCTGGCTGTCAAGACCTCGAGGCCACCCAAGATCATCATGGACAGAACTGGAATGGCCTAGTGAGATAGACGGCATGCGGGCCTAGATCAGCACAATAGACCTACGCTGTTTAGTAGATGAGTAAGTCCAACACTCTCTCTACCTCTGACTCTCCTTCTCTCCTTCTCTCTTACTCTCACATTCTAACCCGATCACTTGCACTGTAACACTTGCACTGTAACACTTGCACTGTAACACTTGCACTGTAACACTTGCACTGTAACACTTGCACTGTAACACTTGCACTGTAACACTTGCACTGTAACACTTGCACTGTAACACTTGCACTGTAACACTTGCACTGTAACACTTGCACTCGAACCTTAACCCTAACACTTGAACTCAAACCCTTAACTCTAACACTAATTTTAATATTCTTAACTCGGTTACTCTATTTTTCCATCAACTTCAGGAGAGATTAACATCCCGCTCCTGGTTGTCAAGACCTCGAGGCCACCCAAGATCATCATGGACAGAACTGGAATGGCATAGTGAGAGAGACAGCTTGCAGGCCTAGATCAGCACAATAGACCCACGCTGTTTAGTAGATCAGTAAGTCCAACACTCTCTCTACCTCTGACTCTCCTCCTCTCTTACTCTCACATTCTAACCCGATCACTTGCACTGTAACACTTGCACTGTAACACTTGCACTCGAACCTTAACCCTAACACTTGAACTCAAACCCTTAAATCTAACACTAATTTTAATATTCTTAACTCGGTTACTCTATTTTTCCATCAACTTCAGGAGAGATTAACATCCCGCTCCTGGCTGTCAAGACCTCGAGGCCACCCAAGATCATCATGGACAGAACTGGAATGGCATATTGAGAGAGACAGCATGCAGGCCTAGATCAGCAAAATTGACCTACGCTGTTTAGTAGCTGAGTAAGTCCAACACTCTCTCTACCTCTGACTCTCCTTCTCTCCTTCTCTCTTACTCTCACATTCTAACCCGATCACTTGCACTGTAACACTTGCACTGTAACACTTGCACTGTAACACTTGCACTGTAACACTTGCACTGTAACACTTGCACTGTAACACTTGCACTGTAACACTTGCACTGTAACACTTGCACTGTAACACTTGCACTGTAACATTGCACTGTAACACTTGCACTCGAACCTTAACCCTAACACTTGAACTCAAACCCTTAACTCTAACACTAATTTTAATATTCTTAACTCGGTTACTCTATTTTTCCATCAACTTCAGGAGAGATTAACATCCCGCTCCTGGTTGTCAAGACCTCGAGGCCACCCAAGATCATCATGGACAGAACTGGAATGGCATAGTGAGAGAGACAGCTTGCAGGCCTAGATCAGCACAATAGACCCACGCTGTTTAGTAGATCAGTAAGTCCAACACTCTCTCTACCTCTGACTCTCCTCCTCTCTTACTCTCACATTCTAACCCGATCACTTGCACTGTAACACTTGCACTGTAACACTTGCACTCGAACCTTAACCCTAACACTTGAACTCAAACCCTTAAATCTAACACTAATTTTAATATTCTTAACTCGGTTACTCTATTTTTCCATCAACTTCAGGAGAGATTAACATCCCGCTCCTGGCTGTCAAGACCTCGAGGCCACCCAAGATCATCATGGACAGAACTGGAATGGCATATTGAGAGAGACAGCATGCAGGCCTAGATCAGCAAAATTGACCTACGCTGTTTAGTAGCTGAGTAAGTCCAACACTCTCTCTACCTCTGACTCTCCTTCTCTCCTTCTCTCTTACTCTCACATTCTAACCCGATCACTTGCACTGTAACACTTGCACTGTAACACTTGCACTGTAACACTTGCACTGTAACACTTGCACTGTAACACTTGCACTGTAACACTTGCACTGTAACACTTGCACTCGAACCTTAACCCTAACACTAATTTTAATATTCTTAACTCGCTTACTCTATTTTTTCATCAACTTCAGGAGAGATCAACTTCAGGAGAGATCAACATCCGGCTCCTGGCTGTCAAGACCTCGAGGCCACCCAAGATCATCATGGAACTGGAATGGCCTAGTGAGATAGACAGCATGCAGGCCTAGATCAGCACAATAGACCTACTCTGTTTAGTAGATGAGTAAGTCCAACACTCTCTACCTCTGACTCTCATTTTCTCTTACTTAACATGACTTGACATACATAATTATTTTTACAGAATATTTTATTAAGCTAGTTATCCAAACAAAATGTTTAATCCTTGTTTGGTTGAACATAAAGCACTGTTCTTTTCAAAAATTACAAATTCATTTTCTGTTACTCTATTTTTTTCCATCTTTATACAATATTTAAGGTAATTTTGGTATCGTTTTAATATACTGGCTCTTCATGCTGCTAATATTCGCATCTAATTATCTATATTGTTTTATGCAGTTTGCTAATTACATAAAGCGGAATATCAGTAATATTGTTCCCATGTCTCAGTATTCGATTACTATCATTTAAGTAGAAATATTTATTACCTGTATAAGTTCTGACAGTTTTTTCAACAAATATCCATGAGTTTAACGTTTTGTTGCAATTAATAAATACATGTTCAATTGTTTCAATTTCTGATTTACACAATCCACACTTGTTGTCTAAAACTTTTCCCATTTTAAATAATACATCTTTCGTTGGGAGAATTCTATTTCTGAATTTATACCAATTATCTTTGTCGTCATGGTCCAAAAATTTGCTGCATGATTTTTCTCATATTTTCCCCAATCCAAATTAACAGTGATAAGTAAGTTAAGTTTCTCTCCACTTCTTTTCGGCTACTGGAGAAATAAATTTGTTCATTACCATACTCTGATAAGTTTGCTTAACATTAATTTGCATTGTTGACACATAATCCTCTTCTCCTGTTTTTACTTCTAATGCATTGCTCAGATGATTTGACGGTCCGAATGCCTTTACTTTATAAAATATAGGGCTGATACGAGCTTTAAGGTTCGATATAATTTTACCAGCGTTGATACGTCTAATATAGGTTTTCCCGGCCAATTTCCCGGCCCACTGCACCAACACCACAGGTAGAGGTTGGTGACCTGGTCTACCTGTACTCCGACCGCAACAAAACCCGCGGAAGAGACCGATACCTCGTATCATCCGTAGATGGGGCATGGTGTAACATTCGCAAGTTTATTGGATCCCAGCTACGATCAGCATCGTACCGAGTACGGAAGTCAGAGTGCTACAAGGTACCATCCCACTGGAACACACCCACAGTCACAACATGCCACCAGATGACAATGTAGATGAGGATGCCTACCCAAACCACGAACCAGACCCACCGCACATCCCCACGGAGCTATCAACACCTGCAGACGATTCCACGTAAACTTCAAGGGAGAACAACATGTCATCTGATCTGCACTGGCAACCATCATACCAGTATGAACTCTGAGACTGTCACTCACATCACTGAGGACGAGCCCCCTGCACCAACCCAACCATGTTCTACCATACCAACTCCTAGGCGCTACAGCCTACCCAAACACTTTAAAGACTTTGTTATGGACTATTAGTTTTCTTACCGTCCAATTTTTGTTTAAGTGTCTTGGCATTTTTGTAGTACGGGGCAGAATAATCCCCAAGGCTGGAGGGTAATCCACCCCTATGAAGGCCTCCCCCTTTTTTAAAATTTTCTTTCTTTTTCCATTTTTAGTTTGCGATTGTTAGTGTCCTATATTTAGGGGCCTTTGAACATGGACTCCAACTTGTTTGCTCTCTCGCCTCCCATACATGCTTTTATGGATGCTCCTCCTTGGAGTATTTTCGCGTTAGGTAAAAAAAATAATAATACGGTAGTAAAGGTAGTAGATGAAGATGAGAAAGAAGTAGTCACGCCAGTTGTGTTATTGCGTCCTCTCGCGAGTGTTATTCGTCACCGTTTTCACGAAGAGACACACATGTCAAAAATTAAAATTGTTTCAATTCCGAAACACTCTACTTAACCATTTTGACATGCTTCTGTAATAAGCAACACATCATTAATTTCCAAATTACATTAATTATGCAAAGGGAAGACATCTCGATAATTGCATTTTGCCCCTTGCACGGAAAGGCGTAAAAGTAGGTCAACCGAGATTTTCGTTTTCACGAAGAGACACATCTTTGTTACATTCTGAGCTGTGCGCACGTAAACACGTGCGCCCCTTCCATATGGAAAAACACATTGAACAGAAAGGGCCACAATGTAAGAAAACCTGAATTTTCGTTTTCACGAAGGGACACACATCTTTACTAATTAATTTAGGCTAATTAACCACCATGTTAATTCTAATTACTGGGTTCAAGTAAAAATTCACCTCTCATATAGAATCATGTGAATGTTTCCTTACTGCACAAAGTTGTTGCAAAGTAGTATTTTTTGCAGTTTTAAAATAGGAGAAAACTTCTCTTGCGATTATCTCGAAAACGCTTTTTCTTCAAAATCCACATGTGTGTCTCTTCGTGAAAACGGTGACGTATTATGTGCCCATGGGCGCTGATATCTTCTTTTCTTCGTGCGTTATCGTTCCTCTCGTTCACAAAGTCTCGTGTTTGGCCGTGATTCATTCATCTATCTTGAGTACCCATTTACTGCCTTAGTGGCGCTGCTGTTCGGGATCGCTATTGCAGCCACGATGGGTACAACGATTGCGACCGTGGCATTGCCATCAACTTCCGGTGTGAAGGTGGAATCTTTAACCTGCGCCGCCTGAAAGCCAAGACCAAGGTCCAGCACATGTTGATCAGAGAGCTGCTGTTCGCAGATGACTGCACTCTCGCGGCGCATACGCAAGAGGATGCCCAATTTTTAATGGACTCCTTCGCAAGGTAAGCTGGGCGCTATGGACTGACAGTCAGCATCAAAAAGAAGGAGGTGATGTACCAGCTAAAGCCCGGTTCGCTATACGGTGGCCATCGGGAGCGAGAACACCAAGCTAAACGCTGTATCAAAGTTCTGCTATCTCGGCGGTACACTGTCGAATGACTGCTTCATCGACAACGACGTCTTGCTCCCAGGCTTTGGAACACGCGGGATGTGCGGTTACTGACCAAATTAAATGTGTACAGGGCAGTGCTGATTGTGCTGCTATACAACTGTGAGATTTTGACTCTGTTAGACGACATGTCAAGCAGTTGGACAGCTTCCATATGCGCTGCTTGCGTCGCATCACTGGAATTAAATAGCAGGACCGAATCCCGAACACGGAGGTTTTAGAGCGCTGCCATATGCATGGGATTGAGTCCTATCTGATCGGAGCTCGCCTACGTAGGCTACGTTGGGCAGGTCATGTCGTCAGGTTAGATGAAACCCGGCTACCGAAAGCTCTCCTGTATAGCAAGCTGGCAGATGGGGCAAGGTCGATCGGTGCACCCAAAAAGGACCAACTAAAAGAAACACTAAAGAAATGCGACATCAAGAACTTTGAGACGCTGGCTATCAACCGCACGGCATGGAGAAATGCTGTTCGTCGCCGTTGCAAAAAGCGTATAGCCACGCCCGGCAGCCATCCTTGTGACCAGTGCCCCCAAGGGTGTGCCTCGGCCATCGGCCTACTAAGCCACAAACGGGCTCATGCGAGGAGGACTGCAGCCAGAGGTTGTGTGACCAATGCTTGGCTGCAGTGGGTAGACTGCGAGGATACCAGATACGTCGATCTCGACGGCTGAACCCCGACGACAACGACGACGACGACAACGATCACAGGTTGTCAGGTACCTGTTGACGGTATTTTCCATGCATAACGTTCCGTTATCTTCCTCATGCAGAATCAAGTCTAGCAAAAGTGTGTACGCAATTATATAGATGCCAAATTCCACAATAACAAGGGATGTTGCGGAAGTCCATGAGAAGCACACGTGATTATACTTGATTTCTATTCCAGCTTCCTCTGAAATGGACTATTTTTTCTATGGCTCGTACTATGATCCCGAGAAAAGAACATTTTAGCATGAAGTTTCAGCATAGTCAAGCTCAGAAAACTATCGACAGCAAAATATTTCGATTCATCGGTCCGAATGTTCAGGTAAGCATATTTTATTTCTTTGTGAAGCATGCACAATACACAGTGTCTCCTGTTGGAAAGATTTTACTTTAATACCCACCAACATGGTCAGAAACAGCAAAATCGTGGGAAATAACCAACCCTTCTTGTCTAAATATGTGGCACTACCTGTTATTTCAAGATTGATCTCCTCAATATTTGTGGAAAATGAGACAGAAATTAACATGTAAATCACTACTAGGCCTACATGTACATGTATGTGAACACTACATTTGAAACCATACATGTACTGCCAAGAATAAACAGTCAACACAAACTGTTACCCTGTAGCATCAACATTTCCCAACAAAAGCCTTAAATTAAAGGTTGTGCCATGTTATTACATAATTCTGAACATAAAGGAATGATTATTTTGTCAAATTTTTCTGTTCCTGATCCATTTTGGTGGAGGTAAACTTTTTCCTTTTGGATCGGAGACTCCCTTTACTTATTGTTCTACATTTAATAGCTTGTCAATTGCCATTCTTCATGAATTGAATAAGTGGTAAAATAAATGAACTGAACTGAACTGAAGGGTTTAATGTCTGAAATAGAAACATTCCAGAATATACATACTGCAATATTCGGCAAATGCTGTGATAGATATTTTGGATAGAAATTTTCAAGACTAAAAATTTCAAAAAGTTGTTTTTGGGGAGGGAGTTATTTCCCTACTTTTCTCAGAAAAGTTAATACTTTACACAGCTCAGTACGGCCTATCTGTACAAATTATAAACCCAACCAGCTCATCCAAAACCCCAGAAAAAAAAAATAAAACTAGTGCAGAAAGTAAATAAAATGTAACAAAGGGCCATTAACAAGTGCAATACAAGCCAATTTGTACTGTTCTTTATTTTAGATTTGATGATAGTCTTCTTGTCAGGGAAGATATGAAGACTTCATGCGCAAAAGCCTCTAAACGCTACTTCCCAGAAAAATGAGATAACGATATCAAGTGAAAGCGCTTTTACTTGATATCGTTATCTCCTTTTTCTGGGAAGTGGCGTTCAGCGGCTTTTGCGCCTAAAGTCTTTATATGGTAAGTGGAGCAAGCAGAATTGAGCTCAAATCTCTGCATCCTACTGCACCATACAGGCCCATGTGCAAGATTTAGAGACAGCTACATGGATACTTGTAATTGGGTGATTCCGTACTATGTACGGATCACCCAGGGGGCCAGTGGTAAAAATGTACATTCCTATACTTTCTTGGTGGATTTTGTATGCATGGTTAGTTCACATATTCATTTCTGTGTGTTTGTGTAACTAACATCAGTGTGCACTAAATAAAACCAACAATATTTTTATCATGACAATGCATTGTCCTAATTTTAGTTCAAAATAACCAAAAATTATTACTTTTTAGTCTAAAAGTTGCGACATTGAAACAAGCATTTAAAAGTGTGATTTTCCCTTCTTTTTAAAGGGTTGACTTGATTATGTATAAACTAAAATGATTGATAACACTTCAATGTTGAAAGTAAAACTCACATTTCATAAATAATTCTATATTTTCTTAACATGAGAGTTTTGGCAAAAATGGGTTTCCTATGTAAATTTTGGTGTCCCCTAAAAATGTTTAGTTGTTTACACGGTGAACAATACTATTGAGCGTATCCTCCATATTAACTACTATATCTATTCAATTTTGATGGCTAGTTTAAGCTTCTTCTTTGTTTTAAAGAATTTGCAAGTTTGTACATCAGAGAATTTAAGGAAGCAAGAAAAATACGGTCATTCTAAATTTTAACAGACCCCTTTGGTGTCCCCCCAAATGTTTACCTTGTGAAACTTTGTGCTTAAATTGAAAATATTTGCCATGCCTAATTTGTGCATTTTTCTAGCTAAAAGTTAATCTGGATGGGGGTTTTTAACATGCATTATGTAAAATGTTGACAACTTGTTTCAGAATTTGAAATATCAGGCAATACAACTTTGGTGTCCCCCCCCCTAATTTCTTTACACGTGAAACTTTGTTTTTGTCCCCCCAAAATGAGACAGAGCCACCGATTGACTAATCAATAGAGTTGTTTATCGTAAAATTGACCAAAAATGGCACAAAACATATTCTAGGGTGTTCTAATGTGATTTAAAACATTTCGGTGTCCCCTTTTACACGTGAAACCCTTAATTTTCCATGAATGAAGATATTTTGATGGTGTACATGATTCCTACCCTACTAAAAAGAACTTACATACCACCATTTTCAAGGAAATCGTTAAATATAACAAATTAAAAAACCTTTTAAACATAAAAGGTGATAGGGCCTAAAATGTGCAATGTGCGTTTCGCAAGTTGGCCCCATATTTATGAAATCACCCAATTCAAGACAGCCTGCAGTAACTGCTGTCTTCTAACATAAGGCTCTGAAATTATCACTTTCCACTTTTCCCGGATCTTAATATGTTTCTGTATCTAGACAAGAAAACAACAAGCTGAACTTTAAACAAATAACAGAGACTACATGTACTTGGATTTGCCAAGGATGTACCATCAACACATTAAACCTGACACATTAGAAATTGACTGACTGTAAATTTTCCTTTCTTTGTTTTCAAAATTTGCAGTGCAAGGCTGGCAGGAAAACTGCATTACAAGTTGACTAAGTGTTAAGTTCCCTTTTTTCCTGGCAAATTTACAGTACATGACTGGCAGGCAAAACCTGTACAAAAATAGCATGATAACCACGGCTTTAGTCACGGGGCTGTCTGAGTGTCTTCTGGACACCGTGTTTAGATGTTTGGACCGTTTGGACACCTCGGACACCTTTTTTTGTAATTTGCATGTAAAATTATTACAGCTCAGAAATGTGGACAATTTTTTTTATTTACAGCGGATTGCCACACTGTTTTCAAATGCTGTCTAAAACCCTGATGATAAATATTATCATACCTGTAAATTTGAGACTTTCATAAAAGTATTAAAGATGATGGTCGTAACCAATGAGGAATTTGTTTTATAAATTCAGTAATCAAAATGAAATATTAAATGAGCATTATTCACTTGGTTAAAATTATTGGAGGGTAGCATACTTTTGTGTCTGTTTGTGTCTATTGTAAACCTTTGGATTTTAGTCATATCAGGATTTTTGACAAAACTGGTAGCTTTTGGAGGCAATTATTATGCGTGATAGATGAAAAATGAGGTGGCGTAATGATGACGTCATTATGTCACCAAATTCTCATAGATTCTGTACATTTTTCCCGGCCTGCACTTTTGACAAAACAGTCATATTACCATAAAACTTCGGTAAAGACCCAATAGTGAATTCGTGTCTCAAAGAGTGACGTCATCTTAAAAGTACATATTTTAAGGTCCTTTATCTACAGAACCGCAGGTGCGATTGGGTCTAACTAATAGTCTGCAGGTAGGAAAGGTGTTATATACTAATCCGGCGACCAAAATTGGAAGCATTTACTGCGGTGGCGACTAATTCCAAACTTGGCACAGACCAAGACCACGTTGCAAATGTTTGCTGTAACAAGTGCCGTTCCGATGACGTCATCAGGGCGATATGTCATGTTACAGGTGCTTTTTAAAAGTCCTATATCTAGAGAACAATCAGTCTGGTTGGGTTCAACCTGGGAATCATACTATTCAGCAAGGGCGGCGGAACAGGGGTTGGCAGTTGCCACCCCAAAATAAACTTTTGGAGCGTATTGACAGTGCCACCCCAATACGCTTTAAGCAGTAACGTTTAAGTTTCTTATGTTTCCACATACTGTCTTTGGTTGGGTGACAAACGTGACATTAAAAAAAGAAACCTTTGTTTCGCATAGCATTCCAGGCACGCGTTACAGCGGGCCCCGGCTTCAGGTCACTATTTATTTGCAGGCGCAGGTCCGAAGAAAAAGGGGGCGCCGCGGGGATACGTTCCCCCTGGTAAATCGAGTCCAAAAAAAGAGGGGAAGGGAGCGCAACCTCGATGAAAAAATACCGGCGCCGATATTAAACATCTACTGTGTCTACTTTTTTGCATACAAAAAACTATACTGAAAAATGCAATAAGAAGAAAAAAGATTATGAATCATGTCATAGAACTGAAACCCTCTTTTAAGAGAAAAACCGGAATATTTCAACTCTCTCCATCTCAACATTTAATCCCCTTTGGGGGAGTTTATTACATGTTAAATGGCCACAACCAGCAGGAAACAATTGATCACTGAATGACATAATAAATGTGCCCAAATCCTTTTTGAGTGGCCTAAACGCACACATTTTTTTCAATAAAAATAATATTCAGTGTCATATTTGTTCATGTCCAGTAATGAAACCATGTACTACTTTTTGATCGTTGAAATTGGTGCACAAACATGGCTAAAATAATGGCTCAAAATGATGACTAAAATAATGATATATATATTCTCCATATAATCTTAACAACTTTTGCTAAAAAAGTCAGGTGAAAGTGGCCAAGAAACGCCTCAGATTGCACCACGGAGCATCCAGAATCAAACATTTTCTGGGGCCTTTATGCCGGACTCCACGCCCTAAGGGCTTTGCGATCCCAATTAAAAATGAAGGGCAAAAAATTAAAATTAAACGCCCAAATTGGGGGAGGGACAAACTTAGTTTTTTGTAGTCATGACATGGCTAAAATAAGCTAATGGCTAAAAATAATAGCTAAAATAATGATACATATATTCTCCATATAGTCTTAACTGCATGGGCGGCGATCCCGGGGAGGGGGGAGCGGAGGGGGGAGCGGAGACATCTCCCCCCCCCCCCAATATTTGTTGTGGAGGGTACGGCTATGGCAGTGTCCCCCCCCCCCCCCCCCCCCCAATATTTTGCCATGGGTCATTGAATTTGTACATGCACCAGTGTGCACCAAAACACAAACATCAGCACACATTTTCAAAAATGTCCGATTACATGATCTCTCTAATAACAGTTAAACTGATTGTGCGTTCTTCCGAAACAGTATTGGTCAAGGATGCAAATGTAATCTCCAATATTTGTTGTTTGTAATTTAAGAGGTAAGTATAAAGTACTTCGTACGTGGTTGATAACAAATACAATAAGGGTGACGTCATTGCACAACTAGCGCGTCAAAGTTGTTATTGGTTGTGCGTTTTTCTCCGCCCCCCCCCCCCCAACCTTGACGAGAAATCGCCGCCGCTGATCTTAACAACTTTTGCTAAAAAAAGTCAGGTGAATGTGGTCAGGAATCGCCTCAGATTGCACCACGGAGCCAGGCTACGCCTTGCAAATACAGGTCTTATTTTGCGTATGGGTGAGAACAAAACAAAGAGGATTAATGTGTGTCAGTCCTCCCCCACCCCCCCCCCCCCCCCCCCCCCCTCTTGTAAATTTTGTTCGCAGACGACACATTTTGGGAGTCACCTTTCTGGCAAATTTCAGAACCCCCCCCCCCTGCAAAAAAATCCTGGATCCGCCCCTGGGAGCATCCAAAATACAAAATTTGCCGGGGCCCTTAAGCGGGCCCCAGACCCCACGCCGTAAGGACTTACATGTAGTCGCGATCCCAATTAAAAATGAAGGGCAACAAATGCAAATTAATCGAGAAAAAACAAATTGGAAGGGAGAAACTTAGTTCTTTGTAGCCATGACATGGCTAAAATAATGGCTAAAAATAATGGCTAAAATAAGGATATATATATTCTCTATATAATCTTCACGTTTGCTAAAAAGAAGTCCGGTGAAGTGGCCATCAGGAATCGCCTCAGATCAGATTGCACCACGGAGCATCCAGAATTCAAAGCCCTTGTGGACCCCACGGCGTAAGGCTTCGCGCGTCGCGCTCGCATTTTGGGTGTGCCCCGTTTGGGTGTTACGACCAGTAATGTAAGACCGACCAGTAATGTAATAACAATTTACTAGCAATGTAACATTGACCAATAATGTAATAACTTTTGCCCGTAATGTAATAAAAATCGACCAGTAATGTAATAACCAACAACCGACTAGTAATGTATTAAAAATGGACCAGTAATGTAACAATCACAGATTTTCTAGAATATTTTGGAACATTTTCAGGGACTTAATTTTTTTGCGAGTTTTTACGGGTGCCGATCCTGCTATTATACAGCTGTCGTACATGTAAATACGTTGACAGTAACTTGACAAAAGAGGGCATTATTTACAATGCAATTATTCCTATGCTGAGAAGGATTGTGCAAATGTGAAGTAGGTATGGTGAAGTCATCGCTTGAAAGAGCGCCCTCTGTATTTAATTTGCCGATGTGTATGGCAGGTAAGGACTAATTTCGTATCGGGAGTAAGAGGATAGAAAAGGACAAACAATGAGTGAAATATGTGTGTGTGTGTGTGTGTGTGAGTTTGTATATGCCGGCAATCGTGGACCTAGGACAAAAGAATTCGGGCGTAGACAAAGGGGTCCACGTTTGACCGAACGTCCACGATTGAAAATCGTGTACAAAACCAATAGGAGGTCTTCCGAAAAAGTTAGAGTATAAACAAAAGAGGAACAATGGGAGGTCCACGAATGCACCCGTTTACATGACTGTGTGTGTGCGCGTGTGTGCGGTGGTGGTGGTTGCGTTCGCGCGTTTATGTTGACTGGGAACTCTTTCCCCCCTCTTTCCCCCGCCCCCCTCTGAAAAATTGGAAATTTGTTTGGGTTTTTTTTGGGGGGGGGGGGGGGGGGGGGGGTGTCGCCATATGTAGTGTGCAGATATGCGTTACTATAGCATGGACCTATTTAACAAAGTCGAATTTCTCCCCCTTGAAAATAGCCATGCCTCCCGGTTGTGGTCGTGTTGGGAAGTTGGTAAGGGGATGTGTCGTGAAGGAAGTCAGGAAAGTGCGGTGTTGGTAGTGATGTGTACATACATGAAAGGATAATATTGAATCCTATATACCTTGACAAACCATCAAGAATCATCCCTTTACACCATGCCAATCCCAGCCTCTACTCCCTATTTTTACACCTCTCGGTGCACGCAGCATTCTCCTTAAAAACTCGCAAACAAACTAAGTCCCTCAAAATGTTCCAAAATACTAGAAAATCTAGTCGACATTTATTACATTACGGGCAAAAGTTATTACATTAGATTGTTACATTACTGGTCGTAACAGCCCCCCGTCTACAAAATTCCTGGATCCGCGCTTGATTTGCCACCCCAATAAAAATCAGCTTCCGCCGCCCTTGTTCATGGAAGTGTTATAGATGGAAATCGATGTGACGCAATCATGACGTCGTCAGATTTTATAAGGATTTTTAAATTGTTCAAACAAATTCACGTGTGACGTTACGTCATCTTAAAGGTGCATTTTTGGGGGGCCCATATCTAGAGAACCGTAGGTCTGATTGGGTTGAAACCTGGTATGTTAATAGGCCAACATGTGTTATAGATGAAAATTGCTGTGACGTCATCATACGATTTTATAGTAATTTTTAAGTTGTTGAAGCCATATCTCAACAGAACATGCTACTTTCGAAATTCTTTTTGTAATAGGTTTGTTACATCATTGATATTTACATATAAATGTGGAAATTGTGTGACGTCATGATGACATCATCAAAAGTGTGTTGTTTTTTTTACAACAAATATAAGGGTATGTCCGATCATCATGAACATTGGTGGGCGGGGATATTGTCACGAGTACACAAAATTAGAAGTGACGTCATGAAGATGACGTCTATGAATTTTTAAATGTTTTACATTTCTCAAAATGTTACTGTCATTGATCAAATCGATGCAAAATTTGCTTTGAGAAGTGCTATCGTCATCATGGGTCACGTAACATGAACTTAAAGGTCAAGTTTGAAGTACGAAATTTGGATCATAAAACAATCTCAGATCTTAGAAAACTCATCAAAGACCTTTTGATCAACTTTTAGGCTGAATAAAATTTAAAAAAATGGAAAAGCCATGCGTCTGTTTACAAGAGACGCATAACCTCTAGTTGTATAATAATTGTGTAGACTTTGAAATTGTGGATTATGTCAAAGTGACTCTAATGTTATTGTAATAACAAATTGATTTTACACATACATTGTATTGTACATAACATACGAAGTTCACTGGGTATTTTACCATTAAAGATTCTTAACATTCTTCGAGTGATATGTACATCAAATAGTGGAAATTACATTTCCTGAAGGAGGTAAATTCAATTCCATGTACAATAGTTCATAGAAGGTAGGAAACCAATGGCTCATTCTTCAAGGCAATTACCCTACACATAGAAATCCCAGACGCATTCTAAACCAAGAATTTGTAGGAAGCGACAATTATCTTCTGGATGGATGCAATACAAATTTAAGGGCGTGAATTTTCAAAACAGTGTAAAAATATGTATAACTTTGAGGTTTCGTACTTTAAATTAAAGCTGCTCTATCTAAACAATTCCAAATTCATGGATTTCCAAGAATGAGTCTGACTCCTTCTGGCACTATACTCACAGAAACAATGGTAACATTACTTGCAACACCTCTAATGTCATATATCTCATTTCTTGCAGGGTTTGTGGAATCTAGTATGTCGGGAGACCAAGAACACGCTCAAAAAGAGTTTCTATGGCCGTCGATCGAATGTGAACACCAAGAAAATGGACCCCTGTTGGTCACCACTTCAACTTGCATAACCATTCCATTTCTGATATGATTCTACATGGCATAGAATCACTTGGCCACCGCAATGACTTATTAGTCCACCTCAGCAGGGAGAAAGTGTGGATGAAACGTCTTCGTACTATTCAACCACGTGGTCTCAACATCCAGGAAGGGAACGATTATAACTCTTAATTTTCCCCCCATTGTCATTTGTTTACAGATAATCCTCCTGGCAAACACTCTTGGGGTTTCTTGCCCACTTTAGGCCCCGTTCCCACTAGATCCACCAAATGGGGATCTGATTCACATTTTGCCAAATTGCCGGATCTGATCCACCTTTGGACCAGGAAACAGATCCCCCAATTGGTGGATCACGATCAAGTGGGAACGCACTCTCTAAATCTCAAAGAGTGAAATTAGGGACTAGACGATTTAGAGTGAAATTCACTCTGTTTTTACATTGAATACTCTAAAACAAATTACCAATTCAGTCGCCACTCGAGTGAAAATTCGATCTTTTCGATTGAATGAGTTTCACTCTCAAACGTCTGGTCCCTAGTTTAAGACTGTGGGGGTGAATTTTCACTCGAATAGACTGAATTTTTACTGTTTGGAAATACGAGAGCAACAGGTGGATCTGATCCGGCAATTTGACCTGTCAATATCCGGCTGGTGCACGAGAGGCGCGAAAATGTTGGATGTCTTTCCCTTTCTCGTTAAGCCTTACCACATCCCTCTGTTCCTTCTATTGCCCAATTACCACCTCCCCTTCCCTAGCTTCCTCTCTTTCACCCTTACCCTAACTACACTCCTTGCTGTCCCTTCCCTCTCTGTACTCCCTTTGATGTTCACCCACCATTTGGTCCATAATCTCTCTTTTGTGTTCTCTCTGTTTGTTTCTTGTACTCTGTCATTTGCCTTCGAGAAAGAACTTGCTTAAGTTCGAAACGTTAGGCCAGCAATTTTTTTTACTTATTGTTAGTCATTTTTGTGTGGAACGTCTCATTGGAAAGCTCACAACTCACATGTAGCTATTGGTATAAAAACAAAATAGCAATTCAACAGACAAAACTCACATTAGCCTCGTCTGTGCACTTCCCGGAGTTGAACACGAGGATCTCAGTGCTAAACAAACAGTGCTATTCAATAAATGTAGCTTAGCACACGTTCAGTATAGTAGGCTGTTCAATTTACTCATGAGATCCTTGCTTTCAAATCAGCAAGTGCGAGATCGGTGCTATTTTCGTCAATGCTGAATTTATCTTTATTTTTTAGGGTGTACGCCCCCAAAGCACAGACACAGCAGCTTTGTACAAAACTTGGGAACTTTAGTGAGTGGTGTATGTATGCATGCCAGAAAGAAAATGTTTAGGGATATAAACCCCGCTGGCCTTCAAGGGCCCCTGCAGAAGAAGTCATGTCCAGAAGTCTCTTACAAATATATACATGTACATTAGGCCAGCCTAACAACTTTTTCTCATACGTCACATAGTTTGCATCAAGAGATGACACTGCCAGACAAACAAACTAGTTTCTAAATATTTCTGATGTGTTCTTGTGAAATCAGATTCCTCAACATTTCAGATTCTACCAATAACTTGAGGTCCCCACCCAATTCCTCTTGATTTCAAAGGTCACATTTTTGAAAATGCCTATTGCAAGTTGAATTTGAATAATATCTTGATCACTTTATACAATATTTGACACGTTTTTAAACTTTGAATTCTCCGAACTAAAGACAGTTACTACAGGGCGTCCCAGAAAAAAAGGGTAAATTTGACCAAGCTGTGTGCTGTATGACCATATAACTATGTGTTTGCCATAAAGTACAGGTAGGAGCAAAATGCTTTCAAATGATACCTTGATAGCATTCCTCCAGTCATGCTTCACTGAACCCCATTGTTTGGAAAATGGTACCTGAAAACCCATTTGCGACAGTTCCGGGTAAGACATCACATCCAAACATGATGCACTGCCCACAGACTTATCACTGTCAGGAATCACCTACAGGAACTTTTGAATCATGCTGCGGAATGGCCACCCAGGTCACCGGATTTGACACCTTGTAACTTTTTCTTTGAAGACCAGTCCACCGCGTAACCTTCAGGATTTGCAAGCCCGCATTCAACATGAGGTGGAAATCTTACGTGCTGATCCTGCAATGGTGAGATGAGCTGTGGCTGACACGCACTGCCGTTGTGGATTTTGTATCGAAAGGGGAGGCGGACACATGGAAGGTGTTGGTGCATGATTCATGAATTGCTGAATAAATATCGTTTAATGATAATCTTGTTTCTCATGTTTCAAAGGGTTCAATTTCCCTCAGGCCATGTTTGGATGTGATCCTAATGTCTTACCCAGACCTGTCACAAATGGGTTTTCACATACCATTTTCCAAACAATGGGGCTCGTGAAGCATGACTGGAGGAATGCCATCAAGGTATCATTTGAAAGCATTTTGCTCCTACCTGTACTTTATGGCAAACAAATGTATGGTTATAGTCATACAGCACACAGCTTGGTAAAATTAACCCTTTATTTCAGGATTAGTTTTTTTTTCTGGGATGCCCTTTATTTCCAGAAAAACCTGTGCATACACAATTGTCACAGATCATTGTTGGCATGGCACAAATCGTGTAATACAGTAAAAGTGTGTATTTGGTCTGGAAATTCATAATTTCAAAGTGAAAGGGTACGTACTAGCCAAAATTAAGTAAACCAGACATTATTCAAATTTAACATGCAAAACGTTATTGCAGTACAGTATACAATGTACACTACAATGTACACAATCCAGTTGACTAGACCTCCCAAAAATGCACTGCTTCCTTTTATGTAATACATGTATGCTTGTGCACGCCAAGCATAACATTGGATATGATTTAGCAAACACAGAAGTGGCATGCAAGTATATGTACAGGTACACTGTATTTTAGACTTCTTAGTTAAACCAGAACCCAGTAAAAGTTTCAATTAACATTACTTTTATTTTAGGTGACAAAAAACTGGAATACATGTGAATGTGCCATTAGTCACACTGAAACATTGTAACAAAAGAAAGTTTGAACTCAAAATTATTTGGAATTACATGTATACAACTTTTTAGAACAAGTTAATTTTAACTTTAAATGTGTTTGTGCTCTTCAACACATTTGATTTATTTTCTCCTAAATATTTTCTTACATGATTTATTTTAAAGAAAAAAACACCCCTACTTTTTCCTATTTTGGGAATGTGTAACCCTCAAAAAGCATTTTAATATTTGATGTTTTCGTGTATCTAATTATTGCACACAAAGATACAACCGAATTATTGTCTGACTGCAAATAATTCTGCATTTGTACAGTAGTTATTCAATAACTAAACGTGGCTGGGTTTGTCCATTAGAAGTCTTATTCAAAAGTGAATAACCTTTCGCATTGCTAGAAAAATAGCAATAAAAAACATTATTTTTCAGGGTTAAACCCGAAAAGAGCACTGACAATATTCTTTAATCGTGATTTGATGTCGCCTTTGTACAAGCAAGAATGGAACAATTTTGGAAAAATTCAGAGCAAGATTCAGATTCTCCTTATTAAAAGGAGTTGTCACTTACAAATGTACAAGGAGTAGTTTCCCAATTTGGGGTTTTATAATCGGAGGCATCCTCGGTGGCAAAAAGGTTTCAAATCAGGATACAAGTATATCTCGATTAGGGTAGTACAGTTAACAACTTCAGGTTGCAGCACCCTAGCAAAATTTAGGAATTATCATCTGTGCAGAGTTGTAGTATTTGTACACAATGATGCACTACCACAACCAGGTGAACCAGACCACTTTTCATAAAATAATACCAATAACTTGTTTTCACAACTTTTTCCTCAGAGGTTAACAGATTAAGAGTAAGATGCACCATGATTATTTTCAGCATATTGTCTTGTAGGTGGCAAACGTGTTTGTCCTGAAATTGCTATGGGTGGAGATAGAGATCATTAAAAAGTGAAACATAACATGCATGACCATCCGCTGAAAATCAGGTTATCAGATTTCCAATGTTCCGAAGTTCTGATTTTCATAAATAATTTTCAGACAAACGGGGCATTTTCAAGGGATTGTCATGTGCATTAATATTATCTTCTACTTTTTAATCATCTTTCCAACCGTAGCATTTTTTGTAGCACAAATGAGCTACAAAAAAGGCTGCTTTAACCCCTTGCGTACGGTTGACCCAAATATGTGCTGATTAAAAATTGCCACCTGGCCGATTGATGTTTAGGGGGCCTAAACACGCCAATTTTTGCATTTTCAATCCATTATTGGGGTATTGTGTACGTTATGCTTGCCTGCACAAGCCTCTTGTTTCCATTTCGCTTGGCTGCATAACCCGGGCCTGGTGCCCCGATGCCCCCATGAAATACCCGGTATGCCCGGGCTCAAGGGGTTAAATTTCAAGCAAGTGAATCTGAGTATAGATGTCAATATTGATGAAATAACAGCAAAGCTGTCACTTTCTACATGTACTTGCAACAACTATGGCAAATCGTGGCGAATCTGATTCAACAATCAAACACATACAATTAATACACATACGTAATGCACTTTGTAAAGAAATAAAAGTTCTCTGCTAATGTTTTCAATAACTTTCACAGTGGGCACAGGCATCAACAAATCCAATTTTAAGAGTACATGTACATCCTAAGCCAGATAGATTATACATTGTACATGTACATGTACATGTAAATGAGTTCTCCCTGGCTCCAACCTGGGAATTTGTCCAGCTACAGTAAATGTAGGCATTGGAACGTTCTGCTATTATGTACCAACAAACAAAATCAGTCATTATCACCACCCCTTACACTACATGTTGTTGGAGATTTTACATGTAAATTATATATAACAATGTACATGTACATCCAGTCGTACTTCACCAATACGTCCGAGGACAATGCTTTGTGTTTCCTATTGTTCCTTTATTATATCCAACCCCCTTAGACTAAGCACGTATCCTTACGTTCGAGGACGGATTTCAACAAAAGACTCTACGTTCGAGGACTGAAATGTTTCTTTTCTTGTCCTCGGAGATATATACAGTGCACGTACATGTATGTGTAGTCCTCGAGTCCAAAGTCTTTCAATTTGTTTTTGTTTGTTTGTTGTTGCAATCCACTTACAACACAGTCTGCAGTGACAAAAAAATTGTATCCCCAGACCTTGTGATGAGTTGTAGACACACATTGTAGACACACTAGATCAAAATGGCAACAGTAGCAGGTTTGCCCACGTTTGACTGTACACAAATATGTGATAAGTGGTCAACTATATACTAGTACAATTACAAGTTTTGTTGAATTTATTTTTTCCTGCAAGGGGTCAAACTGAAAAACATACAGGTTATGGACACAACATACATGTACATGTATGTATGCTGCAGTATATCCTGGAAACCTGTCAGAATGTTTAACTTAATTCTTTTCATGAAATGAATTAAACTGCTGCAAACTACTAACTGACTGGATTGACCTGAAATATACAAATCAAGTTCTTTCTCAAAGGGTTTCTGCATTTGTCTGAGAAAGAACTTGATTTGTTCGAAAGGTTTAATTAGGCAAGCTAAATTTGTTGATTTTGCAATGGAAAAGCCTCTCACATTGGCTCTCTTGTCTTCAAGGAGCCCCCCCCAAAAAAAAAAAATAAGTTGGATTTTTTTTAAGATACAGAGTTGAGAAGAGGCCTACATTGTAAATGCACACCCCATCCCTGTCTACCCTTTTCCGATGCCTTGGCTTGTCGACTCCCTAAAACGTTGGATCATACTTTATGTCATGCAAAGCAAATTTGACATTAGGAAACACACACAGAAACAATTTGCCAAACGTTTGCAAATGTTCAGGACACACACTTTCTGCAGATATCACAACTCTGCTTTGCATACACATTCATGTGAAGTACATGTATGAACCAGGCTTTAGTCTCTGATCACCGTTCCAGACGGTCACATGCAATCAATGAAATGCAACTTTGCACTCTCCTCTCTACCAGTCATCATGAATCATTTTTTGTGTCTCCATCTGGTTTCTTCTCCAACTTCTTGGCTGAACTCTTGAACTTTTCGACCAGCTGCTTCATGTCTGGGACCTGCAGCAGACCAGAGCATAATATCAGGGCTGAAATTTTGTTTGTTTGAACCCTCCGGTAAAACAATTAAGTCTTGCCCCTTTACCTGTTGACCAATCACAGCCGTGATGGCCTGACACGCATGTGAATGAGCGCGCACCACTGTGATTGGTCATAAACCCAGAATACCGTATAGCCAGGGATACCACCCAATCTTACGATACAACCCAGGAAGCGACATTGTGGGGATCTCTCAATGAGTATACGACTTTGACGAATTATAAGTTAAAAAGTCATATCCTCATTGAGAGATCCCCACAATGTCGCTTCCCGGGTTGTATCGTAAGATTGGGTGTGGTCCCTGGCTATACGGCATTCTGGGTTTATGACTTCTGACTAGCGCCCACCCGAACAAAGATTCTGACAATTTGGGAGACCGCCAACATAGGGCAAGATAGCTCAGTTGGTAGAGTGCCGGTACGGTAACCCGGAGGTCGCAGGTTCGAATCCCGCTGCTGCCATTTTCTTTGTTCACTTTACAAATGTTTATTAAATTGCCGATAACATTTTTTTGGGTCGGGGCCGTAAAATTGGGTAACCGGAAGCAGAACTATTTTTTGTTTGCCTTATCATATGCACTTGTTCTGGAAGCCAATATCCTCTCCTACCCCAAGGAAATAGGTGGTTTTTCTAGGTAAATATAACCTAGAAACTTCCAATTATAGCCCTGGAGCAAGCCCAGGGAATGGATGACTGATCATGCATTGATAGGGCTCTTGGAATATTGGGACTGGCAAGCAAATTTAAACTAGTTCTCACCCCCAAATATAGACTGGTACAATATACATTGTACAATACATGTACATGGGTAAGGCACTTTTGATTGGCAGGTGTGTGTGCAAGCGCACTAATAATGCTCTTAAAAAGAGTTGGATGCCATTTCTATTTTTATAAATTTGGTTTGTAAACAAGCTTTGCAGTGGTTCAAAGCATAACAATGCATTATAAAGGAATTTCTGAGTATATGCTAATTAAAAATACCCAAGTGCTATTGTTTTGTTTTTGTTTATCATTATCATTGATAACAATGAACTTTTGCCTTGAAGACTAGATTTGTGTGGCGCATCGCACATATTTTTGCTGTGGTCTCGACGGGTCTCGAGGGTAAAACCCGAGACCGTGGCATTCGAGACCAAGACCAGCCCTCCCGAGACTGAGACCGAGACCGAGACATCAAAAAAAGGTCTGGAGACGGTCTCGAGACCTACAACACTGACCGACATACTAATGACCCCTACATGACCTTTGACCTCAGCATTCCGAAGACAAATTCCATCTTCCCACCCAAGGATCACTGCATATACATGTAAGTTTCATCAAAATCATGAAAGCATGTAGAATGTTATTTCTTTCTCCCCAAAACTTAACCTAAAACTTTATACATTGTAGGCCCCTACACAATGTACATGTACCGGTACGTACAGGGATACGGATTTACGGTCATACATGTACGGTCATAGTGTCCCCCTAAAACATTCGTTCAGGCGATACACAAATGTACATGTACATATGTAACTCAAATCGGCTATCCAACTATGTAATTTCACAGCGTCGTTGACAGAAATTTTGATGGGACAAGGCATTCTTTTTCCAAAAATCGTCCCAAAAACGGTCATGTTGAACCAACGGATTTCCTTCAAATGGTTACAGTTTAATAAAAAGACCTTAACCAGTTCACGCCGGGATTATTTTGACATTCACCGGACCCAGGTGCGGGATTATTTTTCACGAACCTCGATGCCAGCTAGGTTCAGGTGGAATCAGGCCGTAATCTGCGGGTAGCACACCCTGATATTGCCAGCCTCACTCACTGCGAGCGGGTCGCTGACAGATATTTACGGCCTCACTCGAGTGCTTGTTTATCAGTCATCTGTTCTGAATACCACAAAACCTTTGCGTGTATGTCATCCGATGCGAACTGGTTAAGCATTAAATTTAGAGAGAAAACATGAAATGTCAAAAAGCGTTTTTGAAACATATACCATTTTTAGCGCAAATTATAGGGGTCATATTGAAGTTTCAAAACCACTAACATAGTTAACATACGTGATCGCAGCATGCTTCATTGCATGACAAAATGGAGCAATTACAGATTGTTTTCGTTGATTTTCTTTACATAACTGACGAATGTATACATTTTATATAGAAAAAAAGCTTAAATAATGTTGGTAGAAACAAAACATTAAAATTAAGACCCCCTTCCCCTCCCCCCTCCCCCCACCCCCCCCCCCCCCCCCCCCCCCCCCCCCCCCCCCCCCCCCCCCCCCCCGATGAGGACTAAAAGTTATTTCAGGCTCTCAGCAGCAAGCACGATGAAATGGCAAAAACAATGTCAGATAGAGCGTAGCCGAAACCTACCTCATAATTCTGCGACAAATAGATTCCAGCCGCAGTACCAGTGATAAACCCAAACTGAAAAACAACAAAGGAGTAAAAAGCTTACTAGACTGCACTAACAGTTCAACAAGTAACATCATTGTTACCAACAATGGAAACTCCATCAGAAAGGCTCGTTATCTTCAGAGGCAGAATTGCTGAGAATGGTGCTGCAACATTAAATGTGCATGCAGGTGTCAGCACAACTTGACTGGGAAATAGTGCTTTACACTATGAACCCCTTGGATGTGATTTCCTATTCAGAATGGAGAGGATTAAGAGAATGTGATTTTAACAATGAGGGTCCAAAATCACATCCAGAGTCCAGAATCACAATGTGGTTTAAGCTGTTAAACTCAGAAGTCACAATGTACTCTTTGTCAGGGTGGGATAATAGTTCACAGGCTTCAGATGTGATTTTAAATAGAGTAGGATGTGATTTTGGACCCTCATTGTTAAAATCACATCCTCTTAATCCTCATGTCCATTTTGAATAGGAAATCACATCCATGGGATTCACAGTGTAACCCTAACCCTGCTAAATGCAACAGAATGCACCAATGGCAAAAAGTTGATTGCATTTAGCAGCAGGCCTCGATCTTAACCGCGGCCACCGTGGTCAATGGCCGCATGCCTTGCCAAGTTGGCCGCAATGCCCTATCAAAATTTACACATACCGGGACCAAGTTGGCCAGCATGCCCTTTTTAATTGAACATTATTGCTATAAATTTTACTTGCATTAAAAATTATCTCGTTCCATTTTGTTCATATTGTTATTGTTGGCTTCATACCTCGCGTGAGATGTCGACGCCACAACTTTGAACGTCGCACACATGGCAGGCTGCCGTATATAAACTTGCTATAAACTCACAAACACAAATGGACTACATCATGCTTTGGACCATATCATTTGCGGTCAAGGGATGTTCTCCGTAATGTCTGTATTTCCACTGGTTTAAAAATTCAAATACAGTGAAATCTCGATAAGTCAAAACCGGTTAACTCGAAAAACTACGAAAGCCCGTTAGTGCCATCGCTATTTTATTTTCAAGACCAGTTATTTTTATTTTCGAGAGCAGCTATTTATATTTTTACAGAGCAGCTAGTAGCACACCGACATTTCCGGCCTCACTCACTGCGAGCGGGTCACTGACGGATATTTCCGGCCTCATTCGAGCGCGTTTTTATCCTTCATCCGTTCCGAATACCGCAAAACCTTTACGTGTACACGTCATCCGACGCGAACTGGTTCATTGGGATTCAGTGATATTAAAGATTTGTTTTTGAAAACTTTACAGTTTACACATAAATATGTTGACACTAAAAATTGCCGACTTTTTCCCACTGAATTTTTGCCGTTTTATCTCCAGAATACAAGCACCTACATGTGTATGAAAATGATTTAAACATTTTTAAACGTTATTAATTTGATGTGATTCTCTTTTTCATGATACTAAAGTTACCGACGCGGGATAGGAAGCCAATCTTGACCTCTATTTCTCAACATCGTCATCTAAATTTGCCGCATGTTTTTTACAAATAAAAATGACGTCTCCTTCAAATTTTGTAGTACAATGTGAAAATTACAATGATGAATGATAACTATTTTCTGTTGTGAGGCTTTTAGAATTTCTTGCTGCCGATGGCTTTGCTCTGTTTAATGGTCTTCTGTGTAAACCATAGCCCCACTGCACATGCTGCAAACCAGTGTTGTAGTCGAGACCTTCATGTCCGAGACCGAGACCGAGACCGAGACCAAGACCAAGACCGAGACCAGCTCTTTCGAGACCGAGACTAGACTTCCGAGACCGAGACTTTTGCAGGCCGAGACCGAGACCGAGACCGAGATCACAACTTCCGAGACCGAGACCGAGACCAAACATGAATAAGAAATGTATGGTGTTGAAGCTGATTTTCCTCATGGAGTGTTGTGCCCTGCTTTAGATTAAAATGCTCAAAAAGATAACTTTTCACGGACGATAATTTGTGCATATGGGGGATCAGCTTATATACAAAAAATTTTGAAATCTGCTATTTCGGCTATAACAAGGACTATTATCTTAAATTATGCAAGATATACATGTATAAAATTAAGTGCTCAATTATAAAGTCTCACACAGCACGCAATCATCAATTAAATAATTCCACAAGACTTGACGGTTATTATTTCACCTTTGGTAAATAGTTGTGCTTTCAGACTTTTGACATGCCATACATTGTACGTGTATGGCACTGACAGGCAGATTGTAATTTCTCCTAATATTATTTGAATAAAAAAATTGAACCACTAGAATTGTTGATTATCCAGAATGGACAATGCAACTGGATTTTCTGCAAAGTTGTTTATTGAAAGTTGATTTTTGAAGGAGGGCTTATCAATTTATTCTATTTCTAAATTATTCAAAACACCGTAAAGAAAAATGTAAAATAGAACAATCAACATTAATTAAAAATTCATTAAAAAAAAAATTTGATGGCGTCCCCTACATTTTCATCCACAACACATACCCGACTATGTAAAACATGTACGTACAAAGTTTCAAACCCAATTAGCCTTGCACTTCTCTCGATATCCTTTTATGTAATTATATACAACTACCTAGTAGGCCAACACTAAAAGCATGCGTTGTGTAAGCATTGAGCAAGAACGTCGAACGTGTCTACCTATTTGCTCACATAGAAATTAAGCGTGCTTGTCGTCAGAATCCCATACCATGTGCACCAGTGAAATACATTGACGGCGCACATCTGCGGGTACCAGAACTCATAATAAACAAGCTGCATTGACTGGTCGCCATTCCAGCTTCAATCTAATTCTTCAGCATGATACTTGTACTTAGTACAATGTTGTTTATGTATGGATGAAGACTGGATTTTGTATGGCGCATTGTATTTTGCTGTGGTCTCGACTGGTCTCAGGGGTAAAACTCGAGACCTTGGCATCCGAGACTGAGACCGAGACCGAGATCTGCACTTTTGAGACAGAGACCAGCCCTCCCGAGACTGAGACTTTGCTAGGACGAGACCAAGACCGAGACCGAGACCTCAAAAAAGGTCTCAAGACCGTCTCGAGACCGAGACCAGGTCTCAAGACCGTCTCGAGACCGAGACCAGGTCTCGAGACCTACAGGCTACAACACTGCTGCATACACTGGGAGAATAGAAGTATAGTCAAAGGCTCTAGATATATTTTGTTCATGTGAGAGAAATTTTGTTGTGGAGCTTAGGTGCGCAAAAATTGCCAACACGTGGATACATATTTCATGGCAGGTTGTTGTAAAAAAACTTCCAAACGAAACAAAACATTTCCCACTTATAAGGCGAAATAAGAAAAAAACATGTTTCGCGTCCCCGCCCGCTTCCTTTTTGGAGGCCGCCTGGATTTTTAATTTTTTTATTTTTACCACAGAAAAATTATGTATATATGGTGCTCCAAACATACTAAAAAACACTTTAAATATGTTCAGTTCTCTTGTTCAACATGTCTCTTTCATCTTTCAACATGTCTCTAAGCGTCTTTGAACAGGAAAACACCAACGGTTGCCAGAATTTTTTGTAAATGACGGCCATCTTAAAAATAAATAATAGAAAGCCCCTCTTCCTCCTTTTATTTTTTTAACCCGGACGTGAAACATGCTTTTTTTTACTCGGCCTAAGTTCTTTTTTATGCCTGTAAATCACGCAATTGTGTAGTGTAGGGTCCCTGTTTGATCAAATTAGATTTAAGGGTATTTTTTCTCATTCCAAAATGTTTCAACCTAAAGTAGACTTCTTTTAATTCTATTTACATCTTTTTTTGTAATTTTCAACAGTTTATTGCAGTAGAAAATGCAATTTTCTTACGCGATTTATGGCAGTTGCCATGCCAATCAACGTGGCTTTGCTTGTTTACTGTGCGTCGCGGTCCGGTGATCGCCATCTTTATTTTCGCGATGCGTTTTGTCGTCTTCATCGTCGCTTTACCCGAAAATGTCCCTCAAAAACTAAAACCCTGCCCTTTATCTACGGCATACCTGTTAGTTTGTAAGGTCGCTAACTACATTTTTGTACATGTATTGTAGTTTGGATATATTCCAATAACCTAAAAACTAAAACAAAAAGTGGAATTTTGTTCCCTTCTCTAGGAACAGGGCCCTACACAACACAATCGCCGTAAATCATTCATATTATTATGTGAGGCTTTTTGTCTACTTACCAAAAAAGAAAACATACTGAAACAGTGAATGGATTGCAGGTCAGTTGAAGTTTTGTGTGAACAGGCAGGGTTTCCTCTTTGTGCAGTCCTTGCTCTATGCTCAGACCGATCGAGTTGTCCCAGTCACAAGGCCTGCCCTAGTTACACTTCAAAATGGTTCAAAAATTAAATTATTTTGTTACAGGAATTAACAAAACTTTTTGGGAAAAGCTGCAAAAAGTACACTCATTCAGATAATTTTAGCAAGTTCTCCAAAACTAAAATACCAAGAAACAAATGATGACACAGAATCAGAAAGGTTGGGTAGATTTCACATTAAATTTCTGTTATTTACATCCTGCTGGTAACGTCTTTTGCACACAACTACAGCTACAGACGCATAAACAAAAGCGGGAACCAGTGAAAATGTTTGCAAACTGACCTAAAGAGGGCGCTAGTACAACGCCATGATTGATGGGCGTGTTTGTTTCACGCAGATCCGGAGCGCGATCAGTGATCCGGAGCGTCGAAAGCTGCTCCAGATCTAGTCTTGGTTCAAGACGTTGTTACGTATATACGCGATAACCGGCCGCCGCGAGAGGGCGTTATCACGACAAACTTAATAGCCGCGAACCGCCAGTAACAACGTCTTGGGAATCTTGTAGAAGCCGTGTTGTGCGCACGCACCTGCTTAGCCTAATGTTGCAGCGCGCATTATGAATACATAAATAGATGCATTATGCATAGATCTACCCCCCTGACTACTACCGCCCGAGTGTTAGTATAATGAAGATAAAGGTACAGCAGGTCCGTGCTATTTAGATAATAATAATAATAATAATAATAATTTATAGAGCGCAAATTCCATAATTATGTTCAAATGCGCTTACCAATTAAATAAATAACACTTACGTTATACAATTAAAATACAATTAAATTAATTACATGTAGAACAGTTATACATTACACAATTACAATACAATAACACAAGCCATTGAATTCAGCCCAAAATACTACTACTTTCCAAAGGCAGCTCTGAATAAATGTGTTTTTACTTGAATCTTAAAAGATGCCAGTGACGAAATTTGACGGATCGTCACTGGCAACGAATTCCACAAAGAAGGAGCTGCTATACAAAAAGCCCGTCGTCCGAAAGTATTCATTACCCTCCCTTTGGGATAGTCTAATAATATGGTGTTATTTGATCTCAATGAATAATTCGAATTAGCTTTGATACATAATAAGTCACTAAGATACTGCGGTACCATACCATGAAGAGCTTTAAATGTCAAAAGCAGTATTTTAAATTGAATCCTGAAAGAAACGGGTAACCAATGTAACTGGTATAATATGGGTGTAATGTGATTCCATCTAGGAATACCGTGTACAAGTCGGGCAGCTGCATTCTGAACTCTTTGTAATTTAATAAGTTGTGAATTCGGTAAACCGTAAAACAAGCTATTGCAATAATCCAAACGACTAGTTATGAAAGCATGAATTAAAACAGTTAGATTATTACTGGTTAAGTATTTACGTATTCGTCTGATATTATGAATATGGAAAAATCCCGCTGAACAAACATTGTTTGGTAGGGCCGAGGGGAATGAACTAAAAAGTTCCGGAATGATGGAAATATAATAAACAGAAAATCTTAACGGGGCTGAATATGATAATTGATATATTATAATGGTGCTGAGGAGACCTTGTTAGATGATTTGATTGAGATATAAAATAAAAAAGGCCGTGATAATAATAAAACAAATAGCTCACGAGGCCCTAGTCTTTACGGCCGGGGAAAACAGAGATTGTCGTACTCTGGTGATTCGATTGTAACACAGTTCACAAAGATACTGAGACGCACTCTAGATCTCCTGCGGGTTTTCTCCACTGGTGAAACTCGACAAAAATTCAGGCTCATGTTTGCTTTGAGGCTGGACGCAAATCCCCGCCGAGACAGCAGCGATTCCCCTACCTCCGAGTCGACTTCAATTCAACGGACGACTTGTCTCAACGGAAGACTTGTCTTCACGGACGACTTAATTGTCTTCCCATTTGACGCAAAGACGGTCGAGTTGTCTCAACGGTCGAGTTGTCTCGAGTCGAGTCGGCCAACGGTCGAGTTGTCCGAGCCCCTACGGTTTAATATAACGGAGAGGTATTTCTTGCATGTACATGTAACAAGTAATTTCCCGCAGATTACACACCATCACCCAGGTTGCCTGCCCGGTCCTGCCCGGCACCTTACCCGTCGTATCTCCCTCGCATCGATCGTCACAGTTGCAAGACGTCGCATGCGAACACGAGCGGTGAACACTGCAGCCGCTAGCGCATAGCCAGCCGGCCGGCCGGCTGCCTGCAATTAATGCAAAGCAGAGCAAGCAGCTTCGATCGCGAACTTACCAGTGCCCCTTCGGCCAGTAGTATAGATAGCTACCAGACTATTGTGCAACTTCATGGCAGCTCTTTTTCGTATGTGCGCGTGCGTGAAGAGAAAATGTTCCTCATTTTCATACAGAATTGACGCATGCGCACTAGTTTCCCCCATTTTTCGGGGGGAGATTTTACAAGATTCCCAAGACGTTGTTACTGGCGGTTCGTGGCTATTAATAGTTCATGGCTAATAACGCCCTCTCGCGGCGGCCGGTTATCGCGTATTACACGTAACAACGTCTTGAACCAAGACTACTCCAGATCACGTTTTTAGTGATCCTGCTCGCGAGGTGGGTTCGCAAGATCCAAGATGGCGACGTGCGAGACGGGACGTAGATTTGAAGCATTTAACGAGCTATTGTGACAGTATTTACTCATAATTCTTTTACAGCGTATTCTTTTTATTAGGTCCTAACCTAAAGCTATGAACGATTTATTTACTTTTCTGGAAATACTAGATAGTTTATCATAAAAATAGCCCTACAGAATCTGAAGCAGACGACATTGTCGTGTAATACAAATTCTCCCAGCATGCAACATATAGCGAGAGGATTCGCGATCCTGTTTGTTTTCGTTCAGCTCTGGATCACCTCCCGATCTGTGTGAAGCAAACAGGACACCTGTCCCATCTCCTATGGACCGATCCGGATTTGACCATAAGCCCCGCCCACCTTAGCAACGGCATGGCGACGCCATTACCTCGGTCAAGCTTTACGTTCAAGTACACAAATACATGCACAATGTCGACGACGCGACTCGGTGTTCTGCCAAAGGCGGTGGATTAAAATTCTTTAGGCGGGGACAAAATTAGCAAGCGGGCGAAAGTTAATAACCCCTTGCGTACGGTTGACACAAATACGTGCAGATTGAAATTGCCACCAGGCCGGGTGACGTCTATACACGTCAATTTCTGCATTTTCAATCCATTATTGGGGTATTGTGTACGTTATGCTTGGCTGCACAAGCCTCTTGTTTCTGTTTCGCTTGGCTGCATAATCCGGCCTGGTGCCCCGGCGCCACCCGGTGGCAAGGGGTTCTCAATTAAGGGTTACAATTATTTTAAGGAGGTTTCTTTTGGTGAAGTTATGAAGGATGGTCAAGTTGCTGTTGCGGGGAAATGTTATCGAAACATGAGGAAGAGTGACACGCTACATTGCATAAATCTGTGTTTCGGAAAGGACGGGCTCGTTGCAGAAAGTAGATGTAGCTGTGTTGCTGGGTAAGTTAGTATTGGAATAAAATAAACCGCGGATGTTACGACGCAATAGAGTACCAAAGTGATGACGTCAATCAATGCAATGTTTGGAACCAGAACACATTCTATAGCTGCAGCACTTCCTAACTTAAGTTCACAAAAGGGTCATGTTCTGCTTGTAGGACCAATAATGCTGTTGCTAGGGGTTTCGCAAAGTTCGCAAGGGTCACTCAAGGTAGAAAATGAAGTAAGCGTCTCGACTGAAGCCAATTGTTACAGTTCTCATTCATGTCATTAGCCAATATATTTCTCGCAAGGTTCTTCAGTTTCCATATCAGTTATGTAAGGCTCTAAAACTGTTCGTAGTTAATCTGCAAACTGACTTAGGATCTCAAAACTGTTCTAAGCTCCAAACTGTTTCGCATGTTCTAGATAACTTGATTTGGCTCTTAGTCTAGATGTCTGAGACTCCAAACTGGCTCCTAACTGGCTCCTAACTGGCTCCATGAAAACTCCTTGCCTCCTTAGACCTTGTCAAAAACAGGTTAAATTTGGTCCTTTGTTCACTCCTGCAAGAAAATGGCTGAAGTAAACATGTGCCCGTTTGTTTGTTGGCACAAGACCTCTCACTCCAATAATATTGAGGGCGCTGTTTAAGAAATCTAGTTGATCTGCACTTACATGGCTCCCTTAAATTAGTATAACTAATTTACAATCAGTAACTTGATTAAACTAAACTCATTTGTTCCAAACCAACGTTGATCGCCCGCATTACTCCTTTACGTTGTCTGAGTATAATGTCCAAACATGTAATAAACAGTCTTGAAGTAATTTAAAACGGTAATCATTTAACTTCGAACAATTTGAACTATCAAATTTCTTGCAGGCAATGTATAATAAACAAGTGTACAGTAACAGGTTATCCAGGTACACAACTGCTTATATTGAAAGTTACTCAGGGCTCCTCGTTGGGGATTCCCCGGTCCTCCAAGTCCTCCACAAGTAAGACTAGCTTCTGTATGGGGCGCTCGAGGAACCTCTCAGAGTGGACTCGCTTTCCCTTATCATCTAAGTGAGGGTCACCAAGAGAGAGCTTGACTCGATCTGCGCACATGATTGTCCTCGTCGGGGAAAACCTCGACAACTCGGGCAAGCAACCACTGGTTACGAGGAAGGTTGTCATCCTTGACGATTACGATGTCCCCAGTGTGAAGATTAGCTTGTGGTCGGGTCCACTTCTGGCGCAGTTGGAGGTTTTGAACGAACCCATGTCTCCATCGTGTCCAAAATTCATTAGTCAAGTACTGGACTCGGCGCCAACGTTTCCGAGAGTATACGTCACGTCAGTACGCTGGAACCTTCCAGGTGGTGGCAGGATGATCTTCGATTTCATGGTCAACAGGTGATTTGGGGTGAGTGGAGCTAGCGAAGTTGGGTCATTCAAGTTGTCAACTGTAAGGGGTCTGCTGTTGACAATAGTAGACGCTTCGCACATCAGTGTTCTCAACGATTCATCATCAAGCTGAGAGCCTGCCTGATGCATCAATGGCCCCAGAACTCTGCGCACAGAACGTATCTGGCGTTCCAATGCACCACCTGCATGGCTGGCTGAAGGAGCATTCATCTTGAATTCAAAGTGGCAGTAATCGCATCCCTCCTTCCGGAGAAACTGACTTATGCGGCTATAGTCCATCTCGGCATCCGGCAACAGCTTCCTTTAGCTCCGACTCCGCTCCTGTGAAATTTGTGCCTCTATCTAATCTTATTTGCCGGATAGGCCCACGGATGGAGATGAACCTTCTCAGGGCGTTGATGAATGAATCTGCACTCAAATTGACTGCAGTCTCAATATGGATGGCACGCGTTGCCATACATGTGAAGAGGGCACCGTATCTCTTCAATTCCTTTCTGCCTTCTTTGATGTACCATGGTCCAAAGAAATCAACGCCACAGTAAGTGAACGGGGTGCAGGTTCAAGTCGATCTTCTGGCAGATCTGCCATTTTCTGCTCCTGAACTTGGGAGAACAGCTTCCTACATCTGACGCACTTCGATATGTAGTGTGACACAGCCGAGCTGCAGCCAATAATCCAGATGCCGTTCATCCGGATCTGGTTTATCGTCATGCCTCGACCTTGATGCTGTGCTTGCTGATGACAATGTCGGATGATCAATTCAGTGATGTGATGCTTTCTGGGCAATATTGCCGGATGTTTGAAGTTGGAAGGAAAGCCTGCCCTTCTAATACGTCCTCCAACTCGCAGAACTTTGTTAGCATCAATCAATGGATCTAACTAGTAGAGACAGCTAGTAGTCTTCATGACCTTGTTGCGCTCTCGAACCTTGAATCTGCTAAGGTTCTCACTGTTGACCTTCAGAGATTCCAGGATTTTGATTTCCTCTCCAAAGGCTTCCTTCTGCACCAGTCTCATGATTTCTAGTTCCGCCTGACGCAGATCCTCAACTACTACAGGTTCGTAGGAAGGAATCGCACTTTCTCGCAGAGCCTGGATCGAATTGGATTTCTGTGGTTTCTTCACAGAACGCTTCATCAAGAGAGACTTGAACTTTAGACAAGTCGCCACAGCTCGCTTAACTTGGTGCCATTCGGAGAAGCGTTCAAGACGTTCAAGCTCAAACGTCTGCTTCGCAGTCTGTGTGGCAAGGCTCTTGACTTTCTTCACTTCCGGGTCATCTGAAGAAATTGTCGGCCTGCTGGCTTCAATGATGACAGGAACCACTCTTTCCCAGAGAAAGTTGGGCCCAACAAGCCACCTTGACTTGTTCATCAATTCTTCAACTCCAAGACCTCTCGAACCATCATCAGCTGGATTAACATCTGTTCCAACATGTCTCCATTGAGAAGGTTTGGTGTGATCTCTGATACGCTGCACGCGCGATTATTCGTTTGACCCGCCTGTTAAATTATGCATAAGCAGGTCGCGCGCGCTCCCTTGCGAAATACCCAAGACGTTCTTAGCGATTTGGCCTTGGCGTATGTTTGTGTGTAGCTAGAGGGCGCTGCCGTGTGCGCTGTACGTCGCACCGAACTAAGGACGTCTTGGAACCAAGACTAGGATGGACACTGTCGTATGGTATGTCATGGGGTCGCCGACTGCTTGAAGCGCGCGCCATGTTGTTCGAAGGTTATGAATATTAACACAAACAAACTCATTTGCATATTACTGCCGCGCCCACATTTTGCAGGATTCCCAAGACGCGTATTCCCATGAGTTGGTATAATCGTACCGTCAGAGGGCGCACTGCATGGAATGAAAACGCGACTCGACGTTACACGATCCATTATCAATCACTGTCGTCTTGAACCAAGACTAGGCAGGAATTTGATCCAGGGACCCCGGCCATGCATCAAAACCAGACGCCTTACCAATTACGCTACCGAAGCGCTCTGCAGGATGGGCAGTTTTACATCTGATATAGGCTCTAGGCCTAATGTTCGCATTGTACGTATGCTGTAACGTACAATAATATAGCATTTGAAAGTCGCGTTACGGCTGCCGTAAAAATAGCCACTGCGTATAACAAAATTTACAATATACGAAGGAAGTCCAGTTAGCCACATTTATATGGACTAGGATTAGGAATCCGTTTTTGACAGTCCGCGCCACTGATGTATAAACAGTGTAAAGGGCCTGTCACACCTAGCTATGGTGTACTATTTACGACACACCGCTTTGCCTCTTCCACACGCGACGCGACTATACGACGCGACGGCACGACGGCTCCGTTACATCGTGCCGTCGCGTCGTGCCGTCGCTTCTTTCCCATTACTTTTGAGCACATTCTGGTGTCGCGTCGTGCCGCGTCGTGTCGTTTTTTTCCCAGCTTGCAGGTTTTCTTTCCTCAACTTCGCCCCTTCCGTCGCCCATCGCGTCGCACCGTCGTGCATCGCGTCGTGTGTCGCATCGTGTGTCGCGTCGTGCGTCGCGTCGTGCTCGCGTCGTGCGTCGCGTCATGTTTCGCGTCGTGTTTCGCGTCGTGTTTCGCGTCGTGTTTCGCGTGGAGTGGTCATGCTATTGTGAACATGCGCAGTTGAAATACCGAACTGGCTCACAGAGGGCGTGTTTGTTTCACGCAGATTCGGAGCGCGATCATTGATCCGGAGCGTCGAAAGCTGCTCCGGATCACGTTTTTAGTGATCCTGCTCGCGAGGTGGGTTCGCAAGATCCAAGATGGCGACGTGCGAGACGGACAGAGAAAAGTTACGCTATTTTTTCGTAGATTTCAAGCATTTAACGAGCTATTGTGACAGTATTTACTCATAATTCTTTTACAGTGTATTTTTGTTATTAAAGCTATGTACGATTTAATTACTTCTCTGGAAATACTAGATAGTTTATCATAAAAATAGCCCTACAGAATCTGAAGCAGACGACATTGTCGTGTGATACAAATTCTCCCAGCATGCAACATAAAAAGCCCGATTGTCCGAAGGTTCTTTAGTCCGAAGGGTTATTAATCCGAAGGTTCGAACTTGAAACACAACTGCAGGTTATACAGCTGTATATTTCAGATCTTGGCATGACAAAAGCCAAGAAATCATGCTTCTGCGCGAGGGCCGGGCACTGATGCCACTACCTTTTAGTTGCGATCTAATTAAGCAATCCACGAGTTCAACAAGCCGCAAGCAAGCAAGTTCAGCTAAATGCCGTCTCATTTTGATCTTGATGACCATTGTACCATTCGTGTTTTAAGCTGAATCCAATGTACAATTACTGTTAAGAATGTAGTTGAGAAAGTTTTGGGAGAATACAACTTTCTCATAATATCAAAGTACCTTTCTTTTGTTATGTGTGTTGAACTGATTACTGAATTTTGTTTATTGCCAAGAGCGCAGTCAAGAAGGGTCCATGCGTATACAGGGGTGGATCCAGGATTTTTTGCGGGGGGGGGGGGGGGGGGGGGGGTCTGAAATTTGCCCAGAAAGGTGACTCCAACAAAAATATACAAGCGGGGGGGGGGGGGGGGCTGACACACTTTCTCACCCGTTGGTGGCGCCATTTTTAACCACTTTGTTTTGTTCTTACCCATAGGAAAAATAAGACATGTGGTTTCTGCTTTTCTGGTTTGCAACTTTAGGCGTAGGCCCTAACAAAAAAAATGGCCACGAGCAGGGAGGGGCCTGGATCCGCGCGTGGTATAGCACAAAACACTTGCAAGCACCCGAACCGTACCCATGAGCGCATTTTTAAAGTGCCATTGCATGATACTCGGGAACGAAATATTTTCTCTCTTTTCACTCTTTATTTTGTCCCGCCAGACACCGCTGTTAGCGCGGTACCGTTGTTGATTCTGTAGATTTTTTGCTACGAAAATGGGGAAAATACAAACAGAATTCTAGCAAAATCGTCTTTTTACACATTTCAAATACAGAGCTCAGGCCTTTTGTTCACCACGCGGTTAAGCGCATGCACGTATACATTTATTAGCGGGTTATTCTGGGCCTGTTTCACACGGATTGGGAGGTGATCCAGAGCCGAACGAAAACAAACAGAATCGCGAATCCCTCTCGCTATATGTTGCATGCTGGGAGAATTTGTATCACACGACAATGTTGTCTGCTTCAGATTCTGTAGGGCTATTTTTATGATAAACTATCTAGTATTTCCAGAAAAGTAAATAAATCGTACATAGCTTTAATAATTTGTTTAGTCTGTTTTTATTTTTCTGATTTGTAGGTTATTATTGATAGTAGTGTTATATGTAATATTGAATTGTTATCTATATTTAAATATTTTATCAAGGTTTTTTAACAATTTGATTATCTTTTACTTTTTATTGCTCTTTTTCTTTGTGAAGCGCATTGAGACTTTTGTATAAAGCGCTATATAAGCATTATTATTATTATTATTATTATTATTATTATTAATAACAAAAATACACTGTAAAAGAATTATGAGTAAATACTGTCACAACAGCTCGTTAAATGCTTGAAATCTACGAAAAAATACCGTCATTTTTCTCTGTCCGTCTCGCACGTCGCCATCTTGGATCTTGCGAACCCACCTCGCGAGCAGGATCACTAAAAACGTGATCCGGAGCAGCTTTCGACGCTCCGGATCACTGATCGCGCTCCGGATCTGCGTGAAACAAACACGCCCTCTGTGAGCCAGTTCGGTATTTCAACTGCGCATGTTTACAATAGCATGACTACTCCACGCGAAACACGACGCAAAACACGACGCGACGCACGACGCGAGCACGACGTGACGCAAGACGCGAGCACGACGCGACGCACGACGCGACATACGACGCGACGCACGACGATGCGACGCGATGGGCGACGGAAGGGGCGACGTTGAGGAAAGAAAAGCTGCAAGCTGGAAAAAAACGACGCGACGCACGACGGCACGACGCGACGGCACGACGCGACGCCAGAAAATGTGCACAAAAGTAATAGGAAAGAAGCGACGGCACGACGCGACGGCACGATGCAACGGAGCCGTCGTGCCGTCGCGTCTTATAGTCGCGTCGCGTGTGGAAGAGGCAAAGCGGTGTGTCGTAAATAGTACACCATACCTAGCCGATTTGGCTCGCCGGAGTTATACCGGAGCAACAATTTGGCGATTTTCGGGGATCGGTACTAGTACGGCAGCGCACCGGTATCACATCGCTAAGAACGGTAGTATCATCGTCAGGACATCGTCAGAACATCGGCGAAAAATTTAGCAACGGCAGGCGACGATAGAAATTTTTGAACATGCTCAAAAATTTCTAACGTTGCGCTGCCGGAGCGAGCAACGGGACTACAACGGCAGTACAACGGCAGTACTCCGGTATGGCCTCGTTAATGTCGGTAGAGCACCGGTAGCGGCCCGAAATGGATCGGCGGCTCTCCGGTGGCCTCAATGTGTACCGTACTGGTACCGATGTGATACCGTAGTACTACCGAATACCACCAGCCGCGGCGCCGCTTCGGCGACACTTCGGTATCACATCGGTAGCACATCCGTGGTGCATCGGCAGCACATCGGTGGTGCATCGGCAGCACAACGGCAGCGCAACGGTATCACTCCGCTTTAGCTCCGGTCAACGGTGGCACCACATCGGTAGAACAACGGCGGCGCATCGGTATAACATCGGCGGCGCATCGGTAACACCATGGTAACACTAAGGTGACAGAAAAGTGGTTTTCGGTAGCACATCGGCTTTTATATCGGTAGGACAACGGTAGAACAACGGTATCACAACGGGAACGCCGGTACTACATCGGTATTGCTACGACCAATTTTGATTTTTCAAGTGCTTTCTCGCCGGAGCTCCGCCGATTTTCTCGCCGTTGTTAATTTTGTGCTCCGGTTTAGTCCCGGCGAGGTACATCGGTAGTGTGTGACAGCTATTTGGGATTCGATATATTTGTCTGGATATAAACCGCCTGTATTAAAGCCGAACATTTTTACGAGGAGTGCTTTTAATTGATGTGTTATCACGCATAATGTGAAAATGGTGCTTAGTCTTGAAAGGGCCCATGTGATGTAATTGTTTTATGCAATCCTTGGAAATGTACCTTTGCATTCCATTTAACGTTATTTCAATTTATATTTTGCCCTTTTTGAGAGCTTCTTCGTGCCTTTTTCTATTATTATGCTAATGCGATTTCCCTATTCATAAGCAAAAGTGTGATGCAATCAGACAGAAACCTAAATGTTACAGCTATTTCAGCACAAAAATAGCCAGAATTTTGGATATTTTTCTAATATATCGTAAATTTTCTTTTCTTAGGTGATTTGTTGAAGTTTCAGTAGTAAAAGTAAGCCAGTGACCAGTTTTCTCACAAATCTTTTCAGTGAGCATATTTTGGGTTCATAATTATTTGAACAGAAAACTCCCAAGGTGAACAGTGTCTTCCTGAAATGCCGCCACAGCATTTCTCAGGGAAAAGAATGAAATTGTGTAGTGTTTCAAAAAGTACACATTTCAATAAAAGTAACAATACATAAGATGAAAAAAGGAGTAGAATGTTGCGAAGTAAATTCAATGCCACAGCCCTTTTAACCCTTTTTGTACCCACTATTTCACAAATTAACTCGCGGCCGCGAGTTAATTAAGTCGCGGCCGCGAGTTAAATAAGTCGCGGCCGCGAGTTAAATAAGTCGCGGCCGCGAGTTAATAAGTCGCGGCCGCGAGTTATTCTACCATGAAAGAGAAACGCACCACCGTGAAAGAGAAACGCACCGCTGTGAAAGAGAAAGAGCTAGGTACCTGGCCCTAACGGGCTTCCGTACTACGGGGCCTGCATCAAAGGTCATTCCTTTCGCATTGGGGCTGCATCTTTGGCGTCACATATGGGGGTTGCCAATGCTGACATTCAGGTTATGGGGCGCTGGCGTTCTCATGCATTTTTATCCTATATTCGCCCAATACCGGTTTGCAACATAGCGGACACACCGGCGGGTTCTGACTTTCGCCAGTCGGCACAGCATGTCCAACATTAGTCTTAAATTAATCAACACAACGTGGTCTGGTCGGCTTGTGACTATAGTTTCATTTTGCTTACAATTCTTTACTCAGATACCATTTGGATAGTCGGCGACTCGATCATCCGCCGTGCAGAGTGTGGGTTTGCTCTCCCGGTTCAAATTCACTGGAAGGGTAAGGGTGGGGCAGGTGTAGCCGATCTTTATGACCTCTGGGATGAGTTGAGTAAGGTTTCTCCTCCACCCTTGCAGGGTAAAATGTTTTATACTCTGCGAACGGCCTTTTTCCCGACGCGTAGCCTCCACGCCATATACATGTATATTGCACGCTGTTTGTCAACAAGCGATTACATGTATACCCCGGTCACCGAACTTTTTGCTGTATATTGTGTAGCGTGCGGAGCTTATTACATGCATGGCAAGATCTTTGCCTTATAAGGAATAATTATGCAAGTGTGAAGGGTCACGCGCATGTAGATTGCGCTGGAATAACTTTCATCCAATGAGATTCTCTGGGTGCGCGTCGGGAAGCTGATTGTGCGGCCGGCGGGAATTAACGACCACTCTGTCACAGCCCTCCATTGTGCACAGACACAATTTCGTTCATTCATTTTTCTCCCACCACCCCCTTAACTCCACCCCCACAACATAATTTAGTTTTTCCAATAAAGTGCTCGCTGGTGTCATGATGCTATAGCCTACATGTATTTTCCTTTGAGAGCGTTTACTGGTTGATCGTGCTTTGTTGGACTCCATTGGTTTGTTCGTCTGGCATTTTTGCGGACACAGACAGCCAGTAACCCAATTCCTCATAATTTTGGGGCATTTAAATCACTTCAGGTTTATGTATATTTATTATGCACTTTTAATTGTTGCCATAGCGCTCAAAGGTGTCCCGAGGCTATGTTTTCCTGACTGAAAGTAATACCGGTGGGAAGCTATCGTGTGTTAAAGGGGCTGTGTCGTCACGATCATAGCAGGCTTGCGGCTGTACACTGAATCCCGAACTGATGAACGCAGATGAACCCAGTAACTGCAAATAATACCCCACGACCGCGCGCTGACCTACACAGGGCGCGCGCGCGCTGACCTACAGGGCGCGCGCGCGCTGACCCACAGGGCGCGCGCGCCAGATCAGATTACAATTGCAATGACTGCTGCATGCATGATCCTGTAGTTACGATACATACTGCATGTACAAGTATTTTGTATGTGTTTGTGCCACCAAAAATATACGATAGGCCTACAGTCGAACATAGTCCGTGACACCCCACCCGCCAAACGCCAAAATGTACCATGACAGAACCAAACGAAAATAAGTAAATAAGTAAATCTGTATTTATAATTGTAAAATAAATAATGCACCAGCCTCTTCCTATACAAAAATAAAGTTGTAGGCCTATGTATCGAAATATATTTTGACTAAAATCGGCTGTGCGTGCAATGATGAGCAAATCAAAGTAAAACAGCTATACCGATGGCGATATTGAGTCCACGACCTTGTGTTACATTTGACGGAAGGACTTTATGGAAAGTTACATCATAAGAGTTATTTAAACACTACCAAATAATAAACACAATAATAACAGTTATTACCAATAAATAATATACGCCAATGAAATGAGATTTCACCAGTGGCGAGTAAATCCGTGTCGAAAAGTGGGGATGATTATTGAATTTGTCAACGAAGTACTGCATCTTGAACTTTTTCTCAACGGGGGATACCCCCGCCCCAAACACCGCTTGAAATTTGAAACATCACTTTGTGTACAATTTCCCCTTTTCTAAATTTACGAAACAAAAAAGAAATACAAATCGGCGGGCCCCTGAACTCCTTTCCCGTGTTTACGCCACTGGCGCACAGATCCCCACATCACTATGATAAAGATGACTACCGAAGAAACAAAGAAATACACGCCCCGACAAATATTCAAACAACCCTAATTTTCACCTGTTTTGCACGAATTATTCGCTTATTACTTTTTATGACATGAACAATTCACATACCGAGTACATGGATCGGATGTACTGTACATGTAATGTATGTACTGTACATGTTGACTATACATTACATGTAGACTTGATGTGCGGAAATATTGTTTCACACAGCGAGTTGTTGACAAGTGCCATTGAAATAGCAACCAAGTGAAGTTGTTTTAGCTCCATCTATCAACTATTTATTAAAAAGTGTACTTTTAAGTTCTAGATTTTAATTGTTTTTTTCGCTGCTAAAGAACTGCAGCCACTACCCCTCTTTCAGTAGCATGATAATTCTTTTTATTGAAGTGACGGGTCAAAATAAGCCTGAAGCTTTTTATCGACCTAAGTTTACAAGCAAGATACGAACAAGATACATCCAAATGAATGTACACATAATACATAGACCCTTTTACGGATACCCCGCCTGTGGGATTTTGTGTACAAAATTTAGCGCGAACTGTCCGACAGCGACAAGACACGTTGCAGTTTTGCTGTGCACATTTACATGGACAAGCACCCCGTGTGCCGAGTCGTCCTCTCTGGCAAGAGTTTCGGCATGTACATGTCATAGGTTCTCAAGCGTAAGGTTCTACTTCTATATCGCCAACCTCCAATTCTATGCAACTTTCAGACAAATATTCCATGGTACTTGTGTACATGTGAATGAAATTTTATGAAATATACACATGAAATTTGAACGTTTATAAGTATTTCAGTACGCAGACGCTGGACATGCGTGCGTGTTCCAGGGGGTGTAGTTTCCAAAAGCCAATTCTCAGAACAGCCATAACAAACGGATGGAGGTTAAAAATAGCACATAACCGAAATGAAGCGCAAGCGGGCGCACTCTAATATTTGATTCGTTAACGCGAGATGGCGCGACGACACAGCCCCTTTAACTGGTTGGGCCTGGTGTTGCCCATTTTATTAATTGACTGCTCTGAGAATTAGCCGGTATTTCCCATATTCTGGTATGAATAAAACATCTCAGGCTGTGGCATAAACTCAATGATTTGTCTCCTTTGTTGCATAATTTTGAGTCTGAGTATAATTGTACAATGTAGAAAGGTGCCTGAAATAGTGAATCCACTTTCAGTATCTGTGCAAAGTTCTGGGAAGAAAAGACTTATTTTGGATCTTCGACATATCAACCATCACGTTTGGAAGCAAAAAATCCAATTTTGAAGATTGGTCAGTTGCTTTACAATATTTTCGGAAAGGTGACTTTATGTTTTCTTTCGATTTAAAGTCCAGTTACCATCACATTGATTCCCTGACCACCATAAATTTCTTAGTTTTGCATGGAATTTCGGCAAGGGTTTGAGATAATTTTCGTTTTAGGTATTACCATTCGGTTTATCATCGGCTCCATACATCTTCACTAAATATTTAAGACCCCTTGTGAAGCACTGGCGAGAAAAAGGGTATTTCATAGTGGTTTATTTAGATGACGGATGGTGCACTGCGCCTTCTTATACGGAGTGCATTGATATTTCTACCTCAGTAAAAGAAGACATCCTCAAAGCAGGTCTAGTACCGAACATTGAGAAGTCTGTGTGGACACCGGTCCAGTTGATTGATTGGTTGGGAATGACCTGGGATACAGACAAATGGTTGTTGTGAATTATTGAGAGGAGGGTAAACAAGATAACGGCCAGCTTAGAAGATATATTTATCAAATTGCCATTCGTGTCAGCTAGACAGTTAGCGTCCTTTGTCGGAAGAACTATTTCAATGATACCAGTAACGGGGTATGTAGCTCAGTTGAAAACCAGATTTACATCATGATTATCTGCCAACAAAAACACTGGGATAAGGTGTTCCGTCTCCCAAGTGACAGTCCAGTAATAGCGGACTTATTCTTTTGGAAGAATAATTTAAAGAGTATTAATTGCAGATTATGTTTTTGATTATTCTCTACCACAGGTGTTTATTTACTCCGATGCAAGCCACAGTGGTTGCGGTGCATGGGCTAAGATTGAGTCAAATGAAAGTTTGAAATGTAACTTTTCATGGTCAGAGAGTGAAAGAGGTAAGAATTCCACATGGAGGGAACTAAAAGGCATGGCACTAGCTTTGCAATCATTCGCACCCAAGTTGGAAGGTAAACATGTCAAAGTTTTCACGGACAACAAAGGAGTTGAAGCTATTTTAAAGAAAGGAAGTATGAACTTGGAATTACATACAATGAGCATTGAGACGCAATGATATAAGTTTACACGCACAATGGATTCCCAGAGAGGAAAATGTGCAAGCTGATCTGTTAAGTAGAGAAACAGATTTTGACGATTGGAGGGTCTCCCAGAAATTCTTCGAGCTCATGGACGACTTATGGGGACCTCATACGGTTGATCGATTTGCTGACAATTTTAATAACAAATTGCCTAGATTCAATTACAAGTATTCGTGTCCGGGCACTAGTGCAGTGGATGCGTTTTCGATCTCATGGGAGATGGATAAAAATTGGCTAGTTCCTCCAATTACGCTCATTGGTGACGCAGTGAAACATGTGAAAATAAGTGTTACCAGCTTGGCCCTCAGCGCCATTTTGGCCTCTGTTATTTTCAAAATTCAGCTCATTCTCGAGCTTGGTAGTTCGATCTATGAGCTTCTCGGAGACATCAGAAATTTGTATTCAAGGCCGAAATCGCAATTCAATCTTTGGGACGAGTGAGTTCAGAAGCGACGTAGTATGCGTGAGATTGGACGGGAGAAGATAACATATCACATCATGTCCCACAGGGGAGATCATGACGGCAACAAGAGCAGCTCACTGGAGCGAATGAATAATTATAATAAACAGACACCGGTCGACAAAATGAGATAATTGAACAGAAATACATACAGGTGTATATAAAGTATTCATAAAAAAACTCTGACACTGGTTTCAGAATGCGTGTAGATTCTGTGTAGCATGTACGTTTCTGTTAATTTCTTTCAGAGAGAAAGTTTTTCAAGACACGTTGAATAAAGTCATGAGAGCATCTAGAGCTGAAAGTACTGTAAAGAAATATAGTCATGCTGTGGCGACATGGGAAGTGTGGTGCCGTCTTAACAAGGTTGATCCGAAATCTGCAAATCATGAGGATATTGCAAGGTACTTGATTGCCATGTACAATGACTCTGTTCCTTATATAGTACAATTGAATCAACATTCTACGGTATAAAATGGAGCTATTACTGTTCACCAAAGCTATGTTCACAAAACACATGTCACTTAAAATGTCTCCATTTATTGCTGGAAGGCCTTAAGAGGTTGTTAGCAAAACCAGTTAAAAGAAAAGAACCCATCACTCCTCAGATTTTGTATAAACTGGTTCAAAAGTTTAACAGGGAGGATGTCAAGGATCTCAGGTGTTGCTCTATGCTGCTTTTAGCCTATGCAGCATTTCTCAGATATGGAGAGCTTGCAAATTTACAGCTTTGTGATATTGAAATTAGCTCTTCACATGTGAAATTACTAATAGAGAACAGTAAAACTGATCAATTCAGGGAGGGACCTTGGGTGGTGGTTGGGGCAACGGGCAGACCAACATGTCCAGTCGCCATGCTTAAGAGGTACCTCAAATGTGCAGGTGTATCGGACTTGAGTTCACATGATTTCCTGTTTAAACCTGTTGTACTATTTAAATCTGAAAATGTGTACAAACTTCGTTCAGGAAAATTGTCATATACTAGATGCAGAGAAATCCTCAAAGAGGCTCTTGAGAGCATTGGTTTGGATGCCAACATTTTGGGATTGCATACCTTACGGGCTGGAGGAGCCACTGCAGCAGCAGCTGTCGGTGTTCCCGACAGATTGTTCAAAAGACACGGCAGGTGGACACGACTTAGGCTACCGTACTGTTTCTGCACCGTTTCATTCAGGCCGTCTTTAGGTTGGAGGTCAGGGGTCGGTCTTTCAATTGAATTGAGACAAATATGAACTTTCTGCCTTTTTTGGACTGATTTAAGCTTTTTAACCGAAAATCCTTCTTTAATTTGAATGAGTTGAGCCACTGGTTCTGCACTGTTTTATTCGGAGCGCATTTGTTGGAGGTCAGGGTTTGATAATTTCCATTTGTTTAATAAATTGATTTTCCCGGACATTTAGAATGGTACAAAATCGTTGGAAAACGGCATCCGGCACTCTAAGACTGATTTTCAACTTTTTTGTTTCAGAATCGGAATTTTTAGTCGGATTAATTATTTAGGTTGGCTGTGTTGTTGCACCGATTCAGTAGAGCCGCGTTTGGGTTTGAGGTCAAGATTTGTTTTCATACTGTAGGGGATAATATTTTTAAAATTCCAAAACATTTACAAAAAGTACAAAATCGCTGGGAAAAGTAATTCGTCCATTGCAAGTATAGTCGTGCACACGTATGGTATTCTGGTCATTAGGCAAAAAAAAGAAATTGTTGTGTCGCCCTCAAACCGACCGACCGTAAAAATCGACAGATTCAGGGTCGGCGTATAAAAAAAACATATTAATCAAAACATAACCCAGCCTTTATGTCTCAAAAAGTGTTAACCAGGGTGTTCGTTTAATGTGTAGGCCTTAACACGCCCGGGTGAGCGTGAATACGAAAAAAAAGTTCCCGACCGACTAACCTCTTTTTCCAATTTGTCGGCCGAGGGAAACAACAATTTTTGTTGGCCTTATGAATAGCGCCACGTTCGCCTATAGGCCTAACGGTGCGTAAGCCTAAAAGGTTTTTTGGTCTACTTTATTTGATATATATTTTTTTGCTTTTCTAAAAAAAGAAATTGGAAACCATCGGCAGAAAGTACCAGCATTTCGCTAGTAAGCTATTTGAAAGAGAGAGAGAGAGACGACTGATTTGTAAGATTTACATTGATATTTTCTAATTACGTTGTTTATCAGCCACCGTATTGGCAATAAAGGCGAAAGCGTCTTGCCGTGAAAACAGCCAGGCATGAAAATTCGGCGTACATTAGCGCCAAGCAAAAAAATAAATCGAATCCGTTATTACGGATTCACAATTCGTTATTACGGATTCACAATCCGTTATAACGGATTTACAATCCGTTATTACGGATTTACAATCCGTTATTACGAATTCACAATCCGTTATAACGGATTTACAATCCGTTATTACGGATTTACAATCCGTTATTACGAATTCACAATCCGTCATTACGGATTCACAATCCGTTATTAGGCCTACAGATCATGGAGGTAACCTCCATGTACAGATTCACAATCTGTTATTACGGATTCGCAATCCGTTATTACGGATTCATAATCTGTTATACGGACTCACATCCGTTATTAAAGGGACACATTGCCTTCAAATGTCATGAAATTTTGCTGTTTGGAAATGTTCCTTATCTTTTATAAGAGTTGTTAATGCAAAAAACACTTATAATGTGTTGTAATTAGTGAGTAGTGATTATAAAACCAAAAATTGGCCTCTGACTCCTGACATCTGACACGCGAAACATAGACTTATTTCCAGTAGTAAATACCACCGTCTAAATAATGCGCAAAATACGCTGTAAGAGTCTTTAGGCTGGCGCCGCAGCCAGTGGCCTTGTAAACCTATCAGATGATCGCCAGGTACCATTCTCTACCTCGCGACACGTATCGCCAGTGCTGCGCGCCGTGCCACAGTACATCAAAATGGATCAACAGAACGTACTTCAACCAGCTGCTACTGGAAATACGACTGGTGAACACGGTCCGCCATTTTGTGGAGTCAAAAATTTGGTTCTACAAAATGGCGAACCGTTATTTGTCACGAAATTAAACAAAAACCACGCAATTTGAAGGGATAGTTACGTGAATATTTGTATTCTACTTTTAAAAAAGCTTCCCAACCATATCCATTTCAGTTTTATAGCCCAAATCGCAAAATCCAAAGCAATGTGTCCCTTTTTTAAACGGATTAAATGGAAATTCCCCTCACGGAATGTATATACGCCCCATATCCGGCCCTGGTATGTACAACCGGCGAGGCCACGCACCACTTATTTGCATACACGTGCGACCTCGGCTGACCCTAATTTGTTTATGAATGGGTCAGAGTTGTTTACGCCAAGCCTATGCGCCAGAAGGTTCTGTGTGTATCTCGAATACAGAGTAATTGTATTCGGGGCTGTGTAGAGGATTATTTTTGGATGTGACGTAATTGTGTAAGATTGTATTTAGAGGCTGACGTCATTTGTAAGATGATTCTGGATAATTTGGTAATTTCTGGAAGATATACATTTCTATATATACGGGCTGACTTTGGATAAAATCAGGACTTGATTTTCGACGGTGGACTTGAGATTTCGACGGACGGAGAATTTCTTTGAGTTCATTGAGCCATTTCATCCGGACCTGTGACCTGTATATGACTATAGTCTGCGTAGGAGCGTCTGGAGACAGTTAGGGCTGAGTTTTATTCCCGGAAGCTTAGAGACATTTATTTGTGAACGGGAGCCAGTTTGTGTCGTCCCCCGCTGTTTTCGTCTCTCTTCGGCTGTTTTGGAGGTGAATTCGCCCCGTGTTCCAGCTCGCCAAAGAACTGTATTCGCTCGCATTATTGGAGTCGTCCTCGTCCGTTGCTGAGTGCCCAAGCCGTCCAAGTCCTCGCCCAAGTCCTCGCCCAAGTCCTCGCCCAAGTCCTCGCCCAAGTCCTCGCCCAAGTCCTCGCCCAAGTCCTCGCCCAAGTCCTCGCCCAAGTCCTCGCCCAAGTCCTCGCCCAAGTCCTCGCCCAAGTCCTCGCCCAAGTCCTCGCCCAAGTCCTCGCCCAAGTCCTCGCCCAAGTCCTCGCCCAAGTCCTCGCCCAAGTCCTCGCCCAAGTCCTCGCCCAAGTCCTCGCCCATTGCAGAGCTGCCTAAGCCCTCGCCTATATAAGTCCTGCCCGTAAGATCTGTTAAGTTTATATTGTATAAGATCTTTTCTTAATTCTACACTTGTTAAACCCTGTTGGTTCTCGAATATTCTCATTATTAAATCACATTGTTTCTTTGTTCTTTATATCAGTGTGATCTTGTTTGATTTCTTTGTTGCATCTGAGAAAATTCAGGGTTTTTTCTAGTAATTTCTATTTGCGGATAGTCTGGAGATTTTCAGACCGTAACAAATCTGATTGAATGATGAAACAGCTCCATGTGGTACTGTGCACATTTGCATATTGCAAATCCGTAATAACGGATTGCAAATCCGTAATAGCGGATTGTAAATCCGTTAATCCGTTATAACGGATATTGTAATCCGTTATTAACGGATTGTGAATCCGTAATAACGAATTAAATTATTAACGGATTGTGAATCCGTATTAACGGATTAAATCCGTAATAACAGATTCGATTATTTTTTTTTGCTTGGCGCTAATGGGCTTTCGTAGAAATCAGTATTTCAGAGATACCTGATCTTTGAATTACATAGGCGTAGCCAGCGGGGGGGGGGGGGGGGGGGGGGGGGGGGTGGGGGTATTTACCCCCCCCCCCCAAATATTTTCAGAGTGCCATTTGTTTTCTTTATTTTTTTCTTTTTTGTACCCCAAAATTTTCGTCCCACAAAAAATCAAAACCCTGCCCTCTACATGTATCTACGACATACCCGTGTTTAATGTCGCAAGCTATAGAAACGGAGCCCGTAAGTACACAATCGACGCAACATTAAAATAATTTCCTTCATGCTCCTGGCCCTATAGTGTGCCCTTACTGGAAATTATAGTGACCCCTGTGCCCCCCACTGAAAAATGTTAGTGCCCCATGTGCCCTAAAAATGTTAGTGCCCCCTGTGGCCCCGATATATCGAGTGCCCTTTTTCACGTCTACCCACCCACCCCCCCCCCCCCCCCCCCCCCCTCCCCCAAATAAAAATGACCTTGCTATGCCTATGAATGGGGCCCGTATAAGTACACAATCGCCGCAACAATAAAATAGTTTCCTTCATGCTGCTGGCCCTAGTGTGCCCTCACTGGAAATTATAGTGCCCCACTGACAAATGTTAGTTCCCCCGTGCCCCCACTGAAAAATATTAGTTCCCTCAGCTCAGTGCCCCCACTGAAAAATTTAGTTTCCCTGTGCTCTCACTAAACATTCTGGTGCCCCCCGTATCCCCACTTAAAATGCTGGTGCCCTCCTTGCCACAGCCAGTTGCGAATGCTGGTGCCCCGGGCCCTCACTTAAAATGCTGTTGCCATGCATGGACCCCCCCACTAGTAATTATTGTGTCCCCAATGAAAATCCTTGGCAACATCACTGCACAATTTTCCCTAAATTGTACAAACAATATTAATCTATGCCATTTCCAATGCACTCCGGTCGAATGTGTGGAGGGAGCTGGATTCAAACACTCTCGTTGTTTAAAATAATAAAAATTGTTGGCTCAGTGGAAGAGCAAGTGGCGCATTACTGAAGTTAAGCAAAGTTAATTGCAGGCAGTACTTGGATGGAAAACCACACAATGTAGCGTGCCTGGTAACTATTGTAGGACCCTTTTGGGCAGGTTTGGGCTAGCCCATTTGAGACCCAAGTGGGCCCCATCGGGCAAAACTGTATGGGGCCCACTCAGTTGCCCATCAAAGGCCCCACAGGGCTTGCTGGCTTGGAAATAGTGCATTAATTGTTCTGGGGCACGACAGGCCATTATTCATCTCAAAAGGTCACGTCCTTCGGATGGGACGTTAAGCCGGCGGTCTCGTGTGCTCTATGGGATCAGTGCACGTAAAAGAACCCTGAGCACCTGTCGTAAAAGAGTAGGGTTTGCCCCGGTGCTTCTGGTGCCATTATCACACATCCTGTAAATGGCGCTTGCGTTGTTGGATGTTAAATACAATAAAATAAATAAAATAGATTTACTAAAAAGTACATTTTGTACATGAGTTGTTTTGTAACAGAAATTGTACATTAAGTAAATTTTTTGCAATAAAATGTTAATGACAGCACATTTTTTTATTTGAATTTTAAATTAAATTGCATGTCTTTCGAAACACATCTATTGATCAAGAAGTGGTTATATAGCGAATGTTTTTTCACTTTTCACAGCCAATGGGCCATTAAGATCTTATACAGGGTGTCTAAAAAAATGCCCCTCTAGGGTTGCAGCATAATTCGAAAAAATGAAATATTATTTCTACTTTTAGTAAATAATTGTGAAGCATATATATTTGTACTATTTTCTGTAAAATTTCCACTTTAAACAGCAGGAAAATTATGTCCCCGCTCCCTTTTTGATCTGTAAAACATCCCTGTCTACCTCTCAGCATGGATATCAGGTGCCCTTCGCGACATCCCGCTAGTTAAATCTGTGGCCGGCCGGTCGACATCAGAGCCGTTCCACCAATAGCGCCCTCAACTGCTTAATAAACGCCAACAAATAACACCTTGGCGACGAAACATGGCGGAGCAAACGATACGTCGAATTTCCTATCTTCAACGGTCAGTTCAGTATATATTTTGTTTTATTTCACCTTGGTACTGTAAAGCTTTTCATTGTTACTGTTACCAGGGCTGCGTTCCACTCACGCGAACAATGGAAATGCAATCGTTCGCCAACGTTAGCCAAATTTGTGTACACATTTAATGGAAAATTGTTCGCGTAACGTGTTACTTGTTAATGTTAGGCATGCCATTGGTACTGTTGAGCGCAATCTTCAAAGGCGCGCATTTTTTTAAAATGCGCACTGAGCAATTTTTGAACACGAAAATTGAGTTGGCTTGCGTAAATTAAAAATTTTCGCATTATAGATGGAGCGCAATTTTTGAAAATCACGCAATCTTTATTATTCAAACAGTAAACGGGGTTGCACACGAACTGTAAGTTCTCAATTTCTTGTAACAAAGCGCTTGAAAAGGGATGCTGGGATCCGGGGCTGGGCATATTCCTCCATGGGCTAGGATACAATACAAGCCTGAGGTTTGGCAAAAGTATGGAAAACCAGTAGAAAAGTGTAAAACAAAAACAGAATAACAAAACTTCGTAAAAATGCTAGAAAATATATAAAACAGTGCTCAATCTATTACTATAAGTATAAGGGAGTTTCACATTCCGCGGCCATCTTGAAAAAAGTGCCACCAAGTGGCTAACAAAAGCCAGTTGAGGGGAACAGATTGCTCAGTCTCCAACGTGAAACGCTATAGGCAGATTCATGAACATTTTAAGTTGCTTCAATACTTTTAAATGTTATATAACTGGAAAGAGTAACAATTTAGAAATAAAATGATGGGTCATTGGTCATGATAGGGTAACCCTATGCAAAGTTACGGAGTTTTGTTGATTTAAATTTTTGGTCATTTAGTGTACAATTTCAGGCTAAAAAGTTGTGACGCATCATGGAGCCGGAGGTATAGGACGCATTAAAAATAAATGTACCTGTGTACATGTATCAAGGAAACTTGCTCTCTGCATACGGTATCAATTGCCTCATTTTGTTTTCATCAATTTGTTAGGAATACAAAAATAATTTACAATTAAAAAACACAACAATTATTTGCCAATAAATGATTAAATAAAACGAAAATATAAGCTTTTAAGCATGAATCCCAAGCATCGACAGGAATACTACAGCGCGTGTTCGCGCTCACCGAATACGCAAACAACTGTTTTCCAATAGACTTTACATTCAGTTTGAATTTACCGTAGTTCGTGCTACATACGTACATGTTCACGCACACACACGCGCACTCAAAAGTACACTGGATCATCACGGACTAGAACATATCTATGGAACGCAGTCTACGGAACGTAGTGAGAATTTAGTTGCACGTTGGCACGCTGCTTCTACAGTGCCCGCGCAATGTGTAAATCGAATCGTTGTACTGCTTTGACAAATTCTCTATACGTCATGGCCCGCGTTCCGTCAAATAGTCCCACGCCATGTGCAGCTGGCTGGCGGACGTACAAATGTATACACGGCGCAGTAAGTATCGTGCATCCTCTGAACTGACTTTTGTTTTTCGCGTTATAAATGCATGCATTATTGCACAAATCAACAAAACGAACAACAACATTATTTGGTTTGTCCTGTTTTTATAAAATTGCATTGGATATCAAATTCCACCCGTGCGTGATATACCCCGATTCTTCAAGTCAAATTGCCGATACCGGCGAATTTTTTTGTATTTCGCCCCCGGTAATTTTTCGCGCAATTTGTTTCGCGCTATCCGTTACAGTTTTTGTCGAGTGACTGAATGTTTTTAAGATGAACACAATGTGGTGTATCCAATTACTGACACTAGAACATCGACATATTACCCCTTATGTTAGAATTTTACCCTCAAAGTTAGACAAGGAAATCGTCAAAATTTACCAAAATTCAGCTGGCCGTATTTAAACAAGGAAAGTTCTTCTGTCGTTGATTTGTTTTTATTGACTGCAGAAATCCCTGATCAATAAAATGGCGACCAGAAAAACTTTGAAGCCTTATCACCGTAACCAGGAATAAGTAATTACTCCGCCTATGCGTTTTTCACGAGTACGGTCGGGAGTCGACGAACTTTCGGCCGGTCACTTGCGCGCGACAGAAAATCATTCCGCAAATAGCGCCGCCAACGATGGTTCGCGTGAATCTGCCAACTATAGATGCTATGGAGCTTCAGTTTGTAGAGGTTGGTTACTGCTAGATTTTGCAATTTCTGCTCCATATGCCTACTTTAAATGTCAGTTTGAGAACCTGCATGGTAACATTAAACACAATCAACAGAATTTCTCGCCGATTTCTGTGTGATCAGGACAGAAATACGGATCGAAAATTATGTATTCCTAGGCCTACACCACCGTCATTGTACAGATTTTTGTGTCGAAAAAAATTCCTTAGTTCGTACATTTTCTAAATTCTAGTTCTAATCAAACATTTTCCCTTAATCCTGGGATTTGTAGTGACGCCATTTCAAAGCTGACTTAATTTGAAAAAAATTGTATTTTTTGACTACGTGTATATGTGTGACTGTGAGGACTCACATGACTTGTGAAAGTGGTGGATTGGCCATGTTACTTGTTAGCTTCTAAGTTCTAGTTCTACTTTAACTTTGCGTAAATTACCACTTTGTTAAAGAAGTAGATCATGTGTCCTGATTGAGTAACATACCATTATAATGGTATTTTGCAGTCGGTTAACAAGCTGAGGAACAGTGAGTACAGCTATATAGTGCAGCTGCAGAGGGCCCAACAAATTTAGAGACTTTGGTCCTCTGGGGCAAAATGAAGGAACTTCAAGCCTACATGTACAGTCGAACCCTGATAAGAAGAGCACTGTTAATACAACATACTGCTTATAACAAGGAAAAAAATAGGTCCCGAGTCTTTGTTTTTCTATATTTTCCATTACTGATAATACAAGGTACCTGTTAGTGTTATAACAGGGTAAATTGTAAAGTCCCAAGGACCTTGTTATAAGGTGTTTGACTGTATTTGTGAAAACGGGAACTGCCTGTAAGTGGCACAAAGAAAGAGTTGGTGGCATTTGGCATTTGCAGCTTGGACTATATACTCCAGTCGTCCCCACAAATGATGAACAACAGAAAATCCGAGCTGAAGAATACAAACAGTTACGTCACATCAATGGAGTACAGTTACCTGATTTATGTATGCGGCAGGAGGATAAATTGAGATGTAGGCCAATATTCACCAAAGGCATTTGACTAGAGTCAAGCCATGATGGCTTCGCCATTCTAGTTATTTTGTGTGTTTGAAAAATACATCTGCTACTGCAATAGTAACAAAAAATACATTTGCTACTACAATAGCAAATTGGGTGGAGTTTGTATGGAATCCAAATGGCCCCTTATATACAGAGACAATTTCCATTTATTTTCACTTGGCACTTCTGAAACTGATTCAAGGTTCTCTGTGTGAAATTTAGTAATGTCAACTATCACAGTGAGTAAGGAAGCACAATTTGTACTTTGCCACATGTTTACATCAAATTTTTGTTATTGTTGGGAACTGTATAAATGATAAGTTCTATAGCTGGCTTCACATAAATGCAGAATATGAACATATACGTGTCGCATTTTTTTTCTCAGCTCACCTGCCAAGTTTGGGCTACCCCAACCTCCCATCCCAGCCCCAACCACCACACCCCCATCCCACTCCACCCACCCCCTCCACCCACCCCCTCCACCCCCTACACATAAATCACAAAAGAAAAATCTTTTAACATTTTTAAACTAACATTTAAGTGGGAATGTGGACGGCCGGCCAACCCCACTCCCACCCCTAAACTTTAGCATTTTAAACCTTTGATTCGAGTACAAAGCACTGTCTTTTCGTAGTTGCCATCTTTTTTGAGTAATGCCAGATCCACAAGCCTCTTCACGATTGACTCTCTTCACCCACTCTTCTCTAATAGTGCAGTCAGCTGGAAATAATGCAAACTAAAGGGGGGTGAGCAGCCACAACTGCCATGGGCAAGACCATGTTTTTCACATTTTTCTTTTTTCCATTTCTTAAGATGTCTACTGCTGTGATGGCAAACTGTGATGGCACATATTCTCATTGTTAGGCGACTGTGGCTTCGTGACTACTGAATTTCTCTACCTGCAACAAAGAGGGAAAAAATCAGTTCAATGCATGCATTTATTTAATTTTGATGATCTATCCCTAATGACACGGTTTTTATTTATTCTGGATATTTTATGACACACTGTCTTCTACATGTAGAACTCTCAACTTCAGGCGCTTGTATGGGATTGCACCCAGAATGTTACTTTCTCATGCAAAAAATCTCCCAGAAAATTAACTCTCACTGAATCAAATCTCACTAAAATATTTTCTTGATTAGGCTGTTGCACACTGAAAAAATGGTCGAACTGACCACAAAATATTACAAACACCCTTTCCTTGCACAATGCTTGTAAAGTACAATGTAGGTGGTTGCAACAAGCTGACAAGTGTGTGTGCAAAAAGTTCATGGGGTAGAAAAATGGTGATGTTGGTGAGTAACAACTCATTTTTTCAAACAAAAGACTGTGTCCGTTTATGACTCTAAAAACCATTGCTCGCAAATTTTAATAAAATGTGGATTAGTCATCAGGAATGTTAGAGCTCTACTGAGTAGTGACTACTGTAGTCTACTCTGTACTTCTTCTTTTTTAGAACTACAGACTTCTTTTCTAGAACTTGTATGTACAGACTTCAATTTTAATTGATGACACTAATACTAGTATATTTATGGTAAATTTTCGATCCATATTTCTGTCCTGGTCACACAGAAATCGGCGAGAAATCATGTTGTTAGTGTTTAATGTTACCATGCAGGCTCGCAAACTGGCATTTAAAGTAGGAATATCGAGCAGAAATTGCAAAATCTAGCAGTAACCAACCTCTACAAACTGAAGCTCCATAGCATCTATAGCGTTTCACGTTGGAGACTGGGCAATCTGTTCCCCTCAACTGGCTTTTGTTAGCCACTTGGTGGCGCTTTTTTCAAGATGGCCGCGGAATGTGAAACTCCCTTATTAGGAACAAGCAAATAAATTGCAAAGTTCGGACGCTTACGTGAGGGCCAGTGCACCATCATGACCATGTGACAACATAATCTCCCACTATACTGACCTATATAAGTTATTTCATAGAAGAAAAAAATCTTATCTAGTAGTCTCTCAGTTGCTGTGTGAAGAATGCAAATTATAGATTGCTTCTTAACCTGCCATTTTCTTTTAAATGTTGGGAAGTTAGCCGATCAGACAGAGGTTTAGATCATTTCCCAATGAAAAAAACACCGAAAATGTATTCCCCCCCCCCCCCCCCCCCCACCCCCCACCCCCCCCCCCCCACCCCCCCCCCCCCCCGACGGCGCCTTAATGTCACGCGAAGGCAACTTCATAAAGATAGAAGCACAGAAATTCAGGTGATAACAGATGATAAATTGAAGGTCAATTCAACAGATGATATGACATCACCACAAAGATATGCGACAAAGTATGCAATAAAATTCACATCGTAAACTTTATTTGCTTATAAAAAATATAGTTCACAAACAATGTCAACATATTTGCAAATCAAATAAATAAATGCTACACACACATTGTAATATACGAATTTGCAAATATTCACGACATCATGAAGCTCAAGAGCTAGAAAACTCAAAACTTGAAACCCTCTCCTCTTCACAAAATTTTTGAAAGTATAGTCGTAGGACTGGGAGACAGTTCCAACCCCTTCAAGAACGCTATAATTGTTTTCTGTAGAGGAGTCGGATACAAAATACCCTCTATCTACAGAGAACTCGTCAAAATCGTCAACATGCCTACTGCCGATTATGGAACGGCCACCATGCGTCTGACGCCGATGTAAAATTCATGTCTACCATGTAGTTCGTATCAGATATCGTGCCCTAGTTGTTGTCCGAAGCGCGAATTTAAAATTTGCGCGCGCATACTTTAACTGAAAAAATCCCCACGCGCATTTTTAAAAAATTGCGCGCGCAAATTTAAAAAATGCGCGTCTTTAAAAATTGCGCTCAACAGTACTAACGTTAGGCCTAGTCTGAGTAACTTGGACCCTCTATCGCCTTTTTAAACATTTGGACATGATCTGGCGATAGTAGGGTCCAAGGTCCATGTATGCCTTCGACTACCAATTAATATGATTTGTCTTTCGAACCAACAAAAGCATCCCATTTCACCCTTAAAACGACCACCAAAATACTAGATACGCCACCTAGGAATAGGATACAACTTACAAGTAAAGTTCCATGATTATGATGAAGGTACTAAGGTTCACTTAGGCCTACCATCCGAATAAAAAGTGAAATTTACCGTTCAATTCCGGAGATCCTCCGCAGGACATGTCTTTTCGCTGTCTGTGTACATGGCGTTTAAATCGTGACCCCTCGACCTTACATGACGACACGCACACCGCGCGACAAGCCGTATGACGGTGACTGTTTCATAAAAGGTGCAAACAGACGTGTCGGTCTGATTGGAGGCCGCTGCACACCGTCTGAAATGGAGATCAATGCTGCACACGCCCGTATACCACTACCGACTATTGTACTGTTCAGGAAACGGTCACCGGCGGCATACGATAAGCCCGGTGACGCCAACCTCGTTCCCAAGGCTTACTTCATAAAGAGCAACTGTGGTGTCGGTGAGGGCGGTGCTCGACACCATGGGAACGAGGTTGGAGCGATGCATTATGCATGCACACGCGGGACTGACATCACGCCAGGTCAAGGGGTCAAGATATTTAAATCTACAGTCTTAGCGCAAGATACATGAGATAACATGTCCTGCGGGGGCTCTCCGGAATTGAACGGTAAATTTCACTTTTTATCCGGATGGTAAGTGAACTTTAGTACATGTACCTTCATCATAATCATGGAACTCTACTTGTATCCGAGGTGGCGTATCAAGTATTTTGGTGGTCGTTTTAAGGGTGAAATGGGATGCTTTTGTTGGTTAGAAAGACAAATTATATTAATTGGTAGTCGAAGGCATACATCGACCTTGGACCCTGAGAGGGTCCAAGTTACTCGGACTAGCATTGGTACTAGCCTAACGTTAGGCCCCTAGCTAACATTAACAACCATGCCATATTATAGTTAGTTGCCAAACGTTCGCGTTGCTCGCGATTGGAACGTAGCCTATCTAGCCTAATTATACAAGTACAGTACTTGGGCTGTGCATTCACGGGTAATTTTGGATTCGGATACCCGAACGCCACACTGGTGCGGTTCTCGGGTACCCGAAAGTGGACCGTTCAGAAAAAAACCCACTGTCTAATGTAGGGAGGCAAGACTTCCGTATTACGGAATTGCTAGAGACAGTGAAAATCCGCTCGAAAACTTTGCATTTTCCGTTCTGCAATTTTGTAAATTCCGTTTTTTCCCGTTTTTCTGGAATTTGAAGCCTTTTGGATAGAATTACCTCCCCGATGACTAAAAAATTGGTAAAATCATGCTAACCTGAAAGCGTCCCCATTGCATACATGATTATGATAGGCAGATAGGCATGATATTTTGAGTGCACATATCGTTCGTACATTCCATACATTCAATCATATTGAAGCATCAGGATGTGCACGAAGGCACTGGCCAATAACAGTGTGATTTCACGCAATGAATAAACAACACTTTGGGTTTCTACCATCTTTTAATAGAGGGAGCAACAGGTAGTACGGAGGCACAATCCGAGAGGGACGTCTTTTCCACAATTAGCTAGGATGATCCTAGCGTTATGGTTGTACATAACACTAGGAAACACGCACTAACAAAAATGGCAATTATTTTTTCAGATACGAAAAATCTTATAATATATTCAATATTGAAGTATAACTGACACAGTATGAAGTATGGACCTACATGTATATGCACCAAATGATGAAAAGGTGAATAGTAAAATAATGACAACTCACGTTTTTACAGCTAATTTTTGGAGGTCTGGATTCGTCAACACACACTGAAGCACACACAAAATGACTGTCAGAGTGTAAACACATGTCACAGGTCAATGCAGGTACTTTGCATTAAGTAGCACGCATTGTTACCAGCGCCTAGCAATGGTCTGGTACGCTTTCACCACCTTTATTTTCCATGTTCAATATATACTATACCAGACGACTGTTTGGTGTTGATATTATTAGTTCAGATAAGCATCAACAATGAAAGTATATATACTTAAATATTACATAAAACAGTCGTATACAATATCGATGGTATTGTGGGTTGGGGACACGATCAACATGTCTTCAAATGACCGCATGGTGGCGATGTTTAAAGCAGGAAGAAAATGTGTGTATGCATGAGGCAATGAAAAGACAGTCGGATTTGTTGACGTTTTGGTAACAAAGGACTCCGCAATTTTAGCCAAAATATACGTAAGTAGTTAATATTTCTGGTTTTATTTATCATTCAAGTGATGGAAACAGTTCAGCAACTATTATTATCCAGGTTTTAAGACGGTTCTCGCTGTGTCGAGGAAAATATTGCTAAGGACATATGGTTCTGAAAGAGATGTGCACTATAGCTATTCCACAATGGAGGATGCATGCACCTTGTGTTGGCAAATCAAAGGAATATAAGTTCTTGTCCTCGAGAGTTGGTCTTTTCTTAAAATCGGTCCTCGGACGTAAAAATAGGTGTTTAGTCTATGGGGTTGTGTTATATTAAAGGAACAATACGAAACAAAGCATTGTCCTCAGCCGTATAGGAAAACAACTTTTATTGTAAACGCAATTATTCAATACCTGTTCCACCCGTGTGACTTTGGAATATTCCAAAGTTTGTACGTCATGAATTAATATTCCTAATTTAAATAATTTTGAAGCCAGATTGCGACATACACCGTAAATATGACTAAAATGCTTCCAGGAGTAACAAGCGCTCATGGCCGAGCGGGTAAGCGCACTGTATATTAACACACATTCTCTTATAAAGGCTGGTTTATAGTCGGTCGCGCGATGAGAATCGTCCGACGCAGGTGGTTGCTGGACGCTGGCCTGTTCTTGCACAGTTTATAGTCGACGCGCGACGTTTGAATACAAACGCGCATCGCGTGCCGATTCAATTGAGGTGACGATCATGCACCACTGAACTCATAGCAGATATTGATTAAATGATTTTATTTTATTGATTGACGTCTGGCCTACCTATTTAAAATATAACATTTTGCTGATTGTTTCGTCTGTTACGTCACGTAGGTGAGTCTCTGCACTTTTTAGTACAGGCATATTTTGTTATTAAGCTTTTGATACTAATATGACTTTGTGTTTTAAATTCATTCATTCATTCAGTATTGCTTCACAGTTGTATTTAACTGAGGCCTGTTTATTTTTCATTAAGGTATAGCCTATGGGCCTTGAGGCAAACAAAATACCTGTGTTTGAAATTATTGAGCTTATTATTAACGTTTATGAGGCCTAATGTAAATTGATATTGATTTATCATGTTTACGTTACAGTAGAGGCCCGCACGCAGGATTTTCGAAGGGGGGGGTGCTAATATTATATAAATATTTTTGTAATTTTTTTGCAAAACATGCATCTGATGTTTTTTTGGCATGACACACAACGATATGCGACGGGGACATATCCTGCTTTTAATTCAAGAATAAAAATAAAAAATAGTTTGAAAATTAAAATGTGGACCATTTTGAAATCTGGTTGGGACCAGCCCTGCATACCCAGCCCGCACCTCCCCCGGGTAAGCTACGGACGCACGTTTGATATGCCTAGCACGTGCTCGGCTCTTCTCTTTTATGCATAGGCCTATTTAACAAGAGTTAACAAGAATTAGGCCTATATATATATTTGTTTTAATCATCATTTTCTTAAAAAACTCTCCCCATTATTTATCAAGATAAAATCCTTTATGAAATCACTCAAATCAGCGTATGCCAAGGATTGAATGAGATCCCCGCCTCCACTAACGCACACATTGTTTCCTTTTTACAAGTTTCAAAGGGGTTGAAGCTGTGTGTCCCAGGAATTTTGACCTTATACATGTTTTAGCCCAAATTATTATCTGACACTATTGATTTTATTTGTAGGCAATATGGCAGATCAAATTTTGCGAATATCTGCTGCCTCCCTGTTGCTGCGAAGAAGGCAAACCAGAGCGAATGTGCGGAAGTGCCACCTCTATGTGCGCGAGGTCAACATGCAGTGCCAAAATCTTGGCGAATATCATCTTCTCGTCAAGGAGATGAGGCTGGGGGACCAGGAGTTTTTCCAGCGTTATCTGCGGATGTCACCAACAACATATGAAGAGCTTCTACAGATGACAGCTCCCTACATTACCCACAAACCAAACCATCTACTTCCCATATCTGCAGGAGAGCGACTCGCAATGACCTCCGGTAAAACTTTCCTTACTTTCTCATAGAACCATCATCAAACACGGAAAAAAAGTCAGATTAAATTCATACATGTTTATTTACATACACAAATCGACAATGAACCGAATGACAATCGAAGGTGTGATTGAAATTCAAATACAAGTTATTAGAGGGTCCTTCGTAATCGTAACAATTGTACACTTGAGCGACCAATACAAGGAATTTAACGACAAGACACAACGAAATGTGTATGTTGTGTGTCTTCTTTCGCAAATGTCTTTTTTCGTTTTGAAAATTTTGTGGGTTGGTTTGAAAGTATACTTCTATTACAACTCACGACACGATTAATAATACCAAATGCCAATGCTTGTTTTCTCTTTAAAAGTGTAATTATTTGAACTTATTTAAAGGTATGATACATCATTGGTAGAGCTGACAACACGGTTTCAGGCGGTCTTCATATTTTGTGTGATTCAAAATGTACACAAAATAAATATGCCTACATTGAACACAGTGCCTCTGGTTTTTGACCATTTTTTTGTAAAAGGCCGCTATTTCTTAATTATAATTTTATCTTCAATGTCGTTTTCACCGTATACCACCAAGGTCTTTTAGTTTAGGAAATCTTTTACAAAAGTCAACATGTCTCCCAAATTCAGAGAAATCCGAGTCTGAAAAAAAATTTGTTGGACCACTCTGTATTTCGATTGTTGAAATCGAAACAAGCCACAGCGTTTTGGGAGGTCTTCAGATACAATATTTTCGAAGATCACAGCATTTCAGACGGAAATATTTCTCAGGAGGATTTGTACCGGTACCATCGCTATCAAAATTAAGCTTTCAGATTGAAAGTAATCTCCTTTTTTTGTAACTCATTACCAATGCTATATCATATCTTTAAGATTGCCTTGATCCCAAATAGTAATTTCCTTGACAGAAATATTGAACTCAATAATGATGTAACATTATACATTTTTCTTTTCAGATTTTTAGCTTCTGGAGACTCCCAGCAGTCTCTCGCTTATTCGTTTCGCATTTCGAAAGCACAAGTTGGAAACATTGTACAAGAAACATGTTCTGCCCTCTGGAATGTTCTGCAGCCCCAGGTACTTCGTCCACCGAATGAAAACACTTGGAGAGAAATTGCAGATAAGTTTGGAGAAATGTGGAATTTTCCAAACTGTTTGGGTGCAATGGATGGCAAGCACATTGTCATTCAAGCCCCGGCAAATAGTGGGTCGCAATTTTTCAATTACAAACGTACCCACAGCATTGTGTTGATGGCTGTGTGTGATGCCGAATATTGTTTCACTCTGGTGGATGTTCGTTTTCCAGGTAGGGAAAGTGATGGCGGTGTACTTAATCGCTGTACTTTTGGCCCCAAACTTTAAAAGGCTGGTGAGTTGGATATGCCAAGGATGGCCACACTAGCTGCCCGGTACAAATACCCAAGTGCCATTTGTTGTGGTGGCTGATGAGGCCTTTCCACTCACAAATCTCATATTAAGACCATACCCAGGCAACTACCTTCCAGAGGATGAACGCATATTCAATTACAGATTGTCTAGAGCCCGTCGAGTCATTGAAAACGCATTCGGCATTCTTGCGGTAAAATGGCGTATTTTCAGAAGACCAATTCTGGCCAATGTAAATAAAGTCATCCCAATTGTAAAGACATGTGTTTGTCTCCACAACTTTCTGAGAAAAACAGAAATAAGCTTACCGGCTAATCAAAGATCATACAGCCAAGAAAATGATGCTTTAAGCTGTGCGGAAAACAGAATGCAAACTTCATGTTTTCAGGATATCAGTCGCGTAGGGGCAAATACTTATAGTGCTGAAGCAGCAGAGGTCCGTGATTTGTACAAAACATACTTCTGTTCCCCTGAAGGTTCCCTGGCAGATGGCCCATGTTCACAGAGGCTCAATGCCACAAACGTAAGCTGCCACTTAACTCTCTCCATATTCTAACTCCGGAAGCGAAATTAGCAGATACGGGGTATTACAAACATTGCAAAACAAGACATTAAATTATCTTTTGAATATTAATTTTAAAGTGAAGGAACAACATTTGCTAGTGCATCAAAATTTGGAATGTACTAATATGTAGACAAGTAGACTCAAGGGAAGGTACCAGGGGCCAATTTCATGGAGCTGCTAAGCACAAAAATGTGCATACCGTAAAAAGTCTTGCTTAGTAAAAACAAGTTACCAGCCAAAACTCCATTTGATTTTCTGACTAGGCTGGCTAACAACAGCTGAATACCAGTCACAAGCAAGATCACATAAAAAAAGACTTTTCATGCTATGCATTTTTGTGTGTGCTGAGCAGCTCCATGAAATTGGCCCTAGTTCTTGTGCTCACAGCAAAGTGCTCAAATTCATACTCGTACTGATGACAAAGTACTTAATTTTAACATGTCATTTACGAATATTCATTTTTGCTTTCGTAAGATATAAGATCACAATGTGGCTAATTTTCAGTATACATGTACATGTAAATTAAATCTCTGGGGCCAATTTCATGGAACTGCTTAAGCACCAAAAAATCGCTTAGCATGAAATCTCTTCATTTGTAAAAATAGGATTACCAACAATTGTTCATGTGTTGTACATTTGCTTTTGACTGATATTATGATTTTTGTTAATTCCAACATGTGATCATAGCAGTGCATGACTGTGCTTTTCAAGGGTATACAAGAAAAACAACATTGAATATATGAAACGCAAGATTGTTATGTACCATTTTAAAATCTATGGATGGTGTATATTTAAAAGGATTTGACATTTGTAAAATGCTGTAGATGAATTCATACTGAATAAAGTATTAATTGTTTGTGCACATTTTAATAAAACTTATAACCAACTGTGATGTCCCTGAGATTATTGAAAACATGACATTAAAGATGTTTAGGACTAGTAAAACTTAACAACCAAGTACATGTAAGTGTATGAATATTGTGTTCTAAATAAGAACCCGGTTTCTGCACATTTTCTATGCTTGCATTGATCAACAGCAGGAAGGCTGTAAGCATCAGTGGATTCGATATTATTAACAAACTCATTTATCACTTAACAAATAAAGTCAAAGATCAAGCTTTTTACACTGTGTTAGCCAGAAGCTTAAGGATAAGATCCTGACTGACTGGTTCAAAGCACAAACTTGGCAGGTACATTATATGTACATTATATGGGCCTTAAACAGGGGCGGATCCAGGATTTTTTGCAGGGGGGGGGGGGGGGGGGGGGGGGGGGGGGGTTTGAATTGTTTTCGACACTTTTGCCCAAATGTTAACCACAAAAAAATTTCGTGGGACCCTCTATAAACGTTGGTGTCGCTATTTAACCTTAGGGTTTTGTTTCTTCCTCTTAAACACAAAATAAGTTCCCTGACTATGGAAATCAGCCTCCAGCAAAATGCTCATCGATTTTAATCCTAACCTGTGCCCTCTGAAGACCTGTGAGTTTGTCAAACCGTAAGGCAATTGATTTCGCCCAAAGAAGGCTTTCACCTCTTGTGACAGAAGAGGCTTCTGAAGATTGCTTAATAATTTTCAGAAGCTCTTCGTCAATGGGATCTCGCAATTCCTTCTTCGGCCATCTCTTTTTTGTTGATGACGGAGTAGATGACTCTGATGCAGGAGTTTGTGCTGAGGGAGATGCCGGTACCTCTGTTGGTGGGTATGAAGTTGGTGGCCCAGAGTCGTCAACTAATGATACTACATTGCCATGTGTTCCGGTCGAAAGGTACCAACATATTTTCAGTATTGAATAACCAAGCAAATTTTGTTCAATATCTAGGCATTCATTTCACATGATTCCTTTCCACCTAAACAAAATAAGGTTTTTTACATCTCTCTTGCCAATCATCACAAATCTTTGCATCAAGAAATTTATTTGTTAATTTTTGGCAGGCAATAGTTTCCCAGTGTGCATATACATGGCCAAAGTTACACACTGTTTATCAGTACGAGGTGCCCACAATGCTACAGCATGTAAATAATCATATCTGGTTGTGTACCAGGGTGCAAATGCATTGAGGTGGGGATCAAGTAGAGGCACTACACTTTTAATGGCATATATTAAAAAACACCTTGTTTGGGACTCGGTATGGCACTAGCCAACCCCCCCCCCCCCCCCAGAAAAAAAAAAAAAAATTCTAGCAGTTGTTAAAAAAAAATCATCTGGTACCCCTTTTTAGCTACACCTGAATAAGGCTTTACTGCCCAAAACTGTTATACATGTACTTTAAGGAACCAGCTTCTCAAATTGACCCGGCTCTACTTTTTATTTCATAAATAAATTCATTTATATGTATTAAATGCTGATTAAAAGCCAAACTGGTTTAAGCGAAGTTTAGTGTGATTATTTGCCGCTCAAAAATTTACGCCCCCTTTTTGAATTGCTGAGACTCAAATTGGAGGGCGCTGTTCGTGACGTAGGACCGAGGCACCGAAATTCATGGATCGGACACGATAGGTCTAGGACCGGCCCGTATACACAGACACTAGGTCTACACGTGCAATTTCGATAAGTTGCAACAAGCAACTAACATCGAACTTACCCTGATTTTCTCCTTTATCGAGGCCCTCGGGGAATGGGGCGTTTAACTGCTTTCCGCCTTTATCTACTCACATCTGGGAACTTTGTTGGGATGCAGTGGACTTGAGCATATTTTTAATGGTATCCCAAAAAGATTGAAAATACCAGTATCGAAACACGACGGCTCAAAGAGGTCGCTACATACGCTGAAAAGCTGCTGGGCCGGACCTCTTGCTCTTGTCACTTCACTTTCGCCGTCCGAATTCTCCGATATTTCCTTTAGTTGAAATATATGAAGGCTACTCCACCCGTCGTTGGTTTTGCTGCACCCCGCAGCCACACACCTTGTCGGCATGCCGAAAAACCACTATATTTTGCTTAGATTTGGACGCAGAATTTTCGCCGTACAATGTACACCACAATGCATACCCGTGATGAATGGTTAATGTGCCTCGATCTACTTCACACACTTATGTTAATGGGGTCCACTCAGGGGCGGAGTAGCTTGGACAAACATTTTCAAATTTTTTTCTCATATTAAATCTGGGGAAATAATTGTCTCTGGACACAAAATCATCCCCATTGTCAAGATAATACTTTATTGTTTTAAGCAGGAAATAATGCAATATAAAATCCTAATCATGTTTCCTTTAAGGGAGAGCAGCTGTTTCAAAATACCTTTACCAAAATCCTTCAGATGGGCATTAGATGACATCTGATCAAAGTAGGGCATATCGAAGTTGCTGACCAGAAGCGACCAGAGCTGAACACGCCTTTGCACATACTTTTTTTTTTTTCACATACACATCTCGTAGGCTTTAAACCTTTTTTGGACTTCCGTCTGTATGAAATAAAAATGATTGTCCATTTTTTAACATGAAATTATAATGTCAACATTGCCATGTATGTTGGAAGCTGCAGGGTACCCAGGATTAGACATACACTACATACAGACTGCACAAGAGTTGGATTTTCTTTGTTATAGAGAACGACACACGTCGCCCTTATTTACGATTTCTTGCCATTCAGCAGTACAAAGGGCGCATCCATACTGTTCGAAAATTCCGCGACATACGATCATAGATTATGAGTACATGTAGGGTCCGCACCCTCAATGGAAACCCATGGTTGGCTACGTGTGGTATGCACTGGTATCACACATAGACGCAGCTTACTGCATAATATGAATACGTATTTTCTATAGGCGCCCGCTATTGCCGTGTATACGTAATGCTGAGTTTACTTCGACTGACGTGCTGCAATTTATCGTAGTTTTTCATATTTTTTTAGAAGAGCATAAAGTCAGTTCTGGTCGGAATGAAATATGTTAGGCACGGCCATCCTCTCGAAGATTTTTAGCCTATCACAGGAGAACTGCCTGCCGATTTTCCTCGAAGCAATCTGGTTCGAAGTCGTCGAGTTTTCTATATTGTTCAGAGCTCAATGTCTGTACAAAATATCCGGTCGTTTGGGGATTGGAAATTTGGAAGAAGCTGAGACCATTTAGAGAATTCTGCTACTATTTAAGCAGCCAAAGCTTGCACAAATCGTCATGATGTTGCTGTACTACAGCACGACCGAGTTTTGCTTTAGCAGTCAGGCAAAAAAAAAAATCGCCAGAATATGGAAAACAGACGTGACGTCAAGGAACAACACTGCCACGTTCTCGTGTGTGTTGCATGTATGGACAATGGTTCACTGCACACTCGCACAGCTCAGGCCGGCGGGGCCGGCCGGGTACCCTGCCGGCCCGGCTTGGTAGTGCCAGCCACTACGTCACAGTATCCCGGATGTACCGATATTCCAGAGCAAAAAGGGCGGCTCGCATGACGGCAGGCGCGTTATGAAAAAAAACTCCGGTTTGTACGATTACCGAAACCAATCAAAATGATAAAAAGTAAGTCACAATTGCAATTACGTCTTAAACATTGTGTATTATAAACTCAGGGTGGAATTTCCCTTTAACCTGTGCAACTGTGTAGTAATGGTCAATTTATTGTCATAGCGTTGATCATCTGCATAAAAGGCCTCGGAGATCTCCAGACCTCACCCCGTGTGATTTCTACCTCTGGGCATACTTGAAATCAAGGTGTACACGACTCCCCATGACAGCAGACTACACAGCTGAGTATTGACGTCCTGCGGCAGACTCCAGCTGTGTTAGGAGAGCGATGGGAGACATGGACAGACGATGTCGCCTGTGTATCGAGCGATAAGGATGCATGTTGAGGTGAAGGGGGTAATCATCGACAGTTCCATCCACATTGCAACACCTGCACATCCAAACAAAATCGATTATCACTGCATTTAAAAACTTGGTCCCATGTAAATTTGACCTTCATGGAAAGATTGCCATAAATCTGTCCAAAAATTTTCAGATTGACGTTTGATGTCTCTTTTAAAGTGGAAAGGTGTGTATCTGTAGAGGGCGACAGGTGTGAATTAAGAACACGTTGGTTATTAACTATGCACGAAAATAATTTTTACTAGACTCGATGTCCGTGTAGAATAGAAAGGTGAAATAAACTTCTAATGGGCAAGAAATAAAACTACATACCCCAGGATTTACCATGTTACATTATTGTCTATATTTAGTCACAGTTTCATCATGAGGCACTTTCTATTATTTCAGGGATTAATATTGGGAAAACTGTTATGAGAATTTTAAAAAGAACACTATGAACATTATTGCCTATAGAGGACAGGAGAACAATTTAATAGTGTCCAAAGGAGGAAGTCTATTGTTCTTGACAAGAAACACATGCATGTTGATGTGTTGTGGGGTGAGGCAACTGTGTCTCGCGTTCACAATGTTTCCTGCTGTAGAAAAATACTCGCTCTGCAGGTACATGTACAGAAGTGGCTTGCACGCAGAGGAATTTCTTTGCAAGACGAGCAACAGAGTGAAACTGGCAAGCATCATCGCGCCACCACTCGCTGGAATTGCCGTTGATATTCTCCCCAGCTGTGCATCGAACTCGGAGGCACCGTGACCCGACTGATTGTAGATTTTAGATATGAGACCTGATGCAGGCTTGTCCCATTAATTAAAGGCACAGATCTCGGTACATTGCGTTTTAAAAAGCTTATAATCATACTCTGGCATTTGGATGGCTTAGGTAATACATCATTTTGTTGACACCATCCAGAAAGCTCAAGAAGATTAGATTGCATTTGTGATTACTCCCCATATTTAATAATTTCCCCGAGAGTCAGGTCGTCCACATATTTCCATCGTCTGCGACAGTCTATTGCAGCATCATTGACAAGTATCAAAAACAAAATGGGACCCAACTTTGTACCCTGGGGCACACATGTAGTTGTACAAGTAGCAGAAATATGACCATTCAATTTAGTATTTTGAGTTCGTGTTGTGAGAAAGCTGCAGACAATGGGCACAATAGACGACCTGACTACAAGGTCTAAAAGTTTCTGGATTACAATTGTATGATTTACCCAATCAAAAGCTTTAGTAAAATCAATCGTGCGGAGTTGGGCATAATGACCAGGTTTATCAATTCCCCCAATAATGAAATTTAACAAATCTACCGGTACTAAATAGTGTGTAGTGCTTCAACCCTTCATACATGTATTACCATATTGTTTAATATCTAGATTGGATTTAATATCCTGTAAAATCCAATTTGCAATAAATGAGGGGTGAGTGCAATTGGTCTTAATTGATCTAAAGAGGAAATGTTTCTTTCTTTTGGTACAGGGACAATTGTGGCAGTTTTCCACAGGTCCGAAAAAATTCCATCTTTGATACAATTATTAAATAAATGTGTCGAAGGATTAGCAATTTCAACGGAAAATTCCTTAATTCATTTAATGGGTAGATCCGAAGGGTGACCAGCCTTCGATAAGTTAAGACGATTCAATTGACAACGATATATTATTGGTGGAGGTTCCGATGGTAAATAACATGGTAGCTGCGTATTATCTAAAGCAGGCAATTGATTGCAGATACTGGCAAAATGATTATTAATTTGTTCAAGAATCATTTTAGAATCAGAAAGAACTCCAAATATGCATGTTAAATCAGTGTTTGCTTTCGAATTAAAATTGCCAACATTTTTTAAATGCTGATGCCACTTCCCGGGATTATTAGATCTGAGTGATTCGATCAAATTATTATAATATCTAGATTTCTGCTCGTTGACCAAACAGTGGACTCTATTACGTAATGATCTCCAATTAAGGGGATCCACGTGCCTATTGTCAAAAGCTTTTTGACGTTCTTGCATAAGACGTTTAATACCTTTATTTGATCCATAGTTGATAAATCCGAAATAACATCACACCAATCATAATCAATAAGCCAACGGCCAAAAGGCCTGACTGAAGAATCCCTATACGGGCGTGTGATTATTGGTCTGTTTAGGAAGTTGACATCAAGATTCAATGGTAATACAACAGTGATCACTTGTACCTAATAGGGCTAAACGTTCAATTTTATCAACTAGTGCTGGGCAATTTTTAAACACTTTGTCTAGTATGACATTTTGCCGTGTTGGAAATGAAACTAATTGAGTCATGCCCAGATCATTTACATTACTGTTGCATTTCAAATCATTGAAATCTCCTAGTAGGGTTATAATTGCCGACGTGTTAGCACTCTGAATGCTGTGAACTACACAGCAAATGTGCTGCTCAATAATATCTTGTTCATATGAAGCACCGGGTGGGAAATAAATAACACCAACATACAAATTATTACGTGAATGTTTGGAGAGTCTTGATTTTATGTTGGGCAACACTTGCGTTTTTGTCAAATTTCTTGCAAGGTTTAACCGGGTTTGGAAAGGTGACTTCATGTAGACAAAAACATGCTCATTACTATGGAATATGCACAATGAACTTGGTTGAATTTCATTCATTTTTCCAAGGACTAGAAAAGGACAGTTATCAGAGTTTTTTCATTGAACATTATCAAAATACAGGAATAAAGAGTGGAGTAAACCATATTGTAAAACTTGTTTTTTCTGAAAGCTTGGACTATTAGCTACGTATACAGTGCAGTTGTTGTTTTTTCTGAAAAAAATTGTCTTGCGTTACCACCGAAAGAACGATTTTAATTGGCAGGCAAATTGCATTTCGGCTAGTGTGGCCACACCTTTGAATTTTGGTGGACCAAGTATGACTATGAACATCTAACAAAAGAAAAACGGTGTACTACAAATCCATTGTTACTTGGCAGTTGGCACTAAATCCATTGTTACCAGTTCACAGTGTATAGAGGGCGTCCATGCACAAGTATTTTCCATTACCGTGGGAAATCTTTTCGAATTTGGGATTTTCGAATATTGGCTTCTTAAACCACAAGACTGAAGATTTGCAGGAGAAATGAGAGACTTTTCAAGTGTTAAATGTATGGCACTGCTCAGCTTCTGACAATGATTTCTTTATTTGCGTGCACAAACATTGTTAGATAAGTTGATCACTAGTAGTGAATTAAAATTACTTCAAAGACATGAATTTAAACATATGTAGCCACAGCAAAATTTAGAAAGGTTAGGAATTACTACTGTATTTCATACAATTATAAGATTGAAATACAGAAAAGGCATTAAAAGGAAGCCCAGGAAATTTCTGAGGTACATGTAAGCGGTGTACGCCAGATAGTCCAAAGGTTCGATTGACTGAAGGTTTATTGATCCGAAGGTTCGATACTCCAAACGTACAAATTCACCATAAGAGGGGGTTCGTTAGTCTGAAAATGAAATAAGGTTCGTTAATCTGAACATTTGATGCGATAGTCCGAAGGTCGATCCATTGGTCCGAAGGGTAGACAATCCGAAGGTTCATTTATCTAAAGGTTCGGTAGTCCGAATTTAGAATAAGGTTAGTTAGTCCGAAGGTTCAAAAGTCTGAAATGAAAATAAGTTTCAATAGTCCGAAGGTTCATTATTCCGAAAGCCACAAGGTTCGAAAGTGCGAATTGACAATAAAATTGGATAGTCCGAATTGACAATAAAGTTGGATAGTCCGAATCGGCAATAAGGTCCGATAGTCCGAATCGGCAATAAGCTTATTGTCAATTCGGAATATCGAACCCTATCGTCTATTCGGAATATCGAACCTGATCGTCCATTCGGACTATCGAACCTTATTGTCGTTTCGGACTATTGCACCCTATCATCTATTCAGACTATTGAACCTTCGGATTATTTAACCTTATATTCTCTTTTCGGACTAATGGGACCTTCGGACTATCGAACCTTCGGACTATCGAACCTTCGGACTATCGAACCTTCGGACTATCGAACCTTCGGACTATCGAACCTTCGGACTATCGAACCTTCGGACTATCGAACCTTCGGACTATCGAACCTTCGGACTATCGAACCTTCGGACTATCGAACCTTCGGACTATCGAACCTTCACTACAATTTTCTTTGAGACAACAGCATTTCGGTCGGAAGTATCTATTACATGTAGGAGTATTAGTATTGGTATCATTTTTTATGTATATAATAAGCTTTCAAAGTGAAACTAATTTTGTTTTTTATCATTACCAAAGCTTCATATACATGTACTGTATATCATACCTTTAACCCCTTGCGTACGGATGACGCAAATATGCGCAAACAAAACCAGTGCCACCAGGCCGGATGACGCAATTGGCCACCATTTGTGCAGTTTCAATCCATTGTTGGATTAAACAGTGCCACCAGGCCGGATGACGCCATTGGCCGCTGTTTGTGCAGTTTCAATCCATTGTTGGATTATTATGTATAGGTTATGCTTGACTGCACAAACACATTGTAGCGGTTCGCTTGGCTGCCAGAGCCGCCGCGGCACCCCGACGTCTCCCGTAAAATACCGTACTCAAGGGGTTAAAAAAGGAGTGAAAATACTAATTGATTTGTCATTCTTCTTTTATTAATTGCAGAAAGTGAATATTAGAAATATACATGTCATTTAAAGCCATTTGATGCTGTCAAAGGAATGGATCACTACTGGCACTGAGTGGAATTTGAGGAAGACATACAGTACATGCATGGATAAATACTTCAGCCAGTGGAAGTCACAGGACGATGCCTAGTGAGCAAGTGACAAAGTGCAGAATTCCTGCTGTAAGCCAATGAGACATGTTGCTTTCATCAAATACTCATTATCATTACTCATTATCGTAATGAAAGCCAGAGCTTGGTGTTTTGCCAGAAACAAGTTGCCAATCAAACAAATCCCATAATGAGTGACTCAGTTGCTAGGATTTTGAGGGAGAGGGATCGGCGGCCTGGGCAGTGGGACGGTGAGTCGACTGCTCAGTTCCTGTGGCGAGCTCTACGGGAGTCCATTCGCAAGACTACCCGGGAAGTGGCACGTGCCGACGCAGCTGAAATCCACATTGGGCATGGAGTACATCACCTTCGCAAGATCAACCATACAGAACCTCTGCTGGATGTGCTATTTAACAAGGAAACTGAGGTAAATCAAAGATCTGATCATATTATCTTGATCTATAGGCCTACAGTACATGTACATGTACATAGTAGCAGCTACAAAATGTATTTCAATACTTTTTAATACAGAAACTGCACCACACTGTAGTGTACCATCTGCAGTTTTTTTTTTAGGTTAAAGCAGGTTAGAAATAATGTAACAATGTGAGTCCTATAAATCTGTAAAAGATGTTTGTCATGGTGTCTACTCTCTGTCTCTTGCAAAGGGTGCTCAGACAATTCGACTTTCTGTCATGCTTGATTGGAAAGACAACTCAAAAAAAGTTGATGTTGAGAGAGGTCCTCTATTCACTCATTATGTTGTGTGGTGCAGGTTGTGTAGGCCTGTTGCTCGGGTTGCTTGGTGGGGTGGGTCATCATCACTAGGCTGATGAGTAGAGTCAAAGTTTTGTGGTACATGTACATGTACGCAATCGCTGGGGATTTGTCTGGCTGGGGATTTGTCTGGCTGGGGATTTGTCTGGCTGGGGATTTGTCTGGCTGGGGATTTGTCTGGCTGGGGATTTGTCTGGCTGGGGATTTGTCTGGCTGGGGATTTGTCTGGCTGGGGATTTGTCTGGCTGGGGATTTGTCTGGCTGGGGATTTGTCTGGCTGGGGATTTGTCTGGCTGGGGGTGGCTGGGTTGGGTTACATGGTGGGGTGACTGGACAAGGAGGATAAATATATAAACTGGGGGTGGGGAGGAGGAAAAGGGGTACACTAGGGGTGTGCATCGGAACCAGGTACCCGAGTACCTGACCGTTCATGTGAGGAACCGGTTCCAGATTATGGAATTGAGTACCCGTACAACTTTTACATTATCGCATAGTAACTTCCCAGACAATGAAAAAGGAAAGGTTTTGAATGATACTTGTCCAGGAATTTTCAAAATTAAAACCCGACTTCATGGGGAAACCAGCACAGATTTCACATTTATGACGCTCACAAAAGTTGACAAAAGGGAATTTACCAGTCGTTTTTATAGTCTGGGTATGGATAAAAGCCTTGACGAAACATAATAGCATGCCTCATTATACAATAAATACAACTGTATCTTCTGACAACCGACTTTTGTGATATGCCGGCGCATGCATGTGCCGGCACAATCACATGAGTTTTTCAAACTTTTGTCTGAAATCAGACTTTTTGAATCTCAGAGAAAGACATTGGGCTTGAATAAATAAAAACTAGAAATTGCTTGAGAATTCAATGTACCAAACATAATTGGGTCATTCCACCAGGTTGGGACACAGTGTGTTATATGACCATATCATTAAAACCATCATTACATTTAATTCAGTTATTTCATGTGACATCCGTCTTTGGGTGTGAGATTATTTGAGAAAGTTTCTATCATGTAAGTTATATATAAAAAAAAAAAATTGTTGTGGTTTTTCAACACTTTAATAAATAAATATGGAAAATTTATTACGTACAATAATTAAAAGACACACTATGCAACAATGAAACACCTTTTTACGGCAGTCAGTGTCCAAATATAGCAGAAATAGCAAGAATTTGAAGAATTGGTGCAGACGTAACATGGACACCATGATAGACCATGACCATACATATATTTCTGCTGTTGTGCTGCATTTGGATATTGAATATCATAACAAATGTTTTTTGTGTTGCAGTTTGTGTTTTGTAATTAGTATACAGAGTGAGTTTGCATAATTATTTATATAAATGTTGAAAATGTTACAAAATGGAAATGTGCATTTTTATGTCACACCATGTTAGTACTAAATGTTACGTCCAGACTGCCTTAATTTTTTGTCATTAAATAAATAATTATGCAACTTACTATATGTACTAACTAAAAGACACTTAATGCTGCCAGAAAACACTTTTTGTTATAGTTGCCAGTGTCCAAATAGCTCAGAAACGGCAAGAACAAAAAAAAAAACATGCATGTGTTGACGTAACAGTGGACACAGTGTCCATGTTACGTCCACTCTCACGTCTGTTCTTGCTGTCTCTGCTATATTTGGACACTGACTACCATAAAAAAGTGTTCTTGTGTTGCATAGTATCTTTCTAAAATATTTCCCACCCAGAGACTGATGTTACATGAAATAACTGAATCAAATGTAATAGTACTTTTAAAGATATGGATAAATGTCACACACTGTGTGTGTCCCTGGTGGAATGACCCAATTGCAAGCTTTTGCTAGATAAGCAATTGCTAACTTTTATTTATTCGGCCCATTATTACAACTTCCGTGATTGAAAGTTTGGTTTGGGTTTCTTTAACGGGTACCTGGGTACCCATATTTCTTTTTAATCGATACCCGATTCTTTTACTACCCGTAAATGCACACCCGTAGTACAATTGAAAGTTAACACTGCGAATGGGAATGGGAAATTCTGTGAAAAGAATTCACATTCACATTCGCATTCAGATTTCAAATTTCTCACAACTTTTCCCACCTGTGAATTCAAGTGGGAAATTTTTTTCCCACTTTAAGAAAAGGTGTGAAAATATTTTCCCACATTTGTGAAAAGGTGTGAAAATGTTTTCCCACTTTTGTGAAAAGGTGTGAAAATGTTTTCTCACTTTGGGAATTTTTTTTAACATTTTGTGAAATGAAAATTAATTCCCTGGGAAGAGAAAAATGTGAAGAGAAATACCCATTTTGCGGTTAACTTTCAACTGCAATGTACATGTACATGTACTGTAAGTTACCAAACATGCTAAAGTCCGAAAACCATTCATGAATGGTGGATTTCAATGTTTTAGCTAAAAATAAGAACCGATATGTGCAACTGCCATTGTACACTTAGTGCCTGCGTGCCTGGCCAACCAACTCAAGCACCAGCACCCACTGTCACACAGTTTGAACCTTTGCCTCGCAACCACCGTGCAGCTATGTACAATGTAGCATGCCACCACAGAATCATCAGTGATGGTAATACATGTACATGTACACTGGCCTGCAAAAGTATTTACGCACCAACAGTGGGATTTTCGTTTTGAAAATTCACTCATAAATATCTTGATTGTTAAATAAATTACCAAACCTGTGTGTTGTGTCTTTATTTTAATCAGTAATATTCATGTTTGCATCGCCAAACAAAGCACTGTTTTGCGACATCATTCCGCGACAACGTTAAACCGCCATCTTGAATTGCCTCATTACGTATTCATGAGCTCATGAATATCATTACGTGGGCATTTAAACCAATGGAGAAAAAGAGCGCGCTGTCTTTCGGGCATTTTAATGAATATTTACGAGGTCAAACATAGCCCCCCCAATCACAATATGGAAACTAGAACCTAAGGCATGGCATAATTTGCATGTGAATGGTTTCGAGAAATCTCTGTGACGACACAATGCCACTCAAAAATCAGCTAAACAACCACCAAAAAGGAATGATCCATGCTTGGCATGGGGAGGGGATTTCCAACCGTGAAATTGCCCGTAGGCTGGAGATCTGCGAGGGAACAGTTCGATACAATTTGAGAAAGTTAGAAGAGAGGAATTCTATGGAAAATATACCGAGAGTTGGACGACCAAAGCGGACGACTGACAGAGCTGATCGCCACCTCGTGCGCACTTCCCGCCGAAACCGGTTCTTGACCGCCCCCGAGCTAAAGGTCGACCTGGCTGTCGCTACTGGAGTGGAGATCCATAGATCAACGGTGTCCCGTCGCTTAGCAGCAGCTGGCTTGCATGGGCGAGTAGCAAGACACAAGCCACTCCTCACTGCCAATCATAAAACCCGACGGTTGGCATGGGCACGAGACCACCTCGCCTGGACCCCTGACGACTGGGCTCGAGTGTTATGGTCTGACGAGTCCCGCTTCCAGCTGTACCAGTCTGACGGCCGTGTTTACGTCAGAAGATGCGTGTTTGAAGAATATTTGGAGGACTGTGTGGTTCCCTCGGTGAAACACGGCGGCTCAGGGATCATGGTGTGGGGCTGTTTCAGCACTGCTGGTGTCGGTGACCTGGTGCGGGTTGAGGGAAATATAAACGCGGCGGTTTACGTTGATATTCTCCGCGATCATTTGATCCCTTCTGCCCATCGTTTGATCGGCCCGGAATTCCAGTTTCAGCAGGATAATGCACCGCCGCATACTGCTAGGTTAACTCAGGAATATCTGGCCGATGCAACCCCACATTTCATTCGAGAGATGGGGGGCAGTTGGGACGTCGAGTTGATGGTATGGCCGGCCCAGAGCCCTGACCTGAATCCGCTGGAGAATTTGTGGAACGAGTTGGAAAGGCAACTGCACCGCGAAGTTAGGCCTCGAAATCGTGATGAATTGTTCCAAACTCTCCAGCGGATTTGGTATGGCCTGGATCGTCAGATCCTTGCCAATCTGTTGGGGTCGATGGGCCGGCGGTGCCAAGCTGTCATCGATGCCCGCGGGGCTTTTACTCGGTATTAGCTCCTTTATAACGTTACACTGTTGGGCCATGGGCGCCGCCATCTTGGATTGTACCGACATTCCCATAGATTTTGTGCACGGAAAAAACTGTGACGTCGGATTAATCGTCACTGTGGACTCATGAACGCTAATTGAATTAATACAACCTTAATTATTTGGATTGAATAAACCACTCAATACACAGGTATGAATTTTATTCAAATAATTTCTTGGTTTATATGACAAAAACCAAAAAGTCGATTTTGTAAACAGGTGCGTAAATACTTTTGCACGGCAGTGTACATGTACATGTACATTGTACCTCGCGACGCACAAATGTACAAATGTATGTGAATGTCCCCAACCGTGCCTGAATGCCACCTGTGTACATCTGCATACAACGCCCAGCACACACGGTCGTACATGTACTTTCCCAATACGTGCGAGGACAATGCTTTGTGTTTCCTATTGTTCCTTTATTATAACCCAACCCCATAGACTAACATGACTAAGCACGTACTTCTACGTGCGAGGACCGATTTCAACAAAAGACTTGACGTGCGAGGACTGAAAAGTTTCTTTGTATTTCCTTTCTCCTCTTGTCCTCGGAGATACATGTACACACACACATCTGCACACACAGTCGTGTATCGACCTCCAAACGCGGACGTCCCATTGTTCCTCTTTTGTTTATATACTCTAACTTTTTCGGAAGGCCTCCATAGGTTTTGTACACACTTCCAATCGCGGACGTATGCTGGGAATCGCGGACGATATTGTTCTCTTTTGTTCTCTGGCATTTTTCGTCCGCGGTTTGAATACACCAACACGCCCACACATCTGCGTTTTTGCATCCCTGTGGAGACATGGCATTGTTCTCCCCTTTGTCCCTGTACTTAAGCAAACCCCAATAGACTTTGTACACAAAATTCCTTGTGGAGACAACCTAACCCATAGAATTGCCCTGTGGAGACCTACATACATTGTATTCCCTTTGTCTCTATTGTTTTCATGTCTCCACAGGGTACGGTATATCTCTCCACATGCGTGTGCACTGTATCTCTGAGGACAAGAGAAAAAAGGAAACACAAAGAAACCTTTCAGTCCTCGAACGTACATGTATAGTCTTTTGTTGAAATCGGTCCTCGAACGTAAGGATATGTGCTTAGTCTATGGGGGTTGGTTATAAATATTAAAGGAACAATAGGAAACACAAAGCATTGTCCTCGGACGTATTGGGGAAGTACGACTGTATGGGTAGATATGGGGTACATCCATTGTAGACATTACTGTCCTTCATTTGTTCAATCCTTTGTCTCCATTGAAATCTTAAAACCCATAGCGTTAACTCTGTGGGGTAGGTCGATTTCTAAAGATGAGCCTGTGGGGTAGAATTGTCCCCATTGTTACCCTTTCTTATACCTACAATGTACCCCATATCTACCCCTATGTACGTGCTGATGGTCGAGTAAATCTCATGGTTGAAGTTGACTTGTCTCAATAGCAACTTGGAAAATAATTAAGTTGTAGGCCTACAGTCAAGTTATCTGATCAATGGTCAAGTTGTTTTAAGTCCAGTTGTCCCAACGGTTGAGTGTTCTGACATCCATTGCAAAGTATTAAAACAAACCTGCAATGATTTGTTTCCATTCATGTTTGTGATAGTACATGTACATGTACATGTGTATTGATACACATTGTGTCGTGACCCATGTACAAAAATTTACATGTACAATTGCTGTGATACAAATTGTATAATTACGTGTACATTCCTGTTGGGTCTCCTCAAGCAGTAACCCTGCCCTTCAGGGCACGCTTCTATCTGCTCCTAGGAGGTGAGAAGGAAATGTAATAGTGTTCCCTTCCTTCAAACCTTCATTTGAAATATTAAGTTCATCATCATGCCACTGTACATGTGTACCATGGCACTTCACTTTAAGTGTAGTGTACATACAATTGTATTTACAAGGATCCATGCAATATATAAAGGTTGTTGCAGGTGGATAATGTTTACAAGCGCAAGTGGTAAATGTACATGTACATTTTGTGTACATGTATGTGGGACACACATGCACTACATTTTCCATGTTCCACGAGCGCGAGTGGGATAACGAATTTACCTTCAAGCAAACTTGATGTAACTAAACGCACGGATGCAAACGCGCGACTTTTGAATTCACATTGAATAATGTTCAACAACGAAATTGCATCGTGTAACCTTAGAATTGTGCAATATGGGCGGTGTGGTATAGCTGTGCTACATAGGATACATGGATTGACCAATCAGCATCGAGGATTAAAGTTTGCTTTAAGATAATAAAGATTACTTTCTTTTGTTACAAACAAGGAATATTTGACTCTTGACTGCCATGGTATCAACCTGTACCTCAAAGATGGTCGGGCCAAAGATCAACTTGAGCCAGAAGAACCAATACAGAAGCTTGTCTATGCTGGTGAGGTAAAGCGGTATGTCGGCTGGACAACTGGCGAGGAATACCTTAAGGTAGGCTTTCATTAATTGTTTTTGACCTTGGCAGGGTTGGGACAGCTTTTTTATAAAGTGTACAAAGTAGGCACACAGTCATTTTTTGGATATTCAAAATTTCAAATTGAAGGAAACTGCATTGCAGAACACTGCGGCATGTGTAAGTTGAAAAAGCAATTTATCGAAACGAGCTTCACATTGATTAAGCGGTGCCCGCTGCTGCATTGGATTCGAATCAGCCAGCTGACTCCGGCAAGCTCGTTGTTCGAGTGGTTGAGACGTCTGCACAAGTAGGCAGGACGTCGTGGGTTCGAATCCCGCCCGAGTAAGCCTGTGAATTTTTTTTCACACAGGCTCTCGGAAAGCACTGAGTATACAGTGCTTCATACATTATGTCGGGATAGGGCAAAAAGAGAAAAATCTCTGTTCTAATTTACAGTACTAACTTTTGTATAAACTTAGGAAGTTAAGTGCTTTTTTTTATTACGCCAATTCATGAGTTCCCTACCCCCAGAAACTTTTCTGATAACAATTTTCTTCTGGTGTCTGATGTATTTTCTTTTTGTAGATGTTTACCAAAGACTTTGACTTGATTTCTGAGGCCAGGGCACCGCACAATATTTGCTGTTCATTGTACAACGAAGAACAAAATGAAATAGTGACTGCAGGGAAAGCATCAATAATGGTGAGTGATAATGATTCCCAACGCAAATTCCATCTTATGAATAGTTTGGTTGCAGTACCGGCTGCTATACCAGATTTGAACCAGCCAGCCGACTCTGGCAAGCTCAGTGGTCAAGTGGTAAGACGTCTGCACTGGAAAGCAGGAGGTTGTGGGTTTAAGCCCCCACCTGAGTGATTTTTCAAAATAATCTCTCGGGACAACACTAAGTATAAATACAGTGTTTATAAAATACGTCGGTGAAGGGCAAAACCCCATATATTAGATTCCATTATACACAAGTCAGCAGGCGATGGCCCAAAGTAAAGTGTTGCAGTAACTTGGAATTTGACGATAAGAAGCTTTTGCAGAAATTGTAGAATGTCTATATAAACAGCCCCATGGTTGTAAACATGCCATCAGCATGACAAAACAAATCCTATGAGTAAAAACAGGGAGTTTCTAAGTTTCATCAGATGTACATGTACATATAACAATCGAACCTCATAATATGAGCTTCCGGGTAAGGCGAGCATTTTTCTTCGGTCTTGACCGAATTGTACACATTCTTATTGGAGAAAACTTGCTTAATACGAGCTCTAACTTGGTTAAAACCAGCATTTTTTGTTGGCCCATCACTTGCAACGAGCAATTTCAAAAACACTTTGTCAATCACACGTAACCCTTTTTGCATGCTTTGGAATTTGTTAATGCTTCAATAATTGTCTTTGAATTCATCAGACAAGAACACAAAGCCATTCAGTTGGCCTAAATTGCTAATCATTGTATTGCTGACTTTCGCTAATCCAAACTTGCAGTTTCCAACTAAAAACAGGGCCGGCCATTGTGGGTTCTCGTGCTGATCGAGAAGGCCATGTTTTTTTGTGTGATTATTTTTAAGACAGACAATGGGTCTTGCGGTTCTCTGCCAAGCTGGTTGATAAATGATGCCCGACGATCAGCTGTGTAAATGAGAAGATCCGGAGAAAAAAATCAACTTGGACCACCTTTACCAAAACTTTCCAAAGTATTTATGCCACGATGGACTGCCGATCTTCAGCATTACTTTAACCACACGTACCAGACACAAAACACAAAACTCCCCTGTCTGTACATGTGTGTATTTCCCTTGTTTATTGAACAAAATGTAAACTAACCCTTCTGAAGTGTGAAAAAACAAAAACAACACCTTTGTTCAGTAATATAAATCTCATTTATAATTCAAAATATAATATTTACGCCTATGATAAAAAATTAATTTTAGAGTTGATTAATCATGACAGTTCAAATTTAGCATGTCCACAAATTCATGGTAAAATCTAGTCATCAATAAAGACCTCAAGATCAAGAAACGCCCTCTGTACCAGCACTTCTTTGAGATATTACATGTACATGTATGCTAGTTTCCGAGATGGTTACCAACTAACAAAATCACAGTCAAGATACATGTACATGTATTTCTGCGTGAATGAAATTTACGTGCATGTACTGTAGCTAGCACAATCATTTTGTAGTGATCTATGCAGCTACACTTGCCCGTTTGACAAACTCTGGTGGTCTTTATTCATTAGTACTGGCTGTTTTTATTAAAATCTGTAACATTTTCACAAGCAATATAAAGCACTGTACAATTTTATCGAACACGATAACACATAACGTTATGTGTGGGGGCCTATACAGACATCATCTACACACAAAGAAGGGAAAACCTGTGGCCCAGATAGGATGAGATCCATGTACTTGCATCGGTCCAGAGGACCTCATAGTAATGAGATTTTTGATAAATGCCATTAAAAATGAAAAATCTATGAATGTGGATTCGTATTTCATATGACTTCATACATGTGATTTATTGCATATTTAAGGTTTTTGTGTAATTTGTGTTTAGCAGAGTACATGTATTTTAGTGTGAAGTGCTGCAGGGCTCAAATTTGGGAGGAAAAATCTACTGTAGCCAAAAAATTTACTACAGTCGAGCACTATTATTATGAGCATGGTTGGGACGAGAACATGGTTATCACAAGCATATTTCGTCAGCCCCGACCAAAACGTGCACATTTCTATAGAAGAAAATTGGCTTAATACGAGAAGCATTAATACGAGAAGACGGTTACGACGAGCATTTTTGGCGGCCTGGTTGACTAAAAATACATTATTTTCAACATCTTTAACCCTAACCCTGCCAGACACAGCACAGTGCATCTGTGGTGACAGCTTGACCTTGCTGCACTCTGCACACAAGTCAATGTGACAAAGTATGCAATCTGATGCGTCTGGCAGGGTTTCTAGCCAAAATACCCTGGAGGGTTAGGGTTAAGACGAGTATACGTTTTGAAAACCCCTTACTTAATCCCAACCCAGAAGAAAGATGCCAGTAGTTATCACGCTAACGCCAATCTGCTCGTTCATCCGCGCTGTGGTTTTAACAAAAACCACCTGGTACATGTAGCTGCATCTTCGCACCGCTGGAGGTGGTTTTATAAAGACAGACAATGGGTGTTGCGGTTTTACTGCTGACAAAGGGAGTTCCGTTGCCCGACAGTTGTATGTTTTGTGCCGCCAGAGGGGATTTATAAAAGACTGATAGTGGACGTTGCATTTGTTGTGGCGCAAGACGAGATCTATTGCAGCCGGCTAAAGCCGCTAGAGGTTTTTTTATTTCAAGCAAAGAATGGGAAACATGGCTTTTCTTACTTCACTTGTGACCGCGTTGTTTTTGACATCACCGACGAGTTGCAATGAAGGAAAAAAAGTTGGCGTTTTTTCACAAGTGTCCATACGTCTATCTTCAAGAAACGTTTTCTTCAAGAAAACATGTACCAGAGATTATGCCCATTCGAAAAAAATGAAATAGAAAAGTATTGCTCCCCAAAACGGACTCTTCCACCCCTCCCCCTAAAAAAAATAAGAACTATCCCATTCCCGAACAGAAACCTGTGAAGCCAGAAAAAAATAATAAAAGTGACCCCACCCCTCCCCCTAAAAATATATTATCCCATTCCTGAATGAAGAGAAACCCATACCGATTAATAAATGTGAAATTTGTCTTCAGTTCTCTCTTTCAAACCTTACATTTGTATCGTGATTATCAAAAATTGGAGGTCCAAAAGAAAATCATTTTGCCAAAAAGCCTCCCATCCAGATTACAAAAATTTGCGGCCTTCCCACCGCGTGCATATTGCGGAAATTGTTTTACATGTACATGTAGAATCAGACCGCGGTAGTGCGCCATACACCAAAGACTGGCTCCCATAATATACAGTACATATACAATGTACTTAAGTAAGCTGGCAGAAGCGGGTACCAGACCAGTACAGCAGATGTACTTTCACGCGTCGGCACGCGGTGGTGTTTTTCTTATATTTTATTTATCACTTTATTCTTTACATTGTATATTATATTTTACACAGTAAGATTCATAATTTACAAACATTAGATTTGCGACATAAAGGATAAGGCCCCTATTTTGTGCACACATTCGTTATATGTATAATAAGAAAAACACACACGTCCATGGCGCCAAGTTGGTGCGTCATGGATGACATGGGGATGCATAATACGAGACACTGTATTATGAGGGTTTTTTACAGTCCGCTAGAGCTCGTATTAACAGTGCTTGACTGTACACTAGAAAGGAAATTTACAAGACTAAAAAATGAAGATGTGGAACTAATGGTCATTACTTGTGTGTGTGGTTAGTCAGAGCTGAAATATACATGTACCGGTACATGTACATGTACATGTACATGTACATTTGTACTAATATGTAATCTAAATTGCTGGGTGCTGTCTCAATTTCATGGAGCTGCTAAACACAAATATTCACCAAAAAGTCTTGGTTACATGTAGTTAAAACAGGTTATCAGCCAAAAGGCCATGGGATGTTCATGCTATTCAAACAGCTAAATGTCAGCCACAAGGTTACTAATCCTATATTTACCAAGGAAGACTTTTCATGCTAAGCAAATTTTGTGCTTAGCATAGCCGTGAAATTGGCCCCTGCTCGTAATTTGCTAGACTCGGTCCAGTGAGTATTTTAAACCCTATTACCCCATTGACGAAACACAGAAAATCATTTTTCTGGCTTCTGTCTTGTTTCAGTCATGGTGTTTCCGCTACGGGGCCAAACACCTTATCCCAAAGAAGTCCATTGACCCCACTGGTCTGACTTCAGAAGATGTCTTCACCATCATAGCATTGGAGAAGACAGCTAGCCAAACTCAGCGTTGCTTTGCCGTCCATGATGCTGGGGTGGCTGTCTTCAACCTGTACGAAGGGAAGCTCTTGTCGTACAAGAAGAACCTTCATGCTAGGAGTATCACAAGGTTTGCATGTGTGACGTGCTTTACATGTAGATACAATGTACAAGTACATGTACATGTACATGTAGTAGAGTACTGTATACCCTAGTTCCAGTAGGAAAAACAGCACCTCGGTCTCACTATGAACATCTTTATCCCTTAAAAATTAGTTAAAGAGCCACTTTTCCCTTGATTTACCCTGAACCAAAATTTTCACGTTTTTTTCAACATATTAAGGGAGATTAGGAGTCCGTGAAAACACCCTTAGAAAAGTCCTTTGTTTAGCCGTCCATGAAAATCCGGTGACTTTAGCCACAAGCGCCAGTTTGTGTAGTGAGCAGGGAGAAAGTGTGGATGAAACGTCTTCGTACTATTCAACAACGTGGTCTCAACATCCAGGAAGGGAACGATTATAACTCTTAATTCCCCCCCCCCCCATTGTCATTTGTTTACAGATAATCCCCCTGGCAAACACTCTGGGGGTTTCTTGCCCACTTAGGCCCCGTTCCCACTAGATCCACAAATTGGGGGATCTGATCCACCTTTTGCCAAATTGCCGGATCAGATCCCCCAATTGGTGGATCAGATCCCCCAATTGTGTGTAGTGGGAACGCTAACCGTTATAAGGTGGATCAGGATCTGATCCACCTTTCTTGATCCACCTTCAGACCAGGATACAGATCCCCCAATTGGTGGATCAGATCCTGCAATTGGTGGATCACGATCAAGTGGGAACGCAAAAGGTGGATCTGATCCGGCAATTTGACCTGTCAACATCCGGCTGGTGCACGAGAGGCGCGAAAAGTTTGCGGTCTGATGAACGAAGAAATACGTTTAGGCGTGTAACTCATGTGAAAATTTCCCACGTGCACGACATGCATCATAAACAACTACTGAACTACGGGCTGTATACAAAATGTGTTACCACGCCTGCGTGCGCGATGCAAGCGCGCATGCATTCATTCAGCGTACATGTACATGTGTATTCCTTTCATTCCGTACTGGAAAGTCGTCCGCTTCTAAACCTTTTTCATTCGTGTAATTTTACTTATTTTTCCATCCACAAATAATTCCGTGTTAGTGTATAGCCTGCAGCGTGTCATAGAACAACAACAACCGTAGCAAAGTTTGAAGAAAATACGTTTTACGATCTGATTCGAGCCAGTACTTATAATATTACGATTAAGTTTGGACTGCTCTTCGCATCCATGGGCAAAATCAGACCGAGAAGCATTTGGATTTCTTCCTCCATGTTGAAACTTCGAACATCAAAACATCGCACATGTATTTGACCCATCCTAGCATGCAACGCAGCCACACAGCGCGCGCTCAGCAAGCAAGCGCATGCTAATACCGAACTCAGTGACCTTTCGGACTCGACACTTCCGTTCGAAAAGGTGGATCAAGCATAAGTGGGAATGCGACTTTCGGTTAGACAACGGTCACACAAAAATGCCGGATCTTGATCCACCTTTTCCCAATTCGAGTGGGAACGCGGTCAGAGTGTTTAGAATGTTTACAATAGAGAGTTTATTGACCATTATGTATGACCAATGATAATCCTCAGTGGCCAGGGTCATTAAAAAACCGTGAAAAAACCCTTACGGGATTAATGCAATAAGCCCCAGGTAAATATCCGTGAAACATCCCTTATGCCTAATTCACATTTGCCCCAGGTGCCGTGCGATAAATGGGTCTACGATTTTCCGTACGATTTATTGAGGCATCGTAGGTGGCTACGGGCTAAGGCGTATGTGTTCACATTGTGTACGAGCATCGTGTGATTTCTCGTACGGGCCTTTGGGGGCAGGCCGGAGCAAAGCCGTACAGAGGCTGCGCGGAGATGGTGCGGCCGCTGTGGGGTTGCCGTGCGATTTCACGGATACTGCACGGGCAGCAAGCGGCAACCTTGTGATAGCTGTGTGAGGGCCGTGCGATTGTCCCAAGAGCCTACAATCTCCGTACAATTTTTGTTTGCCCCAATGTCCACCTAAAATCTTGCGTTTTCTGCACGATCAGCGTGCGGCCTCCGCGCGGTGCCCGTGCGGGAATTGTGCAATACCAACCTACGACATGTCTACGGGCTACGGGCTTACGATTTTTTCAAATTTGTATAACTTCTCGCTAAACAAAATCGTAGAGGCCGCAGCGCCCGTGAATCCGTACAAAAATCTCACAGCTGCCTCCGCACGGAGGGCGCACGGAAAGGGGGATACGGGCAGGATACGGGCTCGGTAGACCCATCGCAGGCCAAATGTGAATTAGGCATTAGGGATTAATTTCACAGCAAAGTGGACTTTTAATGGGAATTTAAGGGATTAGATGTTCATAGTGTCTGTCCACACTTATGTGCACAACTGCACTTATCTGCGTTTTTGCATCCCTGTGGAGACATGGCATTGTTCTCCCACTTTGTACACAAAATTCCTTGTGGAGACAACCTAACCCATAGAATTGCCTAGTGGAGACCTATTCAGTCCCTTTGTCTCTATTGTTTTCATGTCTCCACAGGGTACGGTATCTCTCCACAACATCAAAATCAGCTATCATTTCAACTACATTTTGTACATTAAAATCAAAGAAATATACTCTGATGATTCTGCTCACTGTTATTATTGTAGATATAGTTTACACAATAAGGTTAGATGTACATGTACCCTGTACATGTAGCATGTAAAATCCATGTGACAAATACTGGCTATAAAGTATTCCTACTTTCCAATTTTGTTTTCCTTACTCCTACTTTCCTAATTTTGTGTGTGAAATTCCTATCTGTTTCTACTATTTTTGTCACACAATGCCAAAAAACGAAATCTCATTGAATAGTTGTTATAAATGTTTCACACTGTATATACAAATCACAGGGGGGGGGGGGGGGGTGGGTGGTTGCGCAGAAGAGAATTATCCTTATTTCCATTCTCACTATGTCTTTCAGCTTACTGTTCTTCAACCCCTTGAAACACTTGATCACTGGCGCTAGGGACGGCTCCATCAAGGTCTGGGATGACACCTGGCACCTCCTGCTGGTGTTTGTGGGTCACAGTGCTGCTATCACTGCCCTCAGTGTCTACCCCTATGGCCCGTACATCATATCAGCATCTCAGGATTGTACTCTCCGTGTGTGGAGCCTGGAGACTTGCGATGAAGTTGACATGTAAGGCATGACCCCTACATGTATTTAGAAACTCTTTGTAGCAGGTCCGATTCCCAAATCCCTGTTTGCCAACCCTGTTCTAAGCCTGATGCTGCCCAGTTTATCTAAGCATGTTGTGTGCTTCATCCAGACTAGGAGTCATTGCTCCAACAGAAAGGTGGGGGAAGGGGGTAGGGAAGGAAGCTGAATAACTTTGAATGGATGCCTGGTGGTACATACATTGTACATGTAGCTGTGCACAGCATTTACACCCTGCATTGGTACACAGCGCCCGCTAGTGTTTACAGAAAATTGATTCGGTAGTGACCTTGGTGGCCTTCTTGCGAAGCGTGCTAAAAATCGCAAAGCTGGGGAGTCCAAATAATTAGCGAGCGAGGTTAACAATTTATATCGGCCGGGCTGGGCCCCGGGGATGATTGCAGCACCAGTTCTTGTCATCTAGATCTAGCATCGTAGAATTTTGAATATGGCACCTGCGAGTAATCGCTCACACTTGGCTGGCTGATTTTATACATATTGAAAGAATAAATCTAGAATATTTGAAATTAATATGGATTTCCTGATCTATACACCATCTAATCGTATTTTTCCCAGGAAAATCGGAATAAATTGAATTCTTCTGCGTCGTACATGTGTTTCCATGATTTAGCCTGCCCATGCACACATTTCGTGTATAGCGTATTAACTACAAACTCAAAACATTGACCGATCAGAAATAACCCATCTTACAATGACGCTAAATTGCGATGAATAATTACGCTAAATAGATAAGTTATGTACCAAAATAATCTGGAATAAATAGGCTTCGTAGACAAATATTTCATTAATTACTAATTTGAGTGAAAGTGGTAAAAAAACAGGCAATATTTTCTTTCCTTTTGCGAAACCGCACTTCAACTCGCCACTAAAAAAAAAAATACAATCCACGCAATTTTTTTTAGTTGTCTAGGTGGACCCTTATTTTTGCTGTCTCCTGAACTCTTTAGATCAACCCTTCCGATTTGTCAATTTGAATACACTGACATTGCAAAACAGTATTTTTTTTACGATTTTTAGCATGCCTTTCAACGGCGTTGGGTAGCTAGGGAGTCAGCTGGATTTGACACGACGTCATCATGTAGATTTTAATTGCTGGCCAATCAGCGATGCGTATTAGCTTTGAGGTGGCGCTGTAGGCTAGTACACAGGGTGAATAGGCAGTGTAAATGCCGTGTGTGGCCGACTTGCAAAAGAAAGGATTTGTAAAAGCTTTACACAAAGGTACTTCTGCCTCTGAAATATGCTCGCATGTTTGCCCATGTGCAAACTTTTTGAGGACGCTGTCTTTCCTAGCAACGAGAGTCTGCTGTGGCTAATTACCGTTCGTTAGAGTGAATAATGGTATGTATGGAATACATCAATTTGGTAGCCTAAGAGGATGTTTGTTATAGCGAAGTTCTACTGCACTGATAAGACCTCCAGATCTGTGTTTAAGCATTTATTCTGAAGTAAAACCTTGTAATGAAAAAAATCACCCTTTTTATGAAAATAAAATCTAACCTTTTTCTGTGTTTTACTCAGGGTTGAAACAGATGAGCCTGTGGAGGGGCTTGGCACAATGCTACAGAAGGATAACATTTTCTCCTACTCCTCAACCACCGTAGACCTGTGGCGTCTCAGCCATATTCATAACCTCTTCACTGCAGTGGGGTAAGTGTGGGGCTGCATCAGTCAGGAAGGGCTGGTATTTGGGGAGAAGCCTCTGCATGCATCGTATTTCATTTGGATGAGATGCTTCACTCTAGTTGTTGCTGCTGTGACCAGCATAATGTCTACAAAGATTGTTTGGTTTACTGATCAGTTTCTAAACTGGGGAGCCAAAGTTGATAATCCTTACCAACCAAAGTTATTATTTGGTAGCTCTAAGTGACAACTTTTCTTTGTGATATTTGTTTTTTCTAAGAAGGGTCTCTAAGGTTACTGTTGAGTTCTACTTTAGATAGCTTCTACATTTCTTGGAATAAAGTGTTAAACTTTTAAGTGCAACAAAAACTGTTAAATACAACAAAAAGTGTAGTACTGCATAATTTACACACTCAAAAATTTCAAGAATGGATTTTAGACAAATGCTCCATTTCATTTCTTTTAGAGGACAACAGCCTCAGTAACCCTCAGAATATGTTTGTCTTTCAGGAGTAAGGTGACAAAGATAATGACGACAGATCATCCAAACGTAAGTTTGTACTTTCTTTTTTTTCTTCTTCATTGGAAAGGATTGTAAAACCGTTAAGTTTATCCAAATGGGACCTGGCAGTACAAAATGAGGGGAGGTCACACTGGCTTTCTGGGTCACAAGCAGAAACAATAATTTCTCACCAAAAGAGTAAATTTTTGGATCTTTACATTAGCAAAGTCCTGCATATATATCATATACACATATGGACTGGCAATGGGGTCACTGGTGCACATCTGTGCACCCCGAGGGACTGTGAGTGACCAGAAGAGGTTCCTAAATAGGACCCTCTTCTGGTCACTCACAGGCTCAAAGGGAAGCATAGACGTGACCGAATTATGTCAGTCCATTATGTGTTTTATAACAACTCGGTCCAAAATATAAAATAAGAAAAGAAACTTTTAAGGGTTTTGTAATTGAACTGTTTTAATTCAACAATTAACCCATCAGCAGTTCAACAATAAGCAATTCAACAATTAAAGGAATACTTTTAGCTTCCCTAGATTCAGTGTTTAAGTTGCTGTTCACTGTTCACATCATTTTAGTGTACAATGTATGTTTAGTGATGATCAATATGATACCACACATCCATGAAAGTTGTAGTTGAGGGCGCTGTAACCAGGCAAACATTTTGACTATAGTGCCCGATCAGGCACTATACTCCGGAAATTACGCACGCGCGATGTCTTAACGTGCATTCTATAGTTCACGCTAACGCAAATTTCATGCACTCGCCTATATTAGTGAATCCGACGTGACCGTGTTTCAGCCAACCAGGACAAAGAACCAGCAAGAGGTGTGTTATTATCCATTTTATATCAGGGATGAGATTCTTCCGACTTTTGGCAGAATTCCGACTTTGGGATTTTGAAAATCCGACTTTGAATTTCAGTTCCGACATTTTAGAATCTCCAACCTTGACAAGTTGACTTCTGATGTTCCGACCTTTTACTTTCCAACAATTTTTAAACGAAATAAAACAGTTTTTGCTTACTATTTTGCCTCGTGTCACGCCTTTCTTTAAGTTTAATATGCCTCGTGAACGAGAATGTCTAGGCATTTCCCCTGAACCAGCTGCAAGTTCGATCAGCGACAACCGCTGGTCGAATTTGCCTGGTACCCAGGTTATATTTTGTGCATAGGTTACCAGGCAAAATCGACCAGTGGTTGACAAATGTTCGCTGATCGAACTTTGTGCAGGCTGCCATTGAGAGACAGAATAAAACAACAAATTCATTGGCTCTTGCCGAAACAAAGTGGGATACCTCACGCATACCAATGACAATCACTTTGTAAAGTGCATTTGTGTTAGGTCAACTATGTAACTATCGGTCTTACAACTGCTCTGATTGGCATGTTTTTGTGGACATTTCTGCTTTCAACCAATGACCGAGCACGGATCATGCGCCGCGCGTGCTGCAACGCACGTGCAATGATCTGGTGCATGCCTGCGGTACTTGTTCGGTACTTGTTATTGTCCTGAGATTTCCCCACCAGCTTTCGAGATTGTTGGTTTGCATCGTGTCTTGTCGTAAAGACATCGTTTAGTTGGAAAGCAGAGGGACTAAAGGAGATCGATAAAGGAATTTAAAAATACCTTCCGGTAGGAATGGGTGGAATCGAAATCTGGAGCCTTTGTGGAGGATTTTTTTTCTGTCGGAATTCATCTGGAAATTGAAAGAGCCGGGGCCTGAATAGAGCACTAGGCTAGGGTGCGATGCCAAAATAATCTATGCGTCGCGGCGGAAGGCGCTTGTGATATATGCTCTTACTAGTAACATTTATAATTACATTTTGTTGCACCTTTTTTTCAGATTTGTCTTCTTTCCCCAAATTTCTCAAAATAAAAAAAGAACTTACGAATTACACCATTTTACCACAGTAAACATCAAGCATTTTCCAATACCTTGCAAAGCTGTTTGACATGTTAATCATATGGAATTTGCCGTGCCCGCGGGGTGTACTCGTGTTTTTCGGGCTGCACGCCTGCTCACTTCCTATGATGGAAAAAATTCTGACTTTTTCATTTTTTCAGAATCTCATCCCTGATATATGGATGTTCCGTCCTTGGAGACATCTATAGCCCTGCACATTTTTGTTTGCGCACACACAAAAGTTATCACATTTTACTTATATAGTAAATAAAAGCAAACGATATATAATTTTAAGTAGGCCTTCCGAAAGGAAATTCATGTCTGCACGGTGCAGGCACATACAACGTCGACACAATCCATTCCGCGCCAAGGGCCTGGCATGCTAGTTGTCACTGTGCCTGTGTGGAATCATGGACCGAGTGGCCATGTCCACATGCACATGCCTTGATCAAAATACAAAAATCGCACTGCTCAAGTGTTACAAATATGAGTTTCATCATTTAAAAATGCATGCAAACGGAAAAAAACATACGTCCATAGAAAATTATGGAAGTCCTAAATTTCAGATCCTTTCACATAATGTTTGTTGACATTCACAATGTCGATCATGCATTGCCGAGTAGTTAGGTGTTTGCCTGTCCTGAATGATTTTGCTCATACCCACCGCCAAAACAAGGCACTGGGAATGGCTAATCAGTTTTACAATATTTGGAAGCACAGGCACTGTACATTCACCAAACACGTGTCACGCACACATGGAAGAGTTGACCAAATTCTATCTAATGAGGGGTTGAAGAAATTACGTCATGCATCATAAAGAAATTAGCCATTCCCAGCACCCTATTCGGGCGGTGGGTATGAGCGACTAAATGATACCGTTCATTATTATCGTTATATGGTGGGAATCAGTACATGTCCTAAACAAGATCTTGGAAGCAACAAATTTGTGGATTAGCAATGCTTCGTGTATACTCAATCGCCATGTGAGGGACAAAATATGAAAAGGGGTAATTTTTGATACTTTTTGATGTCAAAATTATTGTTGAGATGCGGTTTTGGTTAAACAAATAGGGCAATATGAAAGTGTTTTTCATGTACGGAAATAACGCTTCGTTTGCACTTTAAGCATGAAACACATTTTAAAATTTGTATTCACGCTATAAAGCAGTGTTAATTTGGGGTGGCCTGCTTTATTCTGGTATGTATGTGTTCGTTTCCGCCGGCCGGCAGCGAATTATTTTTTCCCAAACTACATCCGAATGGATGGTTGAGCGCCCTCTATAATACTTTTAGTATATGTACGCATGCGTTACAGGGCTGGGTATATAATGCAATGAATTCTCAAGTCTTCCGAGCATTCCGCTGGCCTAGTGGATACGGTGCTAGACTATGAGGCAGAAGAATTTTGTTTTCTTATAATTTCCAGCTTTGGAGGATTTTTTTTTAAAGGGGAAAAAAGTCCGGCATTTCATTAAGTTCAAATTCATTTTTTTTCCTAATTCGTGGCTCCGAAGGATTTTTTTAAAAAGGGAAGTCAAGTCCGAAATCTCATAGCGTTAACCCTATTCGGATGTCGTGCATGCAGCGCGTATGTGGCATGTGTAGTGTGTGGTGTGCACGTGCAAGCAAGCGCTGTGTCCAGCATGGGCTCGTGCTTGCGATGCGTGAAATTAATAAGCCTTACGATTCGAGAAATGTCATTTGCGGCTAGTGCTGGGCGATACGATAATAAAATCGCGATGATGCGATACTCGCCGCCCAAAAATCTAAATCGGCTACATGTTTCTTAGAATTGAAAAATCAAGATATCGCCAATATTGTTTTTTAAATCTGTGATTTTTTTTTTTGAACCAATATTTTCTCTTAAAAAATCAGTGATACTTTCTTTTTACCAGCAAATTCGCTAAAATTTATTTCCTTGTAAGCGAGGTTCAAGTCAAAGTGACATCATCCTTCCGAACTTTTTATTTATAGTGTAAATAAGATAATCGACCACTTGGTGGCTTGGTGATTCGTACTGCGGGGGACGTTTTAAGAAAATCACCAAATGACATTGCACAAGCGATCTGATAGTCTACAAAAATGGTGCAATTTCTATTCATGGTAGACAGCTAGAAAATTATCATTTTCACCGCACTTAGACTAAATTATGCCGATTGTATTGCAAAGAAGTTGTTTTTAAAACTTGAACCACTGGTGTTACCCTTTGTGTTACCCCCAGTGTAATTTTCATAAAGTTAACCCTGAAAACTTCTCAAAATGTGGTTTTGTGCAGACTGGGCCATATTTAAATCTATGCAAATTAGTGAGCGTATCCATTTCAACCATTCACTGAGAAATGCTTCTCTCTGCACTTGGGGCTGCTCGCACGCGGTTCGTACCTCCTGCTGATCAGCTCTAAATAAATCAGCTGGTTCACGCGGATTGACTGTTGGTATCTACACAATTCGCTGGTACCCGTCGATAGTCGAGTGGGCGGGAAAATCACCAGAAAAATTAGAGCAAGCAGAACAAATGTGACCCGCTCTGCAAAAAGGGCACATAAGTCGCTGTATGCTTTTACGAGTTATGGGCCGTTCAATGTGAAGAGGGTGGAAAATTCTTCAAACTAGTGATTTTGAAGGGAGGGATTTTTTTGCATCTTTGATACCTATATTATTCTATTTCATAACCAAAATCTTTGATTTCAGTGAATAAAGTTGGAAAAAGAATGTGTTTTTGTTGAGTGCTTCCATCTATTGCTTTGCTTTTTTTTTTTTTTTAAATGGCTTGTTTCTCCTTAAGTCATTTAAAGAAATTCCTGAAAACAAACATGCAAATTTCCAAATATCTCGTGATTGCAAAATGCTACAGACCTCAGACATATACCATATGAAAGCTTATAAAATGGCCTTTCCACCTATATATAAAACACTATTTTCAAATTTTGCAACATAAGTGCCCTTTTTGCAGAGCGGGTCACAAATATAACACAAAGGGGACACATAGCTGATTAAATCAATCTATCGATTGCCGTATTTAACGTCGAGCAAGGAGAATAATTTTTACCCTCCCGTGGCTGAATTAAACGGAAGGATGGATTATTGTATCCTTTGCTTGGAATATTAATGCTCACCTGTTCCGACAAGCTACATGTACATGTACATGTACACACAGTCGTGTATCGACCTCCAAACGCGGACGTCCCATTGTTCCTCTTTTGTTTATACTCCATAGGTTTTGTACACACTTCCAATCGCGGACGTATGCTGGGAATCGCGGACGATATTGTTCTCTGGCATTTTTCGTCCGCGGTTTGAATACACCAACGCGCCCATGTATGCTTACAAAAATCAGTATACTCATTACAATGTCAGTATTCATTCGCCCTGAAAGATTACGCTGTTTCTCAATATTGATGGCTGGCCTAAGAACGGCCTCAAACAATGACTGGCGACAAACACGTCCGGCGATTATGTAGTTATGAACAAACTTTTTATTCATGCTGAAATGTGTTGACTATTTTATCGCCATATCGGCGATATTGCGAGGGAAAAAAAAATCGACTACGAAAAAAGTCAATATCGTCAGCCCCATTTGCGGCTAAGACAAAGACTGTTCAGTGTTCTTCAGACAAGTACGGTAATCTTTTCTTTGTGGTTTTGGAAGTATTGTTCGACATTTTTTTCGCTCTGATTTTCTTAAATGAATAAAATATTGTTGCAGACGGTTTTGAGGTTTTTCAAAAATCAAAACCGGACATGATTGGTTTAATTATAAAACCGAAAAAAAAAGGTTTACCGGTAAACCGCACAACCTTAGGCTGAATTATTGAATGTACTCTGTCTGTGCATGAAAAATGTCAAATTTTGCAAAAAACTTTAACATTTTGTTAATGGAACCCCAAAATGTCTTGAAAAAATACATACTTTGTGGACCAGTTTTTTCCTTCATATGATTGAGCTTTTGAATCTACGGCTAGTTTTAACCAGGTTTTTGCATGGAACAATGGGACGGTGCATGATTTTGTTGCCCGACGATCCTCCAAATAATGTGCTGAAATGGTCAGAACAATGAGTCTTAAAGGGCACTAGCGAGTCACGTCGACGTAGGTTTAGCACTGAGTAATTCAATTTTGTTCAAAGATCAAGTGGTCTTTCTGCTTTTTACATTCTTTCTGTTGTAATTGTTCATTGACACTCAAAAAGTTTAAAAGGATATTGATTGCTGAGAGAAGTCTGTGTCATTTTGTGGTTTTTATGTAGATTGCGTATTGTAAAATAATACAGCAAATTATTTGCCATGAAATAAGAAAAAAAAATGCCTTTTGAGAACTATTTTTTATCAAGTCCCCTCTAGCCCGCTGGTGCCATTTGTCTAAAGGTCGTCGCTGCAGGCAGCAAACAAATCTGAAGTCATAACACGAACTCTCCTTTTGTGTTTAGCACCAGGCACAAAAAGGGATTTGTAGTTAGATTTGTTTGCTGCCCACAGCGACGACTTTTAGACAAATGGCACCAGTGGGCTATGCTGTGCCCTCACAGGTACCAGTTTACTCATGTGTGGAAAGAAGCACTCTATAATAAACTTGTTCAAGGGCAAGGACCATGCCTCCCTGGCCGGGCTGGACTTGCAATCTGTAGTATCTCCCAGGTTATGAGTCCAGTGCACTATATTAATACCTCTGTTTAAAAAAAATAACAGAAAATACAATAAAATCCAATACGAGGAGATGGAAATGCCTACAGCTGAGTAAGTTTGAAAACTTCATTAATTTCCTGTAAATTGTAACATTTTCCATCTTCAAGATGCCTACTAGAGCTGTATGCATCTGTAAGGATAGCAGTGTGAGGATTGTCACGCCAGGCTCTGGTGATGTGCTGACGTCTTTCCTTGCCTCGACCAAGCAAGGAGTCATGGATGCAGCGTATGCTACTGCAGACAGTAAGGATGTTCAAACCTCCCATCAAAATTGATCAGAATCAATTCTCAAATTTTCCTCCAGAATTTTGAATTACTCTTACTTAAAAAAACAAGTTCTCGAGAATGCAAGTTCTGGTTCAGAATTTTAAAATGATCTTCCTTGAAAAGTCTTTCCCGGAGAATTCAGTGTCTAGTGCAATATTTGAAATGGTCCTTCTTGTAAAATGCTTGTCCCTTACTCTGTTGGGGCCATTTGTTAATTGTGACACCCCATGCCAAAGCCAGGCACTTCCCGCCCAAAATCAAAATCGGGTTATTATTTTGGCCCATCAATTAAGGGAGTGCAGGAGCTTAAAAATAAGCGATCACTGGGATCTACATGTGTAGGTGAAGTATTTCTCAAGTTATGGAATGTTTAAGTTAGACAAATATCACATCGGTAATAATGAAATGAAATGAAGTTTAATTATAATTCTATCGAGTCTATCACTAGCACTGAAGGACTTACGTGAGATTGCACCTTTCACCGGAATGTATCGTCACACTTGAGAGCACCTATTGTAGTAAACAATAGAGGCCCCCTATATAAACCACGCACGAGGCACAGGTTCCTCAGTGCATTTTGAGGTGTCTACTGGATTTGCCTTAATTCCTTAGGGATGGGTTTCCCTTACATAATGCATGCATCGTGGCAGTCATACCCTGGGCGGGTACGTAAGTCCTTCAGTGCTACATGTAGTGATAGACTCGATAGAATTATAATTAAACTTCATTTCATTTCATTTCTTTCGTTTAATTAGGAAATTCTACCTCGCTATCACATATAGCACTTCGGTCTTACGTGAGAAGTTAAGAGTACAAGTTGACAGCAAAACAAAGAGCAGACAATGCATGTATAAACATTGCATGGTTTCCCACAACTTGTTAAACTCGACCTGAAAACTTGGAAGGTCATATATAAACCAACATTATGCTGGGTAAAAGGAAGTACATGAAGTACTTTAGTTTAATGAATTTATGCAGAAATCATAATCAGTATGGAAAACAAAATTAGTAATGTGCACATGTTGACACAAGTTCTGCTGAAGCTTCTCAGCAGCAAGGAGCACAGTATGGTTGCTTACTGGTCCAGAGGAAGTCATGGTTAAGTTAATCGTATTGCGCTACTGTGGCGCAGTCCAAAACTGCTGTGGTAAAATTGGAGACCAGGATCGGTTTATTGTAGAACTTTGCAAATGTGGAGAAATTTGTTCAGCCGGCAGTTCGCAGTATGCTTTCTATCGATACTCCCTGCCAATAGGCAGCACTGCATGCTGCTGATCTCGTGCTATGAGCCGAAAATGTACATGTATGGGTGTCTATACCTGCATTCCCAAGAGTGGTTTTTATCCACCTGGAGAAAGTTGTGCGCCGACGTCTTTATGTGGCGGTACATAACTCAAGAAAAGCTTTCTCTTCCTCGTCTGGCATGCGTTCTCTGAAGATATTCTTTTAACAAATTTACAACACAGAGCAAATGGTCTTGGGGATGCTTTTGTAGTACAACATTAATGTTCTGTTTCCCGACCTTTGAGGTTTCGATCAAGTGATCAATGACAAAATATTGAATACAATCGAGGTTGAGTAAAGACAGTGTTTGACAACGTTGCCCCGACACGAGGGCAGTAAGTACAACCATTTTCATAGTAAGTTCTTTAAATGACATTATTATTATGACCCTGATTTTTATGGTAGTCCAAAACTACTTTAACATCCCATGTACATGAGTATTTCGGTGTCAAAGGTCGGATGTTGAATACCCCTGTCATGAATCTCTTGACGAGGGGATGAGATCCAACAGTCATTCCCTCTATGGGGAGTACAACTGCCGATAAGGCACTGCGCAAAGTGTTCATGTTATTGTATCCACTGCCATCGTGAAATTGTTCAGTGAGGCATGGAATTATAGATTGTACAGTTGCTCGAACTGGATCAGTTTTTGTCCTAACACAGAACGAAACCCATTTTTTGAGGGCAGACTAGTAACACTTCCTAGTAGAATCCCTCCATGATGCAATGATGATGTCGGCAGACTTTCTTGAAATGCCTTGCATTCGTAAGGTTTCCCTGACAAGAGACCTAGGCCGCAAGCCTCATCAGTCGATGTTGAAATGGATGGCGTCTATCTGAGGAGGGAAGTGTAAGCAAATCAGGGTTGTTTGGCAAGATAATAGGTAGCCTTATCAGCATCTTAACCCTGCGCTGCACTGCCAACTTCTACTGACGCGGTGACACTGCCTGCTTCCTTTGGGGAACCATGTGCTTGTAGCGTATATGTATATACATGTACCTTCGACCAATCATGGAGGTATTCCTTTTAATACCTCCATGGACCAATGTACATGTACACATGGCGTCCCATGAACTCTTTCACCCCATTTCTGGAGCTGGGTCATTGACATATACTCCAAACCCTGCAACATGACCTCTTGCCATGCCCTTGTGCACCACCATGTCAACAAACTTTTATATCAACTCCACGTACCGTCCCCCCCCCCAAAAAAAAAAATCCCCCCAAAAAACCACATGCCCTCCTAAAGACCTTTGGCCACGACTGGGTGGGCAGACTACAAAGGACTGGCCATCTGGAGCTGGGCTATTGACATATCATTTACATGCCTGTGGTAAAACCCATTGTGAACAACAGTAAGGAGATTTGTGCGCAACCCTATGGGACTTCCCCTGACTCATGCATTTCTATGGCTTACCCTGGCTTGCCCTCCAACCCAGGCCACAAAGTGACTATACAGTGCTTTTCGGCAAGGACCAGGCTAGGCATATCAATGTATGGAGGCGTTTTTTTTTTTTTTATAAGGAAAACAAAAAAAACGGCGTCCCTTGGGGACGCCGCCAGTGCAGCGCAGGGTTAAGCAATTTAGGGAACCACGTTGGTGTATGCCAAGTGGGAAAGATAAGTGGCTATTTTTGATAGCACTCAGTCAATTAAACAGAATGGTGGAAACACATAAAAGTTTGAGCGTGACCAGTCAATGGTGAATGCATCCACATGCGATGCGCCTGGCTCCGGATACCAAGATACAAATGTATTCATCTGAAAATTCGGATCAATCTGTTGGGCCGGAAAAACTTCAGTGATTTTTGCAACAATGCCAGAATCTAATTTCCACTCTAAATCTTCGTGGAAGTGTCTGGAGGCAGAATCGGCAATTGCGTTTTGAATGCCTGGCAAGTGAGACATGGAAAGCCATATCTTTCGGTCCATACACCATAGCCAGATTTTCCTTGCTAATTCATTCAACATTTGTGATTGTGTGCTTCCAAAGTGACAGATATATGCAACTGCTGTTGAATTGTCATGAGGGACACAAATGTCATGAGCCTTTGAAAAGAGGGATTGTAAGGCCAAGTAGCAGGCCTTTAGTTCTAGAAAATTGATGTGGTTCACCGATTCTTCGGAAGACCACCGTCCCCCAAAAGTCTGGTCCCCACAATGGGCTCCCCAGCCTTGACATGAAGCGTCGGTTTCGACAGTAAAATCGGGCATGCGTCTGCGTATTGGGGCAAATGATGTTTGTACTAGTGTAGCTCTGTAATCGCACACGTGTACAGATATAATCATGTGCGCCTCAAAGTTACCGTCATTTTGCACGAGTGCCTGGTTCTTTTCTATCTCTATCGTTCGTCTAAAGAGGGGCCCGTAGGGCACTGCTAATTCACAAGAGATAAGGAGTCCTATGGCTCTCGCTACATCCCGAATTTTAGGATATGGGGAATGTATTAGTTTCAGAATAGAGGTGAAAATTTGCTCCCCTTTTTGTGGTGGGATAGAGACTGTCATATCCACCGAGTTTAGTACGAACCCTAAAACGGTTATATTACGTATGGGTTCTAATACAGACTGGTATGGGCGTGTGTCCTTCCGGCGTTGGAATTGTCCGTAGCCTGGTTTGCTCATGGAGCCTCGGTATCATTGACCGACTCGCTGTCCCAATTTATTAGTTTGCTGTATGTCCTTACATTGTTGAGGATGCAGAGGGGGGCGTTAGCCATGTCCATTAGTGATTGAATTACCTGCACAATAGGCACCACACCAGATAAAAGGGATTGTTGGACCTTTTGCATCTTAATGTCAAAGGAGCGGGTCTTTGGTTTAAGGGTAATCCATACTTTGGGGTTTACTCTGGTGACCCCCAATGCCTCAACATTTGAAGGGCGTTCCAGACTTTCCAGTTTCTCGGTGACTTTGTCATCGGCCAGCTTCTGACGCATCAATTTGGTTAGGAGCCCAGCCAACTTTTCGTTGATTGGGCCCCGGTTGCACTCCCGACTTCGTACTGCTGTTCAAAGTCCTGTAGTACAGCCATGTCAGAATCCCATTGCTCGGCTTGCTGCTTGTTTTGCGGAAGGTCGTCGACGGCCTTGCCAACATTTAGGGTGCCGTCCGATTCGTTGCCAGATGTCGGGTCAGTTCTGACTCGTTTGGGGAGTGGCTCAGATAGAATAAAGTTCTGGATCTGCTTTATTGCAGTAGCCATGGAGGACAGCTGGCCTTGAAGGGTGTCGAACTCCTTGCGAGTGACCGATTCGTTTGATTTGCGTTTAATTTTGTTCGAGGTTTAAATTTTCCCAGATGGTTTATCCAGCGGATTGCCGCTGAAGGAGTTGGAGGGGCTGGACTCATCTGGTTGAGTCGCTTGAGTTGTCTGCTCGTCTGTAGCCCCGGCAAACAGTTCCAAGATATTGACCTGGTCGGTCACCATTAGAGCGATAATACACACGGCGATACACTCCATGTCACAAAAAATGCACTGAGGAACCTGTGCCTTGTGCGTGGTTATATAGGGGACCTCTATTGTTTACTACAATAGGTGCTCTCAAGTGTGACGATACATTCCGGTGAAAGGTGCAATTTCACGTAAGGCCGAAGTGCTATGTGATAGCGAGGTAGAATTCCCTATTCATCAGCAAATTAGTTTAAAAGATTCAACTATTAAGTGGACATTGTAATGCCCTGTTGTCTTTGGTTTCTTCTTCAAGCCTATGGCTGGGTGTGTAAGAAACATTCACCAGCAATAATTATTCACTCGGAAATTAGAGCCTTAGCTTCATTGCTGTATAGACATGTATGAAGTATCAGTGGGATGCATGTTTTTCTTTTTGAAAGTGCTATTTCAGTGTGGTAGTGGCGTATTCATCTTTAAAACCCAGACAAGGTAATGTAAGCAAAGTTATTTTATTTGTTTAGATTTCTTGTTTGTCGTCTGCAAGACCGGTGACATCATCAAAGCAGATACCACAAAGAACCCGGCCAAGGTGTCGCGCATCTGGAAGCACGATGGTCGGGACGAGAAAGAGTACCTGAACACCATCAGCCTGTATGAGTATGTCATTGAGCCAACACAGACACCTGAGTCGCGCTGGAGTAGGACCAAGTCCAGGAATCGCACACTACTGATCGGTGGACGAAGGGATGGGAATATAGCTGTGCTGCATTGGAATACCATGGAAGTCATTTTCAAAGCTGATGTAAATGTTTTCAAAGCTGAGTTATAAGATCTCATTTAATCAACCCAAGCTTCCTAACTATTGTCTCTATTAAGATCTCTCCTTTTCAGAGTCATAATGGCTTGAGTCTGTGACTCTACTTGAGTCAGACTCAAGTTGCAATTTATTGTGATTTGACTCTACTCAAGTCGTCTCACAGTAAATGACTCAATTCATTGCAGCAAATAACTCAGTTAGACTCAAGTGCAAATGCTAAAAGGCTCTACTCATCTCAAGTCTCTGCGGCCATCACTCGAGTCAAAGCACTATATAGACTTGAATCAACAAATACTAACACATGTTCTTTGATAAAATGGAATGTAGAGCAGTTAAATGTACAGTATTGTGTCTGGCAGGTATCATCACGTGTGAAGCAAACCAGACAATTTCTAGTGTAGCAGTCAGTATGACTCCGCAGCAGTATTGCCCAATACTATAATTGCTGTAATGCACAGTCATAACTTAATGTTTGGGTTTGGTTTCCGTGCATGGCATTTCCTATACATATATGCACTAGTGTCCAACTGATGCAAAGGTAAAAACAGCAATATCAATACAGTGCTAATAACACATCTTTTCCTATGTTATAGATTTATACCAATTTTCAGAGCAATTATATTAAGTTCTTGTAACATTGTTCGTCCTTTTCGTGCTGTTCTAGGCTCATGGATTCAAGGGAGTACTAGGACTTAAAGCCAGTCCCAGGAACAACCTTCTGATATCAACAGGGCTCGGTAAGTTTCACTTTTTCATTGCACAATATTTAGTAGCAATATCCCTGGAATTGTCAACCTAATTGTATGCAGATCATTTGTGGGAAGCCAAGAAGAGCAGGTTTTACTAATAAGCAAATATGGACTGTTTACGAGTGATACAGTTAAAACCAGCCTCCCTTGGTGATTCCCGTAGTATTTTATTTTTCCCAAGGCACAGCCATGTTTCGGTTTCAGTTTCAGTTTCAGTTTCTGTGGTGGGAGGAAAACCCTAATTATTTCTGGGGAACCCACACAATCAGGTAGTGACAGAATACCCAATCCACCTGGATGGGAATTGAATTACAGTTACCAGAGGTGGAAGGTGAGAAAAGAACCACTACAACAGCCTGACTGCCCTGTAGTAATTGTATCAATTCCAAACATAAGTTACAGCTTCTTATAGTTTGGTAATAAATTCTGTACCAAGAAAAGGTTGCTTGATATGCATTTTGTAGGTGAAACTGATTTTTCAACATCACTGTAATGGGTGAAGCAACTCAGGGTTTTCACAAACCAGAGATGTGGATTGCGTTTTCAGTCACTGCCTGATTGCGTGGGTTTGCTAGAAATAGTTTTTCACTGGAGTTTTCCTCCCACCACAGAAACTGAAACTTCCTTCTTTGTATACTCCCCAGGGAGCTGAGAAGGTTTCAGGAATGATTGATCTGCCCAATGACCAGGGGTAATAATAACAACTGTAAACACTGTGATGTCGTTGAACTCACAGAAGCGTTCTAAATGCCGGTTATTATTATTATTTGATGAACTTCTTCGTCCGCCATGCATTCCATATGTTAAATTGATGGCACAATGCCCCTCAGTTATAACAATATTGTGCTATGCTGTGTCCTCTTTTCAAGTAAAAAATTAATGATACGTTTTGGATCGCATACTAGTAAGAGCGAAGACTACCGAAAAAGAAAAAAAAACACTAGCTTAACGATCCCTGTTTTTTGCTGGGATCAGTGAACTGTTGCCCGACTAGAGATGTGGGTAGGCCCATATACAGATCGCAATCGGGACTTGTATGCATGCTTTGGAGTTCACTTTTATATGGGTATTTGTCATAAGACCCCACAAAAATTAAAATAGATTTAAAAAGAACTTGAGTTTGTCAATTAATCAAGTAACTGTAACGCTATGGATACCAATTGACAAGATTCCGGCTTTGTTATAGCATAGAGGAGTTTGCCGGGTTTTGGAATGGCACGTCTTGTCTGCGTGCAAGCCGTTGGTATTCATCAGTAGGCTTGTGTCTCATGTTTATTCATTACACCAATTGTTGGGATGACAATCGCTTGTGATCAGCCTTGCTCATTAACTCTAACGGTCCTGAATCCTCCAGTTTCAATATGATTTTCCACACACCCTAGGGAGTTAGGGTTAACTGTGCCTCGCTTGAGCACACACTACATCCAGTCCACAATTTCCCGCCCTCCTTGACAATGATGGACTGATCAGGAAGAACGGGGGAAGAATAGGCAAAAACGATTAGTCAAATTTAAGATCGCGCCTAACTTGGCTGACATACCTAAACAAAAGTTGTTTTGCTAACATGCTGTTTCCATTCCTATGGTAGACAATGTGATCAAGGTTTGGCGAGTATTTCCGTTTGCTGAGGAGTCCTTAGCCCCTTTGATGTCATTCTACTGTGCCCACACCCCACTGCACATGGCTGTCATAAAGACCACTCTGTGCGTAGCTTTCCAGGATGAGTCTTCAGCAACCTACAGTATAGTGCACTACCATCTCAAGAACAAAGGTCAGTCACATGCTCAGTCTCAAGGTGACAAAAAAGTCTGGTATTTTACACATCTTATATACCTTATTGGGGTTATTTCACACTCACCACACCATCATGCAAGCAACTGTTTTGCTAACTTCCTTAAATAGGTAATTCAGTAAAACCAGCCCAAATCACCATTTGGACAGAAATAAAGTGCGTACTGTGACAACATCAGATATGTCACTGCTATTGTGACAGTCAGTCTATCATGGCATCCTGTCCATTTGTCCGTTGTACCTGCCCTGTCATTGTGGCAAATTTTCCATGATTGTTATTTTATCCATGATGGTCAAATATCTACATTTGCCACTCGTCCATTGTGGTCTCCAGTTCATTGCGGTCACACTCCTTTTTTTTTTATAGCTTTTCCGCATATAGTTGCATACGATTTTATAATGATTTTTAAGTTTCCGAACCTTTAAGCCATATCTCATTAACAGAACATGCTAAATTCAAATTTTTTTTGTAATAGAAATTCTGTTTGTTTTGTCATAGATATACATAAACCGTAATTTCCCGAATATAGGCCGCGGCTTATACGTTGATTCTCACGCTGAAAAATGTCCTTGCGGCTTATACTCCGGGCGGCTTATATGGCAACGTTTGAAGAATAAAATCAGTAAATAAAATCAGAATAAAATTCACGACGGCCACTGCCGTCGATGCCCTAAGGCTTAGTTGCCGTGATGCCCCTTGTATAAATGCACTATTCACGGCCAGTTGTGCTGTGCTCCATTAATACTTTGGTCGTTGTGCCCTTCTTGCCGAACCAAGCCCTCAAATTGCTCAATGTTTTTAGTACCAAACTGTTGCCGGATCCTACAAAACGGCGCTTTCCGATCGCGCTGGTAATTGCCCGTGCGCGTGATGAGCGATCGCGCTATAGCCCGCACGGCACGTGCGCCCCATGTAAAAACCTTCACAAAACCTCGATTCCCCAAGCAGACTGGTTCCCGTCCGTGCATTATTTTTCTTCTTTCTCACTGGGGCGGGAACCAGTCACAGCCTAAAAAACAAGCTCTGAATCCGCGGCCGAATCCGCGGCTAGCTTTAGCCAGGTAGCTCTTACTACAGTAACCCGAACCCCCCAAAGCCGGCTAAGCCATGTGTGCGGTTTAGCGATGGTCCAGAGGGAGTAGCGTTGCCTGTTCAACTTAACACAACGAACTCCCACGTGCAAACGATCATGCATAGTGTGCATGTGTGCTGCGATGACTCGGACACGTGGAAACCGAAGCGTTTTCTGTTTGCTATTTATTCGACAATTGTGCCTTGCATCGCTTAATTAATTAAAAAGTTCCAGACGAATTGAACTCGACAAGTCGGCTATTATAAGTGCAAGAATGACATGAATCATGATAACTCATTTCTGCCCCACGGAACCAAACTCATTTTTACTGGGTGACTTGGAAAAGGAGATCGACAACGTTGACGCTTTTTCCGCCAGCGATATAGCGCACGTGATTTCCCGCATGGCCCGTGCGGGGCGTGAACGCAACGTGGCCGGTGAAGATGGCGGCAACGCATCGCACGGTAAAACCACTCATGCCGTCGCGCAGCATGCCCGGCACGGGCCGTGTTTCCTCCATGACTATACGACTTAAAAGTTCAGGCAGTGATGGAAATAAGATGCCTTTTACGTTCGCTCGACCTCACTTGTTGGAAATAAAGGAAACCAATCTAGAGGGACCGAATAGACTTGCAAATGTACCATAAGTACCGTTCACACCTCACAAATCGTGTGGTGCGTCTGTTCGTTTTTGTCTGTTTTATCGTTGTGTAATCCATGTTGTTTATTATTTCACTGGTCAATTGGTGACTGTTGAGCTCAGATTAGTGGTTAAAGTTGTCATTGTCTTTTTTATTCCCCCCGCCCCGTCAAAAAAAAAGAACTGCCGCGCGGCCCACCCAGCCAGGACGCTCATCCAGCCCGTCAAAATTGGTAATTTCGAGGACTTATGAAAGTTTATTGGGCTCCGTGCGCGTCGAATGAGGGCGCTGTCCACAGATACTCGTATACCACCAGTGGGATTGCTTTGTCTGTTTGCCGACTCTCGATAATTGCGTTTTCAATAAGAATATCATAGCGGGAACCAGACACTTAAATTGAAGTCAGGTAAGATGACGTCGATATTGAAACCAAACTCGCCTTTTCTTTCCGCCTATCTCGTTCTTGCGCTGCTTACACTTTAGGATTGCATGTGATTTCGATAGTGGAACCATTTTACATACGAGCGCTATGCAGCACGATGACTTTTGTGGTCGGTTGTCAGCGCCGCGGTGCGGTTTATACGCCGGTGCAGCTAATACACCAACTTTAAATCTTAATTTGTAGATTTTTGCGTGCTGCGGCTTATACTCCGCGCGGCCTATATTCCGGAAATTACGGTAATTGTGAAAAATGTGTGACGTCATGATGACGTCATCAACATCATGATTTTTTGAAACATATAAGGGTAGGTCCGATCGTCATGAAACTTGGTGGATAGGTCAATATTATCACAAGTATGCAAAATTTGAAGTGTTGTCATAAAAAAATAATGCGGGAAAGCTCGGGTTCTACTTATTTTGCTCTGCTACTTTCAACCCTACTGAGTTTCAACTCAGAGCAAGAAACACAACCCCGGTCTAGAGTACGGTTGAGTTCAACCTGGCTTGAAACCATTTTCGGGCTTGGCACAGGCCGATGCAGGGTTGAAATTGTCAGCTGTGAAACTTTGCTTGTTTTCAACTTCACATCAACCCTTAGGTTTTGTCTTGTGTAAAAAAGCCTTTGGATAAGACACCAAAATTTAATAGCCTGTTGCAATAATCCGGTCTTAACAAAGCCTGCAGGAGTAATGATTCATGAAGAATCATTCCATGGTTACAGGCCCTGGCGGTATGATAGCACTTCACAGCTCATTAAACTGAATGCAATGTCCACAAAATCTGTATTTGCAGTACAATTTGATACCATCACAGTTCTCTAAAAGGATTCAGTCTATCCTGGTGTTAACATAATGCTCTCCTATTAAAATCCTCAATAACTAATAATTGGAAAGCCTCTCCAGCAACATGTTTTCGCATGCAAATGAATGAAAAGAAAATCCCAAACGAAGACCATTTTTAGCCAGCCCCATGCAGGTCAGCTATTTCCAGACTGACTAAACACTTGTAGACCATGTCATAGCAGAGATGTAACGTACTGATCACTTGCCAGTAGGATCTTTAAGACCAGCTTATGCACATACATGTAGGCAGCTTTTAGACCTGTTATTGCAATCTGCCGGATCAAAAAATTTGTATATATTTGTAAACCACTGATCCAATTGTGTAATTTTGATTTTGCAGAGAGGAATGATCACAGCCCTGATGAGGACCATATTGACAACATTACAGGCCTGGCCTGCAATCCTCGCATGGGAGTCTTTGCTTCGTCCAGCACAGATGGAACAATTAAGATATGGGATGAGGATAATAAGCTGATCAAGTAAGACAAGGGCTAAAACTGGATGTAGCCTATTGGGTGAACTACCCATCAAAAGAGAGGGGGGGGGGGGGGTCATTTCAGCATTTTTTCTGCGGACCCAAATTCAGACGCCGGCCACGTCTCCAAAAAGGGTGTGGTTGGTTAGTCCTTGATAAGAAGCAAACATAGGCACCTATAGTGGTTTATGCATATGAAATATGAAGTCATTCTGCCCATCTCTTTGGGCAGCAGGAGGGTGCCAAATATGGCAAAAAATTACTTTTTCCATCTGCAATAGGGGTTTGGGGGGCCTATACCTCGTAAAGGAAAAATGATATGTAACTAATATTTTGCGTGTGTTCATGATACATGTACTTGCTGAGGTATTTTTAGAAAAAGTTTTAACCTAATCTGAGTCGGACCCCTGACAACCACTAGGCATGGAATGACCCATAAACAGTCGAGTATGAGCCGAGTACGATAAGAAACAAAAATGCTAAGTTATGTTCTGAACATTATTATAATTTGTACCTGCATCAAGAGTCTAAAAAAAAAGAATTTAGGAGACTGACAATTTCACTTTATTTCTATGTTTTGTATTTACTTTTTACACAACATCATAAATGTATTCAAAAAGTTGTACATCACATGTCATTGAGCCAGAAATTTCTCCTTTTGGGAATTTATCCAACAGCCTAAGAACTGTTTATGTATGTTTACATTGTTCTTTCGAGTCCGAAGATGCAGTATCAAAAGATAAAATAATCGATTGTATTTCCGAGTACGGGTATCGAGTACAGAGTACAAAATGCCAAGTTAGGGTATGAGTCCGAGTACAAAAAGCCGAGTATGTGCTGAGTCCATTTTTGTGTTTTTAAGTACTGAAAATCAAGTTTTGGCCGAGTATTTAGTGGTCCTCGAGTTGTACTCGAGTACAAGTACGAGTACTCCAACACTGGCACAAGCCCAAATTCTTCGCTAACCTGTAAAATATGCAAACCGTTAATGTAGAATTTTCTTCAATTCCTTGCTTACGGTAAGTACAGCCATAAAAGTTGGCGTAGTGCAATTGTAATAAAGTTGTGCTTTATAGGATGAAAGCAAGGCCACTGGGGACCATGATTTGTACCAAATTCATAGCGTACCCAGGATCAGGCTTAATCAATGACCTCTTTGTCCCTTTCCACTAGATCAATTAAACTCAATGCAGAAGCCCTCAGCCTAAACTTCTATAGTCAGAAAGGAGACCTGCTAGTCGGAGTGGGTAACCACATTCATCGGATAGATCATGCCAGCTGTAAGTATTGCACTGCTGTGGCCCTCCTTGCTACCATGCAGATGATTTTTTTAAAAGTTGTCATACATGTATATACATGTGTATATCTTACAATGCATCATAAGATTTTAAAACAAGTTCCATGTACAAATGTATAAGAACAATCTTATCCAAGAAGCATCTTGGGATTGATTTCACTTAACTTGCCATAAGGCACCATGGATTAATACCAATTTGCGTGCGCACGTGTGTGCACATAGTCGTACTTTCCCAATACTTCCGAGGACATTGCTTTGTGTTTCCTATTGTTCCTTTAATATAACCCAACCCCATAGACTATAAGCACATATTTTTACTTATGAGGACCGATTTCAACAAAAGACTGACTTGCGAGTACTGAAAGGTTCCTTTGTATTTTCTTGACAGAAAACCCCGTTAAGAGACAATTTGAATGGTTCGTGTTGTAGCGTTTGTGCAGTATTTTGGCAACACGCCTATTAGCATCCCGATGTAAGACTATCTCACAGACATTATTATCAATGGCTACAGCTCTTCACTGTTGCCTGTCAATGGCCAAATTCGAAGCCTTAGCCACAAAAGACCCGATCCGGGCAACGGCTTAAACTATGCGAGTGCAGCATAACCAGCCTGTGAATAAACCAAACTGATACACCCGCAATACGTCAACATACGTGGTACCAGTGCGTGTGGATGAGTGCTGATGCGTGCCGATGCATTACAGGAGCACAGGCAATGCTCAATCGCTTCTTTATTTGCGCTCTTTATTGATTGGGGATTTAACGATAACAAAGGAATAGGCCTTCAGGCGGGCCAGCGGGCAGGCCAAGACGGACGGATTAAAGTACCAGACGAAGAGGGTGTCATAAAAAGACCAGAGTTCCAAAAAGGGCTAGGTGTGCCACAATTGTGGACTGATGACTCATCTTTTGGTGGCTTTGGGTCGGGATAAACTGGCGATTCAAAGGCTTTTCTAATGTAATAATGATTCTGGCGGGGCTTAGATTTGTTAAGTACATGTAGTCTATGTGGATTTCCTATTTATTTCAAGTTTCCGTGATTTTCATTATAACAAAATTGGACATGACACAACAAATGCGAAAATCTGGTGAAAGACGGCATCATTTATTTCCTCAAATTCAATCTTTTCTGATAGAAAATACATTTTGAAGAAAGTATGCCTACACGTAGATCATTGTTCATGGTTCACCACGCATAAAAACAGCAGTGCTCAATACAAATCTTTGGAAATTCAAAACACAGCCCATGATTATTGTACGTCAAATCGAACGTAAACCAGTTTCAGATTTTTCAAGGCGCAGCTATAGGAATACATGTTATCATTCACTTCCGTCAAGTGGAATGTTTTCGCTGCGTGATTGATGTAAATGTCGCACCTGAAGTTTACTTTCTACGCTCAAGGCAATTTAGGGCAGCAGCAGAGTCCAGACTTAATTGGAAGTTAAGGTCCTATATCTATGCCGGTTTCACACTATGCTCTTACCCGGGTAATTGCCGGGTTAACGAAAAATTTAACCGGGTAATGTGGAGCGTTCCCACTACAATTCTCCGGGTTAGAAATTCTCCGGGTTAACTGCCCCAAAACCCCACTTACCCGGGTAATTTCTAACCCTGCTCGCGAGGTGGGTTAACCCACCAATCTCGGGGTTAACGACGACCTTGAGACGATTCTCCGGGTTACCATCAGTAGTGTGAATGCTCGCCGGGTTTTCTTCTACCCGGGTAGGTGAGTTTGTATATGCCGGCAATCGTGGACCTAGGACAAAAGAATTCGGGCGTAGGCAAAGGGGTCCACATTTGACCTAACGTCCACGATTGAAAATCGTGTACAAAACCAATGGGAGGCCTTCCGAAAAAGTTAGAGTATAAACAAAAGAGGAACAATGGGAGGTCCACGATTGCACCCGTTTACATGACTGAGTGGGTGGGTGGGTGCGTGCGCTTTGTCGTGTTTTATCGGCCAACTTTGCGAAGGTGATGTAATTTATTAGTACGGCCGCTGTGGCTGGTACTTCGCCTTAATACGTTTATTTTTACGTATACTTAATGAAAGGCACCAGTCTTCCGTTGATGATGCCTCGTCTTAATAAGTACATTTTACATACACTTAATGCAAGGCACCAGTCTAGACCGCACAGTTGAAGGATGACTAGACTTGAAATCAAGTCGGTAATTGGTCGGCATTAGTCCGACTGCACCACCGCGTATTATAATACTTACTCCGCACTTTGCAGGGGTTACGTGTAGCGAGCGGTATAATAACAACATGTGGGAACGTTCGTGCAACCTTGGCCCCAAGGTGCGTGTGTGTCGACTGTCCAATTACTGACCATTAAGGAAAGAAGACATGTCGGAACTTCACGAAAGGCGGGCATATTATTGCGTACCGCGCGCGCGCTGGTAAATGCGGCGCCTGCAGACAAAACACGACTGTCTAAACGACTTGTCTTCGAGTCTAAAGGATGACACGTGCACGCTACATGGACCAATGCTGATCTGATTTTTTTTCAATTTGCATTGCATGCTAGCGCCGCTCTCACTTCGCTCTTTTACGCCGACGAAACAATGGCTAGGGCAGAGGTCAAGCAATGCACATTCTCCGGGTTACCATTCGCATAGTGTGAATGCGGCTACAAGTTACCCGGGTGCGCGCTGAAGCGGGTAAGCAGAATTGCAGGGTTAATTTTGTAGTGTGAAACCGATTCTCCGGGTTAGTTTGTACCCGGGTAATGACAACTACCCGGGTAATAAATTACCCGGGTAATAAATTACCCGGGTAAGTTCAGAGTAGTGTGAAACCGGTACTAGAGAACCGTAGATCTGATTGGGTTCAATGTAAGGTATGCAGGTAGACAAGGATGTCTTATAGATGAAAATTGATGTGACGTCATGATGACGTCATGCGATTTTATAGTATTTTTTAGTTTTTGAACCTTTAAGCCATATCTCAACGGAACATGCTAATTTTGAAATTCTTTGTGTAATAGCTTTGTTAGGTCCTACAATCCCTGCCAAAATGCTTGGGCCACGTGTCAATAAACGTACTATCCCCCGCGCCCCCGCTCCCCCGCTCAATGTTGTAACCTCAAGCCGGAGCGCATTCCGCGCAATGAGAGCCAACATTGACAGGGGGGCAGGGGGTCGGGGGCCTAACGAGATTTGGCCAGGATTGTCTGAAATTTTCTCTCAAAAAAACAAACAAAAAGAACATTAGAAAAGACCTAAGTGTGAGAAGCAATGGATGGTCATTGCTTCCCGAGTGAGGAGTAAATAAAAGAAAAGGAAGAAAAAAAAAGAAGTTTTCGGGTTGGATTCGAACCCACGATCGAACCCACAACTTTTGCATTTGAAGGTACGTGTCTAAACCACTAGACCATGTGAGTCACAGATACCAAGAGGCTTAACCGTTCTATTTCCCAACACAGATAGTAGTGCGCATCGTACACGATGTACCATGACGATTAGCCATGCCATTTTGTCAAATAACTTCATAAAAGACATTTTTTGTTCAATGCGAAAAGCGCATTACGCTACACAAACCACCTACAAGCCTCTTCCAATTTTTCAGCCGTCTCATTGCGTAATTTGTAAGAAAATTCAACGGGTAACCCCCGCCACCAAAATAGTAAAGGAGAGTCAGTCATTTCTCTATTATTTTGGTGGCGAGGGTTAACCGTTAAATTTTCCGACAATTCACTGAATAAGGTAGTTGAAAAAATGGAAGAGGCTTGTATGTTGTTTATGTAGCGTAATGCGCTTTTCGCGTAAAAACAAAAATGTCTTTTGTGAAGATATTTGACAAAATGGCATGGTTAATCGTCATGGTACATCGTGTACGTACGATGCGCACCACAAAACAAGTGCTGGCGCAAGCGCATTACAGCCAGGAATCGTCATTCATTAACCCTATCCAGACCGGGCTTAGTTTGGGAGGTACGAAGACCGGAGAGGGGCACATAGTGCCCCCCCCCCCCCCCCCCCCCCCCCCCCCCCCCCCCCCCCTCCGTGTTTTCCCAAGTTCACAACAAATTTTCAGGAAACTATCCACAAATTTTCAGTTTACGAAAGTCGAAATGATGACGTCTACAAATTTTGCAACTGTAGGGAGCTGGGGGCCGTTTTTCAACTTGGTGTGAAAACAATCGTATTTCTACCATAAATAACGTCTTGGTTGTCCAAAATACGTCCAACAAAATTGACAACCTAATTAGTTGGACAAAATCACTAAAATAGCATTCGATGTTTAGACTGGGATGATCGTTGGGGGCGCTGTAATCCGGCAATTCATACTCTTTTGGTGGAAAAGTTGATTTTGCGTGTGTGCACTTACAAGTGAACTTAGATTCCTAAAGTAAAACAATTAAATTCAACACATTACAATATACAACTTTTCGTAAAAGTCATGAAGTTTGGCGAGGATCGAATGCAGCGTTAAAATGTTACGGTGACAAATACATGTACGGTAGGGGGAAAAGTGTGCCCCCCCCCTCCCCGGGTCCTGCTACAGTTTTAAGAGCCAAGAAATGTGTACACGAGTGTAGGAGAATGTCTCCCAACTTTATCTTTTGCGGTAATCATCATCACTGGTATCCTCATCATAATCACCATGAGCACCATCATTTGCCTCATCCCTATTTTATTGTACAAATGTAGGAGAGTGAAAGTGGTTTGATTTACTTCGCTCTGATCTGTCCACTCAACTCTTTATAGATATACTAAGCAAATTTTCAGACAATCCCGGCCAAAATGCTTGGGCCACGTGTCAATAAACGTACTATCCCCCGCGCCACTGCTCCCCCGCTCAATGTTGTAACCTCAAGCTGGAGCGCATTCCGCGCAATGAGAGCCAACATTGACAGGGGGTCGGGGGCCCAACGAGATTTGGCCGGGATTGTAGATATTTGAAAAATAAATGTAAAATATGTGTGACATCATAATGACGTCATGAAAGGCATACTTTCTTGAAAGACATATAAATGTAGGTCCGATTGTCGTGAAACTCTTTGGGTAGGTATAGATTCATAGCTTGCTCTATGGTAGATTTGTCACTAGTAAGCAAAATTCGAAGTGACATCATAAAAAATAATGCGGAAAAGCCCAATGTTCTGTTCATCGAAGAGACATACATGTAGACCTCTAGTTTTGTTTTGTCTTTTTTCAAATTGTTCTTGTTTTCTGCCTGCAGATATGCCAAGAATGTATCTGAGGAAAATGGTCTCCATGGTATTTCATGAGGTCCCCTCAGAGACGCCCATTCCACTAGATGTAGACAGGGTCCGAGCGATGTCACCACACAGCAACAAGAGACTGAGGGCTGCACACTCATCTGTCTTCAAGTAAGACCTCTTACACCACGTTTACACTGAATCTGACCAAAGGGGATCAGGTCCTGAGGGGTAATAAAACCACAGGGAAGCTTAACCGCAAATAAACTGTGCCGCATTTACAATCGATCACGATTCTGCTTCGATCGGCCATTTACAAAGGAAGGAAGGTCATTGTGTGTGCGCAGTAGCCGATCTTGTGGCCATTTTTCGCACGCTATTCAATCGGTATAAAACGTACGTACAAACATATCATTTGTTATGATTTTGTTGCATTTGTCAGTTTTTGTCGCTCTCATTGCGGAATATCAAGATGGATGCTTTCATTACTGCATTAATCATGTCAGATACAAAACGCCAAAATATATTGCAAATCTTACAAGGGATATATAGCCTGAACTAAAGAAACGAATCAGAAACAATGTATTAAAAATAGGTATTAAAAATGGTGTATAATAATTGGAAATTCAGAGCTGTCGAGATGACGACGTCATGCACGTGAAAAGAGAGAGAATGACACGGTTCCAGCGAAGTACCAACCATGCATTTGCAGTGTACATTTGTGCATGGAACACGTGGGGGCCAACGCAGCGTACACATCAATATCTTCAATAAACATTTTTTGTGGACATAATCCACGGCGTTATGCCAGGGCTCGAAATTACCATTGTAGTGCTTGCGCAGCGCAAGTGAAAAATAACCGAGCGCAAGTTATCCTCGACTCAAGCTTGCGTTTTGCGCAAGTTGGAAAAGTACCGGTTTTTGTCTACTGATATTTCACACTAATAACCTGTATGATTTGATTAAAAAATAAGTTTAACAAACATGTTTTACTGTAGCTATTCTGTCTGTCTGTCCTCGGTGTCCCTGCCCAGTAGCTACTCAAGCGCTCGCACAATCCCTGCATGCAGATCGGAAAGAAATCCGTGCAATGTTAATGTACATAGAACGGTGCAGACTGCATGTACATGTACATCATGTACATCGTTGCCTTTTTATGCATGTCTTGCGTTGGGGACCAGACATGCTGCTGGGCGATGTGTAACCTCGCTTCCATTCATACAAGTCAGTCGTTGAATGTATTAACTGAAACCACCAGGTGCGAGCGTGCGTTGCGTGGAGTGGGGATTTTGCACGTAAACGTTGTTGACATCGTTTCGCGCACTGATCGGCTTTTAAATGATGGAGAAGTGAGATATTTTGTGACATTTTTTTCTTGCATTTTGGGGTTTTCGATCATCATGAAATGTTCAGCACCGAAGCAGAAAAGTCTGCTTTCTTTCTTCAGAAGTAAGCGGCCGGCATCCGAAACTGAATCCGCAGCCGCTCTGATTAGACCAGTACAAACACACACTACAAGCACACCTTTATTTCATATGTCATACATACATTGAATTACAAAAATTAGTGCAAGTTAAATTTTGTTAGCGCAAGTTGTTTCAAATGCCAACTTGCGCAAAGCGCAAGTACATTTTTTTGGAATTTTGATGGTTATACAGACCGGATGTGGTTGTGTCAAATTGCGGGGTCTGATCCACCAATTGCATTTACACTGACAAGCATTGCGGAATCAGATCCAGATCGAATCTCTCCCAAAAGGGGATTGAGAAAGGTGGATCAGATCCGGATTAGACCCTGATCCACCTCTCATTTACACTTGACGTCGATCCCGGCCCCTTTGATCCTCATTGCCAGGATGAATCCCCCTTCAATCCCCTTTGCCGGATCCAGTGTAAACAAGGTGTTAGTTTCTGTTTTAACAAGGTGCTTAGACGGGCCATCAGATTACAAACCTTTTGGGCACCGGGCCCGGTATGCAAATTCCCCCCCCCCCCCTCCTCCTCTCCCCCCCCCCCCCCCCCCCCCCCCGATCGGTATTAAGCCATAGGCCACCCGGTTACTCATGTGTGACGAACCGATCGGTCCGAACCAGTGACTCGGGGCCTAAACAAAAGACAGCTTAAGTTGAAGTCTGGCCATTGGTAAAGGATTATTTGGCCAGCTGGGTGAGATAAACTGTGAAGTGGAAAGGAAGACTTTCTTTTTTGCCTGTGGTCGCCAGTGAAAAACGGAAATACTTTGACCAAGTTTTGTTCCTTTTATAACTAAATTACAGTTTGTCAAATCATGGAGGGAGGAAATGGTCGAATGGATATTAAATAGGAGATTCTGCATTTTTTTTACAAGTTGGAGAAAATAAGAAATCATTGCACGTGGTTTCCAACTTTTCACCTCTGAAAAAGTTGCAAAACGCTCGCAATTCATACATGTTTTGTATTTTGATGACAAAGATGGTAAAGTTGTCAAAAACCACTTTAAACAATAAAGCATACCAAAACTTTCATTTTAAGTTTCCAATCGGACTCACGGAATGCAAATGTATGCATTGCCTTGATGGAAAGCTAGCCAAGCACGGACTGGTGGCTGGTACTCAGCTGGGAGCAGGGAGCAGTGATGACGTCTTTTTGCAGTTTGCATCGTACATAACATATTATAGCTATTTGAAAAAGGGACCAGTGATATTATCTTTGGAGAATTCACTGCTCCTCTACGTATTATTGCGGTGTTTATTCTAACTTTGCGGGAGGGCGGGGTTGTGAGGCAACACACGTTTATAAGGATATGAGTTTTTGCTAGGTGTGAGTGGAAACCTGAATTCAATACATGTACATTTACATCCTTTTGGCAATCTCCAAGGTTACCATCGTAATACTGCAGTCAATCTCCATGTGCGGAGCCCTAGAAGAAAGTCCGTAGTGCCGTTTTCCCATAAATTAATTCGTCAAAATTTAAATTCAAAAGAAAATTCAGAACATTGTCAGGAAAAGATTGTCTAAATAATAGGACTTTCGGAAATCATTTTGAAAAAGTCAGAATTCTGATTTAAATCGAAAACTTTCATCTGTGCAAACTCAAAAACACCCTACCACTCGGATCAATGGAAAATAGCAAATTGCCCATGTTGGGAGACGCCGCCCTGGCACCCAACTTGTCATTCCTCTCCAACTTCTGGACTTATTGGGAATGTCGGGAATAGTAACAAAGTAAAATAGGAAAAAAGCCTCTGTTTTTCTTATGAAAACACAATGTAATACACGGGCAATTCTGGAGGGATTGCTTGGTGGCAAACTCTTTAGGCGTTTTCACACTGTGTACGTTCGACCCGTGTCGAAATCTACACGGGTCCAACCCGTGTAGACTTCTTAAAATTTCAACATGGGTCAATTAAATGTGTATGCTGCCTTTTCACACTACTCAACGCAAAACCAGCATTTGCGCTACACGTGTAATGTTTCGACCTGTGTATTATTGTGCGATCGTTTTACACTACACACACTGCCGGCTGTTCTATACAGATCGAATTGGAAAATCCCCCAAACTGCATTGGGGCGCGTCACTCCACTGTCGATCCAGCATTGCAGCGCCTTCAGTTTATCAGATATTCGCGATAAGCCTTATCGCAAAAATACCGCCTGGTTGAGACGTTACAATGTCAAAAGGAATTGTCGGAAGGAAAAAGGCACAAACATTGCTCCATTTTCCTTCCCCCAATCCCCTTTGACCATTGTGATGTCTCAACCTTTATGTATTTAAGTATCTTACGAGAGAAAGGGCCCGTACAGAGCACATACAAAGTCAGAAAATAATGCTACGTCGTCAAAGGTACTTCCGAAGGGTGAAACGTGATTTGATGGCACAATGCCGCAGGTCAAAGGTTTTTGTTCGTTGCTAAATTAACTATAATGTGTGGTGCTGTGCACGCACGCGCACTCTGATCCGCGGTTACACGGGTCGAACTCAACCTAGAGGTGTTCATACTACAAAGTTCAAATATTTTGTTTTAAATTCTAGATGTTCCAGAAAAGAATGATTTTCAGGTCAGAAAAGTAAGGAAAGCATTGGAAAAAATTGTGATTCCTTCCAAAGTTGTAAAATAGTTGACAATTCTTCCTCAAAGTTGTAAGTCTGGAATATCGTGAAGTAATTGAACTGCCAAATAAGCCCCTAGTGCTAAGACAGGTTTAACATTACAACTAATGTTTAATTATTCCTTGGAAAGAGCCTACCAGAGGAAATGAATTAGGGGGAAAATAATTTTTGCACAGAACGTTTATATCATGTTTATTTGTTGCAGGTTTGATCATTTTGTTGATGTACTCACTGAGGAAGAGACTGAAGAACTAACCAAGGAGAAGAAACTAAAGGAAGCAGTAAGTTCCAGAAAGATCCACTTGAATGTCAACCTTTGTGGGTTATTCCAAGAGTATATCAAGGGAATTTGTGGTCCATGACTTTTGGTTAGTTGGCATTGTCACAAGCCTTAGTTTATCAGCAATAATGACGTTCATAAGTGTGAGCTTGAAATTTGCCAGGGTAATACATGTATGTACAAAAAAGGAATATAGTGTATCCACTTTGTATGGTCCTTGCTGGTTATACAGATTGTCTTAGTCATATACCGTTGAAAAAAAATGGAATTTGTCAATAAAACCTGCATGATAAACATGTGGGCAGGGATAGGAATTATAACTCATGAAATGCAGATAAACAAATATGAACAACTCCCAAATGAAATTGGCACCCTTTTCCTAATTTGAAACGTTACATTCAGCAGTGATGTAGTCGAGGCCATCACAAGGCCACACAAGACCCTGCAAGGCCAGCACAAGGCCAGCACAAGACCTTCAGTCTTAATTCAAGTCTCAAGCTATTCAAATGAACTGTAATAAAAGCATTCCTTTGTCATGGTTTATGCCTGTTACTATGCCTGTTGCAAGCTGGCCTTGCGCCTGGCCTTGCGCCTGGCCTTGCGCCTGGCCTTGCGCCTGGCCTTGCGCCTGGCCTTGCGCCTGGCCTTGCGCCTGGCCTTGCGCCTGGCCTTGCGCCTGGCCTTGCGCCTGGCCTTGCGCCTGGCCTTGCGCCTGGCCTTGCGCCTGGCCTTGCGCCTGGCCTTGCACCTGGCCTCGACTACAACACTGACATTTAGTGTAGACAAACTATAGATCAATGAAATAAGGAAGCAACATAAACCAATAGTCTTTTTGATGTACCGAGCCTTGTAATAATTTTACTGGAATGACGATTACTTTGCATGGGTTCAGTCTTTGAGGAAAGCAAATGATACAAATTATAAGCAATCTGCTTAGTTTATTTGCATATAATCCACTGCCATTGCCCACACATTACATGTACGCTTTTGATAAATGCTGCTAGTGTGTGTCCTGTTGACATGTGGACATAGACCAAGACTTCTGTTGCTTATACTTAATACAATTTAACTCAATTTGATTTTAGCCCATTTCACACAAGCGCTGGATACACGGGTCCCGTGCGATGAAATTGCATCGATGTCACCAACGCACGGATTCCGTGCCGTGTGAAAGTGTATCCCTGTCACCAAATCGCTCGGGTCCCGTGCGGTTTGTGACGGGGATTGAGACCTCCTTGAAAAGTTTGCATCGATGCGACATCCGTGCGATGAACACCGAAATTGGTCATGTGAAATGTATCGATGCGATTCTTGCGAGGATACGACGCGTGATATCGCTATTACGCATGCACAGTTTGCTGTTGCTCAGCTACAAAATGGCGGTTCACAAAAACTTACTGATGATGTTACTACTCCTGCATTTGATGAACAAAAAACGCCCAGTAGGGTCACAAAATCGTGATATGACGTCTCGCAGAGAGAGAGATACACACATGTATAAACAAGGGTAATCTGCAACAGGCGAAAAATGTTTCATCGTCGAAGAATACGTGTACATGTTCGTGGTTGCGCTGAAAATGCGCATGTGCATAGCCACATTAGCCTTTTTTGAATGCGTCAGAATTTCGTGGTTGTTTTCATGTTTCGATGTGTTGGTATACCCGTAAAGAATACTGGATGTTAACTGGGAACCAGCAGCACATATCATTGAACGTGCATTGTCCTGGTTGTGGACTGTGGTTTGGCTTCATGGATCTGTTTGCTTATAAATTTTGTATTAAAATGAATGCAGAATGAAAGCACGCGCATTGCGGAAAAATCACTGGTGCGCGGAAATGGCACTGTTAAAAAAAATATTGCAGTACCAGTGAAAAAGAGGTAACTTTTGACCCACTCACGCAAACGCTATGAAACGAGGGACGTTCGCTGCCGGACTGTGTTGTATCGTGGGAAAGCCTGCAAGGAAATCGCAGACATCGCGGGGTGTCAGACAACCGGCGCCAATCGTCGCAGATGTGTGTTTTCAGCGCTTATGTGAAATGGGCTTTTGTCTGACTCTGGAATTTTTACCTATTGTATTTTACTGTAGAATCATTTGATTCATAATTGACCTAGTACAGCGGAATTACAGCATGTGACATACATGTATTGTCCATTCATTTTATAATGAACACGCAAAACACACAGAACACGCAAAATCTTAATCAAACAAAAACTACTGCACAAAATTCCATAGCGTTGCCTAAGAGGTGAGGCTGTTCACCATTGAGCGATATGTCATTTATATACGTTGAAATAATTTTGTCTTCTTCAGGCTTTTACATTACTGGATGCAAGGGATGATGAACTCCGCAAGCTCCGGGATGGCAGCTTTGATGAGCAGCCAAAGAAAAAGGCTACCATCTCAGCTGCCAGGATAAGGAAAGAAGCCTTCCACAGGTACTGGAACATAGTCCATCTGGAGACTGAGCATGAGAAGATCCCACATGAGGACAATTTCAACCCGGATGCAGGGGATGAGGACGAGGAATCCGAGGTATCTTGGAGACCTGAGTGGGAGCCCTCGGGATTCTTCCCACATCCCTCTACCATCCGGCGCCCACCCAAACTTCCCGAGCTCCCCCGGATCTTTGAGACTCAGCTTCGGGAGGAGGACTATGAGGATGGGATCCGGTCTATGCTGGAACGGATTGAGGTGCCCCCCAAGCAGAAAGTGGTTCCACAGCTACCACCGCTTCCCATCAATCCATCAGGATTCATCCCTAACTCTGTCTTGATCCGGCTCCTGTGGCCCCCAGAGGAGACAGAAAAGATGAAGGAGCACTACAAGCCCCCGATGCTGAGTGATGACCAACTGGCGCAGATTGCCTCGAAAAGACAGGTCAGTATAGCAGGCACTAACCTTTCAGTAGATATCAATTTGATTTTCAAACTGTTTTACTACTGGATATGTACATGTATGTGTTGACTGTTACGGAAAAAAAAGTTTTTAGATTTGACTGCAACTTGAACTCTAGACCACTGGACTACGGTTTAAGTGTTCTACCAACGAAGCCATTAAACTCTACTTTTTCTTGGATGGGGAGTAAGGCAGATTGCAACTGGTAATATACTTCTAAAATTATTAAACAAATTTGTTTATTATTGATTTGAGCAGACAGACTGGCTTTCAGGATCAGCTTGTTGTTAGCAAATCCCTAAAAGTTTGCTTCAGTGATAGTACCAACAAAAATGTTGAAACTTAAAAACAAAATAGGTCAAAAACAAATTTTGCATCAATGCACAGTATTTGTCCTTTTTAGCGACATACTGTACAAGGTCAAAAAATAAGATGGACAGATGTAAAGCTTTTTTTAAAATGGGTTTGACTTCGCTGTATACAATGTACATGTACATGTACCTCTTAATAAATGCATTACTTTTCAAAAGTGGTATACCAAATTCCCTGTAAGGAAGTGTCTCACAAGTCAAAATGCTTAGAACCTTCCATTCGGGACACCCACTATTCCCACTGGGAACGCTGCTTGATCCCGAATGGGAACAGTGATCAATCCAGTTTAGAATGCACTGGGAGCACAGTGTTCCCAACAGGGACATTCTAACGAGAACAGGGAAATTCTGAATTTTGAGACGCTCCCTTATAATGCCAAAGATCTGGGGTGAATTTCATGTAGCTGCTAAGCATACAAATGTGCTGAGCTCCAAAAGATTTACTAAGCAACAAAGGTTCCCCGGCCAAATTGCCATTGAGGTGCATTGCCTTGCCTAGGACTACATTCAGGTGATGGGTGCTTAACAAACAGATTTGCTAGTCAAAAATTCTGTGTAGCAGTTCCCTGAAATTGGGCCCTGTTTCCACAACCTAGCTCATACTGCTGTTAACCTCTTGAATACGGACGATGGCCATTGCCACGGTTTGAAAAACCACCTGGTCGGTTGACACCTATAGCCGCATTCCTGCACGTACTCTATCCATTCAGTTTCAGCTATATTCCGGAATAAGGGTATAATGAATAGGAGCTTTTTCAAACAAAGCTTTCATTCACACTCTTTCAGTGTGGTGCCTATTGTTTGCGTTTATGATTGGTTAGCAGTACCCCGTCAATAACAGCCAGAGGCAATGGGTTAACTTGTGGGTACAATGTACTTTTCAAAATCTTTGAATGGTTGGAGATACGATGATTAGCAGTTATTTTGTGTGGAGGGATAAATAGCTCACAGATTCTTAAATTTATTTGTTGTTTTTTTTCCAGATTTTTTTAAAATTTTATATCTGTGTTGCCAGGTAGTGGTTGACTAATTTGTTCTGTTCAACCTAATTTTGTTTTTCTTTCCTTCTTTTTGCCTGGTGCTTGTAACATTTGTACACACACTGCAGCTGAAATCAATGGAAAGCCTAGAGGTGAATAAACTTCTTGATTTGTCTTGTCTTTTAAGCACCTTTTGCTTTTGCTCAGCTTTATCAATTATGGAGACTAATGGCCCCGAAGCATACAGGTTGGAAGACTTTCCTTTTGGAACCACGCTATGTTTTTGGTGGAATGTGGCATTTTTAATATATTAATGTGCAAAACAAAAGCCATGTGCAAAATTTTGAAAGCCATGAGAACCTACAATGTAGGAACATCTTGGTTTTGATAAACACTTTATAATAAAAACAGGAATGTGTGAGATCTGTCTAAAGGTTGGATGTGGCACCTTCATACGCAGTCTTTTCAAAGAATGGAAATGTGACTGGAATGGTGTGAAAACATTGCAATTTGATTTATTCAAGGTTCATTTTCTTCTTGCACTGGAAATGACCTTTCTGAAAAAATAATTAAACTCGTCTGAGTTTTTCAGAAAAGTTTTACAAATTAGATAAAACTGAAAACCCTGTTAGAATAATTTTTCTTTTATTTTGAAGTAAATTATTCGTGTAATATTTCTTTTTTCTGTTTTTCTAATCTGACCTTTGACATTTTGACTTTCAGCGGGTCATGGTTTGGAGTGATGAGGAGGAGGTATATATATCCATGCAGAATTTTGATTTTTAATTTAGATATTTTCAGTGCATGTTGCTTGCTTCACAGTGAATTGTGTATTTGGTGAAGTGCATACTCGAGGCAATTTGACTTGTCTTTGTCTGATCACAAGTTAACTAACAAATAGCCAGTAAGGAGAGATTATTACCATTGCATGGTAGGATGCATTTTTGCAGCTTTTAATAGGCATAGATTACATCTGTCTAAACTTGTGAAACAACAAAGCCCAGTAAATCATAGATAATGCCCAGGAATTATTTGCAGTTCTAGTCAATATTCACTTGATCACTGGCCTTATCATTAGGACAGTGATGTACATACGTGTGTATGTACATGTCCAGTGAACTCAGTGATTAGTAATAACATTGGCATCACTTTTACTAGAGAATCAGTGCTTTGTCATATCATGACATCCGATTGATGGGCTTAATCATTGCTTGATCCATTTCAACTGCCTGATGAGGAGAATGCTTCAGTCATTTTATCGCATTAAACTTGCTCACCAGATATTATTTTGATACATGTTAGTTACTGTTTGGGTGATCATTTTTGTTAGTTTGATGTTTTATTATTCACTGTCTGTTATGGATCACAATTTGGATGTCAATTTTCAGCAAAGAAGTAGACTCTTTAACCCCTTGCCACCGGTGGACACAAATACAATGTACGTGCAGATTGAAATTGCCACCTGGCCGGTTGACGTCTATACACGCCGATTTTTGCATTTTCAATCCATTATTGGGGTATTGTGTACGTTATGCTTGGCTGCACAAGCCTCTTGTTTCCGTTTCGCCTGGCTGCATAACCCGGCCTGGTGCCCCGGCGCCACCCGGTAGCAAGGGGTTAGTAAGAAAGCTCTTTTTTTTGCAAATGGGTCATTCCATGAAGTTGAGACACAATGTGTGACATATTGGTAAAAATTTTAAATTGGTGTGAAATAAATTTGTCACACCACATGTGATTCTATACAATTATTTCATCATAGGTTATATTCATTGTGACATAATATTTAGTTTAGGGTCCTCTCTCTTGAGTTTCACATGAACTCCCATAGACTTACTATGGATAAATCAACGATGTAATAAGGGACTCGGTGTCCCGGTTACATCTTAGTTTATGTTGCTCATAATTCATAAATAATCATGTTAAAGCATCCAAATCTGTAAGTGGTAGTTAGAAAATGTTATCCTTTTACATACCCCTCAAATACAGTTGGCTAAAACATTTGATGTAATAATTGATTTGGCAAGCCTGCAAGGATGTAACATGGGACACCACTCCATCAAGGGTGGAAAACTAACACATGACACCAATTTAGGGGGTCTTTTTTATGTTTTTAAAAAGAGGTACTCCAAGTCTTTGTTATCATGTTGCATGGACATTTCACATACTGCTTACAGATAAATTATGGAAGAAAGTTCCCAAAATTGCTAGGATGTAACGTGGGACACCACCGTTACATCCGAGTCCATTTTGCCCTAATTTTGAAAAGGCAGTCCAATATATTGACTCTACAAGTTAATTTTATTAAAACGGTAATCACACAAAAGAAAAGAAATTTAATTCAGACTTCATTTGATGAAAAGTAAGAAAGCTAGACATGCAAGCAGGATGTAACAAAATTTAACAGAGTGGGACACCATCCGTTACCTCTCTAACCACAGATTTGTTAGCCATATAACAGAAAAGATGTAAGAGATACTGAAAATATGATTTGTTGTTAAGTTACATGCAGTTTTTGCTAACTGCTCATGTAAAAGAAAAGAAAATACTTAATTTTTTTAACCTCTGAACCCTATTTGTATTTTGTAAGTTTTTATGTCACAAAATTACCCCATAATTTAGCCCGGGACACCATCACACTTGGTGACAAAACATAAATATATCTCAAATAATGCCCTCATGTTTTGTATCATTCGAAAGCCTTCCTTTTACTCTTCAAGTTCATACCATAATCACCATTAAAGTCAGTTTAGTTTAAACAAGAAAAACAATTACATTTATCAAAGAATGCCAAAATGTGTGTGTGTCTCAATTTCATGGAATAACCCAAATACATGTACATGTACCTTCCAAATTTTTTTTTTTAATACTTACATGTACATGTACATGTATCAGACTTGTGTGTCTGAATCTTTTCCTTTAAGTGTTACAATTTTGCTTGCTTTTAAAAAAATATTCCTTCTTTTTGCACATTTCCCATCACTAAAACTGCTGCACACTATTGATAACAGTTATTAACCCTAACATATTAATCAAAACAGTGCCTCTTTCAAATATAGTGTAGTTTGCCTACCTTTTCACATTAATGTTGCTGTTGCTAAAAAAATGCTTTGTTTTAATGCTTGCTTGCCACCCCAGGAGTTACAGGTACCTGTACCATCTGCAGAGCAAACTCCGGTAATTGCAATGAAAATTATTGTTCCTGATGTAGGGTTTTTACCACACAGGTTCTTATGAAATTATCTAAATAGAAAATGTGGGATTTGTCAACAATATTTTCAGTTTCTACTGCATGCACCAATCAGGGATGGGATTTTTTCAGCACACGATTCCAGCAACATTTCTCTGTTAGAACGTTCAACATTTGCTTCATTTTCATTTGTGATATAATATTTAAAGACAGTTTTATGAAAACCATGAAACCATTCTTTTTTGCAAGAATACCATTTCCACTAAAGTACATGTATTCCTGTTTTGTTGGTGAAAAAAAAACATCTGCTATTTTCTCTATGGCCTGCCATTATTTCTAGCTTATTAATGCATGAGCTGCAAGCACCTAATTCTTGAAATTGTGAAATATCCCTAAAGAGCCTGGAATTTAAAGGTCACACGGTGGGCTTCCAGAGACCTCTTGCGGCCCGCCAATGGGCAATTTACACTGGGTTGCATGCCCTTTCTATTTCTGTAATTTTTGGCAGAATGATTACCCACCCCAAGATATATGCACGCTAGAATTTTGTCTTCAAAATCTTTAACTTGTCTTAAGTAAAAGTGAGGGAAAATATGTAGCTAAGCATATGTACATGTATGTAGCTAAGCCACTGCCTTTCACATCCGGTATTTTTGTTCCCCGGTTCCCTTGTTCGTTGACGCTTGTTTTCACATCGCGTACTTGCGTGAGAATGAAATCTGCGAAGATTTACATGTACCTACATGTACATGTACAACTGATGGATTCTACAATGTAAATTAATCCGGGCTGGCTTGAGCATCCAGCTTACATCAGCCTCACCAACTGTCCTTATCAGCGGTCACATTAGATTTTTTTCAAAAATGCTAATGAGTCCTGTCGGTTTATTCTAAAAAAATTAACCGTTAAAGAAATGTTAGCAATCTATTTAACTTACAAGTACCTAATGATTGCCATTAAAATTATTTCATAAATTTTCTTCTTAGTATTAGTACACTGTATTTCACTATTCCATGTGTATTTTAGATTTGAGAGGTCAATTTTTGACACAAATTTCTCTTTCACATCAGGCGATTTATCAGTTTCCATAAATTGATATGCTAGTAATAATTTTACAAAGGCCTTTTCGGGGATTATTTTTTAAGAAATAATTGCAAATTTTACAATTTTTGCATGTTAATTTTCCTATTCAAGGTCTCCGGATGCGCGCCAACAGGGGTGAACTTTCAGGCTCTATTGCATTTGATTGTATACTGATCTGCAGTGAATAAATGCTTTGTTTATATTGTAATGAGCATTTTCCAGTAATGTATATTGTCAGTGTGGTTTTGTGTATATTTCAGCATATACAGTCAAAAAAAGAATTGAACCCAAATATTTCCCTATACAAAATGTATTTAGTTAACAAGTGCTGCAAATATTCCTTTTTTTAATTTGATAGCTTTTGTACTCAATAAAAGCGTTTGTCTTATGATTTTATACTTACATTGTACATGTATGCTCCTAAAAATCACTCATGCAAAATATTGTAACAAATTAGGGGGAAACTACAATGCATTAGTTTTTTTTATTTTTGTACTAACCCTGCCTGTTCTAGAAGCATTGATACCAGCTGTCACAATACCATGTTAATTATGTTGGCGACATGGACAGTATTTTTTTGTAACTAGTGTGTCAACGAAAGAATAGTCAACACAAATTGCATCAAATTTCCTTGCCTATCCTTGCAGTTGTAAATGTTTCACAGCAAAATGCATGCATTCTTAGACAGTGGCATCTAACTTCAATCAGAAATCAATATAATCTCTTAATAGAATGCAACTTTAAATCATTCTTCAGGATAAGGAAAGGACACCAATCTTCTCTCCAGAGCCGGAGGACACTGGCACCCCAAAGGCCTCCCTCCTAGACAAATTCAACATTGACGTTTCCCCCACGCCAAAAGACATCCCTGACCAGGAGCCCACACCCACCCCTCCCCATACGCCCATCCCGGAGCCCATACCCAAGACACCCAAGGAACCCAAGGAGACCCCTAAGCCACCCCAGAGACCCAAGGTGCAGAAGCTGCCCAAGCCGGTGGTGAAGGTACAAGTCACCCCAAAACCAGCCTCGCCCAGTCCACCTCCACCGCCTACTCCCTCGCCTCCCAGGCCACCCACACCGCTGCCCTCCTTCATCTCACAGTTCAAAGGGGCTGAGTGGTTTGAGGAGTACTTCTCCAATGCAACCAATAAGGTGAGAATATTAAGTTCTCACTCTTCCTTCTCCATGTCTCCTCCTACTTCTGTTCACGTATGTTGACGTATATTGCGGGTGTATCCGTTTAGTTTATTCACAGGCTGGTATGCTGCACTCGCATAGTTTAAGCCATTGCCTGGATTGGGTCTTTTGTGGCTACGGCTTCGAATTTGGCCATTGACAGGCTAAGGTAAAGAGCCGTAGCCATTGATAATAATGTCTGTGAGATAGTCTTACATCGGGATGCTGTTAGGCGTGTTGCCAAAATACTGCACAAACGCTATAACAAAACAAACTAGTCAAATTGTCTCTTATCAGGGTTTTCTGTCAGATGTACCCCAGAAATATATGTGCACAAGAAGTATCCCAAGATACACATTATACAATCGGGCGTGCAAAGTTTTTTTTTTAAGTAATATTTATTGATTTCTTTGTAACATTGTCAGGTAAAGTCGTAAGTAGATAGTATCGATTCTTAGCATATCTATATAGTGATCGGTGTCGATATGATTAAAAGCTATTGAATTATGCACTATCGAAAATCACCGGGATCGCTGGTTCAGTTAATCAGTTGCTGCTACAGAATGGAAGCACAGCTTACACCGGGTTTGAACTCGTGAATCTGACCAAAAAAACCTTTGCACACTAGTAATCACCAGAAAGGTTTCAAGTTGGTCGTTGGATTCGCATTCTTGTAAAACCCCGCTTCCAAATTCTCCTGAAAACTATGACAGCAACAGAGGAAATCAACGAATATCACTGCTTGTAAAAGGCTACTATGCAAATCAATTTCGCAACGCCATTATACCTATTCAAACGCAAATAAGCACCTCATTGCTTAAAAAAAATCTGATCTGACGTCACTTGTACAACACAAAGGGTAAACTGTAGATCTGCACAATGAGCAAAACTAAGTTTAATAACGGAGGAAACATACGTGTGTTATATACCTGTTTTCGTAAGAATTTGAAATGAATGCTGCTATCAACAGCTAATTTAACACATTTCAGATTTTGAGGTTTGTAGTCGAGACCCGACTGTCTGATACTGAGACCTTCAGAACGAGACCCAGATCTTAAGAGTGACAAAAATGAGTCACATGTGTGAAACAACTTTTACTTACTTAGAAACAAACTGAAAATGTGCACATTTCAAGTTTCTTCTTAACACGTTGACTGCCGACTACTAGTATATTCGTAGTGACGGGTGTACCGCATTCTGCCACTACGAATATACTCGTAGTGAACCAAACGCTATTGTTATGGTAATTGAATACTCTGGCATCACCGAAGACGCATCAAATACGCTGCTGGCAGTATGAGTACATCAATGTATGGAATGGTTGTGATCGATAGACAGCTTGAAAGCAAAGAACATCAGTATGGACGCATGCGCTGTACAGATTGCACAATGGCAATGTGGTGGCGCCCTATAAATTATGGCTGGCAGTCAACGTGTTAAGAGCTTTTGAATCAGTGAACTCTTTGTGGCCCTAGGTATGATAAAAGCACCTTTGCTAAACATCTTGAACTATCTGTTAATAAAACTCAACTGAGTCTTCCTCATACATGTACATGTATAATGTATTTAATGACAGTTAGCCTTGAGCAATTGGATGTCCATTCACAAGTACTTGTACATGTTTGTAGCTCCTGATTCTTGTCATACATGTACTCCTGATGCATTTTAAAAGCACTTTAGGTTGCGGTTGACATGTTTGGATAAGGCAGAAAAAGAATAAGGTTGTCCACTTGATGTACTGCAAGTTTTGATGGCAAATTTCCAAATTGTTATCACTACATGTACAAATGCTCCCAAATGAATGCATTTTAATATTAGTAAATACACTGACCTACAATGTCCGAGACTGAAACCAAGACCATAGGGTAGGGACCGTCGATATATCGATATTACTCGATTAATCGATGTTGCTTTGATATCGATATCACAGATAGCATTTTAAAAAATATATAGAAAAATTGATATTGAGGACTGATATCAAAAGTAGCGAAATGGTGTGTCAGATCATCGTCAAAATAAAGCTCCAATTGGTGGTCTTACATTTGCTGTAAAATAAATACAACTTGGCGGCAAATTGTGCCTGTGACTAGGAACAAAAAAATAATATTGCGACATGCCAAGCGATGATGTTTTTGTGCTCTATGTTCTCTTTGCGAATTCCAGCTTATCTCCCTTATCATCAGTGTAAAAACCTCCAAAGAAACTGCCCCAAAAGATGTTCGGGAGGCTCAAACTCCCATTGCTGAGATTGGTTAAAAATGAACATTTGAAAAATTTGCTCCAGATAAAGCTGATGGGTGACAAAGACATTGAGAATTAAGAATTAAGATTTTCAATTTTTTTTATTTGTAGAAGTTCCATTGTCTGTTACTTCCCCACATTCTCTCGCTGGTAATCCCCGGCGCTGTGACTGGTTTAAATTAAACTTGAGGGATGCGATTCGGAGAGCGGTATTTAAGATTGTTTAAGATTTAAATACTTTTGGTTTGAAGGGCCGTAAAGATTCACCAATGCATCGATTATGAAAGGCCACGATACAGCATCATGATACAGAACTGCATATCCCAATACACAGATGCTGCTGAATGTGTGATAAAATATATGTGTGATTAATGTATGCAAAAAAGTTAAAGACAAACATGACAAAAAGCAGCTCATGATGATATTTCGGGTGTAAGGCTTTATATCAATTGCTGCCCAACCCTTTCGCCCATCCTTAGGCAAAAATCAGTTTGGAGGGATAAAAAAACACCATTGCATTCACGGACATGTAAGCCTACCATTCACTGCTACATGTACATGTACCAGACAGATCATGACAATGACATTACGATCATACATCGGGCATTTTCCGACCACGTATTATATTTGTCCGACCGAATACCAAAAACGGATGTGCTCGGACAAGCCGATGGATACATGAATAAGAGAAACCAGTCAAGTTGTCTATTGACATACGAACATACATGTATGTTGTAAATGTTACATGTATATTTGCGGTTCCAACAACTAGTTCTGTTTCGAGCGAATCCTGTGTGTAAAATTGTTTAGCTGGCTAAACCCAATCCACAATCAGTATACATGTACATGTACATGTAGCTCCAGCTCCTAGACTAGACTAGTCAAGACTAGATGTGCCCACGTGTGTGCAATATGCATCATGCTTGTGTCGTTATCAGCCAATAAAAAATGTAGTAGACGCATTACATCTCACAACGGGTTACATCATTGACCTAATATGGAACTTAAGGGCGTGGTTATACTAGATGATTGGCACGCATAATGCAGCAACTGCAAATGTAGTGAGAATTTAATATAATCATGAACACTTGAACACTGTACCCTGCATACACAGTTGATTGTTACTAAATTCTACCCACGAGTTGTGCTTACATATTTGTCTAGGAATTGGTAATATTATTTGCGGCATATTAAAAGTTGAAAAATCAACTTATCGGAACTTGTTCAACTTTTGCAAATTTGCAGTGCGAAAACTTGCCCTGACATCACAAATTCACTTAAATTGACAGGAAAAATATCCCTCGTACCCAACTCGGATCTATAGAAAGTTATGTTCTGGTCAGCACCCGGCACATCTATATTTTTGGACGAGCTACAACAGCAGTGGATTAATCCATAAACCGCTGAATCAAGCACCGTCTTTTAATAGTCTTTAACTTGTACATGGGTATAATCCATAGGGTACCGAGACAAAGACTGAGACCAGGGTCTGTCCACACTAACGGTTACAACTGATAACTTTGTGGGTGAGACATGGGAGGTGGATTTCAAATCGGGTTTTTTGCTACAAATAATAGGATAATGTTCATAACATGGACAGACATTCTTGAATCATACAGGTATATTCTTGTTATAATTAATCCAGCCCTTGTTCCATTTATATTACATGTACTTGTTCAATGTAGAATTGTTATTATCACTCAAACTAAAGTAACCTACATTGTATTTATTATTTATGAAATCAGGATGCGACTTGAACAACATTCATAACATGGACAGAATTTTGTGACATGTCTGTCCCTGTTATGAACATGAAGTCTTGAAGCTAGATGTAGGGGAGATGGGGGTAAGTTAGAACACTGGGTAAGTTGAAACATTGAAATTTTTTCCACAGCTACATGTAGCTATGGAAAAAAATCTCAATGTTTCAACTTACCTAGTGTTCCAACTAACCCCAATCTCCCCTACACCCTGTACTTTAAAAATAACTTTAGGTTTAACCTAAGATTGGCCAGTGGCAATCACTCAATGGATAGCTTTACATTAGGAACAAAATGTAAGATAATTCATGTATTTCACTACTACTTCCCAACACTCTAAAATAGAATGTCTGTCCATCTTATGAACATTAAATCTTGAGGATAATCTTCTCTAATTCCTCCAAACCTGAGAAATTTATCAAACGTTTTGGTGGGCAATGTTCTTACTAGGATATTAGATGTAGAAAGAGGGGAAAACATGGCAAATGACTTCATGTATGGTCTCCTGTCCCTGGTTCCCTCTAAATGTCACACTTTTGTAGCCGTTAGTGTGGAAAGATCCACCAACAAAAACCAGTCTTGACACCAAGACAGGCACAGACCAGTCTTGATACCTACAATACTTTAGGCATAAAGTTGTCCTGTGGCTGAGGCTAATTACATGTCCATTGGTGCATAGGGGCCCACCTTACAGCAAGCAAAAACTTTACTAAAATATAAACAGAACAATTTAATAACATGCTATGGCTTTTTCTTGCAGACATTCCCTAAACCCTGGACTGTTACAGGCTTTGTGGCCATGCTCCTGCGCCTGCTCAAGATTGCCGATTACGCCATGAAGATGCCCATCCTGGAAGCTATCATCATGCTACACCAGCAAGACTCCTTGCTCAACACCAAGGTGGTGCTGGACACGCTGATGGGAGTACTGAACAAGAGCAGCCCCCCAATGTGCCAGGACAAGGACCAGAAGGTTTGTAGCTTAAAGGGTGGGTGCAATGGAATTTGTATTGTGTATATCGATGAAATAAAGTTTTTGAAACACAACTGTGTGTTGTTTGTATTTTATATTTCGCGTAAGCATTTAAATAAAAAAAAATTTACCACCCATCAAGTGGTAACGGCGCTGTGACGTCATCCCGGGAACCCGGCTGGCTGGTGGCTGGTCGGCCATGACTCGACATGTGCATGTACATGTACATGTACATATAGTACAGTGTACACCGAGCGTGCGTTGCATTGACATGCACGTGGAAAGCTTTCAGTGTTTTGCAAATGTTTTTCGTCGATAATACCGCGTTGTTACATGTGTTGCTGCTGGATTCAGCAACACCACTAAGGATGGTGTCAGTCTTCCCCTCTTTCCAGTAGAACCGAAATACCGTTGTACATGTATTTGGACTCAGAAAGTGTTATTTAGCCTACCAATCATTGTTTTCAAGTCGTTCACCGCATTCCGTATCGGAGTCCGATTCGTAGTCTGCAGTATTTTCGCCGTTACTCTCGCCTTCTGGCTCATACATGTACGGACGAGCTCCAAGTTCCTCCTCTTCCTCGCCCCAATAATGTTCCGAAGAATTGTCTAAAATCGACACTTGATTGTCAGATTCAGATCCAAAAGATTCTGTTTGTATATTTTAACGCGACAAGTAATGTTTCCCTGGTCCCTTTATCCAAAGCTATTTAATCGCGCGTGGCTGGTTCCCTCAACAACGGCATACATCCTCACACGTGCAGATGTGATCAAACTACTCTCGCTGAGTTTCCGTGTTCCCGAGATGACGTCACGCTGTTAGGGGCGTGGAAACAATAGAGAAAGGGGGAACTTTATTCCGGGAAAATTAAACACCAAAAATGGGCAGAAATACGGAGAACACATTTTAATCACATTTCCTATTGTAAAAGAGTTATACAAAACAAAATAATAAATTGTTTGTACAATTTCATTGCACCCACGCTTTATTTTCCTTCAAGTCATCGTTGACACCACAAAGTTGCACTCTGTGTGTTATGTTTATGTCTCAAATTCATTTTTCCCAATAATATTGCTGTATTTTGTATATCTTTGTATAAACCAAATTGGCCATACTAATTAGTATTATCAGCTTTACACCGCTTATTTGATATTTCCCATTTTCACAAAGTAACCACTTGAGCCATTTTCGAATAGTAAATCGTAGGGGTGTGCATCAGAACCAGGTACCTGAGTACCCGACCATTCGTGTCAGGAACCGGTTCCAGATTATGGAATCGAGTACCCGTACAACTTTACATTATCGCATAGTAACTTCCCAGACAATGAAAAAGGAAAGGTTTGAATGTTATTTGTTGGGAATTTTCAAAATTAAAACCCTACTACATGGGAAACCAGCACAGATTTAACATTTATGACGCTCACGAAAGTTGACAATAAAGGGAATTTACCGGTCGTGGTTTTTGTAGTCTGGGCATGGATAAGAGCCTAGACGAGACCTTATTTCACAATAAAGCTTCCGGACAACCGTATTTTGTGATATGCCGGCGCATGCACGTGCCGGGCTGCGGCAGACACAAAAGGTGGAGAAGTGATCATTACTGGACAGGCATGAGATTTTTCTGACCTTTGTCTGAAGTCAAACTTTTTGAATCTCAGAGAAAGACGTTATTACAACTTCAGGGATTGGACGTTTTGGGTTTGGTTTCTTTAACGGGTACCCAGGTACCCATATTTTTTCTTTTACTACCTGTAAAAATGCACACCCCCAGTATATCGCATGAACACAGTTTGAGGCACATGGCAAAATTCACAAAGTAACCACTATATTTTAAAAAAATGTATTTTTTCAGCTTTTGTCAAGAATGTAAATATTTTTTTTGCATAAGTGTGCTACTTTGTGAAACAGGAAAATTTGCCATTTACATGAAATTATGCAGCTTTTTTCTCGTACCTGCATAACCAATTTTTTTGTCACAAACATTTACTTCAATCAAGAACTTTGTTTTATTGATAGATTTAAGTGATTGATTGAATTGATTGATTGAATGATTATTGATTATTGATTGGTTGATTTATTAATTGATTCGGTACTGATTTATTTTGTCCTTTTGATATTCTGGACTTTTTATTAGGAGTTGCTCTCATCAGGAAATGACAAACTCCTTGAAAAATTGACTGTGAAGTCACGAATGGAGAAAAAAACAAGTTTAATGTATTCTTTTCTTCATTTATGGTCCACCAGGGATTCATCCTAATGTCTCTGAAGGCTCTACAGACCATGAGTAACCCTGATGCTGAGATGATAGTGGAACTCATTGTCCAGTTTCTGGATGGTGATAAAGAAGTCAGGTTGGTTCTCCTCTGCAATCGGCTTTCAATGAGCAGGGATGAGATTCTTCCGACTTTTGGCGGAATTCCAACTTTAGGACTTTGAAAATCCGACTTTGAATTTTAGTTCCGACATTTTAGAATCTCCGACCTTGACAAGTTGACTTTTGAAGTTCCGACCTTTTACTTTCCAACAGTTTTGAAATGAAATGAAACAGTTTTTGCTTACTATTTTGCCTCGTGTCACGCCTTTCTTTAATTGTAATAATGCTTCGCGAACGAGAATGTCTATCCCCTGAACCAGGACCAAGTTCGATCAGCAACTATTTACCAAAGTAACTGGTCGAATTTGCCTGGTACCCAGGTTATATTTTGTGCATAGGTTACCAGACAAAATCGACCAGTTGTTGTTCGCTGATCGAACTTTGTGCAGGCTGCCATTGAGAGACAGAATAAAACAACGAATTCTATTGGCTCTTGCCGAAACAAAGTGGGATACCTCGCGCATATTGACCATTGACAATCACTGTGTGAAGTGCATTCGTGTTAGGTCAACGATGTAACTATCGGTCTTACAACTGCTCTGATTGGCATGTTTTTGTGGCTATTTCCGCTTTCAACCAATGACCGAGTACGGACCATGCGCCGCGCGCGCTGCAACGCACGTGCAATGATCTGGTACGTGCACGCCTGCGGTACTTGTTCGGTACATGTACATGTACTTGTACTTGTCCTGAGATTTCCCCACCAGCTTTCGAATTTCCAGATTGTTGGTTTGCATCGTGTCTTGTCGTAAAGACATCGTTTAGTCGGAAAGCAGAGGGACTGATAAAGGAGATCGATAAAGGAATTTTAAAAATACCTTCCGGTGGGAATGGGTTGAATCGAATCTGGAACCTTTGTGGAGGATTTTTTCTGTCGGAATTCATCCGGAAATTGAAAGAGCCGGGGCCCGGATAAAGCACTAGGCTAGGGTGCGATGCCGAAATAAACTATGCGTCGCGGTGGAAGGCGCTTTGATACGCTCTTACTGGTAAAATGTATAATTAAATTTTGTTGCACTTTTTGGTCAGATTTTTCTTCTTTTTCCCAAAACTTCTCAAAATATAAAATACTTACGAATGATATCATTTTACCATAGAAAACGTCAAGCATTTTCCAATACCTTGCAGTGCTGTTTGACATGTTAATCGTGTGGACTTTGCCGTGCCCGCGTGCTGCGCACGTGTTTTTCGCGCTGCACGCGTGCTCACTTCCCATGACGGAAAAATATCTGACTTTTTCATTTTTTTCAGAATCTCATCCCTGAATGAGTCTTTCACCTAGTGGCTCTGGTTCAAGTTCCAACTGAGGTTATCATGTCAATTGGGTCTTCAAAATCCTACTTTTTTGCTTGTATTTCCATAAGAATAACTATCTTGAATATTTCCTCCGCCGCTAGAACTGCATTTTCATTCTGGTTCTTTGCACAATGATTTGAGGAATGATTTGGTTTGACATTTTTCTTAAAATAATTTGTTATAAAGTGAAAATAAAAAGTGGAAAATTTAATGCAACCCTGTTTGAATGTAACCCTGAGAGTTGGTTTGTTTTTTTCAAAAATATGTCCAACAGTTACAAATGTTTCGCAACTTCTCCAAAAAAACATTTTTGTAGGACAACTACATGTAATTGACCCAAGGTTGTAACAGTGGCCAAAGAGATAACTTTGATCTTTGTGGTTTTGTGTGCAGAGAATTGGTGCATGATATCTTCTTAGTGCTTGGACTGCAGGACATGCACAACTACTTCTTCAGGGAGCTAGATAATTGGGATGTGTGGAGCATTGATGAGGAGAACCGCAAGAAGGAGCTGAATGCTATGGCTAGACGCTGGCTGGAGAAATGGCACACACTCTTCAAGGTTAGCAAGACTTGTTTTTCCCCCCAACAAACTCTTGGAACACTGAACATACTGAGACTGCACAATTTCATTGAAGTTCTCTTTTATAGCACGAGTACAAACTAGGGCTGACGATATTGATTTTTTTTCGTAGTCGATTTTTTTATTTTACCTCGCGATATCGCCGAGATTTCAGCATGATTGAAATGTCGCAAAAGTTTGTTCATAACTACATAATCGCCGGACGTGTTTGTCGCCAGTCATTGTTTGTCGCCAGTCATTGTTTGAGGCCGTTCTTAGGCCAGCCATCAATATTGAGAAACAGCGTATAGTCTAAGCTTAGTCTGCGGATATCTTGATCAAAGCCTTTTCCTTGTTACGGCCACCAGCCAGAGCCATTTCCCTATACACTCCAGACTATTGTTACCCAACATATCCCCCTAGATTTCTTAAAAGAATTCCTGAGATTTCGGGAACACAATGACCGACACAAGGGGGAGAGGGGGGTTTCCCTTGCCCACATATCGTGCTTCAAATAGCCAGAGCTGGGCTGGCTAATTTGCATGTGAATGAAATTACTTATTACAATGAAGTGCGGAGTACGCTGATGATTGTATACTTTAGATATTTAGAATGTTTTAATAGATTTTGCATCTTATCGCAGATTTACTGACAGCTTGTCCACTATTATAAACTTAGACTTTAAACCGAAAAAAATGTTTTAATCCCTATTTATATTTTTTCTGCGAGTTGTTGAATCACATTTAATTTTTTTAATTGAATTAGCATTTTAAAAGAATGATCCCGATCCGAAAAAATTTTTTTTGCTAAAACTTCTAGAGTTTTTAACCACAAGATTTCGTCAGATGAGAAAATAAAAGTAGGCCACTGTACGTTATTAATCTGTATGTTTGATGTGACCAGAGAATTTCCCCTTTTCAGACGATTTTTAATATTTTTAATGAAACATTCAGGATGACTTTGAAATGCTGGTAGTCGAGCACCACATGGCAGGATTTGTGCAATATTTTGATCTCTCCATCACCCAGTGCCCGCTGGATAAATGTACTCTCCAGATGCCACGTGTGGTTGGCTTGGAATATTTTGTATGTTTTATTTTCGCAGGCTTTGCAGTCCAGGGCGCCCTACACAAAGAAACTCTGGAGCTGAACCCATTGTATACATTTTGTTACATGGTATTACAATGTATACAAAATTGTATACCTCGCAAAAGTTGAGCTGTCAATCACTTCATAAGGTTTCAGGGCTAGGGGTGCAGGATATTTTATTTCAAACATACTTTTCTTTTAGGGCGAATGAATACTGACATTGTAATGAGTATACTGATTTTTTAAGCATACATGTAGCTTGTCGGAACAGGTGAGCATTAATATTCCAAGCAAAGGATACAATAATCCATCCTTCCGTTTAATTCAGCCACGGGAGGGTAAAAATTATTCTCCTTGCTCGACGTTAAATACGGCAATCGATAGATTTATTTAATCAGCTATGTGTCCCCTTTGTGTTATATTTGTTCTGCTTGCTCTAATTTTTCTGGTGATTTTCACGCCAAGGTTGCGTTAAGCCCGCCCACTCTACTATCGACGTGTACCAGCGAATTGTGTAGATACCAACAGTCAATCCGCGTGAACCAGCTGATTTATTTAGAGCTTATCAGCAGGAGGCATGAAACACGTGCGAGCAGCCCCAAGTGCAGAGAAGCATTTCTCAATAAATGGTTGAAATGGATACGCCCACTAATTTGCATTGATTTAAATATGGCTCAGTCTACACAAAACCACATTTTGAGAAGTTTTCAGGGTTAACTTTATGAAAATTACACTGGGGGTAACACAAAGGGTAACACCAGTGGTTTAAGTTTTGAAAACAACTTCTTTGCAATACAATCGGCATAATTTGGTCCAATTGCGGTGAAAATGATCATTTTACTGCTGCCTACCATGAATAGAAATTACTCGGATCGCTTGTTCAAAGTCATTTGGTGATTTTCTAAAAATTACCAAAGTGGTCAATTATCTCATTTACACTATAAATATACAGTTCGAAAGGATGATGTCACTTCGACTTGAACCTCGCTTACAAGGAAATTAATTTTAGCGAATTTGCTGGTAAAAAGAAAGTATCACCGATTTTTTAAGGGAAAATAGGGGTTCCGAAAAAAATCGGCGATTTAAAAAACGATATCGGCGATATCTCAATTTTTTTATTTTAAAAAACATGTAGCCGATTTCGATTTTTGGGCGGCGAATATCGCATCATCGTGATTTTATTGTTGTATCGCCCAGCACTAGTACAAACCTTTCAACAGATCAGTTAAATCTTCAACTTGATCTACAAAGAAATTATGAAATGGAAAAACAACAAATCATTATGTCACCCTTGCATTGACAACATTTAATTTCTTATCAACTGCAGCTACAATCCCGGCCTAATCTCGTTGGGCCCCCGACCCCCTGCCCCCCTATCAATGTTGGCTCTCATTGCGCGGAATGCGCTCTGGCTTGAGATTACAACATTGAGCGGGGGCGCGGGAGATAGTACGTTTATTGACACGTGGCCCAAGCATTTTGGCCGGGATTGTAGCTGGTAGAAAACCTAAAACTCTATGGCGTGATCCAAACATAGAACTTAGTGATCTCTTTATTCTGAGGCCAGTTCCATAGACCTTCTTAAAGCACAAAAACCTTGCTTAATAGAATCAGGTTACCAGCCAAAACTCCATGTGATGTACATGTATATTGCTTGTGACTGGTATTTGCCTGTGACTGGTATTTGCCTGCTTAGCATAACAATCACATGGAGTTTTGACTGGTAACCTGGTTTTACTAAAGCAAGTTTTTTTTGTGCTTAAGCAAATTTTGTGCTTAAGCAAGCTCTATGAAATTGGCCCCTGGCAAGAGACTGGAGAGGAGGGATTGTACGAATCTCACCCCTGGCCCTCCATACGGGACTGCCATGAAAAACAAGTTCCATTTCCCTCCGTTTATTACGGCAGTATGACATGAAATTATACCTGAACTTTACCAGTGCCCCATGCGCCTAAAGTACGTTGCAATTGAAACTTAACTCTGCGAACTGGAATGGATAAATTTGCAAAAAGAATTCGCATTCGCATTTGCATTCGCATTTCGCACGTAACTTTTTCCTACTGCGATTTCGCAGCGAATCGGGTGCGAAAACTGTGCGAAAATGTTGCAAACATTTTGCAAACTCGGTGTGAAAATCAATTTGTGAAAATTGTGCGAAAAACTTGCGAAGACGGTGTGAAGAACTTGCGAAGACGGTGCGAAAAACTTGTGCGAACTGTTCAAAGAAATGTGCAAACTTGTAGGAGTCACGACAGCGTGTGTAAGGCCTAAGGGGAGGTCCACCGCGTGCCTTTCTGTTTTACGAGAGCGATAATTTTTCAACATTGTTGAAAAAAATCACTACCATGCAGCTCCCTTGATTTTGGGAGAAAATTTCAACTACAAAAATCTATTTCTTACCTATGAAAGACTTACGATCCTCTGCTTTCCATATTGAGAGATGAACATTGTTTAATGTGTTTTGTGAAAGCATCGAGAACAAATTGTACATTTACATACACCCCCATGTACATGTACACGTTATTTTCCCATTTCACAAATATGTGAAATAATTTTCCCAAAAGTGAATAAAGGGGAGGGACTAATTCAAGTTGGAAAATTATTTTCACACTTTTGAGAAAAAGGTGTGAAAAGGTTTTCACACTTTTGTGAAAAGGGCGTGAAAATATTATCCCACTTTTGTGAAAAGGTATAAAAAATGTTTTCACACTTTTGTGAAAAGGGTGTGAAAATATTTTCTCACTTTTGTGAAAAGGCATGAAAATATTTTCCGAATTTGGAAAAATATTTTCACATTTTGCGAAATGAAAATGAATTCCTTGGGAAGAGAAAAGTGTGAAAAGATTTTCCCATTTTGAGGTTAACTTTCAATTGCAATGTACTGTACTAAAAGATTCAGACTTGTCTTCGAGATCACTCTGTATTGCATACATGTATTTTAGGGGACAAGTTCCACTTTCATAATAAATGAAGCCTTTATCCCATACCCTTTTTCAAGCCATGCTAATTTTTCAAAAGCTAATTTGCTAAAAAAAACTTGTTTCTCCTTAAGATTTGTCAGCCAGTTGGCAGTTGCTCTGAGGTGGTAAAAATAATTCCTTTGCAGTTTTGTCCCCAGATCACTATCCTCATTTAAACTGCAGTCAAGAGATCAGCAGCAAATCTGACTATTTTTGATGATTATGAATGTACAGTGCATGACTATTGGCCGATTGCTGTTCACTTTTGGACTTGATATGCACAAGTTAATGTAAATCTAGTATATACATGTGTGATTTTTATATTTTTCATAAAAAATAGATAACAGAAATTGAGATTAGATCAGTATTAGAATTCCTTTGCTCTCCATTAAAGTAGACTTGTACCCATCCTTTATCGAAGTTAGAAAAATAATGGAGTGATCGGGAACCAGTCTAGCAAACATCACGCACAAACCTATATGAGCATGTATGTCCCAATTTAGAATGTATTTGAACTGTACACGGCAGTGTCATGGCATTTAAAACTGTTCCGTCCTGCTACCGTTCAGAATGGCTGGAGCACAACAGACTGCAGTGCCAAGTGCTGGTGTCATACTGAATTCAATTTGTTGAACCAAATGATTTTAAACATGCTGCTGCCATATCAAACTTTTTAAAATGCATGTAATTGAGTTTAGTGTAGCACAACGTTTGAAACAGGCCTAACCAGTATATATCCCTCCAGCTTATTAACATTGTAACCAATCTTCATACTGTCAGAGCCACCTATACAAGACCATTGAGCAGCTAAAGAAGGGCAAAGTTGCTGGTAACATCCAGCGTCGCCAGGCAACCAGGGCTACCCCACCATCCGAATCACCATCCAAGGGCAAGGGGATATTGAAAAACAAGAGTGATCAGGTAAATGGCCCAATCAATTCATCTTGGCTCAGTGGCATAATTTGCCGATTTCAAAAAGACTTAGGGCTAACTGGTAAACCTGTGGTTGGGCAAGGATGTTGAAAACGGGCATTGAGACTTCTATAATTCCCTGGTTGTACACAATAGACTACCCACTAATGCTAAAGTCCAGCCAGCTCTCATTGTTCGCCCAGACTTGACTGACAGCTAAGGTATCTTTTGATCATGCCATGGTTCGCACAGTAAGGGCACCACAAAGAGAACAAAGCCCCCACCCCGCATTCTGGCTGGTGAAGTGGCACTTAGGATTATTTTGTGAGAAGGTGGCTGGGCTCTTTTGCGGCTGAGCCTACTTTGGATTGTTTTCTATGTGAAGAATGTCAGCCAAGCCAATAGAATGTGAGTCTTACATCTTTGGCAAGTCTGGATAAATTGGAAGACCAGGCAAACTTGTCAATCTTATTACTAAATACATTTTTATCAACATTCTGAAGTATCTACTTGGAAACATTGAATTACCAAACTTTTTTGTGCATTACACCCTCTTTGGTGAAAGAAATTCCTGTCGCTATCTGCCAACTTAAGAGCGAAACAGCAAAAGAATGTATATTCGTTTCAACATTCAGAATTGCTATTTAAAGATGGCATTCATCTCGCTAATATAAAAGAGTTCTGTGTAACCCTGCTTCAAGGTCCCTCTAGAGTGAAATGTATAGTTTACATCAAACACATAACATTCTTTTGATAAAAAATTTATAGTAGTAACAAATCCTTTAAATCTTATTTACTTTTAAAAGTACCAAGGTACATGTACAGGCAAAGCTCATAATACATGTACTTATTTTAAAAAGACAGCATCCATTCATTTTGTCATTCATGTGTCATAATCCTGTGTAACCTGTGGTCAGTGCTGATTGAAACTGAAACCTATACTTTAATAACTTTAACCCTAACCTTCCCTAACCTGCCAAAATCAAACACCCCTTTGTGTTGAATTGTGTGTGATTGGGTACTGTAGAGCCTTGGCACCATCACTTTGCATGGGACTTGATGCCCTGATTTTGTCTAAGTACAAAGAATGTGCCATTGGTTTACTACACAGTGTTGGAGTTTGTGTGGCTAGGGAAGGATTCTAGTAAAAAGGCTTGGGCTGTTAGGGTTAATTAACAAACTATCTTGGGAGTGAAACAATACCAATTTAATATGAATCATTCTGTTTTACATACAAGAAAGTGGCAAGGAGCGTCATTAACTTTAAACAAGTACGTGTATAATCCAGATGAAGCAAGGTACATGCAACACCAGACAGGCAAAAGGTTTTCTAAAGTCCATCCTGAACCCAAGAAGCATTTGTCTCAGACGACCGATGTCACTCCAATCTTTTGGGCTGCCATTTTGCATTTGTTGTTCACTGACTCCTTAACCCCTTGCGTATGGATGACGCCATATGGCGTCAAAAAAAGAAGTGCCACCAGGCCGGATGACGCCATTGGCCGCCATTTGTGGAGTTTCAATCCATTGTTGGATTATTGTGTATGTCATGCTTGACTGCACAAACACATTGTAGCGGTTCAATTTGGCTGCCAGAACCGCTGCAACACCCCGACGTCTCCCGTAAAATACCGTGCCCAAGGGGTTAATCACTCTAGCTCCAACCCCAAAAGTATTCCCCGGAAACTCCTCCACCTCCACCTCATCTTTGAGTGCCTGTTTCATTACCATGCCCCTTGAGGCTTTCACTGGCCCACCATTTACATACATGTACGTTGTTTGTGACAAGTTCTTGGTCACTGGAAAGTTCTGATAGGAGATTCAGCACGAGCTGTTTTGCGCAGGAGCTATTAAAGAAGTAGTCGGTCTTCCCTATTGTGACTACATAATACAATGAGCCATATAAAAATTGAGGCTCACTTACCAGGATCTCTTTGGAGTGCCTTGTGCGATGTAGTGCTCATTCAGTTTGTTGTCTTCTACACCTCATTTGTTGTTTTAACCGATCTCTGCAGTGCTGGTACATCAGATCGGAGGACCTGGTTCTTTTGAACTAAACCTTTCACTAGTCCTTCCAAGTCCCACAAGATCCAACATCTGGGTGTTGGCACCCACAAGGAGAAAAATATCAGGGAAAAAGGACAGTGGCTGGTTGTGATGCCAGCATCCGGGTTGGTGTGACGGGGGCTGGTGGTGATGCCAGCATCCGGGTTGGTGTGACGGGGGCTGGTGGTGATGCCAGCATCTGGGACGGTGTGACGGGTTCTGGTGGTGATGCCAGCATCTTGGTCAGTGTGACAGGGGCTGGTACTGATGCTGGCATAGAAAAAACTGGGTCGGTGTGAGGCAATTGGTTATGCCTGCCTCTGAGTCTGTGCAGTGTTGCTGGTGGCAACTTAGGCTCATGTAATCATGGTGAGGGGTACATCATTGTCGGACTCTGCAGCGTTGGTACATCAGATCAGAGGACCTAGTTCTCTTGAATCAAACCTCTCACCAGTTCTTCCGAGTCCCACAAGATCCACGATCTGGGTGTTGGCACCCACAAGGAGAAAAATTTCAGGGAAAAGGACAGTGGCATACAGGCCACTGGATGGCAGTGTGGGGGATGATGTGAAAGCTTTGGGTGATGCAGGCATCCGGGTCGATGATGGGTGGTGGTGATTCTGGCATCCGCGTTGGTGTTACGTGGGCTGGTGGTGATGCTGGAATCTTGGTCAGTGTGACAGGGGGCTGGTAGTGATGCCAAAATCTTGGTCAGTGTGACAGGGGGCTGGTAGTGATGCCGGCATCTTGGTTAGTGTGACAGGGGCCAGTACTGATGCTGGTTCCGGGTCGGTGTGATACATGTAGGGGCAAGTGGTGATGCCTGCATCTTAGTCCGTGCAGTGTTGCTGGTGGCAAGACTTAGGCTCGTGTAATCATGGTGAGGGGTACATCAGATCAGAGGACCTAGTTCTCTTGAATCAAACCTCTCACCAGTCCTTCCGAGTCCCACAAGACCCACCATCTGGGTGTTGGTACCCACAGGGAGAAAAATATCGGGGAAAAGGACAGTGGCATACAGGCCACTGGCAGTGTGGGGGACGATGTGAAAGCTTTGTGATTATATTGATTCTTGCAACCCTTTTTGTTGAATTGGAGGGGAGTTAGTCTTGCCCGTTTCACAGCAGTATTAAACTGCTGAGAGGATTCCTCGCTCAATTCTCGCTTAAGTTTGTCGAATTTCGTATCCAATATTGAGGAAAGTCTGCTCACATCGAAGCTGGCAGTAGCCTCAGAATCCCTATTCCCCCCACTGGATAGACCTTGCTCCATTTGTGTTAGTGGTATAGGACCAACAGTTTGCTTTTGGTTGTAAATGCAATGATTGAAAGGAAGGCAAGAGTTGACTGTATGGCATGGTGACCGCGAATGACTATACCAAACCTTAAACCTCCTTCCTCAACACCTTCCGTGCCTCACTGCACATTAATCCCTGGTTTGCATATAACGCACGCCACTTCCCGCAGCTAATCCGATTGCACACTTACGATGAGATAACAATTCTCTTTTCTACTAGTGCCAAAGAGAATTTATCATTTTACAATGTAGATTTGTATTTTGGGGCACCTAATAAAAGTAACAATTATACAAAAAGACACCTGTTGGCTCTTCCTTCGTTTTTTATGGGGAGTCGGGTTGGCCTTGGTGCTTTCCTCGGCATCCACTGCTGTGACCTGGGTTCGAATCCCACCAGGACTGACATGTGGATTGGGTTCAGTCCCTGCCTGATTCTGTGGGTTTTCCTCCCACCTCTAAAACTGAAATTTCTTCGTCGTCTTCCTACAGGCTTTCGAGCTACAGTGCGATATGTGCTTTTGAGGAGTCCTTTGTTTCATTACCGGAAAGAATTTAATAAATAAATAAATAGCATTTGAAACTATATGCTACCTGCCTATTTAACATCAATCATTTTGACCTCGAGCAACTTCAAACATTATAATCAAACCAGCATTAAAGACAAATAGCACACAGTATTGTAATTTTTGACCAGACAGTACTATTTTTACGGCATACTATCCAATTCGCTCAGATTCTAAATATGTAAATTCTGTACACAATTTTGAGAGTGAAGATTGATCACGAGACAGGAAACCTTTATTTCCTATAGAGTGATAGGACTACATGTATTCATATAATAGTAATAATAATAATAACTAGACATGTTATGTGTTTGTCCCGTGGACAAACACAGGGCTGTTTCGTGTTTTTTTTATTGTGTTAGTTAGTCAAATGTTTATACAATAATTAACGTTATTGGATGTGTGAAGGATTGGTTTAAAGAAAGAAATCGAGTACAAATGTTATGGGGAATAGTGTAGCGAATGCCCCTTTAAAATGACATCACGTGACATGTGATCACTTCATAACGTCAAGTCAATGTTCACCTATAACACCCGGTGGCATACCTAGATACATGTTTCAACTTAATCGGACTTGTACTTTTGTAGATATATGGCTTTGAAAAATGCCTCTTTAAGATGACGTCACGTGACATGTGATGATGTCATCATGACGTAAAAGTTCGACACACATTCTGAGCAGTTGGTCTAAGTGTCTGCCAATTTGAAAAGTACCCAAAGTGCCAATAAGAAAAAAGTGTACAAATGCTATGGGCAATAGTCTAGCGAATGCTCCTTTAAGATGACATCACGTGACATGTGATGTCATCATAACGTTATGTCAACTTTCATCTATAACACACCGTGTAGCATACTTAGATATTACGTTTCAACTTAATCGGACTTGTACTTGTGTAGATACACAATGTATGGCTACGAAAAATGCCCCTTTAAGATGACGTCAAGTTGACATGTGATGACGTCATCATGACATAAAAGTTCGACACACATTCTGAGCAATTCTGCCAATTTTAAAAGTACCCAAAGTGCCAGTAAGAAAAAAACATGTACAAATGCAATATAGTCTAGCGAATGCCCCTTTAAGATGACATCACGTGACATGTGATGACATCATGATAATGTCATGTCAATTTCCATCTATAAACCTACTGGCCTACCTAGATATTACGTTTCAACTTAATTGAACTTGTACTTTTGTTGATATATGGCTTCCAAAACTGCCCCTTTAAGATGACGTCACGTGACATGTGATGACGTCGTCCTATTGTCATGTTTATTTTCATCTATGAACCTGCAGACCTACCTGGATATTACATTTCAACTTAATCGAATTTGTACTTTTGTAGATATATGGCTTCAAAACTGCCCCTTTAAGATGACGTCACGTGACATGTGATGACATCAATCATGATAATGTCATGTCAATTTTCAGCTATAAACCTACTGGGCTACCTAGATATTACTTTTCAACTTAATCGAACTTGTACTTTTGTAGATATATAGCTTCAAAAACTGCCCCTTTAAGATGACGTCACGTGGCATGTGATGACGTCATCATGTATGTCTGTAATTCAAAAAGAATGTTATAAGACGCCTGATTGTTTGTGTGCTTTTCACTGAATGCACTTGTTAAATACAACTTTTTCTCTTCAACATTTTGTTTTCAGCCTTGTATTGGAGTAACTTGCCTCTCAAATTTGAATCTTTATTAATATTATGTGATATGTTCTTGATAAAAATGCATGTTGACATTGTGGCACGTAGGAAGCAATAAAAAGAATTCTTTGAAAACAAGACCTTTGAATGAAGAGAGTTATTTAATGAAGTCTTACTAGTATATTTTTATTACAGTATATAATTGAAAGAAAATACGGTCTTATTAACCCTAATAGTCCTGAATTCTCCAATTGTAATATGATTTTCCACACACCCTAGGGAGGTACAGTTAAATGCAAGGAAAGTTCGACATAATCTTACTGGTCAAAAGTTTCTCTGCCACAATTGACAAACCTGTCAACTTTTTAGCGCAAGAGGGCGGTAGTACTTACAAAAATACTCCTCTGGTTGTGTTTAGTGAATTGTAGAGGGCAGCATACGAGTTTACTGGTAAAAATTCATTCACGGATTTTGTCCGGTGGCGCCTAGCACTGTATACCAAACTTAACTAACAATTTAAGGCAAACAAACACATAGAGCGGTGGGTGAGACCGAAGCATACCCCCTGTAGTGTTTGAAGACGGAAAACCAGAAATTAACGCAACACACCTTAAAGAATGCACTTCTGAAACAAACTTTATTTGAGCAGTAGAAAATCACAGAACGCATTTGTTTTAATACATTGGGAATTATAAACTGGAAATTAAATGTAAGGTAATCCAAATGACGATTGAGACAACATTTACTTGAGTGGAACAAAATACAACAATTATTTTTGAAAATTATGTTAAATCCTCCCAAATCACAGAACGCAAAACTTGTTTACCTATGACGTAAAAAACATATTTCAAAAAGAATTACAATAAGAATTTGGAAAGAATGTTATAAGACGCATGATTGTTTCTGTGCTTTTCACTGAATGCACTTGTTAAATACACAACTTTTTCTCTTCAACATTTTGTTTTCAGGCTTGTATTGGAGTAACTTGCCTCTCAAATTTGAATCTTTATTAATATTATGTGATATGTTCTTGATAAAAATGCATGTTGACAATTGTGGCACGTAGGAAGCAATAAAAAGAATTCTTTGAAAACAAGACCTTTGAATAAAGAGAGTTATTTAATGAAGTCTTACTAGTATATTTTTATTACAGTATATAATTGAAAGAAAATACGGTCTTATTAACCCTAATAGTCCTGAATTCTCCAATTGTAATATGATTTTCCACACACCCTAGGGAGGTACAGTTAAATGCAAGGAAAGTTCGACATAATCTTACTGGTCAAAAGTTTCTCTGCCACAATTGACAAACCTGTCAACTTTTTAGCGCAAGAGGGCGGTAGTACTTAAAAAAATACTCCTCTGGTTGTGTTTAGTGAACTGTAGAGGGCAGCATACGAGTTTACTGGTAAAAACTCATTCACGGATTTTGTCCGGTGGCGCCTAGCACTGTATACCAAACTTAACTAACAATTTAAGGCAAACACACACATAGAGCGGTGGGTGAGAGCGAAGCATACCCCATGTAGTGTTTGAAAACCAGTAATTAACGCAACACACCTTAAAGAATAGACGGCTGAAACAAACTTTATTTGAGCAGTAGAAAATCACAGAACGCATTTTTTTTAATACATTGGGAATTATAAACTGGAAATTAAAAGTAAGGTAATCCAAAATACGATTGAGACAACATTTACTTGAGTGGAACAAAATACAACTATTTTTGAAAATTATGTTAAATCCTCCCAAATCACAGAACGTAAAACTTGTTTACCTAAAAAACCTATTTCAAAAAGAATTACAATAAGAATTTCGAAATTAGCATGTTCAGTTGATGAGATAGGCCTTATAGCTTAAAGATTCAAAAGTAAAGAAATTACTATAAAATCATATGATGACGTCACCATAACGTCGCATCAATTTTCATATATAACACATGCCGGCCTACAAGCATTCCTGACACAAAATTGTTTAAGATAATCTACTGGGCTACCTAGATATTACTTTTCAACTTAATCTGACTTCTACTTCGGTAAAAATATGGCTTCGAAAAATGCCCCTTTCAGATGACGTCACGTGACATGTGATGACGTCATCATGACGTAAAAGTTCGGCACACATTGTGAGCAGTTGGGGTAAGTGTCTGCCAAGTTTAAAAGTAGCCAAACTGGCCGGTAAGAAAGAAAACGTTTACAAATGCTATGGGCAATAATCTAGCGAGTGCCCCTTTAAGATGACACCACGTGACATGTTATGACTTGATCATAACGTCATGTCAATGTTCATCTATAACACCCGGTGGCATACCTAGATATTACGTTCCAACTTAATCGGTCTTGTACTTTTGTAAATATATGGCTTCGAAAAATGCCCCTTTAAGATGACGTCACGTGACATGTGATGACGTCATCATGACGTAAAGGTTCGGCACACATTGTGAGCAGTTGGGGTAAGTGTCTGCCAAGTTTAAAAGTAGCCAAAGTGGCCGGTAAGAAAGAAAACGTTTACAAATGCTATGGGCAATATTCTAGCGACTTGAAAAAAGATTTTTTTTTATGACGTCATCATGACGTCACACAATTTGCGCTTTTTATGGCATATCTTTGAGACATACCAAAGCTATAACAAAAAGAATTTTGAAAATATCTTGTTTTGTTCGCTAGATATATTGAAAAGAATGTTACGATTCCAAAACTTCAAAAATTTAGCGACTTGAAAAAAGACTAGAAATCAATCCCTTTTATAAACAGCAAGCACATAATACCCATGGTTATCAGCCCTTCCCAGAATTCCTTTGTGTTATATTGAATTTGGTCTAAATTTTGAAATGGCTCCTATTTCATACTTGAGTGAGCCACGATCATGAAATTTTGGAATTAGGTACAGGAAAATTCAACGAATACATTTTTGTAATCGGATTGACCCTTACATGCGTTTAAAAAAAAAAGATTTGTTGATGACGTCATCATGACGTCACACAATTTTCGCTTTTTAGGGCATATCTTTGAGACATACCAAAGCTGTAACAAAAATAATTTTGAAAATATCTTGTTTTGTTCGCTAGATATATTGAAAAGAATGTTACGATTTTAATACTTCAAAAATTTAGCGACTTGAAAAAAGACTAGAAATCAACCCCTTTTATAAACAGCAAGCACATAATAGCCATGGTTATCAGCCCTTCCCAGAATTCCTTTGTGTTATATTGAATTTGGTCTAAATTTTGAAATGGCTCCTATTTCATACTTGAGTGAGCCACGATCATGAAATTTTGGAATTAGGTACAGGAAAATTCAATGTATACATTTTTGTAATCGGATTGACCCTTACATGCGTTTACAAAAAAACATATTTTTGATGACGTCATCATGACGTCACACAATTTTCGCAATTTAGGGCATATCTTTGAGACATACCAAAGCTATAAGAAAAAGAATTTTGAAAATATCTTGTTTTGTTCGCTAGATATAATTTAATGAATGTTACGATTTTCAAAATTCAAAAATTCATAAAAAATCACGTGATGACGTCATCATGACGTAAAAGTTCGGCATGCATGCTGAGCAGTTGGTCTAAGTGTCTGTTAAGTTTAAAGGCAATCGGCTGCATAAAAGTAGCCAAAGTCCCTGGCAGAAAGAAATCGTGTACAAACGCTATGGGCAAAAGTCTGAAAAAGAAAAAAAAAAAAAAAAAAAAAAAAAAAAGAAAAAAAAAAAAATCTTAACGAAAACAAGGGCTGTTTCGAAAAACTTTCGAAACAGCCAATAAGTTCTTATAAAGCGCTATTTCATGTAGATCACAGCGCTAATATGATACAGTAAACATGTCACTTTGGGAAGTACTGAAAGCACATGTATAGGTCCAACAGTGCAACCATTGAATACAGGTCCTTTAGCTTTTAATGAACCCGTGGCATGCTGAATATTAAAACACATAATAATAATAATAATAATAAAAACTAGAGGCAAGTGTTTGTGGACAAACACAGGGCTGTTTCGAATTTTTTTATTGTTAGTTTGGATGTCAAATGTGTATGCAATATTTAAAGTTGTTTGTTAGTTAACAATGACGGAGGGATGAAGATGTTGTTATTGGATGTGTGAAGGATTGGTTTAAAAAAAGGAATCGTGTACAAATGCTATGGGAAATAGCCTAGCGAATGCCCCTTTAAGATGACATCACATAACGTCATGTCAATTTTCATCTATGACACCGGGTGGCAACCTAAATGGTGTGTTTCAACTGAATCGGACTTGTACATTTGTAGATATATGGCTTCGAAAAATGCCCCTTTAAGATGACGTCACGTGACATGTGATGACGTCATCATGACGTAAAAGTTAGGCACACATTCTGAGCAGTTGGGGTAAGTGTCTGCCAAGTTTAAAAGTAGCCAAACTGGCCGGTAAGAAAGAAAATGTTTACAAATGCTATGGGCAATAATCTAGCGAGTGCCCCTTTAAGATGACACCACGTGACATGTTATGACTTGGTCATAACGTCATGTCAATGTTCATCTATAACACCCGGTGGCATACCTAGATATTACGTTCCAACTTAATCGGACTTGTACTTTTGTAGATATATGGTTTCGAAAAATGCCCCTTTACGTCACGTGACATGTGATGATGTCATCATGACGTAAATGTTCGGCACACATTGTGAGCAGTTGGAGTAAGTGTCTGCTAAGTTTAAAAGTATCCAAAGTGGCCGGTAAGAAAGAAAAAGTTTACAAATGCTATGGGCAATATTCCAGCGACTTGAAAAAAGATTTTTTTTTATGACGTCATCATGACGTCACACAATTTTCGCTTTTTAGGGCATATCTTTGAGACATACCAAAGCTATAACAAAAAGAATTTTGAAAATATCTTGTTTTGTTCGCTAGATATATTGAAAAGAATGTTACGATTCCAAAAATTTAAAATTCAGCGACTTGAAAAAAGACTACAAATCAACCCTTTTTATAAACAGCATGCTCATTTAAGCCATGGTTATCTGCCCTTCCCAGAATTCCTTTGTGTTATATTGAATTTGGTCTAAATTTTGAAATGGTTCCTATTTCTTACTTGAGTGAGCCACGACCATGAAATTTTGGAATTACGTACAGAAAAATTCAATGTATACATTTTTGTAATCGGATTGACCCTTACATGCGTTTAAAAAAAAAGAATTGTTGATGACGTCATCATGACGTCACACAATTTTCGCCTTTTAGGGCATATCTTTGAGACATACCAAAACTATAACAAAAAGAATTTTGAAAATATCTTGTTTTGTTCGCTAGATATATTGAAAAGAATGTTACGATTTTAATACTTCAAAAATTCAGCGACTTGAAAAAAGACTAGAAATCAACCCCTTTTATAAACATCAAGCACATAATAGCCATGGTTATCTGCCCGTCCCAGAATTCCTTTGTGTTATATTGAATTTGGTCTAAATTTTGAAATGGCTCCTATTTCTTACTTGAGTGAGCCACGATCACGAAATTTTGGAATTACGTACAGAAAAATTCAATGTATACATTTTTGTAATCGGATTGACCCTTACATGCGTAAAAAAAAAAAAATATTGTTGATGACGTCATCATGACGTCACACAATTTTCGCCTTTTAGGGCATATCTTTGAGACATACCAAAGCTATAACAAAAATAATTTTTAAAATATCTTGTTTTGTTCGCTAGATATATTGAAAAGAATGTTACGATTTTAATACTTCAAAAATTCAGCGACTTGAAAAAAGACTAGAAATCAACCCCTTTTATAAACAGCAAGCACATAATAGCCATGGTTATCTGCCCGTCCCAGAATTCCTTTGTGTTATATTGAATTTGGTCTAAATTTTGAAATGGCTGTCATTTCTTACTTGAGTGAGCCACGATCATGAAATTTTGGAATTGGGTACAGGAAAATTCAATGTATACATTTTTGTAATCGAATTGACCCTTACATGCGTTTACAAAAAAACATATTTTTGATGACGTCATCATGACGTCAAACAATTTTCGCTTTTTAGGGCATATCTTTGAGACATACCAAAGCTATAACAAAAAGAATTTTGAAAATATCTTGTTTTGTTCGCTAGATATAATTTAATGAATGTTACGATTTTCAAATTTCAAAAATTCATAAAAAATCACGTGATGACGTCATCATGACGTAAAAGTTCGGCATGCATTCTGAGCAGTTGGTCTAAGTGTCTGTTAAGTTTAAAGGCAATCGGCTGCATCAAAGTAGCAAAAGTGCCTGGTAGAAAGAAAACGTGTACAAATGCTATGGGCAAAAAGTCTGAAAAAGAAGCAAAAAAAAAAAAAAAAAAAAAAAAAAAAAAGAAAAAAAAAAAAATCTTAACGAAAACAAGGGCTGTTTCGTAAAACTACGAAACAGCCAATAATAATAATTATAAATCTCCTGGATGCGGCAAATGGGCGACTCTTCTCGAAATAACCTTATTTGGGCGACACGAGTGTCGCCCTTTTAGAGCACTTTCCCCACGCACCTTACTAAAAACACTCCAAAGGGGCGACTTTTACAATAGGGCGACAGTTATGTGTCGCCCTATTCGACCAGGTTACCCTAACCCACTCTTTTCCAGGATTATGTGTCGCCCTAACCGGCAATTGAGGAAAATTATAAATCTCCTGGATGCGGCAAATGGGCGACTCTTCCCGAAATAACCTTATTGGGGCGACACGAGTGTCGCCCTTTTAGAGCACTTTCCCAACGCGCCTTACTAAAAAGCACTCCAAAGGGGCGACTTTCACAATAGGGCGACACCAAATTGTCGCCCTATTCGACCAGGTCACCCTAACCCACTCTTTTCCAGGATTATGTGTCGCCCTATCCGGCAATTGAGGAAAATTATAATAATAATAATAATAATAATAATAATAATAATAATAATAATAATAATAATAATAATAATAATAATAATAATAATAATAATAATAATAATAATAATAATAATTATAAATCTCCTGGATGCGGCAAATGGGCGACTCTTCCCGAAATAACCTTATTGGGGCGACACGAGTGTCGCCCTTTTAGAGCACTTTCCCAACGCGCCTTACTAAAAAACACTCCAAAGGGGCGACTTTCACAATAGGGCGACACCAAATTGTCGCCCTATTCGACCAGGTCACCCTAACCCACTCTTTTCCAGGATTATGTGTCGCCCTAACCGGCAATTGAGGAAAATTAGAAATCTCCTGGATGCGGCAAATGGGCGACTCTTCCCGAAATAACCTTATTGGGGCGACACGAGTGTCGCCCTTTTAGAGCACTTTCCCCACGCGCCTTACTAAAAAACACTCCAAAGGGGCGACTTTCACAATAGGGCGACACCAAATTGTCGCCCTATTCGACCAGGTCACCCTAACCCACTCTTTTCCAGGATTATGTGTCGCCCTAACCGGCAATTGAGGAAAATTATAAATCTCCTGGATGCGGCAAATGGGCGACTCTTCCCGAAATAACCTTATTGGGGCGACTCGAGTGTCGCCCTTTTAGAGCACTTTCCCAACGCGCCTTACTAAAAAACACTCCAAAGGGGCGACTTTCACAATAGGGCGACACCAAATTGTCGCCCTATTCGACCAGGTCACCCTAACCCACTCTTTTCCAGGATTATGTGTCGCCCTAACCGGCAATTGAGGAAAATAATAATAATAATAATAATAATAATAATAATAATAATAATAATAATAATAATAATAATAATAATAATAATAATAATAATAATAATAATAATAATAATAATAATAATAATAATAATAATAATAATAATAATAATAATAATAATAATAATAATAATAATAATAAATCTCCTGGATGCGGCAAATGGGCGACTCTTCCCGAAATAACCTTATTGGGGCGACACGAGTGTCGTCCTTTTAGAGCACTTTCCCAACGCGCCTTACTAAAAAACACTCCAAAGGGGCGACTTTCACAATAGGGCGACACCAAATTGTCGCCCTATTCGACCAGGTCACCCTAACCCACTCTTTTCCAGGATTATGTGTCGCCCTAACCGGCAATTGAGGAAAATAATAATAATAATAATAATAATAATAATAATTTGGGAGGCTAATCATCCTTACTCGCAGCTGGGATGCTGAATTGCGAAAGACGCGGCTACAACGTGGTCGAGTCGCTGGCACGTAAAGGCACCTCTAGCAGCCGCCCACATCGACCCATACATGTATATGACCACGGAGCACAGCCAGAGATCGAAAGTGTTTGATTTTTCCAGAGGGAGAAAAGCCGGAGGACCTGGACAAAAACCCTCGTGGCACAGGAGAGAACCAACGCACAACTCTACTCACATATGGTCCGAGCCGGGAATCGAACCCGGGCCACATTGGTGAGAGGCGAGCGCTTTATGCACAAGCCACCCATGCCACCCATAAGAAAAGAAGTACACTCACTGGTGTGGGCCCAGCTGTGAAGAGAAATGGCTTTATTGATTGTTAGCCAGGACCATACCAGGGTATCATCAAAGGACTTTGTCTCTTTGATCTCTAACCTCAATGGAATAACAACAAAAGTGATTTGTACAGATTAGGGTTGGAGGGGCTATAGCCAGGCATGATGTGCAGGGCTGTGCTTTATTGATTAATAGATGCTCTATTGGGTGATTTGGGGCTCACAATAGCAATTCTGAAAGCCGGAATGCCCATGCTTGCTGGGCTTTTCAAAGGTGCTGCCTGACCACAGGTAAACCAGTCTAATTTCATTACCAATGTTAAGCCAGAGAATTTTCCAGCTCATAAAACACATTTTATAGTATCAAGGTGTTTTCATTTGTTCAGTAAAACAGTGTGATAAGGCATAACTGGTTGAACGCCTTCTGTCCAGCTGTTATTTATTGGGTGCAGCCAAGTGTAATGCAAACAATAGGCAAACAATGGATTGAGTATGCACAGGAATGTGCGTATAGATGACTACCGGCCAGGTGGTCTTTTTTAAACCACGGCTATGGCCATCGCCCTTATTTAAGAGGTTGACAAATACTGGAATGCAGCTGTGATATCCAAGTTGTCTGGACGTGCACCCAAAGAGTGTAAGATTTTGAAGGTCAAGAGCCAGTGGCACATATGTGACCCGCTCTCAATACAAGTCGCGCTATGCATTTACGTGTAATGGCCCTTTCAATGTTGAGAGGGTGAAATTTTTCGTCAAAATTCATTTTTTTATTTTTATGACATCTTAAATATCTAAAGTTTCAGGTTTGGTGCACAACAATGTTGATTTCAGTTAATAAAGTGAAAAAATTACATTTTTAGAGTGCATTGTTCCATTGCATTGTATTAGAACTAACTATTTCAAAGCCTGTTTTCTCTGTTGTGCAATTTGAACTCCATAAAACTAATTAATATGCAAAAATGTGATATCTCCAGAACGGAAAGGGCTTTGGAGCGCTCCCATGTACCAAATGAAAGTTTACATTCTGGGCTTTCCAAACATACATAAAACTCATTTTTCATATTTTGCGACAAAATATACCTTTTTCCAGAGCGGGTCACATATGGTGGAGGAGAAGGATTAGTGAAATTAATCAGTGGCACACCCAAGAAAATTTTTTTTGGGGGGGGGGGGGGCATCAAAAACTTTTGCAGTTTTATGGTAAAAAAATTTCTAAGTGTGGGGACTCATTCTAAAGTAGGTGATGCCAAATTTTACATGCCATATTTCGAACACGTACATGTAGTATGGCAGCTTTGGTTGAATTGCTTCTCTCACTAGAAAGTTCCCACGAATCAGATGACATTGTGGAAGGAGGCAACCATGCTTATCCCAGGTGGGGGAGGTCCCCCCCCCCCCCTTTTGTCCACTAGTGTCGGACGTGTATAGTCCTGGACAAGTTAAATGTTGTTTACACCGAGGTAACCTTGACGTACTTTGTTTAATTGCATATGTTTTTAGTTTGATGGATTTAAGCCCGCATCATCAAAGTCAGAGACTCGATCAGAGCTCTCCAAAGCCAGCAATTACTCAACAGTGGTAGAGAGCTTCTTGCAGTCACAGCAGCTGACAGGTATGAGTGTGGGGAATCTAAAATAATTTCTAGTTTGTCATCAGCACAATTATAGGAGTGTTTACATTTCAAAAACGTTAAAAACGAACCAACAAAATTAAATGTGGCAGATACATTGTGCAAAGTAACTAACCTAAAAGAGAAGTGTGGTTCTTAGAAGAACCTTCGGTATTTACTCCACATTTTGGTCAGTATGCTCAGCCAGTTATCAGGAGACGGCCAAACAAGATCTGAGAAATTAGTGTGCTGACTTCTTTTAATTTTTTAAACATATAATACTATCAAACCAACCACCAAGGAAACTGACTAGGTAAATTTGAATGAATTTTCAAAGTGAACAAAGAAAACTGGCATGAGCAGGATTCGAACCTGCGACCTCCAGAATACAGTACATGTACCAGCACTCTACATGTACCAACTGAGATATCTTTCCCCATCATGGCGGTCTCCCAAATTTACAGTCTCCCAAATTTGTCAATGCCGTACAGCTAGGGATCATGCCCAATTTTATGATACAACCTGGGAAGCGACATTGTGGGGGGTCACTCAATGAGGATGTGACATTTTTACTTCTAACTAGCGCCCCCCTCCCCCCACCCCCCCCCCCCCCCCCCCACCCCCACCCCCACCCTAAATAAAGACACTGACAATTTGGGAGTCTGGCAGCCTAGGGCGAGATAGCTCAGTTGGTAGAGTGCTGTTTAGGGTCCGTCGATATCAGAATTTTCAATAATCGATATATCGGAGATCCAACATCAATTATATTTGATATATCGATTATACCCATGTACAAGTTAAAGACTAAAGATGGGGCTGGATTCACCGGTTTAGGGATTGATCTACCGCAGTTGTTGCTAGTAAAAAAAATATAGATGTGCCGGGCGCCGACCGTGTACGGGGCATATTTTTCATAATAAATCAAGGCCGGTTCATACTCGGCGTGAATGTGAATGCAAATTTGTGACATCGGGGGAAGTTTTCGCGCTGCAAGTTCACAAAATTTGTTAAGTTTTGATAAATTTATTTTTCGACTTATGCCGCAAAAAATACGAATTTTTAGTAATGATCAACTGTGTATGCAGGGTACAGTGTTGAAGTGTTCATGATTTTGGCAAAATCTCACTTGCATTCATGAATGCGTGCCAATCATCGCCCTTAAGTTCCATATTAGTATACTGATGTAACCTGTTGTGCGACGTAATGCACCTACATGTACTTTTTCATTAGCTGATAACAAACATACATGATGCATATAATAGCACAGTCATGGGACATCAAGTCTTGACAAATTCTAGTTTGGGAGTGCCGGAGCTTGAGATCATGGATTGGGTTTAGCCAGCTACATTGTAACACACACGATTTGTTTAAAACATAACTGGTTGTTGGAACAGCAAATAACTTTACAACATATGTTCATATGTCAGTAGACGTCCCTAACTTGACTGATTTTTCTTATTCATATATATCCATCGGCTTGTCTGAGTACATACGCTTTCGGTAGCAGTGAGTGGTAGGCCTACGTCCATGAATGCAATGGAATTTGGTGTTTTTTATCCGTCCAAACCAATTTTTGCCTGAGGATGGATGAAAGGGTTGGAGAACAATATGAAATATTGTGAGCTGCTTTTTGTCATGTTTGTCTTTAACTTTTGCATATTTTATTTTTTTTATCACACATTCAGCAGCATCTATGTATCGGGATACACAGTTTTGTATCTTGATGCCATTTCGTGGCATTTCATTATAATCGTGATTATCGGTGCATCGGTGAATCAAGAGAACAGAATTTCTTCAAACCAAAAGTAGTTAATCTTAAATCCCGCTCTCTGTATCACACCACTCAAGTTTTAATTTAAACCTTTCTCAGTGCCGGAGATTACCACGAGAGAATGTGGGGAAGTAACAAACTACGGAACTTCTACAAATCATTAAATCAATCAAGTACAAAAATCTCAATTATCAATGTCACACAGGTTTATCTAAAGCAAATTGCTCAAACGTTTATTTTAACCCCTTGCGTACGGATGACGCCATAGGGCGCAAAAAAAAACCCAGTGCCACCAGGCCGGATGACGCCATTGGCCGCTGTTTGTGCAGTTTCAATCCATTGTTGGATTATTGTGTATGTCATGCTTGACTACACAAACACATTGTATCGGTTCGATTTGGCTGCCAGAACTGCTGCAACACCCCGACGTCTCAGTCCCGTAAAATACCGTGCTCAAGGAGTTAAGCAATCTCAGCAATGGGAGTTTGAGCTTTCTAAACATCTGTTGGGGCGGTTTCTTTTGAGGTTTTACACTGACAGGGGAGATAAGCTGGAATTCGCCGAGAACAAAGAGCCCAAAATGTCGCGCCGCTTGGCATGTCGCAATATATATTTTTTTATTCCCAGCACAAGAACAATTTGCCGCCAGGTTGGGTTTATTTTAAGGCAAATGTTCAAAATGTAAGACCATCAGCGGGAGCTTTATTTTGACGATGACCTGACACTTTCGATATTTTCGATATCCGTCCTCATTATCGATTTTTCGATATTTCGATATGATTTTTTTAAATGCTATCGCCAATTTTGATATCAAAGTAATATCAAATAATCAAGTAATATTGATATATCGACGGATCCTAGTGCTGTTACGGTATTCCGGACGTCGCTCCTGCCAGTTTTCTTTGTTCACTTGGAAAATTTTGTAAATAGATCATATATACTCTGTTATCATGCTCATTTTTCATACTCTTTCATAACCTTTCTCTAATTTGTATGGCTTACATGTAGCTTGTATCTATCAAGTAAAATAGCAATTTTTAATTCCAAATCATTTGGCAAGATGCATTCAAAAACGTGTTTTGAAAGGTTTTCTATTTGTTTTATTTATAATTCGTCACACAATCCACAAGGGAAACTGACTAGGTAAATTTGAATACATTTTCAAAGTGAACAAAGAAACTGGCACGAGCGGGATTCGAACCTGCGTGCCGTACGGTAACCCGGAGGTCGCAGGTTCGAATCCCGCTCGTGCCAGTTTCTTTGTTCACTTTGAAAATGTTTTATTTATAAGTTTTTAGATATGCAAACAAGAAGTTTTAAACAGCCCTTCAATTTGGATATCGGACTTGATTTGGAAGTTTACAACTATTCCCCCTTATGATACATATGATTGTTTTCTGCAGTGACTTTTGACATGCCTCCTGACCTCAGCACTATCGAGCATACACAGCCCATGGAGGCCATCAACTACTTTGTGGAGATGGAGCTGGAGAAACACATGGAGAGAATGCGACTGGCTGCAGGCAGGGAGCAAGCCATCAAGGAGGAACCTGAGGAAAAGAAGAACACAGTGCTGGTCCTACCCAAGATTCAAAGGTGAGTCACAGTATCTGGCCCTTGCACAAACTATTTAGGATACTTCCTCAATCCTCAGACAAAAGGTCAACTTGAAATTTGCTACAGTTCATTAAGTTACTTTTTTAAATTGATAAAGAAAAATGGCCCTTCAACCCCACGTTGGGCATGCATCCATCCCAACCCCCCCCCCCCCCCCCCCCCCCCCCCCCGGCAAAAAAAAAAATTGAGTGTGCTAAAAACCCCTAAAAAATCCAGTGTGCTGGCTTGTTATCTTATCAGGAGAATCGTTCTTGTAGTCCATGGGTATCTGACCAAACTTGACTCCCACTTGAATTGGAAACTTGACCAATTTTCAGCCAAAATGTCATGTGATATCTGTTGCTTGTGACTGGTTTACAGGTAATTTCTGCTACAGTGTAATTTACTAAGCAATATTCTCAGCTATTAAGTAGTACTATGAAATTCAGACGTTTTTCACCCATGTGGCCAGCTAGCGTGCAATGTAAACAAGACCACCATGTGTGGACCACATGGAGTTGTCCCAGTTTTTTTCCTTTTAAAAACAAACGATCACCGTATTTTAGTTTTAATGGATTTTGGACATAAAATTGCGGTACTGTGACCTACAAATATCGCGTTTCCGTAAATTTCGTGTTTTAATGTCAAATATACAAAGAGGATGTACATGTACTGTACAAGACCACTTTGTCAAAATTTGCTGTAAATATACAGCAACACTAACGAAGTGTTGTCTATTTACAGTGAATCTACTGTTCTACACTGACCTATCAGAACTGAAGAAATTTGTGTTTACAAAAGCCAAACTGCACATGCGTTAGTGCTGGCTATACTGATTTTTATCAGAGTCCATATTTTTTTCCTGCAATAAAATCATCTACAAATTACGGCATGATAAAAATGTCGCGAAAATAGAAATGTCTCTTAAAACCCTCCTATTCTCAGGGCCAAAATCGACTCAGCTGCTGTACAGATCAAAACCTATCAAATCTCAGATTGAAACACACACAAACTGTGAGAGTTGGTGTTAAGAGTTTTTGATAGGCTGTGATAGTTATAAGTATAGGAGGGTTTTAATATATAAATGCACAAACAATTTTCAAAAACATACCACCGCCAAAGCTGTGTCATATAATATCGCCATTCAGATCGTTTCATTCCTATTCCTCCATGGTCCACTATACGCTAGGGGTGTGCATTTACGGGTAGTAAAAGAATCTGGTACCCGATTGAAAAAAAATACGGGTACCCGGGTACCCGTTAAAGAAACCCAAACCAAAACTTTCAATCCCGGAAATAAAAGCTCAAGCAATAGAGTCTGAAAGTTCACCCCTGGTGGCGCACATACATGTACGGAGACCTTGAATAGGAAAATGAACGTGTAAAACTTGTACAATTTACAATTATTTTTGGTACATTGAATTCTTAAGCAATTTCTAGTTTCTATTTATTCAGCCCAATGTCTTTCTCTAAGATTCAAAAAGTCTGGTTTCAGGCAAAAGTTTGAAAAACTCATGTGATTGTGCCGGCACATGCATGCCCCGGCATATCACAAAAGTCGGTTGTCGGAAGCTTTATACAGTTGTATTTATTGTATAATGCAGGGATGAGATTCTCCGACCTTGATAAGTTGACTTTTGAAGTTTTTTGTTGCACTTTTTTGTCAAATTTGTCTCTTTTTTTTCCCAAATTTCTCAAAATATACAAATACGAATGACATCATTTTACCATAGTAAATGTCAAGCATTTTCCAATACCTTGCAGTGCTGTTTGACATGTTAATCATATGGACTTTTTTCGCGCTGCACGCATGCTCACTTCCCATGACGGAAACAAATTCCGACTTTTTAATTTTTTCAGAATCTCATCTCTGATAATGAGACATGCTATTATGTCTCGTCGAGGCTTTTATCCATACCCAGACTATCAAAACAACTGGTAAATTTCCTTTTATTGTCAACTTTCGTGAGCGTCATAAACGTGAAATCTGTGCTGGTTTCCCATGAAGTTGGGTTTCAATTTTGAAAATTCCTGGACAAATAATATTCAAAACCTTTCCTTTTTCATTGTCTGGGAAGTTACTATGCGATAATGTAAAGTTGTACGGGTACTCGATTCCATAATCTGGAACCGGTTCCGATGCACACCCCTACTATACGCACATCAAGTCATTGAAGTCAAAAGTCAAATGTTTCCAAGTAAAGTCCCAAGTCAATTTTTCAACAGCTTTCGAAATATTTGAAGCCACACAATACCACCTTTGGAGTAGACACTGTGCACCGTTTTCTCAGGGCTGCGCTTTGCAACGCATAAGCAACATGTGTGTTTCTTATATTAAGATGGTTCCCGTCTCCGCTGCGGTGTTTAATTGATAGCAGTAAAGACGGGAACTAGTCTACCGCGTGCGTCCGACCGGTTTATCGAGGTGTGTCATGTAGGGAGAATTTAAAAATAGAATTTTTATAATTTACAAATTTGCTCTTTCAAACACCTTATTTGCATTTCAAATACTCTAAAAATGTATTGTGATTATACAAACTTTATTTCATCAAGTTGAATGTTTGAAGGACATTACATTTTTATAAAACACTAATAATAAGAAGAATTCTTGCTAAGCTACGCTTAATAGTCGTTTTGACGCTTTCCCAGCCTTTTATAGATGTTTATAAGCATGTTTTTTTTATATCTGATTAATAATGTGCAGCCCGGTACGGCAATGTTGTGCCAAATAACCAGTCTGTGGAGTATGGAATAACCGCTCTGCTGAACAACGGATGATACAACCGTCTAAGACTACATATAGGCCGGCACGGCCGGCACGCATGCACTGTAAAATCAACCTGCCGTGTGCCATCCTGACGATCCTCCATCAAAGCTGTTTCGGCCCTTGTAAAAAGTGACATAAAGTTGTGCGCATGTGCCACTTTCACAGCCAGGTCAAATATAATGCCTAATTCATTAGTGGTGACCCGCGACAGAGAGACGATAAAAAAAACCGGGAATTATTAATTAATTTTCACATTAGGGGATCTTCAATTTAAAGCATTTCATTCATAAGGATATCCATGATGTAATCAACCTAAAAAGAAAACAAAATGGGTATGACAAGCACGAAATTCAAACTCAAATACAGACGCTTCCGTTTCGTAAGTCATTGCCGAAGGGATGGTTTCCAGGACAGATTTGACAGTTAAATTGAATTATCCCAAACTTAGAGAGTAGTTTGCTTAAAAGAGCAGGTTGTAATCTCATTGATCCATGTGTTTTCGTAAGGGCAAACCCAACGAGTGATACAAAAATATTCAATTTTGAACGGAGTTTTCACAACGCGTCTTCGCGGTCTAGTATGATACCCAAGTTAATGAGTCTTATCTACTGTTCAAGGACACATTTGGGGATACACGGTTCTAGACTACGGATTGAAGGGGTAAAAGCAATAAGGCTTGCTTAATAGTATTGTTCGCAAGGTCCCAGATTAAAAAAACAATAGAAATAAACTTAAACATTCCTAACACAACATTTATTGGATATTCATCAGCTCTGAAGATTTGTTTTAACTATTGTTGCACGAAATAAACACGATGAAAAATTTATTATTAATACAACTATGTTCTTGTCTTTTTTTTTGGGGGGGGGGGGGGGGGGGGTGGATCCAATTCGTGGATCATAGTCTCCGAATTGAAGTTTCAAAAACACACAGCATTACAGTTATTGATTAATCATAAAAGTCAAAGATTAAGCTTATACATGTTATTATATATTGATATAATTGATTGATTATTCATAAAAATAAATAAAGCAAAACGATCTTATTTAATGTACCCGAGTTGGATAAATCGTATCGTTTTTACCTACATATATGGGATGGCTTTTTAACAAGATTTCTCATAAATAACTTGAATGGGCATCTCCAAATCTACAACAGCACTAGCTAGCAATCTGCACATGCATCACGGCATGCCTGTTTTATATTACTCATGGCACGTTTATTTTTGGGTTTGTCAACTCGCCATCAAGGGTACAAAAGAGCCAAGTGATCACTCCTTACCCTGGAACTGGAAATTTTCAATGGAAAATTAAAAAACTATCAGTTTGAGGCCCGTAAAAATCCCCTTAAATTGAAATCAAAACATACAAAACGAAAATTCTACGGTGCCCTCGGGTCTGACGCTCACATAACACGAGCTTTAAAAATGCCCAATTTCATCTCGATATAAACACCAAGTTAATATCTCCATTAATCAGCAGTTGAGAGATGAATATTCATATTCCTTTTCTGTAAATTATGCATTTTCTTCCTGGAAGCTCTTCCTTTTTTATTAATAATTACGTTACCTTTCTAGCAACAGAGGGCGGGCTTTCACATGGTAAATGATGCGCACGCGTACATCATTATGTCACGTTGGAAACAGCGGTACCATACAGTCAGCCAGCACTAGCTAGCTATAGCGGCCCCGCGTACTGGACACCCAGCTCGCTATGCACTGTAGGCTCGGCGTTCTTTACAACTGATTATTTTAACAAAAGTGTTAGTGTACGTCTTATTAATTTATGTCACGTCAAATCACAAATCATGTTCATTCTAGTACAGTCAAGTCAAGTCCCAAGCCAAAAGAATCGTGACTAGAGTACGAGTCAGCGACTCGATCGAGTCAACAATACTGGGCGCAGCGCCATGAGCGCGCACATAACTTAATGCATTCGATGGCCATTTAATTTCAGCAAACCTGCGGGGAAAAGGAAAATATCGCCGATTATTTTAAAGCAAAATGTGGGTTAAGAAGAAAATCGTCGATTTTAAAAACCATATCTCGATATTTCAATATTTTTTTTAAAGTTGCCGATTTCGATATTTTTTTGCGAATAACGTATCGTCGTATTGTCTAGTGCTAGCATGCATAAAGGCGATTTCACTGAACAGTATCCTTGCGAAAATTGCACTGATACATTCACACGACCAATCTCGGTGATCGTCGCAGGGACGTCGCATCGATGCGAAATTTTGGAGGAGGTCTCGATCCCTGTCACAAACCGCATGGGACACATGCAATTTGGTGACAGATACACTTTCACACGGCACGGAATCCGTGTATTTGTGACATTGATGTGATTTCATCGCACAGGACCCATGTTTCTAATGGTCATGTGAAACGGGCTCAAGTGCGCACACATGGTACATTTGACTGGTTTACTTGAATAAGCAATTCATTAAGTGATTGCAGTCCACGACAACACATGAAAAAGGTCTATAGCCAAGTTCTAATTGAGAACACCTTCCTGCCAAGATCATCTTTCTTTTTCTTTTTTTAAATCATTTCTAGTAATGCAATATTATTATGTATAGTAGCTTGTGTTATTTGATCACAAAGGTAAGATTAAACACACTCTTTGGTGATTCAGTTTCCATTTCACTTCAGTGTTGTCGTTATTTCTTTGATTCCATGCCTCCTTCAGTGGATCTGGCCAGTCATTGGTTGGAAGGTATTTCAGCAGTCAGCATCACCGCTTTCATAAACAATTTACTTGCATCTGTTTGTTTGCTTGTTGCTGAAGTGCATACCTTGTACTGTTTGAGATTCTGTATCAGACTTCACCCAAGACTGCCGTATTCAAATGTTTAAAATATCTTGTTGTGAGCTCCGAAGTTGTGTGTCACTCTGGAAAATGAGTAATGAATCGAAAAACTAGCACTATGGTGATGGTTTGCTATAAAAAGCATTATATACATTGTGTACATTATTGTACTAGCTTAATTAGGTTCTCATTCTTTAAGCTAATGGCTCCTGCATTGTGACATTTTAAATGTTTTTATCAATATGGAGCAGCCATATCACAGTACCATAATGGACCAGAACAAAATTATAAGCTTTATGTTTTACAATTTTGTTTCTGACAGCTATTTCTATTCTTTGTTTGTGTGAATCTAAACAAGAACAAAAACATCACTTGAAAAGGCTGTATATTGAAAGAACAACAGAATGAAAGATTTGTCCAGTATCACTGTATGAGGCAAGCACAACCTTATTCTTTTCCCCAGAATGGGTCACAACTCACACATACAAGTTGTTTTGACACATTTTTTCAAAGTAATTGCTGCAATTGGTCTTAAATTTTGATTGTGAGAAGATGTTCATCACATGCAGGAACCCATGATTTTTGTTGGGCATTGCTTGTGATGCATAAGCACTCGTGCAGTGTACTAACATTGCTTTTTCCGGACACTTAGAACCTTGCACCAATTTTGTGTTGTATTTTAGAGTGCAAAATGGCTGTTTATTGTTTGTCTTTTACATGTAGATCAACTTTTTGTACACATTTTTCTTGTACATGCACAGTAGGCAACATTGTTGTTTGCAGTAGTTAGATTGCTTTCTTGTGTACTAATTTCGGAACATCTCAGTATTTCACTACCACAAAATAAATTAGTAAAAAGAACTGGTTAATGTTGGTTGTATTTGTCTAAAAGACACTTGATTGGTATTGATGTATTGTCATATGTCACGGTAGAACACATACAGTAAATGTCATTTTATTTTAAAGAATTGATCAGTGGAATGCATTTTCACATGCAGAGAAAGCTCAGATGAATTAGGAGACCTAGACAGCAGGTGAAGAATTCAGCCAGTCTTTGATAGGTTTTGTAAATGATTTGTGTTTATTTTCTTTGGTGATAATATAGAGTTGACCCATCTTTTTATAAATCAGAGCGCACAAGCAGCTACTTTCACAACTTGTGGTTCATGTTTGAAACCAAGAAAATATCCTAGATTTTTACTAATCCTCCTATAAAGTCAATACACAGGAGTACATCATTTGTTGCCAAAACATCACTGGCAAAACTACTGAACAGTATGAGTAGAACAACAATCAGAATCTTACCTGATGCGTAGACTTATCCTCTTCGCAAGTAGCAATAACTTTTGGGTTCAAAATATGTGGGGCTCTCTGGAAAGCATGTGATGCAACACGCGCATGTACAATTTGTACTCCATTCATTTGCGTTGCACTTCCTGGTCAAAATGACTACACACTTTTGAAGAGAATAGAGATAGTTGGGTTCGGACAATGTGCAATAACATAAATAACTTTGAGAGAAGTTATGAATATTTGTGGCAAAGATAAGCAAGAAGGTAGGTATCATTAAAATGGTTCAAACAAGATTACATTGCCACAGAAATCTATAGCTTGAATGATAACGACTACTATATAGGGCCAGTGATTTTCAGCTTAGTTATAAAATGATCAGAATTTCCCTCTTGAAACGAATGTCAGCTTTTCAAACAGACTATATTCACAATGCATCCAAAAGTATTTGTAATTTTTACCAATTTTTATCTGTTAAAGGTACTTTGACAAAATGTGACAATTAATCTGAACATGAAAAAATTGACTTGTCTGAAACAAATCAGTGGCTCTGCTACTACAAATATTTACTTTGAAGTAATGACTGTGAAAATGTATTTGCTTAGAATGGTTTCCATTCTGCTATTTTTTTATTAAAAAGGACAACTGTTTCCTTTAATGTAAACATTTCTTTGACAAATCTTAAAAATTCAATCACCATTGCTAATGAAATCCTTTTCCTCTGTTGCATGCATACAGCTTTTTCCTTGATTCCAAAATAAGATAACTTCTTTCCAATTTTCAGTTTAAATATTCGGTTAGGGGAAAAATGTTTCAGTTGATGTTAACTTTGAGGAGTATGAAATGCATCACAACTCAACCAAGTTTCATGATGATCAGACCTACCCTTATGTGTTTCAAGAATCATGACTTAGATGATGTCATCATGACGTCTTCTAGATATAGGACCTAAATGTATGCACCTGTAAGATGATGTCACATCACTTATGATGATGTCATTACAATGGCGCTAGTCAAAACAAACAAACAAACAAACAAACAAAGCAAGCAATGTGGTCTTGTCTCGGATGTAGTTTTCTAGATATAGGACCTTAAGTAAGTTAGTGTGCATCACACGACCCATGATGACGTCATCACGACGGCAGTTGTAAAAGCAAATATTTGCAATGTGGTCTTCACCTGTCTCAAGATTGGAGTCGATCTGATCTATGGCAATGTAAGATTTTGAGAGGAGAATGTAATTTAAAACATTAAAAAATTCATACAAAATCGGTTGATGACATTATCATGACGGCGCCTCAGATTTTGCATACTAGTGACAATATCTACCTACCCACAAAGTTTCACGGCGATCGGACCTACATGTACCGTTATGTGTTTCAAAAAATTTCATCAGACATTACACAATTTTCCCCTTTTCTAGTGCATATCTTTGACAAAGCTATAACAAAAAGGATTTTGAAAATGTTCACTTAGTAGATATATTAAAAAGAATGTTACCATTTTAAAAATAACAATAAATCATAAAAAATCACAAGATTTCATCATCATGAGGTCTGCCCAATTTTCACCTACATGTATAACACGTCCCTGTCTATGCACATGCCAAGTTTCAATCAAATCAAACTTCAAATAGCTTTAAAAAATGCACCTTTAATGTGATGTCACGTGACCCAGGATTTTGAGTAGATGGTCAATGCATATGCCAAGTTTGAAGTTCATGGAATTTGAAAAGTGCCCAGAGTGCATAACAGTGTAGAAGAAAATTGTCTGAAAAAAGGAAAAACAACTAGACATACATGTACATGTATGTCTGTTGAAGAACAGAACATGGCTTTTCCGCATTATTTTTTTAAGATGTCACTTTGAATTTTGCATACTCGTGACAATATTTACCTACCCATCAAGTTTCATGACGAGCGGACCTACCCTATGTGTTTCACAAAACCACGCTTTTGATAATGCCATCATGGTATCACGCATTTTTTACAGTTATATGTAAATATCTAAGAAACCTATTACAAAAAGAATTTCAAATTTAGCATGTTCTGTTGATAAGATATGGCTTAAAGGTTCAAAAACTGAAACAATTATAAAAATTCATCATGATGTCACCTGAATTTTTGTCTAACCACATGCCGGTCTACCCATATACCAACTTTAAACCCAATCCGACTTAAATTTTGCTAGATATAGGACCTTAAAATATGCACCTTTAAGATGACGTCATGTAACGCCTGTTAAGTTTTATGGGAATACGACTTTGTTTTGTAAAAAGTGCATCTAGGAAGGAAACATGTACAATGTCTATAGGATTGGGTACCAACAAATTTTTAAAAAGGAAAAAACAGGCTTTTCCGCAACTTGCGGGAAAAGCCAAATAAAATCTTAATAAAAACAAAAGCTTTTTCGGAAAATGTGCCGAAACGGCTAACAATTTTAACAACAAAATACAAAAAAATAATGCCGAAGTGGTTGTTGTTTTTTTCTTTGTTTTTTGAGCAGCAGATGTTTTAAAGGTGTTATTTTACAAGATGTATGAGAGTTTACCCTTTGTTAGCACACTGGATACAAGTACATGTATCTACCAGAATATGTCACATGCCTTCAAATAGTATCTAACACCGGCTATACGATTGATAGACTGCGGGGCTCTAGCAATCATGATCAGAGTACATGTATACAGCACAAAAACGTTCTAAACTGAAATTGAAAATTGATAGAACTCATAAGGGAAAGTATTGATTTGTAAGATTTGAAATTTTTCCTCCTTTTTTGTCTTGCTGATAAATCTAGTGAGCTTTGGGATGAGCTGCAGAGGTAGATACTGAACTTTTTCAAAACACTTCAGTAAATACATGTCAATTGATGTTTTCTTAATTTGTAGCTGTTGCTTATTTTGAATTGCTAATACTTTAGAAAAAGTGAAGTCTTGCCTCCGGATAATGTGAAATTTAAAACCTGCTTGAATTAAAACATTTCTATAGCACATTTGAAAGCATATTATTGAACCACAATCTACGACAATTTTCTATGTGATGGATTTTAAATGTAATTTGTAAAGCAACATATTGTTTAGTTCCTTTATTTCTACAAATACCTTGCATTGGAGTGACAGCAAAGTCCACCAAATAATTCTCTCCTATTACCTTTAAATCAACACATAGTATCTAACACCTGGTATGTGCCACCTATTTATTCGTGTACATATTGTTTATTCAATTTTTGCCTGCTAAGGATGAAGAAGAAAAAACGAACACCAAAGAGGTAAAACTGACTTTTAAAAGAATTGTAGAAAGAGGAGTTGGGTGGTATCACTAAGACCATGTGGAGCCTATCCAAAAATTATACTTTATCCAACTGTTTATTTTGATGTGCATCAGTGCTGGTTATCCGGTTCCTTAACCCTAACAGTCTCAAATCCTCCAATTTTAATATGATTCTACATGCGCCATAGGGGGTTAGGGTTAAGGCTGGGGAAAAAGGATCAAAATAGTCCAAGATTCCTCCACCTCATGGGAACATAATATACACACACAAATTGGTAATGAGGGCACTTGGCCTCTGTGATTATGAAAGTGCACTATGAGTTTCCAGTTTTTAACTTTTTTATAAAGAGGATGTTGATTATACACAGAGAAATCTGCACTTTTTCCTTTTTACGTAGATTTAGGCATGTTACACTACAACGGGCAATTATTTCTGCCATGAAATAATTGAAGTCTTCGCTGCAGGAGAGAAACTCGCGCGTTCGGGCGCGTTGTCATGTTGGAGCACCCAATTGCCAGCGCGCCACAGTTCAGGCCGTTTGTGTCAAATGTTCTCCCTGAGACGCCTCAGAACGGTGCAGTAGAACTCAACGTTGACAGTTTGACATTGGGGGAGGAATTCACGCTGCACATCCCTGCGAATGTCACAGAAATCAATGAGCATGCTCTTGGTTGCGCTCCTGACTTGACACACCTTCTTCGGTCTTGGAGACAGCAGGCTCTTCCACTATTGAAGACCGCTGTTTGGTCTCTGGGTCGTACTAGCCGTAGACCCAACTCTCGTCACCGCTGATGATCCTCGACATGAAGTTTGGGTCATCCCGGGCCTGTTGACGGAGATCCTCACAGACTTCGACACTGTGCTGCTTCTGCTCGGAATTCAAGTCCATAGTGAAATCGCAAATGCACACGTACCAGTGGTCACAAAAATGCGTGTAACACAGGTGCTGATGTTGATCAAGCGATGTTACTTGGAATACTTACTCACGAAAGTTATTGCTTACACCAGCTATATGCACATTGTGCTGCACTCCGTTCGTTCGCAACAGGAACAGTCTCGGAACTTTTTGATCGCACCTCGTATAGAGTAATTTTTCTTGTAATATTTTAGTTCTATGCAGGAGGTCATGATCATTCATATGATTAAAGGAATTAAGAACTTCAATTAGTGTGCCAGGCTTAGATTAGGGCTATACATTATTGAAGTCCATGTCTTTCGTGATATGTAGTCACTGCTACATGTATATTTCTTCAATAGATTCAATTAACAATTGTTGATAGCACCCGAGGCGAAGCCGAGGGTGCTATGCGTCCCCGAGTGTGTTATGCGTCCCCGAGTGTGTTAAAATGCCATATCCCACATTACAGCAGTCAACAATTGTTTTTGTTATATCGCCAAACGCATTTTTTTTTTCAGTTTAACTTGCCGTGCTCGGTGGAAATTAACTCAAACAAATCACGCAGGTGATCGTCTGCTAGTTCGCTGCTCCCATTATAGTTTACTACCGTCAACAGTGTAGGAGAAAATTGTGTGGATACAATGATATAGCTCAATAGCTAGCTAGCTAGCTGATGTGATATCACGCTTGGAGTGTGCCAGTCGTTTTTATAGACCAGACACGTGATCGTTCTAGCCAATCAAAATACAGTATCCAAGACAGAGATATAACAAAAGAAATTATCCCAATTTTCAGACCTACATGTATAGACCCTGGTGGGGTGACTTCCACCACCGGTGAGACCCACTCCATGACAGTGGTAGAGAGAAACATACTGGCTATTATGGCTGCAGCCTCTCAGTAGATATCGACTGTGGCAAGGGACCTTTCTTGAATGGATTCTTGGCATTAATTAGTTGAAGTGTTGGCCAGTGGCCATAATGGTTGTATTTTGGGCCAGTCCTTGCCATACACTGATCCACACACGGGGCATATTCACACATACCAGTAATAACACTATTTATGTACATGTAGTTAACGGTTAACCCCATTCGGGTTTTCTCTGGGCACCCTGCTGAATCCAACAGAATCCAATGGCAGAAAAGTGTGAAGCCTGCTATTCCGACAGAATCTAACAGCTAAAAGAAAAAAATAACTGTCTACGTCAACAAAATCCAACACTGAGGAAGTATCAGCTGTTGGATATTGTTGGATTTAGCATGGTTAGGGTTTAAAACATGTCCTCTGAATGCCTATAGTTAAGCCCACCTTTGGCATAATTTCAGAGAACTAAATTTCTTGCCAATCTTACTCATAAGCATATTTCTTTTGTATTTGTTGTATGTCACACAGTAAGCCGAGCCTGGTGCGTCTTGGTGAGACCCATACCAGTCACTGCAGACCACATCGAGAGACTACATATGAGGCTGGTAAGTTGAAGTCACACTTTGCTATCTGTATGCAGAAGAACATATTGTAGAGTTGACTTATTACCATATTTGGAAATTTAAAGTTCACTGTATTTGAAATAATGCATTGTTTATCTGAACGTCTCTTTATCCCAAAATGAAAACGTTTGTAGATCTTCCATCAGTAAGTTGCAAATAGAAATTGTTTTTGCCCTTCCACATTGCCTTGGCGGCACCCTAGGGAATTTTGAACATGGTAAATTTCCACTGGGAATTTAGGGAATTTTGCAGAAATATTGAGAATTTTCAAGAACTTTGGGAAACTTTGGGAATTTTCAAAAGTTCAAAATTTTCAAAATCCAAAAGAGGATTAATGTTGGCCTAGAATTGTCAGGAAAGCGCAGTGCTTAAAAAGAAAAGAAAATACACTTTTACTAATTAAGCACTGTCTGTAGTACATTAAGTATTAAAGCTGAACTTGTTTGTTTTAATGAACATGTAGAAGGAAAGAGTGTAACATAGATGCAGCATATTGTAGTTGTACGCAAGACCAAACAAACTGTAATAAACTTACTCCCTCCCCACCCGGCCTATAATCAAAAAACACTCATATATAAGATACTAATAATAAAACAATTTGGAGCCCAGATTTACACCAAAATTGATAAAATAAAGAGTTGACCTTGATGACGTTATCATGACATCACTACATCAACAGCTGAGCATGTCACCCAACCTGTCGTTCGAAAGATGTGCTCATCCTAAGGACCCAGGTCCAAACCAGATACATACATAATCAACCCCAGAAGTAAAGGTCAAAACAAAAACGAAACACTTCCAACCAAAAATGTACATCAAGACAAGATGTATCTGATCACCAAATATGAAGGCCAAGTGTCATTTAGTTAAAGAGATATGTCCTTTTTAAAAATATACCCTTTTTGGTCATTTTACAAGTAATGACATCAACTCTTGGCATAGGGTCCTCGTATTTGCTGAAAATCTGATTTTGTAATTGTATGAGGTTGGACTTCTGGTGACCCGGGAAGGAAAGATCAAATGAAAACAATGCACCTGACCAAAAATATAGATAAACATTAGATCTGTCTGATCCCCAAATATTTAAACCTTGTGAATTGTTCTTCATGAGATATGTCGTTTCAAAAATGTGCTTGATTCTGCACGTACGTTCCATCCGTATTGAACATGCAGTAATTTCTTCCTGGCAATGGAATATTTTTTTCTTATCGAAAATCGTATCGGCCCCTTTTAAAAAATTTCGGGGAATTCGATATACCGAAGAATATCGCGATATTGCTTTTCACAGCGTTCAAGATTTATCTAAGTTGTATTAAGAGTGGATTAATCTAGATTACCTTGCTCGAAATTCCAGTTATTTCCAAAAAAATTGACGGTAGAATAGTACATACACATGTAACGTATGATGTACAATGGAGGAATAATAAAAAAAACATTATGTACTAAATGTATTGTTTCTTGGATCGTTTTCTAAACCCCGACAAAACTTCTCCGCACCGTTCATTATATAGCGCACATGTGTGCGTGCATTCCATCGTGGGTGTAGTCTTGGTCAAGTGCAAACAACCGCACTGAATGCTCTACTGTATTATTCCCAGTGTACAATGCATGTGCACGCGCAACGTGAAGCGAAATTCGCCTTGAGAAAAGGCTACTAAGACCTGGGGGTTAGAGCAATTGCTTTAATAACTCCAACCCCTAAAGTGCATCTGCGCATGCGCGTTGCTTTGTTGCTAGCCTTGGTGAAGTGCAAGCAACCGCACTGAATGCCACCGTCTTATTCCCAGTGTACCACGTGCAACGCGAAGTGAAATTTGTCTTGAGAAAAGACAAACACGTGCGGCGCATGCGTTGTACAATGTACATGTACAATGTCTGTCTATCTTGTATGCGCGCGTACACAAGAAGACATACAATCATACGATGTTTTTTTGACAGCTCACGTGTGATTGTAGGCGTCCATGGTATTAATTATCAGCTGTTACTAATCAACAATGCCGAAATAGAAACAAACGTTAGTCTTTCTGAAGTGGCGTAAAGAAGCCAACTGAAGGTACACCAACTTTACTCAACGAGTGAAGCCTTGTCAACCCCCCCCTCCCCCCTCCCCCCCCTCCCCCCTCCCCCCTCCCCCCTCCCCCCTCCCCCCTCCCCCCTCCCCCCTCCCCCCTCCCCCCTCCCCCCTTCCCCCTCCCCCCTCCCCCCTCCCCCCTCCCCCCCTCAGATGACTGAGCAGACAGACTTTATAGAGAAGGAAGATAGAACTCACATGAATAAAGACAAGAAAACACAACAACCAAGACCAAAAATCCAGCAGAAAAACCATATGTAGACCTACCCCCACCTGCACCCCCACCTGCGATGGAACTGTAAAACAACCCCACCCAATTCCTCTGATGTGTATAAAAAGGCGATCTAAAAACCATCAGCAATTAAATCGAAACACCACAGCCCCAACCCTTAGCACTTTCTAATCACATCACAGGCTCCACTATATCCGGTACAAGTCTGAATGTCAGATGTAAGTTTTACCACATTTCAGGGCAAAGTGTGCCTTAAGTCATTTGTTATGCTTGTACCGAACAGGGAATTACTGGCAATTTGAGCCATTTGATCACTAAAAACAAATACAATCACCATACTATAGTGCATCAAGATAAAATAGCACAAGAACTGTCAGGTTTAAGATGCTTGATGAAACCTAGCAGAGGTGATTGAGGAATTGATAACCAAGTATGCATGATGTTTTCGAGATGCTTGGTGGGATAATCTGAGCCACCATAACTGCTCACTCGGCATTTAATGATGCCTCTGTACAATTTTTTGTTTTCTCCATGTCAGATTTCCGTCTTCCTCCCATCAGCTCAACAAGACGCTTTGACGTGGATGGCTTGTACAACTTTACCACGAAGATTGACCTTCCTATGAAGACACTGTACATGAACCCATTTCCCAGCCCCATCGACATGTATGAACAGCTCCACCAGCCCATCCTACTGACACTGAAATCAGCACAGAAGTATTTTATCCCTGGACAGTCTATTGTCAGAGAGGAGAATTTTAGGTGATAATTAACTGTGCCAGATCTGTGGCTTGTAACACAGTAGCTTGTCTTTCAATCAAGGTCAGCCAGGGGGCCATAGATAGTACTATTCCAGTTTATCATTAACTTACACACCAAGATATCCACTGTATTTTCCTTCAAAACAAAGGCAAATTTGGGAGGGAAAGTGAATTCAATAAAAGGTAGTGAATTCCACCCTCTCCCCCACACACGGTTTATGGTGTACATCTAGAACTTCCAATTGTTTCTTTTGCTTCTACTTTGATGTTTTTTAAGTTCCTCTGACTTAATTTCTACACAATTTTCAACTGAGGACAGCTTGCCAATTGAGGACTTATATTGCCCAGTGTTGTAGTCGAGACCACACAGAGACCAAGACAGAGACCAAGACCAAGACCTCCCCATCGAGACCGAGACCTAGACCTCGGGCAAATCAGAACTGTAAATATAGGTTTTTCCCGGCCAATTTAGTAAAATGTTCATTTACTTCTGAAACTCGGTCATTCATTTTTGTCTAAATTTAAATGCACGTCTTTAATCCCGTTTCAATTCATTGAAAGTTCAATCGTTTTCACTGTCCGTGCATTCGGTTTTGAGAAACAGGCAGCCAGTTACGTTACCTGTGCATTCATTTACGCAAGCATTCCATTTCCAGCCGAGTTCGGGAATACATTTCCGTGAATGTGCAAAGAAAAGTTAGTTTATTTCATTCAAAATAGCAGATTACATCACAGAATTCTAAACCTGACACAGAATCTTATCAATTCAAGCAGAAATTGAAATGAGATATTACTCTTTATTTGATATTCGATTTGAATCAACCTGTACGTGATGGTAGCACCAGGCCATTATAGGCAAACCTCTAATGTCGATCGCAACCATCTTATGTATTTTAGAGTGTTGCTGTAGACTGCCCATACTCTGGAGATCTACCTGTTTACAGGAAATAGCCCGTGACAACATCAGAGAAATCACCCACGCAAATTGCACAAGCAGTATGCTCATGCACAAAGTTATCTCCCTCGATGCTTGGCCATGCAGAGAACATACTGAGGGCTAAGGTCTGTCACAAAATGAACTTGATCTCAGATGTAGTCAGTGGTGGCTCCGAGGGGAAGGGGGATTTGACCGAATGTAATGCAAAGAGGTATAAGAATAAATATAATTTCTCTATGTTTAAGACTATGAAGGTAAATAATGGAAAAAGAAATTTAAAAAGTCGGGTGAAGATTGAATAAGAAAAAAGTTTGATAATTTTTATCTTAATTTGATGTTACTCCAACTGCAGATATTTCTATTTACATCAATAATGCATGATGCAGCTTAGAATTTAGTTATAAATTGATGTAAGGTATGGCTAATTTGATTGACGGTTAATGAAAAAGAAACCCTTAATTTGTATTTGGTGTACATGCCGTTACACAAAATGTGAAATTGAATGGTCAATGTTTGAATTTCTCCCTCTAAAAGCGAATTGGACATAAATGAAAGGTTCTGCTCAAACACTTAATTGATTGAACTGAAATGGAATTGAACGCTCTGGTAGGGAAAATAAAATGCGTGTTCAGAGCGTTTTTCTAAATTTCGGCGGAATTGAATTAACTTTGTTTCTAAATTTATGAACATTTTTGCAAAATTGACCGGGAAAACCTATAATAAAACACTTTTCAAAGCCACCTTTCTTTATTTTCAATGGATTTTTAATGCTGTCCAACTGCTGTGAACATACATGTTACGTGCCATCTGTACATAAAAAAGAAAATAGTAAAAACCAAAATATACCGGTAAATATTACCATGTAAATTTCCGATTTCTGGGGTCGAATTTCACCAAGATGAGTAAACTTAATATGAACCGATCTCAATTGCTCAGTAAAGTGTGATTTCCGAACCCAAATTTAATAATGGCTGACTGTGCCAACATGGTTTTGGTCACTTCCGTAAACTACTTCATTAATTTTGTTGATCAATCATGCGACGCGACAACACGTAACTCTTGCACAACACGTAACTCATGGGCACCGAACTATTCTCGTGTATGTGATGAGTTCCAAGGCTGCATTTTTTCCCCGTATGATGACTTCGCTCTGCCTTCACTATGGGTCACATAGCCACACAGAAGGGCGAGCATGAAACTTACACTTTTGACAAGGTCTTGAAAGGTCTCGACACGACCACCAAGACCTTTGCTCCGAGAAAGAGTCTTCAAAATCGAGACTTGAAAACAGCCGAGACCTAAAAAATGTTGGTCTCGTCTCGAGACCGAAATTTTTCAGGCCTACAACATTGATCTTGCCCTCTTATGCAATGCCTTTCTTTAGCATCCTTTTTTTTTATGTACACCATAAACACTCGAACACACCCTTATGGGGAACCACTATTTTTACCCTACTTTCCTACTTTGTTCCTTTTGAAATCGCAAACTCCATAGCGTTTTCCTCATGGGGCCCTAAGATTTCTAAAGACTATCTTGTGGGACCCCATTGTCCCTATTGTTATCCTTGTGCATTGGGCCCCTTAAGGCACCACTTGTACGAACACACACTAACCTTACATACCTTGTGTGGACCAGTGGCGTAGCCAAGGGGTGTGGGGGGGGGGGCAAGGGGGAGCAACTGCCCTCCCCCCCCCCTCGTGGGAACTCTTTCCCCCCAAACTAATGAATTCAACGGTGTACAGAATTTTTTTTAATGCGTCTTTCTGTGCCCATAATCTACCATGACAAATCAGGTTGAACATTAGGCATATAGTAAATATTCACCTAAATAGATATATGAGAGAAACAACCAACCTTTACTGTTGCACTCATCGAGTGAATGACTTACCTGCCCTGGCTAAATTTCAGAAAGACCACTAATAATAAACTGGAGTATTTTTCCAGCAAGGGACCAGCAAGACCAATGGTTCATATCAGAGACAAACATTGTGAGTGTAAAAGTGATCCATAAACAAGTATTCTTTATTGATAAATCAGTCAACTTCTTTGTCCCCCCTCCCTCTTTTTCACCCTGCTTCAGTAGATCCATGGTAGCCAACATTACATACAAAGGACATTTTTTTGACTTTCAAAGCAATTGTTTGGCTGTCGTTTTTTAGGTTGGTGGCAAAGCCAAAGAATGCAACATCAAGGGTGTTTTTGTTCTTCCACTGCATCTGTCCCCATTCACATTTAGGCTGTAACTGATAATGTACCTGTGGTTACTGCCCGACTCACGGTAGCTAGAGCCAGTGAGAAATATCATAAGCATTGGCTCTTTGAACTGAAATATAAGAAAACATAAGTATTTTTGGTTATTATGAGTTGAAGATCCAGATTGCCCTTAGAATGTAAATTAAATCAACAGTACTTTCGACCTACTGCCCCTGATTGGGTTCTCGGGTGAGATGATAGTTTTAATTAAGTGCTTCAACCAATGAATGCAGACACTACGTTCAACGACTTATTATGACTTCTTATGGTATTTTCTTAAGTGAGTGATATGAAATAAGTTTTTGATTCAATGGGGCCCAACTGTTTCTTTTCTTATTTAAATATTTAATATTTAAATAGGACTTGATGCAATTTTATTTGACTAAGCCCTATCTACTACATAGCCCTTAATTGATACAGCCTTGAACAAAGGTTTGGAACTGCTTTCTGTTCACATGGCATAATTTTTGTCCATCGTTGATCAAGACACTGTATAAAGTACTTTGCAAATGTAATGCACTTTTCAATGTGATTGGAGGAAAACTTTCAGCAAGGAGGATGTAGAGTGTGAAGTGTCCCATATTGGCATTGTCCAAGGCAGTATAAAAGTATGTAGATGGCTACATGTACATCTATACTACCCAAAAGCAAGAGATGAAAATAGACATAATTTAAGCACATAATTCAATATTCCAAATTCAGTTCTTAACCTCTTGAATACGAATGACGGCCATAGCCATGGTTTGAAAAAGACCACCTGGCCAGTTGTCGCCTATACGCACATTCCTGCACGTACTCAATCCATTCATGTTTCAACTATATGTGACCCGCTCCAGAAAAAGGTGATATAAGTCGCGCTATGCATTTACGTGTAATGGCCTTTTCAACATTGAGAGGGTGAAATTTTTCGTCAAAATTCATTTTTTTTTTTTGTCTTTAATGACATCTTAAATATCTAAAGTTTCAGGTTTGGTGCACAACAATGTTGATTTCAGTGAATAAAGTGAAAAAAATTACCCTTTTAGAGTGCATTGTTCCATTGCATTGTATAAGAACTAGCTATTTCAAAGCCTGTTTTCTCTGTTGTGCAATTTTAACTCCATAGAACTAATTAATATGCAAAAACGCGATATCTCCAGAACGGAAAGGGCCTTGGAGCTCTATCATGTACCAAATGAAAGCTTACATTGCGGGCTTTCCAAACATACATACAACTCATTTTTCATTTTTTGCGACATAATTTACCTTTTTCCAGAGCGAGTCACATATTGTTGTTGAATGCGAGTGTAACGAATAGATGGAGCTTTTCCAAAACAAAGCTTTCATTCACACAAGGGGGGAGGGGGGGGGGGGGACTTCAAGTGCAATGAATAGGACCACTCTATTCCGTGTGGTGCCTATTGTTTGTGTTTACTACCAGCCCCTTCTTGGTATACCAGTCACCCATCAAGAAAAACCGCACACAAGGGATTAAACTAGTTTTGTTAATATAATTACTTTGAATGTTCAAAAATTTGATTTTGTGAACAAAACGTTGATGTTCGTTTACCTACCAAAAGCTCTTCAGTGTATTTTGAGTGCTCAAGAATGGACAAGGATTGAACAGAACAGAGTTTACAATTGGAATTTTATATTGTTTTTCCTGTAAATAAACATGAAATCAGAAAGACTTAGAAGTGGAGAAGTTTTTAATAAAATGGAATCATATGATAATGTTAAGTTTTTTTACTAGGAAGCACACATTTGGTTATTTCTTGTCAGTCCTCCATTGTAGAGTTTAATTATTTGTGTAGTTATATTTCAGGTAATATGTCACCTGGCCCCTCGAAACAGGTGGAATGTTGCAAAAGTTGAAGCTTTAATTTGATTGTGTCGCTGTACATGTAGCTCATTCCTGGGCCCCACTATAGCCTTTTAAAGGTTCAAGGTTTGTGACCTGTGCACACTTTAACCCAACTTAAAAAAAAATTGCCTTAAAAAACATTTTTAGACTGAAATCAGTTTTAAAAAAGCTTTGGGACATGACAGAATAGGGCTTTTCAAATGAATGTTAAAATCCCAAAATAGATTTTCCAGTGAAAATCTGTTTGTTCTGCGTGTAACTCGGTGCAACTTTCCTCTCATTTTGTGCTGCCAGCAGTTCTATTGGTGGGAAGCAAGCCAGTGTTATTGACAGCGTTTAGAAACGTGCAGTCCGTATTATTCTTGGTTTAATTAATTAAGTACGATTCATACACTTCTGCACTCATTTTATTAGATCTCCCTACTCTAGAAGCGAGAAGAGGAACTACTAGGTTTCACTGGATTTAGGAGTATCTGACAAAGTGAGTGTATGTAATAGGGATTTACTATACAGCGGCGTAGCCAGGGCTGTCGCCATGGGGGGGGGGGGGGGGGGGGGCTAGATGTTATTTCTTAATAATACTATTATTTTCTGCGTTTGCGAAATTTTCAGTGGGGGGGGGAGACTGGGGGTGCGACGATTATTTTTATGGGGGGGGGGGAGGGGCGTGTGCCCCCCCCCCCCCCCAACGCCCCCTTAGCTACGCCACTGCTACTACAGCTGGTCTAGCAAGCCTCTAATCGGGAGATCTTGAAAGCCATCCGGTCGCTTCAGCAGAAGTTCGCTTCCACCACCAAGAAGCAGAAATTGTCGGAAACTTCCACCCATGCCCATCAGGACCTGCTTCCAGCGCGGCATCAACGTCCACGTCCACGTCCACGTCCACGTCCGTAGCAACTGCCTAACACTCCAGGACCTCCGAAGTAAGTGCGAAGCAACAGCCCGGAAACCCTCGAGTTTCCTCATCCTGAGACCGCCAGAAACTGGCAGACCATCGTACACGACTCGCGTACATTGTACGGGCCCCATAACCAACAGGCATAAAAGACGCAATTTGTAAGACGTCGGGCTGATTTGTAGCCTTGTTTTCGCTGGGCAGTTAAGCCCTATAGCGGTTTGAGATTTGTTTAATTAATTAATTTCGGAGTCTTGTTTCAAGCACCCCCATTTGTGACCCGCTCTGCAAAAAGGGCACTTATGTTGCAAAATTTGAAAATAGTGTTTTATATATAGCTGGAAAGACCATTTTTTAAGCTTTCATATGGTATATGTCTGAGGTCTCTAGCATTTTGCAATCACGAGATATTTGGAAATTTGCATGTTTGTTTTCAGGAATTTCTTGAAATGACTTAAGGAGAAACAAGCCATTTTAAAAAAACAAAAAGCAAAGCAATAGATGGAAGCACTCGACAAAAACACATTCTTTTTCCAACTTTATTCACTGAAATCAAAGATTTTGGTTATGAACTAGAATAATATAGGTATCAAAGATGCAAAAAAATCCCTCCCTTCAAAATCACTTGATTGCAGAACTTTTCACCCTCTTCCCATTGAACGGCCCATAACTCGTAAAAGCATACAGTGACTTATGTGCCCTTTTTGCAGAGCGGGTCACATTTGGTGTACAGCCGATTTGAGGGCTGAGGTTGTTTGTACTAGTACCATGCACGCCCATTTCCATGGCGTATCTTATGTGTGAGTTTCGCCGCTCGACCATTCCAAATTGTTCACCAAATTGTTTTTGCCGTTTTCTTGTCCTTATTTGGAATTTATAACCTGAGGTAGATATAGAAGGAGGAACCAAGGAAGAAAATCCACAATTTCTACCCTTGGTTACATGTTTAGATAAATAATTGCAGAGTGAGCAAAAAAACCGATACACTTTTAATATTGCTCCTTGTTTTTAGTATAGCAATATACACTACTCAAAATAATTCAAGGAACAAGACAAAATATAGTTTTTGTCATGGTCTATATGGGCTACCGTTGGAACAAGAGATATTAAAGTTATGTGAAAGTCATACAAGTGTGGTCAATTGATTTTCAAACAATAGTCAACAATGTAAGGTGGATCAAGCGTGTCTCATAACACCTGGACACAGGAGTGTCCATTTACCCTATATAAGGTGCTGATTTTGTGCACTTGTCCTCAATAGCTGTCATAACACTTCTTGCAAAGAGATGAAGGGTTCTTCCAATTGTTTTGTTAGCAGAAGTTGAGGTTGCTGGAGCTGTCCAGCTCCTTGAAGATGGCAATACACAGCGTGAGATGGCTGTATGTTTGTGTGTATGGGTGCGTTTGTATAGCTATTCAGACCGTGGACCTTTAACAAAGAGGACAATAGGGTCCGCGATTGTGTCAAGGTCCACGATTGAAAATCGTTTACAAAACCAATGGGAGGCCTTCCGAAAAAGTTAGAGTACAAACAAAAAAGGGACAATAGGAGGGCCGCGATTACCGGTGTTTACACACTTGTGTGTGTGTGTGTGAGTGGGTTAGGCCATACGAGAGAGGATTTGGGACAATGGGGGATTAGGGATAACAATGACACCGAGGACTTGGGCCGAGTCCTCGGGAGAATTTCGTGTACAAACCTTATGGGAGCTGTTCGGAAAAAGTACAAAGAAAGGAAACAAAAGAAGGGTTCCATTCATGGTCCTCATAAGTATAGGAAAACGCACAGTGGTGTGTGTATGTCTGTAATTCGATTATCTCCAGAACCGGGCACTGTACATGAAGTTGAAAATCGTCGGGTGTATTGCTCAGGACCCATGAATGTGCAGTGTCAACTTTCAAGTTGTTTGGATAAGCAGTTCTCACAAAAACTGCAAAAAATACAGCAAACCGGAGGCCTAAATCTGCAAACGTGGACCGCCCGGGCACATTTTCAACGGGCACAGCACCACGAGTATAGACCACCACCACGCATGCAATGGGGCCTGATTTAATATGCAAATAAGTTAGACGCATGCGCATCAGTGTTACCAAAAAGCTCTTTCCAAGAAACTCACTTCCAAAACTGTGGTCCGCGTGTGGCATGGCATGGAAACATACACCCGTGGCTTTTTTTAACGAAATCCAAGCAATTTGTCTGTTTGGAACAGGCACAATTCTACGGAAGTGTAGAAGGGCCACACGAAAGTAAAAACAATTGTGTTACTATCTCGCCATGGACGCGAATTATTTTTCCCCAAACTACATTCGAATGGATTCATTGTTGAGCGCCCTCTATAATACTTTTATTAAACGTATACGTACGCATGCGTTATAGGGCTGGGTATATAATGCAATGAATTCTCCAGGTCTTCCGAGCATTCCGATGGCCTACTAGTGGATACGGTGCTAGACTATGAGGCAGAAGGTACTGGGTTCGAGACCTCAACGTTACCAATATTTCTTTTTCTTTTGTAATTTCCAGCTTTGCAGGATTCTTTTTTAAAGGGAAATAAAGTCCGGAATTATATTACGTTCCAATTCATTTTTTTCCCTAATTCGTGGCTCCGGAGAATTTTTTGAAAAGGGAAGTCAAGTCCGAAATCTCATAGCGTTAACCCCATTCGGATGTCGTTTCGGGAAAAACATTCGCGCCCCGGACATGCTGGCATTCGGGGCGCGTCACGCGTCCAGGTATATAGCCACACGCGCCTTCACTAAAGGTTATACCGCCCGACGGTTGAAAACGAGCGCCGTTTTTCTCTCGGTTTTTTTACCACCCAACAGCGCAAAACTTTGAACAGGTCAGTGGAACGATATTTCCTATAAAATACTAACCCCCAAATCCACCCATTTCTGAAAATTGCAACAATGACCAACCATGTAGGCCTGCACTACGTTTAAGATTTCTGGACAATCCAAGTTTCCACAGGGCAATGCAAATATGCAATGCTGATCATAAAAAGTCACGTGGCGATCTTTTACCAGTGTTGTAGTCAAGACCATCACAATACCACACAAAAACCTGCAAGACCAGCACAAGACCAGCAGTCTTTAATCCAAGTCTTAAGCTATTCAAATGAACTGTAACAAAAGCATTCCTTTGTCATGGTTTATGCCTGTTAGGCCTACTTGTGCCTGTTACAAGCTGGTCTTGTGAATGGTCTTGTGCCTGGTCTCGAAATAGTCTCGACGACAACACTGTCTTTTACATACAATATATTTATTTTCGCTAGATTTTTTTTGTTTTGTTTGCGGGGTACCAGACCTAAAACAAACCCGACTAATTCACTGAAATCGTAGTTAGATAGGCCTATACACATATTTCAAGAGCAGTTTCAGACGAACACAATGAGGCTAAAACCGAAGGTGTGAGTTTGATTTAATGAAGCACATTTTTGAATATCGGAGATCACAGTCTGTCAGACATTCTGCGTTATTTTAAGTGTTTAATGTCGATATTTACATTGAAACTTTTAGTCAATGCCGACAAATATATGTTGGTTAGGGGGACAATATTTAAACGCGGTCGAAGAGATAACAAAAAATCTAGCGCAAATCTGTTCACAATTTTTGTGATTTGATGGCCCCATCGTTATCTACAAATTTGAATGTAGGGGGATGTTCTTGTCAAGAACAAAATGGTACTAAATGTAAACAAATGACATTTGAGAAAAGACAGATGTTAAAGGAAACATGATATATGATTTATATTGCATTATTCCTGCTTAAAACAATAAAGTATTATCTTGACAATGATATTTTGTGTCCAGAGACAATTATTTCCCAGATAAATTATGAGAAAACAATTTTTGAAAATGTTTGTCCAAGCTACTCCGCCCCCTGAGTGGGACCCTCATTAACATAAGTGTGTGACGTAGATCGAGGCACATTACCCATTCATCACGGGTATGCATTGTGTGTACATTGTACGGCAAAAATTCTTCGTCCAAAATCTAAGCAAAATATAGTGGTTTTTCAGCCATGCCGACAAGGTGTGTGGCTGCTGGGTGCAGCAAAACAACGACGGGTGGAGTAAGCCTTCATGTATTTCCAACTGAAGCGAAATATCGGAGAATTCGGGCGGCGAAAGTGAAGGTGACAAGAGCAAAGAGGTCCGGCCCAGCAGCTTTTCAGCGTTATGTAGCGACCACTTTGAGCCGTCGTGTTTCGATACTGGTATTTTCAAATCCTTTGGGATGACCATTAAAAATATGCTCAAGTCCACTGCCATCCCAACAAAGTTCCCAGATGTGAGTAAGTTAAAGGCGAAAGCAGTTAAACGGCCCATTCCCCGAGGAGCCTTCGCTAAAAGGGAGAAAATCAGGGTAAGTTCGACGATATTGTTGTTGCAACTTACGAAATTGCACGTGTAGACCTAGTGTGTGTATACGGGCCGGGTCCAGACTATCGAGTCGATCCATGAATTTCGGTGCCTCGGTCTACGTCACGAACAGCGCCCTCAATTTGAGTCTCAACAAATTTCAAAAAGGGGGCGTCAATTTTTGAGCGGCAAATAATCACACTAAAACTTCGCTTGAACCAGTTTGGCTTTTAATTCACATTAAATACATATAAATGAATATATTTATGAAATAAAATGTGATCCGGTCAATTTGGGAAGCATGGTTCCTTTAAACCTATGCAGTTTGGAAGCAAGAAGAGTATGAGGCGACTTGATCGAGGTGTACAGGATCCTAAATGGCATTGAGGAGAGCAAGCTCTTCCAGAGACACGACAACCCATCCCAAGTCAGAGGTCAAAAAAGCTCTACAAACCAGAATTAAAGAAAGGGTTGAACTGTAGGAAAGCTTCTTTTTCTATCCGAGTTATTTCCGAATAAAACAACCTCCCTTCACATGTGCTGAATGCAGCTTCAACCAACCTGTTTATGAACCAACTTGATGCCTATTGGAAAGACATTGGATATGGGGTCATAAAGGCTTAGCCTAATCAATTCCCATCAACCTAAGTAAGTAAGTAAGTACATGCACACAGAAGGAACACACAATCGCAATATCCCCTTCTGGCTTACAGCCAGGGGGATAACAATTTAGGGAAAATACAGGCAGTCCAAGAAATGCTCACATAACAATATAAATTTAAACGAATTATGTCATTTTGTTGAGTTGAGTAACCGGCCTATAACAACACTTAATGTAAACCAATAAATGCTGAAAGAACACACATTTTTTTAAACAGTGCTTTTCAAAACTACGCTTCTCATTTGGACCCTGAGTGGCCACCTTACCTGGTTTCTTCTACGAAACTGAATTGTTGGGGTGTCGGTCTGTTCAAAACTGGCACTGGTATCTGTGTCTGTAAGCTGAGTTTGAAAAGGAAAGGTTCATTATCACATCACTGACACGAAAGATCAATGTAACCTTTCTTTAATTTGCTTTGACTGAATTCCAGCTTCAAATGCACAAATGTAACTAATACCATTGACATGAACAAATTTCTTTAGCCCTTCACATGGGTAGACAATGTCCAGTACAGGGGCGGATCTAGGAATTTTTGCGGGGTGGGTGTCAGGCCTGAGATTTGTTTTCAGCAAATCAGTGGTGAAATGTAGACAGGCTTTTTCATCCGGATACTTGGCCTCCATAAAATCAAAAAGTGGGGTTGGAGGGGGGGGGGGGGGGGGGGGGCAGGCGAAAATTTAGGTTGTTATTATTACTATAATTGTCATAATATTTGTTGGAGAGTCAAAGCAGCGGGGGCGGGGTGGAAGGTCTTGACCCCCAAATTCCCCCTCTGGATCCGTGCGTGAGTAGGAAGGTCAACTCACCTGATGATTTGATGCCTCATCAGAAGTGTGGATTTGAACCTCTTCAGCAGTATACTTCTTCCTGAAGTATTCAGCAGGTGCACTCAGCTCTGAATTGTCCTCTTTGTCAGTCTCCTCATCAGTGTCCTCAATTTCCTTGTCTTTGGTCAGCAGATAAAAACGCAGGACGGGCATTCGTGCAGCATCATAGAGTTCTTCAACCGTCTCATTATGACTAATTGCATGTTTCCTGCAGTCAGCTAGCACTGTGTGAAACTTGTTCATGGGACCTTTAGATGAATGACCCTCCTTGAAGAAAAGGCCTTCTGCGACTGTAGTTAACTCCTGGACTGTGCACGATTTATTCACTGCCATCTGTCTTGTCCCACCACCCTCGTTGCTAACTGCCATCTGTTCGCGAACTTTCGCGAACGATGTTTACTCAAAGAGCCTGACGTGACTGCTCGTGTGCGTTTGTTATTTTAATTCATACAATGAAGAAAATGTAGCCTCGGACGTATCATTTAAATATCCGCGAAGTCAGCGATCTTCGGGGCTTTCTTGATTAAAGCAAAAAGCCTTGAGAACTTTTTGTTCCGAAATTTGCCGGAGTTCAAATTATGTTTAACTTTTACGAATTTACCATGACGAATACGAACTTGTGTTCGCAAATCGGTTTTAAAGTCAATAGATATAAGTCTGGTCAGTTACGTGCGCCAGAGGAAACTTTTAAATAATTCTGTTTGTGTGTGTAGTGGGATCGATTTTAATTACTTCTGAATAATATACGGAAAAGTCGGGAAATACGGTACACAATGTCTTCCTTATATGCTGAAAATTCAACAGTGTGGGTAGAGTTTGCTTAAATAAAATCTGTGGGAAGTTCTTTCCGGCGGCGATCCGGTGGATATCCCTGGACCGTGACGGGAAATGTAATCCCAAATATCATTGTTCCAGCGGAGGAATGCAGTTTACCGTTCATCCCCGTAAACGTTTCGGATGGTTTAGTACAGGGTTTAGAGATTGTGTTCAACTGTGGTTGCCGTGACAAACACGATTTCGTGTTCGTAATCGCGCAGAGTAGGCCTGTGAATCGCTCTTTGGTTAAATACAAATCTGGTCACGTGCGCCGGGGAAAACGATTACGTTTTCTCTATTTAGTGGGATCCATTGTAATTAATGTTGGATGATATACGCGGACACGAAGAAGTCGGGAAATACCAAATGTCTTTCTGTGCTGAACATTTCAAGACGGTGTGGAGTTTTGGTAGACTAAGACAAATCACGACTGAGGTTTATAATACCGTTATTGACCATGTACCCTGTTCTCCTTGTGGCCAATGAAATATAAACTGCAAGTCTATCAATGCAAGATATCACCGTTCATCCCCGTAAAACTTTTTGGATCGTTTTACATGTATATATTCATTTTAAAAAGTTGCCAATGACGTTAAAATAAATGTATCTGCGGGTAGGAAATGTTTTTAAAATTGTGTGATAATGTTGTGCTGTCTGTTTTGAATCGATTTAAGTTTACTGCCTTGGAAAATTACATCCCCCCAAAAATTGGTATCTTAGGACTCCGATCGACCAGATATTTTGTGTGTGTAAAGTTATGACCGTCATATAGGACAAAACTGTGAGTTTCGTTTTTTTATAAGCTAAATTTCCGTTATATTCACACTTATGAGATGCGATGTCTTTCATTTGCTTATTTCCGTTTTTATTAAAAATAATAAGCACGTTTTAGCGTATTTATTAATAGCGCAATCAACATGGTTTTCCAACAAGATAGTACATGAAACAGCCGTTGTGTACAACTCATAACTGGCCTCGAGATAGTCGGCCCCCACATGTACTAGCTAATATATATTAGTACAAAGTTTGATAAAAGTTAAAGCAGTGCTCACCAAGAATATTGGAGCTGAATTTTCGGCCTGACTAGGCCTTCATCGGAGCTGGGAGTTGTACTGGTGGTTTGAATGCAGAAAATTCCACATTCATACCACCTGCAGGGGCCAATTTCATAAAGCTGTTAAGCACAAAAATTTGCTTAGCATGCAAATGCTTCCTTGATAAAAACTGGATTACCAACCAGATTTCCATGTATGGAATATTGCTTTTGACTGGTATTCAACTGTTGTTTGCTTGGCATGAAAATTACATGGACTTTTGGCTGGTAACCTGTTTTTACTAAGCAAGACATTTTTATGCTTAGCAAATTTGTGTGCTTAACAGCTTTATGAAATTGGGCCCAGCTGGCGTGAGCGTTCCGAGCTTGTAGATGATGCACTGTATCTCCAAGCGCTGAGCGTTCGATGTTGTCATGGTCAGGACGCACACGCGCATGTTGTCACACGTGTGCGGTTGCTTGGAGAAGTGGCGCGCCACAGAGTGTCCGGGGAGATTAAGTCGGACACTTCGAAGGTGCTCAGTATACCGGTCTGCCAAACGACGCTTCGTTTCGCCGATGTAGTGTTCACCGCATAGTTGGCAGGAGATACAATACACAAGGTTGGAAGATATGCAAGTGAATTGTCCTCTGGGTGTATAACTGCCTTTGGGACCGTCGATCTGGGGGGGGGGGGGGGGGGGATTGTGGATGGACCTGCACGTATTACAGCGAGGGCGATTGCAGGCTGTAGTGCCGGTGTTAATGTCGTTGACAACGGAGACTGGTGGGAGGATGGATCGGATTAAAGTCTGTCCGATGGACTGGTCACGTCGGAAAGCAACGAGGGGAGTGGAGTCTCCATTGAAGATATGGTTGGTCAAAGGATTAACTTGGAGCGTGCGGAAGTATTTCATGATGATAGCACGAACTCGCAGGTTAAACGGTTAGGGAACAATAGGAAAATATAATCAGCAGCAGATTATCGTGATTTTATTTGTAAAATGATATATAGTGGCATTGGACATTTACAATCACCTGTTGCCGACGAGCCTTTCCTCTACAATAATCTCTACAAGAGAGCACATGGTCGCTGACTCCGTCCGCATTATTTCTAAGGTGAATTAAATAGGCCTACATGCAGCTGAATTAAAATAAACGCATGAGTGAAAATGATTCGCGATGACCCTTATTATACCAACGGCAGAATTCCATGAATGTTTGCTTACAGCTCCATGCTAACAACAAACGGCCAGCGAAGTTTTGGATTTAATAAAAGTGTCAATTAGTAATTCCTAACGGAACGTTGCGGTTTGTAGACCGTCCTTATACGCACGGTTAAAATGAGTGACTATTTGTTTGGACAGGAAGAGGGTTTATCCCTGAATAACAATGGTACTCTATTTGCACTGCCGCGACGTAGAGGGCAGAAGAGACACTATCACAGTTCAGTCTGGTCGCGGCTAGGATAAGCGGCAGGGAAGCGTAAATTATGTAATTCGTGCCTGCACACACACATAGGCCTACACGCACATAGGTGTGTGGGCGCCGGCAATCGCGGGGCTCCTATTGTCCCTCTTTTGTTTGTACTCTAACTTTTTCGGGGGGCCTCCCGTTGGTTTTGTGCGCGGTTTTCATTCGTGGGCCTTGACACAATCGCGGACCCTATTGTCCTCTTTGTTTCCGGTCCGCGGTCTGAATAGCTATACAAACGCACATGTATAAGTGTGTATGTATTGATTTAAGTTTTAGTGCCTTCTGTATCGTCTTTGTATATATGGAGGGTTTTAAATAACACTATTAACTTGAAAAATAAGCAAGTTCGTGCTAGCGAAAGAGGATTCGGACCAGCTCAGGTGGTCGCCATTTCGTTTTGTTTTCCCACCCACCCACCCCAACGGTTTGTTGTTCGGGCTCCGGTTTCTATGCTCTAATCTCTCGCCCATATCTAAACCTAGTAGACTCTGGAGCCCGAACAAAGCGGTGGTGCAAATAGTACTCAAATCGCACCACCTTGTAACCAATATGCAGCATGTGCGCGGAAAGATTCGACCTATCGCGGTCGAATCGCACCTGAATCGCGTCAACGCAGCCTGCGAACCACCGTCCAACCACATCAACCACCGTTCCACGTGGAACGCGCAAAACCCGAGACAAACAAACATCACCACTCACACAAACCCCCACAGGGCTGTCCAAGGGGCGCGGCCAACTCGCGAACAGCGATAGGTCAAGTAAAAGAAAAAGGCCGCTACTACAGCCACAAACGCGCAGTCTTGGTACAAGACGTTACTGTCTGATACTTGCCATCAACAGAAGGCGCAATTTATAGGCTGTCACCGGCGGTCGTGCCCGCGATCATTCACGGATGTAATATATATACATGTATATCGTGGATGTGTGTACAAAAGCCACTTGTACATATCAACATGCACCCTGTGGATACATGTACGTCAGCATGATACATGGCTATACAAAATACCGGCTTGGCGCTCCTAAAGGTTGAATAACTTAAGAGTTTCTCAGGTTCCTCCTTGCTACGGACGCTCCCGACAATGACAACTCACCTGCAGGTGCACCCTTCAATCCAGGATTCCAACCAGCCAATGCGAATGAAATGAATGAATGAATAAAAAATGTCTCAATTTGTCTAATTACCTTTTCATAAAAGATGAGTTTTTGCCAGTCTTGTTAAATCACCTGTACAAACATGTATGCCGGCTTGGTGCTTTTTCTACTTTTTGGCAGCCAGTCATCATGGCCAGGCCCAGTATTGTGAAAATTTCAGACCAGTTCCGTGCACAATAAACTAGTTGTTGCGGTGTCTTGTCAACTTTTGACTGAAAAACGCTCGTACTTACCTTGCCTGCAAGGCGGAGCTTAAATGCATCATTGTCTTCATCATTCATATTTCTCCCGAACAAAATGCCTCCACTAAATATATTACATTCCTACATGCGTAGCAATCCGTGCATACTAATATTTGAAAAGGCGAACATGAAGAGAAGTATAGCAAGCCCAGCAAACCACTCAAATGCTGTCGATTTAAAATCAAAGTAGATGGTCCACTTCATTAGCTTCACTCATTTCTTTTAATTTTTGAGATAATTTTTTTTTTCGCTGGATACGATTGATTTCTGTCAAGATTTCAAATCATTATTGCAAAATTGCATTTACGCTAAAGGTTAGAACTGCCACCGAGTTCAGTGTGTGGTTATCAGAAATATGAAATACACCATTTGTTACATATCTCTGTTTTCATGTATTCCAATTTCCATCCAATTAAATTAGCAGATGTACACTAAGTCTTATTTAAATCATTTGCAAAGTGAACAAAGAAACTGGCAGGAACGGGATTCGAACCTGCGACCTCCAAGCTACCGTACAGGCCGCTCTACCAACTGAGCCATCCCGCCCCATTCCAGCGGTCTCCCAAATTGTCAGTATCTTTGCTCGGGTGAGCGCTAGCCAGAAGTCATAAACCCAGAATGCCGTTTGGCCAGGGGTCACACCCATTTTTACGATACAACCTAGGAAGCGACATTGTGGGGATCACTCAATGAGTGATACGACTTCTTAACTTAAAATTCGTCAAACAATCCACAATGGAAACTGACCACAGGCAAACCCGAACACATTTTCAAAGTGAACAAAGAAACTGGAAACAATATACTCTATTACATGTGGCATTGAAGAAAACCAAAATGTATAATACTTTTACTTAGGCCTATATACAAACTGGCTGATCTCCAGAAATTTACACTCTGACGGTTTTATTTTAATTGAACACCTCAGTTCTTTACACACCAGTGTCCTAACTCATGCAGTGTACAATCATGCATGTACATATCGTCGGGTAATCTCATAGCTGCCTTCACTCAAGCGCGCGGATTTGTAATTTCCACCTGAAACATAATACTCCATAATAATTGCCTTCTGGCCTATTTTCATTTTCTCTTTTATCTGGAGGTATTGTCTATCTGTGGGTGATCTTGCTAGAAGGTGTGTGTAAGTGGAGATATATTCTGCATCCCCACAACCCCGAAATGATGTGGCTGCTGTCACTAATCAATACTTCTTGATGTCGACAATGTTTCATTGGATTATACTGAACCATAAAAAGTTGGGATGTCACGAATACGCGTACCACCATTTGTGAAACTCTTCTGATGTTTTCCTGTGCGTGAATATTATTGCTTTGAAAAAATAGATTGAATATAAAATCAATTATGATGCGGAAATTTGGAAAGGCGGAATAGTAAGTACGTAAAGACACTAGCTGTCAACCAAGGTTTTACCTTTCAATTTACATTCGGAAGAATAGAAATATCTCACATGCTCACTCATCATCCTTCTCGTTAGTATTATTATTATTGGCTGTTTCGGAAACTTTTCCGAAACAGCCTTTGTTTTCGCTAAGTTCTTTTTTTTCTTTTTTTTTCAGCGAAATGCCCATAGCATTTGTACACGTTTTCTTTCTTACCGGCACTTTGGCTACTTTTATGCTGCCGATTGGCTTTAAATGTGGCAGACACTTAGACTAACTGCTCAGAATGTATGCCGAACATTTACGTCATGATGACGTCATCACGTGATTTTTTATGAATTTTTGAAATCTCAAAATCGTAACATCCTTTTCAATATATCTAGCGAACAAAACAAGATATTTTGAAAATTCTTTGTGTTATAGCTTTGGTATGTATCAAAGATATGCCCTAAAAGGGAGAAAATGTGTGACGTCATGATGACATCACCAACAATGTTCTTTTAAAAAAAAAAACACACACCAGGATATGTCCGATCGTCATGAAAATTGGTGGGTAGGTAGATACTGCCACCAGCATGCAAAAGCCGAAGTGACGTCATGATGACTTCATCGGCTAATTTTCTATGATTTTTTTTTATTTTTGAAATTTCATTTCAATCACCAAATTTTACACAAAAACAGCCCTGTGTTTGTCCACAAACACTGTACCGTTCGTCTAGTTATTTGTCGTTATTCTTTGCCATGCTGAATGGAGTCTTTAAAATACTTACCCTACTGGTCTCTGGAAAGCGCCACACAAATATTTCGTATACACTTATTTGATGTCTAAATAAGCTTCAGCTGCGAAACGGAAACCAGCTGCACTACAGGAGTTTCTCCGCGGATTTTAACTACACGTCTGCCTGCACGCAAACCCGAAAAATATTTCCCCCAGGCATGACAAACTGGGTCACGCGGATCGCGCAATCCTTCAACGGGCAAAGCGACGCGATGAACTTTAAAATTCCAGAAACACGACCTCAAAAACCGCACCCAGGGTGACCGCGGGCTGGCCAAATTATGAATAATCCATTCATCAAGGTCAAACTCAATCACTGATGGTCTCCCCCGGAAAGTCGGGGGAATATGATCGAAAAAGTCAAGAAAAAGCTAAGACCCGCTTGGAGGAATATCCGAGACCTTCGTGGAAGTAAAGAACCGAGCAAAGAACGGTAGAATCGATTCTTTCAGAGCGTGCAATACAAAAGATTTTAGAATAGAATACATTGCCGAGCCGATCCGCTGAGAAACAGCGACCTCGTTTTAGTGGAAGCAAACAAAAATGGGGACAAAAGGGTCTCGGAACCAAGACTACAAAACGCGGCGATAAAACCGACGAATGCTAACAATGGACGTTTCCCGGCCGGTCGGTTCCAACTGGTGCGGAGCGCTGTCTTAACCGGAATTGCAGTTTGATCGAGAGGATGTTTTGCAAACAAGCTAAAGGGAAAACACGAGGCGTCTGGAAACTCCTGCGGCATCACGAGAAAGAAATCATTTCTGAGTACACACGATGGCACACATTATTTTCTATAAGCAGAATACGGACGGCGAGACGAAAGGAACTCGGGATTTAGCTGGGAACAAAGAATATACAACCATACGGTTCGCCAAGCGAATGATACAAAATATTGGGGATGATCTGACCAAATCCTGCAACATCAACCGATTTTTCCCCTTTTATGAACGAGTAAATTTACAGTATATAAAGGTGTAGTCTCCTCGAAGACCGTGACCCAAATGTCCATGGAATTTAGGCAGGTTGCTTGAGACAGCACGCATGTTCCACACTGCAAAACAGGCGAACCATTGGGTGGCCCGCCATCCATCATAAAATACCATTGTCATAGGGCTTTTCTCTGTCTCAAAGTCTCAAAATCACAATGACGTGTTCGAACTGGAGGCCCGTTCTCCACTATCCATGGTACACGTATTTTTTTTTTTTTTTTTTTTACCAGAAGGCTTTACTCTGCTTCTAAATATCACAATCAGAATGGTGCGCTTAAATATGAAAGCAGGTCACACAGAAAGATACATAAAAATTTCATTTCAGAGGGTTTTTCTCTGTCTGAAAATATCAAAATCACGATAGCGTGTCCAAATTGGATGGCCCAGGCCGCCCTCCACCATGGCGCATAAAAACTTAATTTTCAGAGGGCCATGCTCTCTGTGAAAATACCACACTCACAGTAGTGCGGTCCAAATTGGGTGGTCCATCCTCCACCAAGGTACACAAAATGTCGTTTTTAGAAGATTTTTTCTCTGTCTGAAAGTATCGAAATCACAATGGTGTGTGCAAAATAATGTAGAGGCAAGTTCCTCCATCATGGCAAATAGATGATTCATATGCAGAGGTCTTTCTGTCCAAAAGTATCACCCCCGCAATGGTATGCTCGATTTGGGAGGCTCGTCCTCCCCATGGTACACAACGCTCCATTTTTAATTTTATGCATTTACAGAGTCCATTTCTTCTCTGTCGAAAGGCGCGGCATGCATAATCGCATGTTCAAACCACGAGGCCTGTCCTCCACTATGGTACACAATTAATGTTGTATTTTAATACAGAGACAATTCCTTCTCTGTCCAAAAGTGCCACACTCATAATGGCATGTTCAACTCACAAGGCCTGTCCTCCACTATGGCACCCATTCGTTATTTTTAATGTTTGTAATGTTCTATTTACAGAGACGATTTCTTCTCTGTCTGTATGTTCAACTCGCAAGGCCTGTCCTCCACCATGGTACACAAATGTTCTATTTACAGAGACAATTTCTCCTCTGTCTGTATGTTCAACTCAAAAGGCCTGTACCCCACCGTGGTACACATATATTTCATTTACCGAGGCAATTTCTCCTCTGTCTGTCTGTTCAACTCACAAGGCCTGCACTCCACCATGGCACACATATATTTCATTTACAGAGGCAATTTATCCTCTGTCTGTATGTTCAACTCACAAGGCCTGTACTCCACCATGGTACACATATATTTCATTTACAGAGGCCATTTCTTCTCTGTCTGTATGTTCAACTCAGAAGGCCCGTACTCCACCATGGTACACATATATTTCATTTACAGAGGCAATTTTACTTCTGTCTGTATGTTCAATTCACAAGGCCTGTACTCCACCATGGTACACATATATTTCATGCACAGAGGCCATTTCTTCTCTGTATGTTCAAACTCTCCAGGCCTGTACTCCACCAGGGCACACATATATTTCATATACAGAGGTCATTTCTTCTCTGTCTGTATGTTCAACTCACAAGGCCTGCCCTCCACCATGGTACGCATATATTCCATTTACAAAGGCAATGTTTTGGTATGTTCAAATGACGAGGCCTGTCCTCCTCCATGGTACACAAATGTTTCATTTATAGATGGCAACTTCCTCTGTCTAAAAGTACCACACTCGAATCATGAGAGTATGCTCAACTCACGAGGCCTGTCCTCCACCATGGTACACATATATTTCATTTACAAAGGAAATTCCTTTGTATGTTCAAATGACGAGGCCTGCCCTCCACCATGGTACACAAATGTTTCATTCACAGATGGCAACCTCTTCTCTGCATAAAAGTACCAAACTCATAATGGTATGCCCAACTGGCGAGGCCTGTCCTCCGCCATGGTACACCAATGTTTCATTCATAAAGGCCAATTCTTCCCGTATCATCCTTTTGTTTTTTGTCTCAAAGAATCAACATCGCAAGATTGTACCCAACCAAGGTACAGTAAAGTATGATTTTCAGAGGGTTTTTCTCTGTCCCAAATATCACACTCAGAATGTGGTGTCCGAATATGGAGGTGTTTGACTTTACAGTCCTCCAGCCAGGTACATACAAATGTCATTTCCAGAGGATTAGTGTCTGCTTCTAATATCACACTCAGAATGGTGTGTTGGAATACAGAGGCATTTGACTGTACCGTCCTCCAGCAAGGTACATAAAAATGTCATTTTCAGAGGGTTTTCTCCGTCTGAAATATTACGCTCAGAATGGTGTGCTAGTGTGACTTTACCGTCCTCTAGCAAGGTACATAAACATGTCATTTTCAGCGGGTTTTTCTCCGCCTCAAATATCACACTCGGAATGGTGTGTTGGAATATATAGGTGTCTGACTTTACCATCCTCCAACAAGGTACATAAAATTGTCATTTTCAGCGGGTTTTTCTCTGCCTCAAATATCACACTCAGAATGGTGTGTTGGAATATAAAGGTGTCTAACTTTACCATCCTCCAACAAGGTACATAAAATTGTCATTTTCAGCGGGATTTTCTCTGCCTCAAATATCACACTCAGAATGGTGTGTTGGAATATAGGGGTGTCTGACTTTACCATCCTCCAACAAGGTACATCAACATGTCATTTTCAGAGGGTTTTCTCTGCCTCTAATATTACACTCAGATTGGTGTGTTGGAATATAGAGGCGTTTGACTTTTACCATCCTCCAGCAAGGCACATCAAAATGTCATTTTCAGAGGGTTTCTCTCTGCCTCTAATATCACACTCAGATTGGTGTGTAGGAATATAGAGGCGCTTGACTTTTACCATCCTCCAGCAAGGCACATCAAAATGTCATTTTCAGAGGGTTTTTCTCCGTCTCTAATATCACACTCAAAATTGTGTGTTGGAATATGGAGGGGTTTGACCAGTGTTGGAGGTCTCGAGACCGGCCTCGGCCTCGAGGCCGGCCTCGAGGCCGATTTTTATGGCCTCGGTCTCGGCCTTGGCCTCGGAGTGCAAGGCCTCGGCCTCGGCCTCGGCCTCGGAGCCTTCCGGACTCGAAGATCTGGTCGAGGCCGGCTCGAGGCCGCCCACTTTGACCAATTTTCCAACCAATTCAGATGTGTTTTCTGTTTAAATTAATTTAAATTGTTTACCTCATGAAACTTTCGAGAAGCTGCCACAGTGAGTTCCGTGAAACGAAATAAAGTTTCAAGCAGATACGCACGAATTAATGAACTGGTATTTGCATTATTGCACCATGGAGCTATAGATAGCTCCCCGATTGCACGTACTACGTACGTACATTATATGTATTATCTTCTTGTAGAACCAGTCTACTCCCGGTAATAGACTACGTGTAGTTCCTGGTCCAGCACTTCACTCGCCCCATGAACTGCCACTATTGTGTTACACGTACTCAGGTAGCATCTAATATTTTTGTTAGATAATCTGTCTACTCCCGCTATAGACTGGTTCCTGGTCCACCACTCGGCCCTGAACGAGTGAACGTTAAAGCGATAATCATAATGGCCGGCAGTGAAGTTGAGGGAACCAACCTGTTATTCACGCGTGCTCGCGCAACGCGAAGCCTGTCACATGTCTACTAGTCTATGTACCCATAACTGCATGCCCTTGCAAAGACTGTCCTCTCTGTTCCAGCTAGTCTTGGTTCAAAGACGTTACTATTGTACTTTTGTACTTTCGCAGTTGCAATGCACAGGCAGCGCGATCAGGTACAGTGTAGTTGCAATAGGCCGACAGCGCGATAAGATTTTGGATCTGTAGTAAAGTCTTGGATAAGTTGGCATTTCGGGGGCGCGACCAGACTGTGGACTGTGATAATGATGGCGGTTATGCAATAGACCGATCCAGTGAGCGTCGCCTGATGGTGTTCTGACCAATCACATTCGTGGTTTATGTCCGACATGCGTGCACGCGCATGTGACGCGCGCAGCTGCAGATCAATGGTCATGATGCCTCGTCATGTCCTATGTATTTGCATGTAATGAATAATTTATGATAAGGCTCAAACTCGGTCACTGATTGGATCCCTCGGAAAAGCGAGGGAGAATCATCGAAAAGTAAAGAAAAAGTTAAGAATTGCCTGCCAACTTATCCAAGACCCTTGTGGCGATCCAAAATCGTGCACGTTTGACAAACACCGGCTGCGGATTCGGCTGCATTTTGTAAACTACGCATGCGTGAGGCCAGAACGCACGTACGAAGCCGGGATTTCGAGGACACAACGTTAGTGAATCTGGCGCGCGGCGGGCGCTCCGAAATAACAACACAAGGGTCTTGGGCCCAAGACTATGTTCCAGCCAGCAGTGCTCCAGTGGAGCGCATTTTTAGCAGAGGAGGGATTATTATGAGGCCACACCGTGCAAAGCTATCCCAATAGATGCTGGAGACCCTTATGTTCTTGAAATGCAATAAACATATCCTTTAAGGAACCTGCCATTGACGTGACTTGAAAATAAAATATAAAATCCAACAATGAAGGTAGTGTACACGATTGGTAATCCTCTAATTTGTTTTTACTGAATTATTACGAAATACCTTACCAGCCTGTAAGTTAATAGTAGTCTCAATCATCGTGTGAAATGATAGCACCAGGTGTGCTGTCGTTGTCAAGAAAAGTGGAAATATATATTGTTTTCAATCGTTGGAAAACTGCCCTGTAGGCTTTAGTCAAGGCGCGCGTGGCTACCCGGACGAGTGGCGCGCCCCGGACATGCTGGCATTCGGGGCGCGTCACGTGTCCAGGTAGCTACGCGCGTCTTGTTGACTAAAGGCTATCATCCGCCCGACGGTTGAAAACGAGCGCCGTTTTTCTCTCGTTTTTCTCGCCATCCAACAACGCAAAACTTTGAACAGGTCAGTGGAACGATATTTCCTATAAAATACTAACCCCCAAGTCCGCCCATTTCTGAAAATTGCAACAATGACCAATCATTGAGTGGATTATTAGTTCATTACGTGTTTAGTAACCGGCCTCGGCCTCGGACGTTGTGGCCTCGGCCTCGGCCTTGGCCTCGGACGTTGTGGCCTCGGCCTCGGTCTCGGCCTCGGAGGTTGTGGCCTCGGTCTTGGCCTCGGCCTCGGAGGTTGTGGCCTTGACTACAACACTGGGTTTGACTTTACAGTCCTCCGGCGAGGCACGTAAAAATGTCATTTTGAGAGGGTCTCAAGATATCACACTCAGAATGGTGTGTTCGAATTGAGAGACCCGTCCCTACCACGGTAGATACAATTGTTTTATTTTCAGAGGGCTTTACTTTGTCCTAAAGCATCACGCTTACAAAAGGAAGGGTGTTCAAATTTGGAGGCCCTTCCTCCACCCAGGCACATTTGCAGTAGGAATTTTCTTTTGTTTGCATATTTTTTTATTTCTTTTTTGCATATTATTATTTTTTTTTTTCTTTCTTTTTGCTCATAGTCCTGGGCCGTAAATTATAGCTACTTTGAAAGAGCAGGGCTCCAGAATCTAGAATCTGCAAAAATATTTAAAATAGCCCAAGGGGTTCTCGAAATACATCAAATCTAAGGACGGACAACTTGTGTCATTTTTTCTTTTACTTAGAGGTCAAATGCCATTTTATGTATTTCCTTATAGCGGCCACGGCTCCAAGAAAATCACATAATCACAAGATATTTTCTCCCCGTCTCCATAATGGTTTATTTGCTTTCATCCATTTTTGGCAGGCATGTTATGTATGCATTCTTCCAATAACATCTATGATTTCAGATGTTCATAATTAATTTCAATGGCAATTTACATAATTAACCCTAAAGGGCGCAAAAAATCAGCTTTGAAGGGATGTGAATATCTTTCTTTGACACATAGACCCACTGGCATCATAGAATCGGCAGATGACATTTTAGGCAGTCTCTGAAAATAACTCTTTAAGATCTACATACAAAATTTGCATAATTAATTAGGTTTTGCATAATTAATTATTACTATTTCGAAATAACTGCAGTTTCACCGGAGATACTGTGTAGAAGACATTCATTCAGGGGAAAGTACGTTTGTGCAAAACCTATTTTCAACACTTACGTGAAACCTATCAGTAATTGTGTGGTCAATGCTTTGAAAATGATTAAAATTAAATATATATATATATATATGTTGCCCCCCCCCCCCCCCCCCCCCCCCCAGGTGATGGAAAACACATCACCTCAGGAGGTACATTAAAGGGGGTTGATCCCAGAAACTCTGTACAAATGAAAAGACAAATGGAGACACTGGTGAGCTGGCTGAAATCACTGTGGACTGTATTGCATCTGGGATCAGAATCCCATATTCTCAAATATCACGAGCACAAGAACTAAAACTAAAAATATACTCTAACTTCATTCATAACCAGTACATGTACCAGTAATCAGTTGGTAAAACACCAATTCAGCAATCAGAAATACCATTCTGTTACACAAATCTAGTAAATACATATCTGCAATAATACAATACCATACAATATTCAAGAACAATTGTTCAAACAGTCAGGAGACTCTCCCTAATAATCAAATACACTTTTATCATCACTTATGTACATGTACTTCAGGATACTAGACTTGCCCGGTCAGATCACCTGGCGGAAGCTAGCCCGAGATTCAGCACGCGATTCAGCCTGCGATTCAGCCCGCGATTCAGCCCGCGATTCGCAATAGGGCCCGCGATTCGCCCGATCAGAGCAGCCGCATATAGAAAACTAGAATCCATCCGACAAAAGGATTTTTTTTTTTTTATGAAATCACTGGATTCAGGCAACGAATTTTCGAAAAATATCAAGAAATTACAAACCAATTTTGCTTGAATTTTCAGAATAGGTATAGGCAAAGCTGTACATTATTATACTGAACGCTATTTTATGTGTATTTTTTATGAAATAATTTGTCAATTCGCGAGGGCCCATTTCAAAAGCTTCTCTACATCAATTCCTTTCGGCTCAGCACAATAGCTTCTGTTTAAAAGAAAGTGTACCGCACATGTTTTGGAAAATTCACATTTTTCTTTCATATTCATAATTCCCACCTTCCTGGGCACACTTAATTTCAGCAAGGGCCTATTCCAAGAATGGCTTCTGCTCCAATTAGCCGCTTAAAGGCGGACCATTTTTCAGAACATTTGAAAATGCGTTATTCAGAGTTTCCGGTGGAATGCCGTCTTTGAGAGAAAGTGTACCGCACATGTTTTGGAATATTCATATTTTTCTTTCATATTCATAATTCCCACCTTCCTGGGCACACTTAATTTCAGCAAGGGCCTATTCCAAGAATGGCTTCTGCTCCAATTAGCCGCTTAAAGACGGACCATTTTTAAGAGAATTTGGAAATGCGGTATTTGGAATACCGTCTTTGAGAGAAAGTGTACCGCACATGTTTTGGAATATTCATATTTTTCTTTCATATTCATAATTCCCACCTTCCTGGGCACACTTAATTTCAGCAAGGGCCTATTCCAAGAATGGCTTCTGCTCCAAATAGCCGCTTAAAGGCGGACCATTTTTCAGAACATTTGAAAATGCGTTATTAAGAGTTTCGGGTGGAATGCCGTCTTTGAGAAAAAGTGTACCGCACATGTTTTGGAAAATTCATATTTTTCTTTCATATTCATAATTCCCACCTTCCTGGGCACACTTAATTTCAGCAAGGGCCTATTCCAAGAATGGCTTCTGCTTCAATTGGCCGCTTAAAGACGGACCATTTTCCAGAATATTTGAAAATGCGGTATTTGGAGTTCGGGTGAAATGCCGTCTTTGAAAGAAAGTGTACCGCACACGTTTTGGAAAATTCATATTTTTCTTTCATATTCATAATTCTCACCTTCCTGGGCACACTTAATTTCAGCAAGGGCCTATTCCAAGAATGGCTTCTGCTCCAATTAGCCGCTTAAAGACGGACCATTTTTAAGAACATTTGAAAATGCGTTATTAAGAGTTTCGGGTGGAATGCCGTCTTTGAGAGAAAGTGTACCGCACATGTTTTGGAAAATTCACATTTTTCTTTCATATTCATAATTCCCACCTTCCTGGGCACACTTAATTTCAGCAAGGGCCTATTCCAAGAATGGCTTCTGCTCCAATTAGCCGCTTAAAGGCGGACCATTTTTCAGAACATTTGAAAATGCGTTATTCAGAGTTTCGGGTGGAATGCCGTCTTTGAGAGAAAGTGTACCGCACATGTTTTGGAATATTCATATTTTTCTTTCATATTCATAATTCCCACCTTCCTGGGCACACTTAATTTCAGCAAGGGCCTATTCCAAGAATGGCTTCTGCTCCAATTAGCCGCTTAAAGACGGACCATTTTCCCAGAATATTTGAAAATGCGGTATTTGGAGTTCGGGTGAAATGCCGTCTTTGAAAGAAAGTGTACCGCACACGTTTTGGAAAATTCATATTTTTCTTTCATATTCCTAATTCTCACCTTCCTGGGCACACTTAATTTCAGCAAGGGCCTATTCCAAGAATGGCTTCTGCTCCAATTAGCCGCTTAAAGACGGACCATTTTTAAGAGAATTTGGAAATGCGGTATTTGGAATACCGTCTTTGAGAGAAAGTGTACCGCACATGTTTTGGAATATTCATATTTTTCTTTCATATTCATAATTCCCACCTTCCTGGGCACACTTAATTTCAGCAAGGGCCTATTCCAAGAATGGCTTCTGCTCCAAATAGCCGCTTAAAGGCGGACCATTTTTCAGAACATTTGAAAATGCGTTATTAAGAGTTTCGGGTGGAATGCCGTCTTTGAGAAAAAGTGTACCGCACATGTTTTGGAAAATTCATATTTTTCTTTCATATTCATAATTCCCACCTTCCTGGGCACACTTAATTTCAGCAAGGGCCAATTCCAAGAATGGCTTCTGCTTCAATTGGCCGCTTAAAGACGGACCATTTTCCAGAATATTTGAAAATGCGGTATTTGGAGTTCGGGTGAAATGCCGTCTTTGAAAGAAAGTGTACCGCACACGTTTTGGAAAATTCATATTTTTCTTTCATATTCCTAATTCTCACCTTCCTGGGCACACTTAATTTCAGCAAGGGCCTATTCCAAGAATGGCTTCTGCTCCAATTAGCCGCTTAAAGACGGACCATTTTTAAGAACATTTGAAAATGCGTTATTAAGAGTTTCGGGTGAAATGCCGTCTTTGAGAGAAAGTGTACCGCACATGTTTTGGAAAATTCACATTTTTCTTTCATATTCATAATTCCCACCTTCCTGGGCACACTTAATTTCAGCAAGGGCCTATTCCAAGAATGGCTTCTGCTCCAATTAGCCGCTTAAAGGCGGACCATTTTTCAGAACATTTGAAAATGCGTTATTCAGAGTTTCGGGTGGAATGCCGTCTTTGAGAGAAAGTGTACCGCACATGTTTTGGAATATTCATATTTTTCTTTCATATTCATAATTCCCACCTTCCTGGGCACACTTAATTTCAGCAAGGGCCTATTCCAAGAATGGCTTCTGCTCCAATTAGCCGCTTAAAGACGGACCATTTTTAAGAGAATTTGGAAATGCGGTATTTGGAATACCGTCTTTGAGAGAAAGTGTACCGCACATGTTTTGGACTATTCATATTTTTCTTTCATATTCATAATTCCCACCTTCCTGGGCACACTTAATTTCAGCAAGGGCCTATTCCAAGAATGGCTTCTGCTCCAATTAGCCGCTTAAAGACGGACCATTTTTAAGAACATTTGAAAATGCGTTATTAAGAGTTTCGGGTGGAATGCCGTCTTTGAGAGAAAGTGTACCGCACATGTTTTGGAAAATTCACATTTTTCTTTCATATTCATAATTCCCACCTTCCTGGGCACACTTAATTTCAGCAAGGGCCTATTCCAAGAATGGCTTCTGCTCCAATTGGCCGCTTAAAGACGGACCATTTTCCAGAATATTTGAAAATGCGGTATTTGGAGTTCGGGTGAAATGCCGTCTTTGAAAGAAAGTGTACTGCACACGTTTTGGAAAATTCATATTTTTCTTTCATATTCCTAATTCTCACCTTCCTGGGCACACTTAATTTCAGCAAGGGCCTATTCCAAGAATGGCTTCTGCTCCAATTAGCCGCTTAAAGGCGGACCATTTTTAAGAGAATTTGGAAATGCGGTATTTGGAATACCGTCTTTGAGAGAAAGTGTACCGCACATGTTTTGGAATATTCATATTTTTCTTTCATATTCATAATTCCCACCTTCCTGGGCACACTTAATTTCAGCAAGGGCCTATTCCAAGAATGGCTTCTGCTCCAAATAGCCGCTTAAAGGCGGACCATTTTTCAGAACATTTGAAAATGCGTTATTAAGAGTTTCGGGTGGAATGCCGTCTTTGAGAAAAAGTGTACCGCACATGTTTTGGAAAATTCATATTTTTCTTTCATATTCATAATTCCCACCTTCCTGGGCACACTTAATTTCAGCAAGGGCCTATTCCAAGAATGGCTTCTGCTTCAATTGGCCGCTTAAAGACGGACCATTTTCCAGAATATTTGAAAATGCGGTATTTGGAGTTCGGGTGAAATGCCGTCTTTGAAAGAAAGTGTACCGCACACGTTTTGGAAAATTCATATTTTTCTTTCATATTCCTAATTCTCACCTTCCTGGGCACACTTAATTTCAGCAAGGGCCTATTCCAAGAATGGCTTCTGCTCCAATTAGCCGCTTAAAGACGGACCATTTTTAAGAACATTTGAAAATGCGTTATTAAGAGTTTCGGGTGGAATGCCGTCTTTGAGAGAAAGTGTACCGCACATGTTTTGGAAAATTCACATTTTTCTTTCATATTCATAATTCCCACCTTCCTGGGCACACTTAATTTCAGCAAGGGCCTATTCCAAGAATGGCTTCTGCTCCAATTAGCCGCTTAAAGGCGGACCATTTTTCAGAACATTTGAAAATGCGTTATTCAGAGTTTCGGGTGGAATGCCGTCTTTGAGAGAAAGTGTACCGCACATGTTTTGGAATATTCATATTTTTCTTTCATATTCATAATTCCCACCTTCCTGGGCACACTTAATTTCAGCAAGGGCCTATTCCAAGAATGGCTTCTGCTCCAATTAGCCGCTTAAAGACGGACCATTTTCCCAGAATATTTGAAAATGCGGTATTTGGAGTTCGGGTGAAATGCCGTCTTTGAAAGAAAGTGTACCGCACACGTTTTGGAAAATTCATATTTTTCTTTCATATTCCTAATTCTCACCTTCCTGGGCACACTTAATTTCAGCAAGGGCCTATTCCAAGAATGGCTTCTGCTCCAATTAGCCGCTTAAAGACGGACCATTTTTAAGAGAATTTGGAAATGCGGTATTTGGAATACCGTCTTTGAGAGAAAGTGTACCGCACATGTTTTGGAATATTCATATTTTTCTTTCATATTCATAATTCCCACCTTCCTGGGCACACTTAATTTCAGCAAGGGCCTATTCCAAGAATGGCTTCTGCTCCAAATAGCCGCTTAAAGGCGGACCATTTTTCAGAACATTTGAAAATGCGTTATTAAGAGTTTCGGGTGGAATGCCGTCTTTGAGAAAAAGTGTACCGCACATGTTTTGGAAAATTCATATTTTTCTTTCATATTCATAATTCCCACCTTCCTGGGCACACTTAATTTCAGCAAGGGCCTATTCCAAGAATGGCTTCTGCTTCAATTGGCCGCTTAAAGACGGACCATTTTCCAGAATATTTGAAAATGCGGTATTTGGAGTTCGGGTGAAATGCCGTCTTTGAAAGAAAGTGTACCGCACACGTTTTGGAAAATTCATATTTTTCTTTCATATTCCTAATTCTCACCTTCCTGGGCACACTTAATTTCAGCAAGGGCCTATTCCAAGAATGGCTTCTGCTCCAATTAGCCGCTTAAAGACGGACCATTTTTAAGAACATTTGAAAATGCGTTATTAAGAGTTTCGGGTGGAATGCCGTCTTTGAGAGAAAGTGTACCGCACATGTTTTGGAAAATTCACATTTTTCTTTCATATTCATAATTCCCACCTTCCTGGGCACACTTAATTTCAGCAAGGGCCTATTCCAAGAATGGCTTCTGCTCCAATTAGCCGCTTAAAGGCGGACCATTTTTCAGAACATTTGAAAATGCGTTATTCAGAGTTTCGGGTGGAATGCCGTCTTTGAGAGAAAGTGTACCGCACATGTTTTGGAATATTCATATTTTTCTTTCATATTCATAATTCCCACCTTCCTGGGCACACTTAATTTCAGCAAGGGCCTATTCCAAGAATGGCTTCTGCTCCAATTAGCCGCTTAAAGACGGACCATTTTTAAGAGAATTTGGAAATGCGGTATTTGGAATACCGTCTTTGAGAGAAAGTGTACCGCACATGTTTTGGACTATTCATATTTTTCTTTCATATTCATAATTCCCACCTTCCTGGGCACACTTAATTTCAGCAAGGGCCTATTCCAAGAATGGCTTCTGCTCCAATTAGCCGCTTAAAGACGGACCATTTTTAAGAACATTTGAAAATGCGTTATTAAGAGTTTCGGGTGGAATGCCGTCTTTGAGAGAAAGTGTACCGCACATGTTTTGGAAAATTCACATTTTTCTTTCATATTCATAATTCCCACCTTCCTGGGCACACTTAATTTCAGCAAGGGCCTATTCCAAGAATGGCTTCTGCTCCAATTGGCCGCTTAAAGACGGACCATTTTCCAGAATATTTGAAAATGCGGTATTTGGAGTTCGGGTGAAATGCCGTCTTTGAAAGAAAGTGTACTGCACACGTTTTGGAAAATTCATATTTTTCTTTCATATTCCTAATTCTCACCTTCCTGGGCACACTTAATTTCAGCAAGGGCCTATTCCAAGAATGGCTTCTGCTCCAATTAGCCGCTTAAAGGCGGACCATTTTTAAGAACATTTGAAAATGCGTTATTAAGAGTTTCGGGTGGAATGCCGTCTTTGAGAGAAAGTGTACCGCACATGTTTTGGAATATTCATATTTTTCTTTCATATTCATAATTCCCACCTTCCTGGGCACACTTAATTTCAGCAAGGGCCTATTCCAAGAATGGCTTCTGCTCCAATTATCCGCTTAAAGACGGACCATTTTTAAGAGAATTTGGAAATGCGGTATTTGGAATACCGTCTTTGAGAGAAAGTGTACCGCACATGTTTTGGAATATTCATATTTTTCTTTCATATTCCTAATTCTCACCTTCCTGGGCACACTTAATTTCAGCAAGGGCCTATTCCAAGAATGGCTTCTGCTCCAATTAGCCGCTTAAAGACGGACCATTTTTCAGAACATTTGAAAATGCGTTATTCAGAGTTTCGAGTGGAATGCCGTCTTTGAGAGAAAGTGTACCGCACATGTTTTGGAATATTCATATTTTTCTTTCATATTCATAATTCCCACCTTCCTGGGCACACTTAATTTCAGCAAGGGCCTATTCCAAGAATGGCTTCTGCTCCAATTAGCCGCTTAAAGACGGACCATTTTCCCAGAATATTTGAAAATGCGGTATTTGGAGTTCGGGTGAAATGCCGTCTTTGAAAGAAAGTGTACCGCACACGTTTTGGAAAATTCATATTTTTCTTTCATATTCCTAATTCTCACCTTCCTGGGCACACTTAATTTCAGCAAGGGCCTATTCCAAGAATGGCTTCTGCTCCAATTAGCCGCTTAAAGACGGACCATTTTCCCAGAATATTTGAAAATGCGGTATTTGGAGTTCGGGTGAAATGCCGTCTTTGAAAGAAAGTGTACCGCACATGTTTTGGAATATTCATATTTTTCTTTCATATTCATAATTCCCACCTTCCTGGGCACACTTAATTTCAGCAAGGGCCTATTCCAAGAATGGCTTCTGCTCCAATTAGCCGCTTAAAGACGGACCCTTTTTAAGAAAATTTGGAAATGCGGTATTGTAGTTCGGGTGGAATGCCGTCTTTGAGAGAAAGTGTACCGCACATGTTTTGGAAAATTCATATTTTTCTTTCATATTCATAATTCCCACCTTCCTGGGCACACTTAATTTCAGCAAGGGCCTATTCCAAGAATGGCTTCTGCTCCAATTAGCCGCTTAAAGGCGGACCATTTTTTAGAACATTTGAAAATGCGTTATTCAGAGTTTCGGGTGGAATGCCGTCTTTGAGAGAAAGTGTACCGCACATGTTTTGGAATATTCATATTTTTCTTTCATATTCATAATTCCCACCTTCCTGGGCACACTTAATTTCAGCAAGGGCCTATTCCAAGAATGGCTTCTGCTCCAATTAGCCGCTTAAAGACGGACCATTTTTAAGAGAATTTGGAAATGCGGTATTTGGAATACCGTCTTTGAGAGAAAGTGTACCGCACATGTTTTGGACTATTCATATTTTTCTTTCATATTCATAATTCCCACCTTCCTGGGCACACTTAATTTCAGCAAGGGCCTATTCCAAGAATGGCTTCTGCTCCAATTAGCCGCTTAAAGGCGGACCATTTTTAAGAACATTTGAAAATGCGTTATAAAGAGTTTCGGGTGGAATGCCGTCTTTGAGAGAAAGTGTACCGCACATGTTTTGGAATATTCATATTTTTCTTTCATATTCATAATTCCCACCTTCCTGGGCACACTTAATTTCAGCAAGGGCCTATTCCAAGAATGGCCTCTGCTCCAATTAGCCGCTTAAAGACGGACCATTTTTAAGAGAATTTGGAAATGCGGTATTTGGAATACCGTCTTTGAGAGAAAGTGTACCGCACATGTTTTGGAATATTCACATTTTTCTTTCATATTCCTAATTCTCACCTTCCTGGGCACACTTAATTTCAACAAGGGTCTATTCCAAGAATGGCTTCTGCTCCAATTAGCCGCTTAAAGACGACCATTTTCCCAGAATATTTGAAAATGCGGTATTTGGAGTTCGGGTGAAATGCCGTCTTTGAAAGAAAGTGTACCGCACACGTTTTGGAAAATTCATATTTTTCTTTCATATTCCTAATTCTCACCTTCCTGGGCACACTTAATTTCAGCAAGGGCCTATTCCAAGAATGGCTTCTGCTCCAATTAGCCGCTTAAAGACGGACCATTTTCCCAGAATATTTGAAAATGCGGTATTTGGAGTTCGGGTGAAATGCCGTCTTTGAAAGAAAGTGTACCGCACATGTTTTGGAATATTCATATTTTTCTTTCATATTCATAATTCCCACCTTCCTGGGCACACTTAATTTCAGCAAGGGCCTATTCCAAGAATGGCTTCTGCTCCAATTAGCCGCTTAAAGACGGACCATTTTTAAGAAAATTTGGAAATGCGGTATTGTAGTTCGGGTGGAATGCCGTCTTTGAGAGAAAGTGTACCGCACATGTTTTGGAAAATTCATATTTTTCTTTCATATTCATAATTCCCACCTTCCTGGGCACACTTAATTTCAGCAAGGGCCTATTCCAAGAATGGCTTCTGCTCCAATTAGCCGCTTAAAGACGGACCATTTTTAAGAAAATTTGGAAATGCGGTATTGTAGTTCGGGTGGAATGCCGTCTTTGAGAGAAAGTGTACCGCACATGTTTTGGAAAATTCATATTTTTCTTTCATATTCATAATTCCCACCTTCCTGGGCACACTTAATTTCAGCAAGGGCCTATTCCAAGAATGGCTTCTGCTCCAATTAGCCGCTTAAAGACGGACCATTTTTAAGAAAATTTCAAAATGCGGTATTTGGAGTACCGGTACCGTCTTTGAGAGAAAGTGTACCGCACATGTTTTGGAATATTCATATTTTTCTTTCATATTCATAATTCCCACCTTTCTGGGCACACTTAATTTCAGCAAGGGCCTATTCCAAGAATGGCTTCTGCTCCAATTAGCCGCTTAAAGACGGACCATTTTCCCAGAATATTTGAAAATGCGGTATTTGGAGTTCGGGTGAAATGCCGTCTTTGAAAGAAAGTGTACCGCACATGTTTTGGAATATTCATATTTTTCTTTCATATTCATAATTCCCACCTTCCTGGGCACACTTAATTTCAGCAAGGGCCTATTCCAAGAATGGCTTCTGCTCCAATTAGCCGCTTAAAGACGGACCATTTTTAAGAAAATTTGGAAATGCGGTATTGTAGTTCGGGTGGAATGCCGTCTTTGACAGAAAGTGTACCGCACATGTTTTGGAAAATTCACATTTTTCTTTCATATTCATAATTCCCACCTTCCTGGGCACACTTAATTTCAGCAAGGGCCTATTCCAAGAATGGCTTCTGCTCCAATTGGCCGCTTAAAGACGGACCATTTTCCAGAATATTTGAAAATGCGGTATTTGGAGTTTCGGGTGGAATGCCGTCTTTGAGAGAAAGTGTACCGCACATGTTTTGGAATATTCATATTTTTCTTTCATATTCATAATTCCCACCTTCCTGGGCACACTTAATTTCAGCAAGGGCCTATTCCAAGAATGGCTTCTGCTCCAATTAGCCGCTTAAAGACGGACCATTTTTAAGAACATTTGAAAATGCGTTATTAAGAGTTTCGGGTGGAATGCCGTCTTTGAGAGAAAGTGTACCCCACATGTTTTGGAAAATTCACATTTTTCTTTCATATTCATAATTCCCACCTTCCTGGGCACACTTAATTTCAGCAAGGGCCTATTCCAAGAATGGCTTCTGCTCCAATTGGCCGCTTAAAGACGGACCATTTTTAAGAAAATTTGGAAATGCGGTATTTGGAGTTCGGGTGGAATACCGTCTTTGAGAGAAAATGTATACACATGTATATTTATACACATGTATATTTAGGTAATCTGTTCAATACAATGTAAAGTATGTAGTACCTCCCTGACTATGACGCTCCAACATGCAAGATAATTTTTGAACCGATTATTTTTATTTTGAAATTAATATGTAAACCCTAAAAGTGTACAATTAATATATCTTAAAGCTGCGTCCGAATCGCTTGTCTATGGCTATTGTCTATAGGTGTTCGTCCATTACAACTACGCGTGACGTAGCCGTAGCTGTAGCTCTAGACGCCCATTTCGGACACGGCCTAATAATCATCCAATATAACTGATAAACGTGCATGTAGCTTTGTGAACCCCGACAGCGGCGGCGAGTTGTCGTCAAGGTTGGGGGACGGAGGAAAAAAGCAGACACCCAAGAATAATTGTTAAGCATTTTCCACTCGGTGTACATCTTCTGCATCCTGGGAAATATTTGAAAGTGTCTGCCGATCTTTGCGTATTCACGAAATTATTGGGGGGAGGGGGGGACACTGCCATAGCCGACCCCTCCTCCCAAAATATTGGGGGACGTGTCCCTCCGTCCCCTCACCTCGTTATCGCCGCCCATGAACCCTGATGAAGACAGACACCGGTGAATTATGTTTAAGTTTGTTCAATTTTATACACATCATGCGGTGTTCAAGAGGGCAATCAGCAGCTTACTTAGCCCTTTTCAAATTGAGGGCAATTGTCAAGTTAAAAACAATTTGAATTGCGATTTATTTTTACTTGAAAATATTGAGCCAATGTTTGTAAACCAAAGAACCAATGTTTGTGAAGAGTTCCATTTTCAATGCTGCTAATTGCCCTTTCGTCAAATTCATGACTCATCAGTTGAACTTGCAATGAATCCTAAAAGAAACTCGAATGGTTATATGGACACGTATACATCTTTGGCATTATACCTTCTATATAGTCTGAAGCAGCTTGCAAATCTTCCAACAGTTCGACGCTAGTCACGACTCATTCCAACAGGACAGCCTCCCCCTGAAAGCAACTGAAAAACATCCTCCAAAGAACGGTTAGGTTTGCTACGTTTATCGGCCATGATCACCTTTAAATCACAACTTTCGCAATCAAAGTTTAATAACAGCAAGTTAATATGAGAAAGGAATAAAAAAATGTTCAAATCTGAAATTTCAAAAAGATTAATTGTTACACGTACTCGAAATTAACAAACAAAATGTGTGATCAAAACCGGAAAAACTAATAATGTTCTTGCTTAATACTAAATGCAAGTCAGACAATTGAAATGATTTGAGAAAGTGCAAAATGTTATGACGAAGGCGCTTAAATATGACTGTGACAGAAATACTTAAATTCATGCGCAGAGAATAAATCGTAAATTAAAAAATCATCAACATTTATGTATAGGCCCTAAGCTACCAATGTTAGTGACACGTAAAACACACAAAGAATTTGGAAAAATATAAGTTGAACTACAATGTATTACTAAAAGCTATTTAAACAAATCTATACAAATTCAATTAAGGTTAAAAGGAAAGCATTAAAACAAATTCCAAAAGTGAAATTAATATAACAAGCGGTGCTGTCTGCACGACGTCTTGACAGCTCAACAGCAAACCACGCAATAGAATGAACGCTACACGAGGACAATATTTGGCAAGCTTCCGTAAACAATGTGACGTCATAGGTGTATGACCAGTCAGATGCCAATTGTTTCACTTTACCCAGTGTAGCATGCAACTTTCTAAATTTCAGTGTTACGTTAAAAAGGTGATTTCCCGATTGCATATGAATATAAATTATAAGAGCCTTTCCAATGTGATATAAAGTTTTAAATGAAGCAATTGTACTTGTCAAAGGCAAGATCAAGCATAATCAATACATTGCACCAACAGAGATTAGATAATATTGTAAAATACCAAAATGACGCAAATTGTCATTAGGGTTCATCTTATTTATTACAAATTCATATAAGTTGAATATAATTGTTGAAGCTGAGGGTCAACAATGTTGGATCGTTGTATTAGCTGAATCGTGAGATACATTCGGAGTTCTTCACTATCATTGCCTATGTGAAGTTTTCTCTCTCCCAGACACATTTCCTCGGCAAACAAGCAGCAATAAACACCACAACTTGCTGAATCTGTTTGCTGCAGACAGGGTGGCTTGTCTTATGTTAATCATTTTTTCACACTGAAGAACACCATGAGTATTATTCCAGTATCTCTTGATTAGACCGTTCTGAAAAAACTCCCTGAATGCATGACCATGGGCTAACCTCTTCTGCCTAGTGTCTTTCCTGTCACTCATGGAATCCAAACAATCTATCCTGCTACTTTTAGTGTCGATGGCGTACAGGGTGAAGTGCATATTTTCTAATAGGGGAAATAACATCACCTCGCAGAAACGCATACCTACAAAGCAGTGTTTTGCCACTGATCGATACGTTTCTGGAGTTATTTTATTATGCAATATCTTCTTGGTCACAAAGCACTGCACGGACCCAAACTTTCTTTTCTGGTGGGGATCATTATGTGACAGTTTGCAAAGCTGGTTCAGGTAAAAATCTATCACTCCTTCTCCCAACCATCCTGGTTGATAATTTGTGTATGCATGTTTCAGGCGCTTCACAATAGCAGGGGAGGGAGAAGAATTAATCGTTGCCAATTGGGAAAATGTTAAGAACTCGGTGTTCGTTGTGTTTTCGACTGCAACGCTATGCAGGTTTTTTTCATTGAGCGAACACCATAGAATGTTCACAAATTCTCTCTCCTTATCGCTTACCACGAAATTGTCATCTGAAGTGCATGAGCCCGTGCAGTCTTTGTCTTTCTTGTGAACATCTGTTCTTTCAAAAAAGTATATGTAACCAGATTCCGATATCTGGGTGGTAAAAGCAAACGTGCCTATGCGGTCTACCCGTGAGTCGTCGAATTTCGTGACAGAACCTGTACCGTACAAATTTTCCCTAACAAAGGCTTTATAATGTCCGCTTTGTAGGGATTGACCCTCGTGCGTTATTACAGATCTCAGGCGGTAAACGGCGGGTGTTTTGTTCAAACAGAAACGGCGTAAATCTATTTCTACACTGGGGAGAACTTCTGTAGTAATTTTTTCAAGTTTGTTTTCAACGACACGGGTCCGTAGTAGTTGCACGACTAACACAGACGGACAATTTACGATGCGCGTTGTCATGATCTTTTTACACAATGTCTCGCGGCAAAAATCACAGTTTACGTCCGAAATCATTTCATCTTCAAAAACCTGTTGAATGCATTTATCTAAAGTCGATTTATTCAGAGGAACCGGCAACACTCCCGAACTTGAATTTTCTGTTGGATCGCTTTCGTCACAACGTAGGCACATCACTGATTTTATAATTTCTATTTCGTTGGTGAGACAAGACTCCCCCAAAAAAGGTACAATCAGTTGCGAATAAAATTCGGCAGCATCTTGCTGGTGTTTGGAATTAATTCCATTTGCAATGCACTCTCTTCTACCAATGGCTTCACTTCGTGGAATGGAACAGCGGATGTATTTCCATTGTTTAATGATTCAAAAAGCTTCAATAGGTTTCGCCAAAGAAATACTTCGCTTCCTTGAAACTTAGCAACATTTATTTTTGTTGCATCAATGAATGGTCGAACAGCTTGGATGGTTGAAATCCACCAACAAGATACTTGATTGTTTGAAATCCCCCTGAGTAAAGACGATGTTGACTGATTTGTCGTGTCCACGACTGCGGTTTTCTTGTGTTTAGACGAGTGGTTCTTTTTCACTTTGTGAAGAAAGGCGTTTGCGCTTTCCGGTTTTGGTTGTTCTTGCTTTCCCCTTTTTTTGTTTGACCCGTCTTTAAACCGCAATTCCTGAGTTGGGGGAGTAAGGTAGACACCTTTATTTGTTGGTGTGCTTGTTTTTGGACGTTTGGACCATTTCTCAGTAGACAGTTTCAAAGATCGTTTACGGATGGTCCGTTTAGAGGTGCAGAATGCTTCAACGAATTCCCTTTGTAGGGGGAGCATGTCTCTTTCGTAAATGAGAACGAAATCAATCAATTTTCCAACCCTATTGTACATCAATTTCGCTCTTTTCGTCTCTTGCATGGATTTTTCAACTATCCCTTGTGTCCGATTGTCCCTTGATATATTCTGAAATTTTGAATTTTCTAGAACCCTGTACATCTTTGAATAGTTTTCATAAATCTGCGATGTTCCGTGCCTTCCATGATCATGTAGTAAAAGTGCTGACCAGCTAGCTATGTTTGAGAGTGGAAATTGCAAAAGATAATTCAGAAATTCTTTCCCTAAGTAGGGATTTTTGAGATGCTGTACTGCAGTGTTTGTACCCTTGCCATATTTGTCAATTTCCCTTTTTCCTAGTTCGATAATCCCTTGAAAATGAGCCTTAAATGGTGAGTTGTATCCTTTTTGAATATATTCGTCCTCCGAAATATCAAGGCTGCTTGTTTCGCTCTCAGCCAAGTTGTGGAAGTCTGATGTGGAAGGGTCTCCCTCTCCATCGGCGTGTTCAGATACATTCTCTTCCAAGTAATCATTTTTGGTGGAATTCTGATGTTCAATTTTAGATTTTAGTTTCTCAAAGTTTGATTTTACAAGATCCGTTGCAAACTCCGAACATGTTATTATTGTCATAGACAGTATGATTTCATCGATTTCGTCAAGGGTGCTTGCTTGTACGAGAAGACCAATCCAATACATTGCATCACGAAAGTTGGAATGATAATACTTCCTGCACATTTTGGCACTGTTTTTCACGAAGTGACTGGCACAGGAATGAACGTGTGTTTTTTTCAAATCGTTCTCCCTTGCCTTACCAGTAACAATTCTATAACACCTTTCAGTGTATTCAGTCACAGATTCATTGTTAAAGGATTTCAGTGTTGCAATTAAAAGAGTTGGACTTCCGTCAATCATGAGCATGAGTGGTGATTTTACACCGTTATGGCCATAGAGTTTCTGTTCGGAATGGAGGAAGCATTGCAAAAAATAACCTATTAACACTGCGTTGTGTTCCGTTGTCAGCAAAGACGCTACTACAAAAGGGGGTGAACCCTTGAATGGATGCCGTAAGACAATGTCATACAGCTGATACATCTTTGAATCCGAAAACTTTGAGTTATTTTTGACAATGGAACCTGTTGCATCAAAATAAATTATGTCTTTAGTGGAAATGCTATGATAAATACGAATACTGTCTTCCGAATATAGCATAACATAGGCTGGATGAAGGCAAACCTGACGTAATATGCCGGGGAAACGTTTACTTGAATCAGCTTGCCTACTTATTACATTTAGCAGACTTTGGATTTCACTTTCTTTTTCATCGGATAACCGCTTAGCCTCACTTGAGATTTTATGCAACACGACCTTGTTTGGCGCACCATCTCGACATCCTGAAAAGAACTCGGCATCGCTTAACGATTTCATATTATCAAGGTATTCCCGCCGAACGTTCTTGTACTTCAATTTATTTTTCATTTCGTCTCTCGTCGTATTTCTAACATATCTCCGCCCGTCGTTCACAATTCCTATGCTTCACTTTCCCACTGAATACAACTTGTACTTTGAAATTACTTTCTGTGTTCATCGTCATTTTAAACGTTACACCACAGTCACTAAAATTGCAATATCCATTAGCAGTAAATGCATATTTTGATTGTTTTCTGCTTGATTGAGAGGCTACAGAGTGTCGGCGAAATTGGAAAGAACAGTAAGGATGTAAGGTTTTCAGTCCTTTCACGAACGCGTGTACCCAATTTGTTGGTAACGAGTGGCCACGTTGGTTGTTTTTTAACTGTTTCCACTCCGACCGGTCAACGTGAAACAAACATTTTCGTGACGAGGGCAATTCCGTCGTCCAGTACTCGCCATGTTCAATCACATCTCCCATTTCAAGACACATGTCCATCATCACGTCGGAAGGAACAGCATTTTCTAAGAATTCCCCATCCAAATCTAATTGCGAAGAATGTGACAATCGTGAAAAAACTGACGACAGTTCATCAACCTTAACCCTCCTCTTCTTTATTGGTGAATTCATACAATTATCGGCACTATTATCCCTGTTATCATTATCACAACCAGTAGTGAGTCCAAACCCCTCCCCGTCCATGTGTGTTTTAATTGATGACACATTTGGAGTTACCTGTCCATCTTCCGATAAAGAAATATTTGAAGGTATTCCAAAGTTTATCACATTTGATTCAATCCAGTCTGACACTTTTTCGAAATTCTCTGTTTGTCTCTCCCCGTGGTCTGATGAATGACCCAATTCTTCAGGATCAGAAGAGTGTTCGTGCCCGAGTTCTGTTTTGGGAACGAACACTCTTTCACCTGCGTTACATCCATTCATGCCGCAAATAAATCTGGCATTGTCCAAATATGACTTATTCCGTGATTTAGGCTCAAGGTCTATGCATTTATAATGGTACCAGGCGTCACATTCGTCACAAGCAATCATGCTTCGCGATTCGTTGTGGGGTTGTCGGCATATGCAGTAAAGTTTCGGCGTATCGTGGGAATGTTCTGGTGTTCTACTGCATTTCTTAGACTGTATTTTATTACCTCGTGCTTTTTTATACTGGTATCCATCGGGAGGTTTTGGCGAGGCCGTTATGTCATTTTCCAATGATTCATTTTGCCGATTGCCGCTTTCAGATGTACCAACGGGAGGTTGTGGCGAGGCCGTTATGACATTTCCTAAGGATTCGTTTTGCCGATGTGGCGAGGCCGTTATGCCATTTTCTAACGATTTATTTTGCCGATGTGGCGAGGCCGTTATGCCATTTTCTAACGATTCATTTTGCCAATTGCCGTTTTCAGATGTACCAACGGGAGGTTGTGGCGAGGCCGTTATGACATTTCCTAAGGATTCGTTTTGCCGATGTGGCGAGGCCGTTATGCCATTTTCTAACGATTCATTTTGCCGATGTGGCGAGGCCGTTATGCCATTTTCTAACGATTCATTTTGCCGATGTGGCGAGGCCGTTATGACATATCCTAATGATTTATTTGGCCGATTGCCGCTTTCAGATGTACCAACGAGAGGTTGTGGCGAGGCCGTTATGACATTTTCTAATGATTCATTTTGCACATTGTCGTTTTTAGAGGTACCAACAGGAGGGTGTGGCGAGGCCGTTGTGACATTTCCTAATGATTCATTTTGCCGATGTGGCGAGGCCGTTATGCCATTTTCTAAGGATTCGTTTTGCCGATTACCCTTTTCTAATGTACCAACGGGAAGTTGTGGCGAGGCCGTTATGACATTTTGTAATGATTCATTTTGCACATTGTCGTTTTTAGAGGTACCAACGGGAGGGTGTGGCGAGGCCGTTGTGACATTTCCTAATGATTCATTTTGCCGATGTGGCGAGGCCGTTATGCCATTTTCTAAGGATTCGTTTTGCCGATTACCCTTTTCTAATGTACCAACGGGAAGTTGTGGCGAGGCCGTTATGACATTTTGTAATGATTCATTTTGCACATTGTCGTTTTTAGAGGTACCAACGGGAGGGTGTGGCGAGGCCGTTATGACATTTCCTAACGATTCATTTTGCCAATTGTCGTTTTCAGATGTACCAACGGGACGGTGTGGCGAGGCCGTTATGCCATTTCCTAAGGATTCATTTTGCCGATTTCCCTTTTCTAATGTACCAACGGGAAGTTGTGGCGAGGCCGTTATGACATTTTCTAATGATTCATTTTGCCGATTGCCGTTTTCAGATGTACCAACGGGAAGTTGTGGCGAGGCCGTTATGACATTTTCTAATGATTCATTTTGCACATTGTTGTTGTTTTTAGATGTACATGTATCATTTTTTAGATCAGACTCTCGTTTTGGTTCTGGTCGCATTCTACGTTCAGAATTCATAGTTGAATCCGACGAAGGATCACAAACAGTTTCTGTCTTTTCACAAACAGAACGGGATTCGTTGTTTTCTGGACTGCATTTAGTCGTACAATTTTCGTTTGCCTGAACATGCTTTAGCATTTTCTCTCTGACCCTATCCCTGAGGCCTTGTCGGTTGCTTTGCCACATGACTGCTATCAATTTGCGGCAATGTTGCTTTCTCAAGGAATATATTTGTTGTTGTAAGGTACCCACAGTCTCTAGCGACAAATCTATGTTATCATCATTACCTGGATAACCATCTAGAGACTCAGCTAGGACATTAGCTATGCGTTCTACCTTCCACTCTCCTCTCAGCCTTTTCCTGCCTCCTCCGGTACCGGCGTTGTCAGTCGATTTCTGTGAAATTGAAAGTGTTATTATGCGTGTTATTTTTAATTTCCAGTGCTCAAAAACGGCAAAAAATATTATGTGAAACCGTAGGACACTCCGAGCATTCTCGGGCACGTTAGACTCGAAGTAAGGGTTATTTTCTTTAACTTTGACAAATGACATTTCCGAAAAATGACATTTTCCAGGGCGTTTGGGCTCTCGAAAATTTGTTTGGACCAGGAAATAAATGGCCAATATAAACTGGGTTACGGGTCAATCTGACACGGAAGATTTTAGAGTGCATGTTCAAGTAAACTTTCGGGGAATCAGTGGGTCCTCTATTTGGCAGGCCGGATATTTGATGACACCACAGAGACATCTTTGGGAAAAACAGACTTATTAGAATCAGTGAAGGTTGATTGATAGAAAACGGTTCCAAACCCTCGATAATCACTGCTGAATCCTTTCAAGAACATCTTCAAGTTAGAAAAATCTGGTTTGTTTTAAGTGTCTCATTCAGCAAGTGTGTGGACAATATTTGTAAAACGTGTTTTTAACTGGGGCTATATTCCTAAATCGTATCGGCCAATTGCACGTTGAGCACCGATTGCTGTTTGTACCGTGTGATGGTTTAAGCAAAGGTAAACCACTGAAAAATACATAACAGCCATTTAGAAAAAGAGAGTCTTTATATTACCGTTTTTAGCGCATGGTGAGAATGGAAATGATTGAGAAAATCATCACCACTGTTACACTGTTTTGCACACAGAAAACAGGTAGCACTCGAGGGTCGCTCTGCGGGTGTAGCACAGGCGGCGCTCTTTGCATGTTGCTGACGTGGAATGGTCTTGCTTTGTTTCTTGGTCTGTATTCATCGAAACATGAAAGGTCACTCATAAAAATGCATGAAAAGTGCTACAAGCATAATGACGGGATGAATGTGCTTAGCCAGTATTAAACAAGTACGTTAAAACCGTAAATTTCAACGCATCGCATGCGCAGGGCTGCGACGCGCTGGTTCCCTAGCTACAATGTGCCGCAACTACGACGCGTTCTAGTGGACATTTAGTCAACACACAGTAAATATGCATCTGATAGACAGCAAATGGTCCTCGTATTAGTCTGGCTCCCTGAGTATGCCATTGATTTTTAAGATTTTGTGTATAATTGAGAAATAATTATAAAATTTAAGGATCTGCAACGACAGACATTTTGTTGGTGCGAATATCAACGTTAATAGCCAAATGTTACCGAAAAGAAGTTCGGAAAATTCCAAACATTTTCGGCTACGGGAGGATATTAGCGGCGACCGGACCTAAATATTCATCAGAAATAGTAAGAATATTTTGGCCCGGGAACCAGACTTTCCTCGGATTTCCTCCCGGAAACTTGTTCGAACGTAATTAAAATGACGGACGTAAAATAATGACGCATTTTTACCGGAAAACAAGCTTGCGATGGGCTGTTAGCTATATGTACTTTGACATTTCAAAGGCAACGCTTAATTAGCGTTAGAGCTAATATAGAAACCCGCTTAATCGTACGCATAAAAGTTTATGATTAAACACATCAAAGTGTTTTGAAATAAACGTTGCCGTTTTATGCGAGCGTTTCTCAACGACTACTTATATTTCTTTGAATGTAACTGACATCCAGTAAGCACAAATAGGCCTACAATGTAAGCTCATAAAAACCAAATGAAATGTTTAGGCTCCATAGAACCCTCCGGAACTTCGCTAAAAACAATATTTTCTACCAATAGATGTACCGAAGTTAATTGATTATTTTCAGCGCCGTGTGTTTTTTTTTTTTATTTGTATTTGATGAAATAAAAGAATTCAACCAACAGAGATGTTTCTATAGTGTATACCCCAAACCCTATTTATTTACATTACGACAGATCGTCGCGTTTTGTATCCGCCTGATCCGATTCGATCATCTGCTGTGCTTTACGGCCGGTCTAGGCCATTGTGTGGTAAGATTACGTTTGTATTATTCAGAAACCAAATGGCACACGCTAGGTTCCGCCTGGCTTTAAAACTTGAAATGAACTAATTGATTACAACGTTTGCAGCACTTTCAGCTTTTGTACTTCTGATGTATTTCACCTTACCTTACGTGCGTACATGGCTGCGTAACAGTACGGTAGGGCGTATGTGACTGTACCTAGGCGTGAGGCATCAGGACCCCACATCAGTGGCCTGTTTCTGGAAGAAAAGCAATAGCATATGTAAAAGGGGATACGGAAGAATGGCGAGGAACCCATCAAATTCAGGTTTTATATATCAGGCAGACAAAATATAAAATATAATCGCATTCTTTAGGCCACGGGTGGTTTTTTAGGAGGGGGGGGGGGGGGGGGGTACCGGGGGGGGGGGGGGGGGGTAGGTTAATGGATTTCGAACTAATGAATTACTTTTCCTTTTATATCGGGCGGTTGCACATTCAGTGTGTGAATCCAACATCGTGCATTAAGTTCGAACTGGGAAAACATAGTCCTAGTTTAATAAGTTGCGTACGTTGAGTTGAATCGGAGATCGGCTTTCAACCCTCGATTCCCGCGATAAGGGTATATTGTGTTTATGGACACATGCGTTACGATTGGGACAGATGTTTTTATCATTATTCCCAGACCAATTTCGTGAAACGGAAGATACCGGTATAGGGCCTACATTCCGATTACACTTAGTGGTACGGGGAGTTTGAAAGGGATATCGAAACTCACGATGGTCTCGACACCCCCTCGATGACTCGATGAAAAGTACTTGCTTATTCAACAATCAAGTAATCTTACTGTTTCCCGCATATCCTTGAGTATTCCTTCCTCGATTTGTCCAGAGGTATTGCTCGACGTGACATTCGACTTATGGTCTTTCGGCAGCTGTTGACTTCTTTGTTGGGAGCCACGATAACCAGAGAAGGTTGTCTAACTTTAGGTCTACCTGTATGAGAAGAATTGTTTTTGAAAGACCACAACATTAAATGATATATCATGTTTCTTTTTTTCGGTGGGCTTTGCAGTTATTTAGCAACATAAATCCTTCAATCAACTGACTGTGCATGTTCTCTTTTTTACTTCCGATAGTTTTTTCAGGCACAGATAACTTATCGTTAAATTACTTTTAAATACAATACTTGCTTTCTTGTTATAAAACCTTTAGCGTCATCTAAACAATTGTATTTTTGTTTGGGGGGGTGGGATGATTTCGAGATATGTTTGAAATTAATTTGGTCCTCAGTAAATCTTTCGCTATGTTTAACCTGGAGCGGATGCTGATATTTCCGGTTTCTTCTGTGGCAAGGCCTTATTCTGACTCGGCTGTCGAGCAGTAAGTATCCTTCTTAGTGCCCCCTGAAGAAGGTCAATCAGCAGTGGTGCTCCGTCTGTATCACTTATATGTAAACCGTCATAGCTCCATAGTTCCTCATGATGCGTCTGGAAGTCATCATTAACGTCGATGAAATGAACCCCCTTTTGCTTGCACAAAATGTGAAGCATGTTGTTGAATCTACTAACACAAGTACCAAACTTATCCAATCGCGGGATAATGGATAACACGGCAATCTGTAAAAAAGAATATAAAGAACATAAACAGCGTTGGTTTTTTTTAATTGTTATAGTAAATTGTCCATGAGTGTTAAAACCGCTTCATCATAAAACAAATTCTTTCACGATCATTTTGCATAAGTTAAAATTATCACCGTGCACTATTTGTATTTACACGCCCTTGGAATACCCGTATGTGATGCAAAGCTGTTCAATATTACATGTCTGACAACTGTTTTAATTTACTTTATTATTATTATTATTATTATTAATTCTTTTTGGTAATGAAACCAAAGATTCCTCAAAAGCACCCTAGGCACTGTAGCTCGGAAGCTTGAAGAAACATGTAGAGATAAGATAATGAGAAGAAGTTACAGTTTTAGAGGTGGGAGGAAAACCCCAGAAGAATATTCTGGGGAAAACCCACGGAATCAGGTAGGGACTAAAAACCCAATCCACATGTGGACCAGGGCAGGAATCGAACCCGGGCCACAGCGGTGAAAGGCGGGGACAGTAACCACTGCGCCAACCTAATTACAACCGTTTGTTTGTGCATGCACAAATAAAATGAAATGGGGCACAATATTCATGCAAAGAAGAAACTTAAGTTTCGGAGTTGCTCACACCCGTTTTTTTTTTTTTTTACAGATTGTCATTCCAATAACAAATACACTAAACTGCTATTTCCGAACAAAATGCCTTGTATGGCTGTTACTTTTAGTAAGACAAAAACTCATTAAGCTTGTACTTTTAAGTTTATTTGCGGCCCGGATGGTGCGTTACTCACTGCATGCATAAATGGTATTCATGCGCAATAAGTTACATTACAACGGTCAACGGTATACTGAAGCTGCCTAGTTAATGCTACGTTTTCGTATGTACAAGATAGGGAAAATCGTTAATTATAGAAAGCAACCCAATTTATTAAACAGCAAGGAAGAGAAGGTCTATTATACCTCAGTATTTCTGTAGTTCCCCTTGGCATGGTCGAGCAGAAGACCGAAGTCCCTCTGCGTGGATTCATAGGAACACCTCAAACTGGAAATGTTGTTAGTGCCAATACTAAAAACCAAAACATCAGGATACACTGATGTAGTTGCATGCCTCAGCTCCTAAATAGAAAAGCAAGACGTACATGTATTTGTCACACAATGCATGACATAAGCAAAATTGGTAATATAAATTAAACAAAACTCGTGTATTTGTAAACTATACTGTATGTTGCCTTATCTGGCGAGAAACGCGTTCCGGTTATTTTCTATTATTTGTGTTCTTCTATATATTCCTAAAGCTATTCAATGTTTTTACTTGAGCTATAATATAAATGAGATGTCCAACAAACAGTCCACTAATGTAAGGTGAACACTTCTTTCGCCGCAAAATTTGACGTAGGGATGGCTGCATAAAAAAACTTCTCTTGGAGGGCGGGTTATTTTTGCCGCAAAATAAAACCCCTTTTTCAGAAGTTTGCAGACGTATAGACAAAACATACAAACTGCAAATAATTTTTTGGCAAAAAATCCCTTCTTAAAAGACATGGCGTATCATTGCATTTTCTTTTTCGTGAAGGCGGGATGCGGCGTATAGGATCTGGATTATCACATGACTTGTCTATTATATTTGCTGCGGAACGTATCACAAAAACGAGAAGGTGAAGACGTTCCCTTTTTGTCCTTTTTTCGCCTAAAATAAAGGAGACCACATTTTAGGGTAAGGGATGTTTAACATGATGTTTAAATTTCAATCAAAGGAATATTTTAAGCATGTAAATACTTTGTGCATAGCCTGTACAGTTGCTCCAGGGGTACAATTCACACCCATTCGGAAAGTCTCGTCGTCCGGGAGGTTGACATATCCATCGACTACAGACCTCCATTGCGAGTCACCATACAGCATCACAAGCTGAAAAAGAGAACAGAGAGGTGTCATTATGTATCATTCCTCAATATGGAGTCAGTTTAAATGCCATTTTAGTAACATAAATAATGAGCAACATTGTAAAGACGCAAAACCGCATGATCTTTGCTTCACGTCATAAATCGAGAGGTCGCCTCATAACGGCATGTAAAAGAAATTGGAATGTTAATGATGGAAACGCTGTCTAAAATTTGTCGTATGGAAATTAGCTACGGTATTTCAAGTGAGACGTTTGACTAATTATGACGTCATCTTACAATAAGTGAATCCGGTATTATGAAGGGCACATGGTTCAAAACTGACAGGTTTTTTTTATAATCAATAGACTGAACCTTACGTACGATTACGAAACGAAATTTGTCACGTTTAACGTTGCGGTCTGGAGCCCGATGCATCCGTGAAAAACGTACCGGTCGCCCGATGATCGGGTGAACCAGTAACATTTATTTTGACTATCAAATGAAATGATTTCGGACCTTCTCAGGGGCAACATTGGTTTTAAATTGATCTCATTTGAGATGGTTAGGTAAGGTAAATAACTGATGATTCAGAGGCAACGTTGTGCGTTTTGTCAACCAAGCGCAAACGCCACAGAGCCGGGTTCAAATATTTTCTAATTTGGAAACGTGCAACTACATTTTTGATTTAATTCGCGAAATATAGAAGTAAATGTTATTGTTATCTGGATTAAATAAACAGTTATCTTTTAAAATACAAGGGAATTTGTGAGAGAGGTGTTATATAACAGATAGGCCTACTGCTCCCGGTGATACAGAGGGCGCTCAAATTTCCCTCCATAACGCCGCGGGAAACAGAGCGCTCCATGGAACACCCGGGGCTACATTTCAAACAAAAATGTCGGGACAAAAATCAGCAAAGCAGATAATATTTATGTCATGTATTTCTTTGTGGAAGCATGGAGAAATAAAAAAAAGTACGAGATATATGAAAGTCAGAATTGCGTAACGAGATCTAACGAAATTAGTCAGCTGGTGCGAAAGAGGATTCATGCCCATAGCATGTTATTTCACTGATCGGATACACCTAAACACCTAACTTGAATATCAGTCATAGATGTTATCCATTTGGGCGCTGCTGTGATTTCACAAAGTGACAAAAACTGCGTATCAAGTGGGGAAAGTAATGAAGGACTTCGCGTATTTAACTTGAACCCGTCGAAGTTAGGAAAAGTTTATTTAATGTTTAAAACCAATGTCTATATTTATAAGAGAGATTTTTATCAAATGCCAATGAAGTAGAACATTAAGCCATTAATAAACATAGAAATAGAGCCTGAAAAAATCATGCCCGGCGGGCTTCGGATACCTCGGGCAGTCCGCCTTAGGGCACTTACACTGGGATGATCTTTCTCTTGCCATAATTTGTTTCAAGAAGATGTTTTTTGTATTTTATATTAACCACATCAAGAAACATTAATGTTGGAATGTTATCTTAGTATTTGGCAGGGAAAATTTATTTTAAAAAAAATACTTGGAGATGGGTAAACACGAATTCCGGCAAAAAACGACCTTCCACATTCGGCATTTTGGTTGCTAGGTTCCCTGTTCGTTCAAAGTGTTGCCTCATCGCGCAACTGAGTGAGAACGAGAATGTTTAACGACGCGAAGATTTACATGTATATATACAGCTGAAGGGTTCTAGATTTACTCGGGCTGGCTCAATTGCAACCCTTGTACGAAACGTTAAGTTAAAATAACCAGTTCTTCTCAGAAACGCAGACCACACAAAACCCCTAAAAAGAGCTTAGTTTCGCATCCCAATCAAACTTTGGACCCGCATAACAATGGCGCTCTCTAGTACATGTGTTGATTGCATTTAATTTATGGGTGGTTTAAGTGCGACAAGTTACAAGCTATAACGGCAACTTCCGAATTTATACTGGAATAGGGAATTAAGTGCGGCGGCTTAAACAGCAGTGGCGGAAGGCGGGACACGTCATAGAGCTGTCGGGAGGGCGGCAAGTTAAAGGAGCTGGCAGATGGTAATCTTGTGGTGAAAATGAGTTCCCAAACACAATTCACTGGTATGAGCCCGCAACAGGAGCATCTTCGACAATTGATAGGCCCACATGTATTTTGTAATAATAAACACAACACACAATGAAAGTGTTCTTAAGTCTTGCCTATAGCCTATTTGCGGTTTATAAACTTTCCCAAGGAAGCCACCACGACTCATCAGAGATCTAACAAATCCCAACAGATCACAAAGAGATCAAACAAACACCGAAACTGTTCCTATCCCGCCATGCCTGACCCTTTTTCCTGTTCTATGAAAGGCAGCGGGTTAATTTGGAAGACGTCAAATTAAACGGACAACAACTTAATTTGCATGGGTGAACAAAATAAAAATGACAAACTATGGCAAAGCAACAGTGATCTAATAAATAGTACGACCTATTGGGTTTACGTTAAAACGAAGTTATGAGCAAATACACTGTATCCTATTAAGAAAAAACCTCGGTCACATTTCGGTTTTATTAGACTTGTAAACCCTGAATAATGCATCGTCTGCTCGGAATCAGTACTTTTATAATGATATCTCATATATCAGGATGAAAAGTAAAATAAAACATCAATTTCAGTGGAATTAAGCAAGTAATTCACAGTGCACGGTAGTGCATCATTTAGTGATCCCTGTTCCTTGAGTCTTTGGGCGTCTGTTTTTATTTCTTTGGTTCTCATTTCCGACCGACCCTGCCTGTATTTCGTACCAATAATACAAATCAAAGAAAACATAATAATCTGTCAAATTTCGTGGGAAAAAAACCATGAAAATAAAGTGCAATATTATTTACCTCCTCTATATATGCACAACAACACGAACAAAAATATTTATGTTAAGCTTAAGGTACACGTACAAAGCAGTGCACTAATACCGGTAGTCCACACCACATGTGTATTCCACTTGTTCATGTCCTTAAAGCAATTATTACTTTAACATGACACTGAGATTTCAAGTGAAGTAATTAATACCGATTTATTAAACAAACAAAGGTAAGTTATTCAATGATACCCTTTTCCTTTCATTAAACTTTTTTTGCCAAAATTAGGTTGGTTGATTTGTTTTTAACTTTATTCAAAAATCATGCACAGAAAGTGTGATCCAGCACGGGAAAGAAGTATTTCCAGCACAACAGGATTCTAAAATCATGTTCCACTTGGGCAAATTTGTATTTTTACGGTCTTTAGAAATCAGAGAAATCAACAATATGATAACCATAAAAATAAAATTGAACGCCATTTTAATTGAAAATCGTCAGCAGATTCGGCAAATTTTTGTTACGGTCATCACCAGCGGAATTTTCACCAGCACTGCAGCAGGCATAGGCCACACCCGCCATTTGACATAAATAGCACTATACATGTTTTGTGAAAAATGTATTTGTTTTACCACAAAACAGTGATATTCTTTAAGTTTTTGGAATTAGCGCTATAATGGTCTATAACCGGCTTACAATGGTATCCTTGCTCACAGAGGCATTATTATTAGTCATGTTAAAACTTCGATATACGAGTGAAATCATGGAGGAGTTTCCTCCATTGAAAAATGTAGCAAAATGAAACAACACTGCAAGTACCACGTGGACGCACCTGAAGAATGTTCAAACTTACCGGTTTCTTAGAACTGTCTTTCTCGTCTAATGGTGGAATTAATGACTTGTTCTGCTTTCCACTTACTCCTGTCGCCCAACGCAGAACTTTTCCGCGATATCCACGATCGAATCGACCCATATTGTCAACTTGCAAGTTTCAAAATAGTATCTTACTAATTATAAATGTGTTGGAGTCCGGATATTGTTGCGCATCCATCCAACTACAATTGTGTATACTGTTCACACTCGTAAGCTTTAACGTCAAATAATCCTTTTAGTGGTTTCCAAATGCGCATGCGTACGAAACCTATATACACACAGTACATTAACTTTCTGGGATGCAGTATATATTCACGTGATGCAATCTATCAAGAGGCGGGTGGTAGTTAAGAATAAGGCTGAAATTAAGAGTGCCCAAGAAGGTGGGAATTATGAATATGTAAGAAAAATATGAATTTTCCAAAACATGTGCGGTACACTTTCTCTCAAAGACGGCATTCCACCCGAAACTCTTAATAACGCATTTTCAAATGTTCTTAAAAATGGTCCGCCTTTAAGCGGCTATTTGGAGCAGAAGCCATTCTTGGAATAGGCCCTTGCTGAAATTAAGTGTGCCCAGGAAGGTGGGAATTATGAATATGAAAGAAAAATATGAATATTCCAAAACATGTGCGGTACACTTTCTCTCAAAGACGGTATTCCAAATACCGCATTTCCAAATTCTCTTAAAAATTGTCCGTCTTTAAGCGGCTAATTGGAGCAGAAGCCATTCTTGGAATAGGCCCTTGCTGAAATTAAGTGTGCCCAGGAAGGTGGGAATTATGAATATGAAAGAAAAATATGAATATTCCAAAACATGTGCGGTACACTTTCTCTCAAAGACGGCATTCCACCCGAAACTCTGAATAACGCATTTTCAAATGTTCTTAAAAATGGTCCGTCTTTAAGCGGCTATTTGGAGCAGAAGCCATTCTTGGAATAGGCCCTTGCTGAAATTAAGTGTGCCCAGGAAGGTGGGAATTATGAATATGAAAGAAAAATATGAATATTCCAAAACATGTGCGGTACACTTTCTCTCAAAGACGGTATTCCAAATACCGCATTTCCAAATTCTCTTAAAAATTGTCCGTCTTTAAGCGGCTAATTGGAGCAGAAGCCATTCTTGGAATAGGCCCTTGCTGAAATTAAGTGTGCCCAGGAAGGTGGGAATTATGAATATGAAAGAAAAATATGAATATTCCAAAACATGTGCGGTACACTTTCTCTCAAAGACGGCATTCCACCCGAAACTCTGAATAACGCATTTTCAAATGTTCTGAAAAATGGTCCGCCTTTAAGCGGCTAATTGGAGCAGAAGCCATTCTTGGAATAGGCCCTTGCTGAAATTAAGTGTGCCCAGGAAGGTGGGAATTATGAATATGAAAGAAAAATATGAATTTTCCAAAACATGTGCGGTACACTTTCTCTCAAAGACGGCATTCCACCCGAACTACAATACCGCATTTCCAAATTTTCTTAAAAATGGTCCGTCTTTAAGCGGCTAATTGGAGCAGAAGCCATTCTTGGAATAGGCCCTTGCTGAAATTAAGTGTGCCCAGGAAGGTGGGAATTATGAATATGAAAGAAAAATATGAATATTCCAAAACATGTGCGGTACACTTTCTTTCAAAGACGGCATTTCACCCGAACTCCAAATACCGCATTTTCAAATATTCTGGGAAAATGGTCCGTCTTTAAGCGGCTAATTGGAGCAGAAGCCATTCTTGGAATAGGCCCTTGCTGAAATTAAGTGTGCCCAGGAAGGTGAGAATTAGGAATATGAAAGAAAAATATGAATATTCCAAAACATGTGCGGTACACTTTCTCTCAAAGACGGTATTCCAAATACCGCATTTCCAAATTCTCTTAAAAATGGTCCGTCTTTAAGCGGCTAATTGGAGCAGAAGCCATTCTTGGAATAGGCCCTTGCTGAAATTAAGTGTGCCCAGGAAGGTGGGAATTATGAATATGAAAGAAAAATATGAATATTCCAAAACATGTGCGGTACACTTTCTCTCAAAGACGGCATTCCACCCGAAACTCTGAATAACGCATTTTCAAATGTTCTGAAAAATGGTCCGCCTTTAAGCGGCTAATTGGAGCAGAAGCCATTCTTGGAATAGGCCCTTGCTGAAATTAAGTGTGCCCAGGAAGGTGGGAATTATGAATATGAAAGAAAAATATGAATTTTCCAAAACATGTGCGGTACACTTTCTCTCAAAGACGGCATTCCACCCGAACTACAATACCGCATTTCCAAATTTTCTTAAAAATGGTCCGTCTTTAAGCGGCTAATTGGAGCAGAAGCCATTCTTGGAATAGGCCCTTGCTGAAATTAAGTGTGCCCAGGAAGGTGGGAATTATGAATATGAAAGAAAAATATGAATATTCCAAAACATGTGCGGTACACTTTCTTTCAAAGACGGCATTTCACCCGAACTCCAAATACCGCATTTTCAAATATTCTGGGAAAATGGTCCGTCTTTAAGCGGCTAATTGGAGCAGAAGCCATTCTTGGAATAGGCCCTTGCTGAAATTAAGTGTGCCCAGGAAGGTGGGAATTATGAATATGAAAGAAAAATTTGAATTTTCCAAAACATGTGCGGTACACTTTCTCTCAAAGACGGCATTCCACCCGAAACTCTTAATAACGCATTTTCAAATGCGGTACACTAATTGGAGCAGAAGCCATTCTTGGAATAGGCCCTTGCTGAAATTAAGTGTGCCCAGGAAGGTGAGAATTAGGAATATGAAAGAAAAATGTGAATTTTCGAAAACATGTGCGGTACACTTTCTCTCAAAGACGGAATTCCACCCGAACTCCAAATACCGCATTTTGAAATTTTCTTAAAAATGGTCCGTCTTTAAGCGGCCAATTGAAGCAGAAGCCATTCTTGGAATAGGCCCTTGCTGAAATTAAGTGTGCCCAGGAAGGTGGGAATTATGAATATGAAAGAAAAATATGAATTTTCCAAAACATGTGCGGTACACTTTCTCTCAAAGACGGCATTCCACCCGAACTACAATATATACCGCATTTCCAAATTTTCTTAAAAATGGTCCGTCTTTAAGCGGCTAATTGGAGCAGAAGCCATTCTTGGAATAGGCCCTTGCTGAAATTAAGTGTGCCCAGGAAGGTGGGAATTATGAATATGAAAGAAAAATATGAATATTCCAAAACATGTGCGGTACACTTTCTTTCAAAGACGGCATTTCACCCGAACTCCAAATACCGCATTTTCAAATATTCTGGGAAAATGGTCCGTCTTTAAGCGGCTAATTGGAGCAGAAGCCATTCTTGGAATAGGCCCTTGCTGAAATTAAGTGTGCCCAGGAAGGTGAGAATTATGAATATGAAAGAAAAATATGAATTTTCCAAAACGTGTGCGGTACACTTTCTTTCAAAGACGGCATTTCACCCGAACTCCAAATACCGCATTTTCAAATATTCTGGAAAATGGTCCGTCTTTAAGCGGCCAATTGGAGCAGAAGCCATTCTTGGAATAGGCCCTTGCTGAAATTAAGTGTGCCCAGGAAGGTGGGAATTATGAATATGAAAGAAAAATGTGAATTTTCCAAAACATGTGCGGTACACTTTCTCTCAAAGACGGCATTCCACCCGAAACTCTTAATAACGCATTTTCAAATGTTCTTAAAAATGGTCTGTCTTTAAGCGGCTAATTGGAGCAGAAGCCATTCTTGGAATAGGCCCTTGCTGAAATTAAGTGTGCCCAGGAAGGTGGGAATTATGAATATGAAAGAAAAATATGAATATTCCAAAACATGTGCGGTACACTTTCTCTCAAAGACGGTATTCCAAATACCGCATTTTCAAATGTTCTGAAAAATGGTCCGCCTTTAAGCGGCTAATTGGAGCAGAAGCCATTCTTGGAATAGGCCCTTGCTGAAATTAAGTGTGCCCAGGAAGGTGGGAATTATGAATATGAAAGAAAAATATGAATTTTCCAAAACATGTGCGGTACACTTTCTCTCAAAGACGGCATTCCACCCGAACTACAATACCGCATTTCCAAATTTTCTTAAAAATGGTCCGTCTTTAAGCGGCTAATTGGAGCAGAAGCCATTCTTGGAATAGGCCCTTGCTGAAATTAAGTGTGCCCAGGAAGGTGGGAATTATGAATATGAAAGAAAAATATGAATATTCCAAAACATGTGCGGTACACTTTCTTTCAAAGACGGCATTTCACCCGAACTCCAAATACCGCATTTTCAAATATTCTGGGAAAATGGTCCGTCTTTAAGCGGCTAATTGGAGCAGAAGCCATTCTTGGAATAGGCCCTTGCTGAAATTAAGTGTGCCCAGGAAGGTGAGAATTAGGAATATGAAAGAAAAATATGAATTTTCCAAAACGTGTGCGGTACACTTTCTTTCAAAGACGGCATTTCACCCGAACTCCAAATACCGCATTTTCAAATATTCTGGGAAAATGGTCCGTCTTTAAGCGGCTAATTGGAGCAGAAGCCATTCTTGGAATAGGCCCTTGCTGAAATTAAGTGTGCCCAGGAAGGTGAGAATTAGGAATATGAAAGAAAAATATGAATTTTCCAAAACGTGTGCGGTACACTTTCTTTCAAAGACGGCATTTCACCCGAACTCCAAATACCGCATTTTCAAATATTCTGGAAAATGGTCCGTCTTTAAGCGGCCAATTGAAGCAGAAGCCATTCTTGGAATAGGCCCTTGCTGAAATTAAGTGTGCCCAGGAAGGTGGGAATTATGAATATGAAAGAAAATTATGAATTTTCCAAAACATGTGCGGTACACTTTTTCTCAAAGACGGCATTCCACCCGAAACTCTTAATAACGCATTTTCAAATGTTCTGAAAAATGGTCCGCCTTTAAGCGGCTATTTGGAGCAGAAGCCATTCTTGGAATAGGCCCTTGCTGAAATTAAGTGTGCCCAGGAAGGTGGGAATTATGAATATGAAAGAAAAATATGAATATTCCAAAACATGTGCGGTACACTTTCTCTCAAAGACGGTATTCCAAATACCGCATTTCCAAATTCTCTTAAAAATGGTCCGTCTTTAAGCGGCTAATTGGAGCAGAAGCCATTCTTGGAATAGGCCCTTGCTGAAATTAAGTGTGCCCAGGAAGGTGGGAATTATGAATATGAAAGAAAAATGTGAATTTTCCAAAACATGTGCGGTACACTTTCTCTCAAAGACGGCATTCCACCCGAAACTCTGAATAACGCATTTTCAAATGTTCTGAAAAATGGTCCGCCTTTAAGCGGCTAATTGGAGCAGAAGCCATTCTTGGAATAGGCCCTTGCTGAAATTAAGTGTGCCCAGGAAGGTGGGAATTATGAATATGAAAGAAAAATGTGAATTTTCCAAAACATGTGCGGTACACTTTCTTTTAAACAGAAGCTATTGTGCTGAGCCGAAAGGAATTGATGTAGAGAAGCTTTTGAAATGGGCCCTCGCGAATTGACAAATTATTTCATAAAAAATACACATAAAATAGCGTTCAGTATAATATGTGCAGCTTTGCCTATACCTATTCTGAAAATTCAAGCAAAATTGGTTTGTAATTTCTTGATATTTTTCGAAAATTCGTTGCCTGAATCCAGTGATTTCATAAAAAAAAAAAACTCCTTTTGTCGGATGGATTCTAGTTTTCTATATGCGGCTGCTCTGATCGGGCGAATCGCGGGCCCTATTGCGAATCGCGGGCTGAATCGCGTGCTGAATCTCGGGCTAGCTTCCGCCAGGTTATCTACCTGTACCTGTCCTCTAGTGCACTGACCCTAATTAGTTATGCATGACTGATTTTGACCATGCTGCCCAGACACATGGCTCAGGCCTCTCTTGCATCATGTCCCTAGACAAAGGAAACTGTATTCTATACATGTACATGTACACTGTACAATGGTGGCTTAGTAAAAACTACACTTGGACCTACCTTGCCACAACTATTACATAAAAAAGGGCAATCAAATATCAGTAGAAACCTAAATCTTAGCAAACACTTAATTGTTAATGTCTCTACTTCTCAAAATTTAGATAATACACTCAAAATCTATCCGAAACCAGTTCTTAATTAGCAGTGGCCTGAACTTTAGACTAATAAGGTAGATTCAGAAAGGGCATGAAGAAGGAGAGAGAGAGGTAAGAAAAGTGGGAGAAGGAGAAGGATAAGGGTAAGTTCAGGAGCAAGTGGAAATTCAGAATACGAAAGTGGAAGTTCAGAATAAGAATAGAAAGAAAAGCCAAATCAATAAACATCACTGCCAATGCATCTATGTACACATGCTATATTTCTATAACTGCTCATTCTGATGAGGGATAACTTTGAGTTGAGAGAACTAAAAGTTCTTTGTTCTCTGGCATGCTCTGCCCAGGTGCTTTGTTCGACCATGGGTTCGACACAAAGAAACTAAAAGTTATGAAAAGTAAATAGCTAGCAATTAACCCTTAAATCTTAACATAGGACACACACATCTATAACCTTTTAAATACAGTAAAAGCCACATCCTAAGTTCAATCAGAAAATAGAAGAAATACAACATACCTGTACAAATGAAAAGACAAATGGAGACACTGGTGAGCTGGCTGAAATCACTGTGGACTGTATTGCATCTGGGATCAGAATGACCACCAGAACAAAGGTACCTGGTCAAGCCCCAGTGTCTCTGCAAGCTGTTGCACAACATGTGGCTCAAATCCTTACACATGAAATAGTCACATTGCAATAAACAGTGGTTAATGAATATTCAAAAAAATGGAGGGGGGGGGGGGGGGGGGGGTTGTCCATCTACCAGATGGGTCCTCTACATATATATATATATAATATATTACAAAATTCACATAGCTGCGGGCGCGAACCCCATTTCGAGAACAAAAGTCATCTGTATTAAACAACGGCTACGCCTAATCCTTCAGAAGATCCATCTTGCGAGGGGAGATAAGTTTAAATTTCAATAAACAAAACATTACCATGTAGATTTAAAGGGGCTGTGTCGTCGCGCCATCTCGCGTTAACGAATCAAATATTGGAGTGCGCCCCCTTGCGCTTCATTTCGGTTATGTGCTATTTTTAACCTCCATCTGTTTGTTATGGCTGTTCTGAGAATTGGCTTTTAGAAACTACACCCCCTGCAACACGCACGCATGTCCAGCGTCTGCGTACTGAAATACACATACGTGTACACATATACTTATAAACAAGTAGCACACTTCGTGGCACTCAGTTCTCTTAGAGTAAGATTATTAGAAAAAACGTTCAAATTTCATCTGATTATTTCATAAAATTTCATTCACATGTACACAAGTGCCATGGAATATTTGTCTGAAAGTTGCATAGAATTGGAGGTTGGCGATATGTAGAACCTTACGCTGGAGAACCTATGACATGTACATGCCGAAACTCTTGCCAGAGAGGACGACTCGGCACACGGGGTGCTTGTCCATGTAAATGTGCACAGCAAAACTGCAACGTGTCTTGTCGCTGTGGGACAGTTCGCGCTAAATTTCGCTACACATGTCTATGTATTATGTGTACATTCATTTGGATGTATCTTGTTTGTATCTTGCTTGTAAACTTAGGTCGATAAAAAGCTTCAGGCTTATTTTGACCCTTCACTTCAATAACAAAATTATCATGCTACTAAAAGAGGGGTAGTGGCTGCAGACAGTTCTTTAGCAGCGAAAATCTAGAACTTAGAAGTACATTGTTTTTATACAGTATGAAGCTGAAACAACTTTACTTGGTCGCTATTCCACTGGCACTTGTCAACAACTCGCTGTGTGAAACAATATTTCCGCACATCAAGTCTAACGATACATGTAATGTATAGTCAACATGTACAGTACATACATTACATGTACAGTACATCCGATCCATGTACTCGGTATGTGAATAAAAAGTCATAAAAAGTAATAAGCGAATAATTCGTGCAAAACAGGTGAAAATTAGGGTTGTTTGAATATTTTTCGGGGTGTTTATTTCTTTGTTTCTTCGGTAGTCATCTTTATCATAGTGATGTGGGGATCCGTGTGCCAGTTGCGTAAACACGGGGAAGGAGTTCAGGGGCCCGCCGATTTGTATTTCTTTTTTGTTTCGTAAACAAATTTTAAAAGGGGAAATTGTACACAAAGTGATGTTTTAAATTTCAAGCGGTGTTTGTGGCGGGGGTATCCCCCGTTGAGAACATTTCAAGATGCAGTACTTCGTTGACAAATTCAATAATCATCCCCACTTTTCGACACAGATTTACTCGCCACTGGTGAAATCTCATTTCATTGGCGTATATTATTTATTGGTAATAACTGTTATTATTGTGTTTATTATTTGATAGTGTTGAAATAACTCTTATGAAGTAACTTTCCATAAAGTCCTGCCGTCAAATGTAACACAAGGTCGTGGACTCAATATCGCCATCAGTATAGCTGTTTTACTTTGATTTGCTCATCATTGCACGCACAGCAAGATTTTAGTCAAAATTTATTTCGATACATTGGCCTACAACTTTATTTTTGTATAGGAAGGGGCTGGTACATTATTTATTTTACAATTATAAATCCAGATTTACTTATTTACTTATTTTCGTTTGGTTCTGTCACGGTACATTTTGGCGTTTGCCCGGCGGGTGGGTGGCACGGACTATGTTCGACTGTAGGCCTATCGTATATTTTTGGTGGCACAAACACATACAAAATACTTGTACATGCAGTATGTATCATAACTACAGGATCATGCATATCAGTCATTGTAATTGTAATCTGATCTGGCGCGCGCGCCCTGTGGGTCAGCGCGCGCGAGCCCTGTAGGTCAGCGCGCGCGCGCCCTGTAGGTCAGCGCGCGGTCGTGGGGTATTATTTGCAGTTACTGGGTTCATCTGCGTTCATCAGTTCGGGATTCAGTGTACAGCCGCAAGCCTGCTATGATCGTGACGATCGACACAGCCCCTTTAAGTCTACTCCAGATTTTGGGCCATAATGCCTGTAATGATTGAAACGTTCTATTATAAATATCCTCGTTATGCCCACCAAGAACGCATGGAAATTTATGAGTGCCATTTTAATAAAAAATAGATTCATAGCAATTAGCAGATGACTCTACGTTGTCATATTCAGAGGTAAACCCTCAACTTTTTATGAACTGTAAATAATTCATGACATCTTTAAGCCATGACGATCAGCCGTGAAAGGCAATTCTGAATTTATTATTATGATGTATGCGGCAGTATTGCGTATATAAAAAATACAGCAGGTTCCAGTTTGTGTGAGAATATGGATATTAGACTGGTACCCAAGCGCGCCCAACAGTACCTGCGCGCAGCAAGTTACACAGCACCTGTCTGAACCATGCATGCATTCTATCAGATTATCGGCCAAAAAGCTGCCTAACAAAAGTATATTTCCTGAAGCCACTTCATAACCAATATCATCCGAATTTTGCTATTTACGATAACAATATATATATATATGTTATATATCTATCTACTGCTTATCAAGATGGATCTCAAACGATACCCATTTTCAAAGTGAAATTTGAGCGCGAAATTTCTTTTAGAGCGTCACTTCTTTAAACCGCTCGGCCGATTTTGAGCAGGACGCATCAGACAAAGAATGAATCTGGGTCATCCGGGAAAAAACCCGAACAGGGGCCGATATGTTATTCCACAGCGCCAGGATTGGACACGAAAAACCGAAGCGTCTTCCGACTGTTACCGAGGGAAGTGCGACAAAGGGCGTCCACGGCCGATCAGGGAGCTTTTGCCTACACAGTACGGCGACGGGAGAACATTCTAAGTCGTAACTCAAAACTAATCATCTGTTTGGATGCATTTTCCGTTGATAATGACATGAGAAATTCATCAGATCTGTCAAGAGATTTCAGTTTTATTAGCATATTTTGTTTCGGAGTGAAGATATAGTAACATTCCTCACTACATGTGAGTGTGCGGGGCCGTTGGACGATTTTCATGACGTCATTTTTTAAATATTTATTTATATCGAACTCGCAAGGATGCGTAGTACTTGGGACCGTCCTCCAGCAAGGTACATAAATACATCCGTATTTCATTTGCAAGGGTCTTTTCCTGTCCCAAAGTGTGATACCCACAATAGCACGTTCAACTCATGGGGATTAACCTCCACCATGGAGCGCAAAGTAATGTTTCGTTTCCAGAGGCCATTCCTCTGTCTAAAAATACCGCACTCAGAATAATGTCAACTTGGGAGGTCTGGTCTGCGACTCGTAATTGTCGGTTATGCAAATGCATGTTACGCCGATGCAACTCCAACTATTCCCAACTTTTCTTAGGGTTACATTTAAATGAGAAGAGCCATGTCAAATAGAACAGATACTGTCAAGATTCCATCTTTGACACCGGTAACGATCTTACGCATAACAAAAGCCAAATTTTTCGCAAATAACTTCCGATAAAGGAAAGCCGGACTACATTCCATCGTCATGCATCGGCGAGGGACGCCGCGCCGATGCGCCTATTGTATTCAACACAATAGCATGAGGCGCGGCACTTAATACGAAACCCCGCAACGACAAGGGACCGAAATGGCGAAGTGACCCGAAAAGGATTTCCCAAATTGTCAGAAAACCATTCAATCTTAGGCAATGGGAATAAACTCCATAATATCAATGAATGCGGGTGCAAATTGCTCCGTAAATTTCTCCACGGCATCTCCGTCTTACGTGAAACCCTCACAAACAGCTCGGGAACAAAACTGGTTTTTTCCTACCTCATTTCTCCATGGGAATGAAAAGGGGGCCAAATGTCAAAACCGACTGCATGTCAATAACACCACCGTGGTTGATGTCAATCAAAGACTGAGCCTCTCCAAAATGCAATTGTTGAATCCTGGAACGGCACCTCGGCTTTCCTAACGGGCCGTGGCGTAGGATACGGCCCAACAAACCAGTACCAGCGCAGAGCGAAATCAAACACGTGTGAACTGGATAGTGTCTCTTCTGCCCTCTACGTCGCGGAAGTGCAAATAGTAGGATCGATTGGGTGGAAACACGGTTAAAAAAGCAGTAGAGATTGAGGCTCGGTGTAAAATGTGGTTGAACGCGCGTGGATTCATTTTTAACCGAGAAACGGATATTTTAACCTAGAAGATGTTCATATGCTTTCTGTTCAACTGCCAAAAAACTCGATCTGCGCAATTTACGGCGGGAGCACAATTTGTGTCCAATATTTGCACTTTGTGGACGTGCGCGCGCGGACCCTGGGAATTCCCCAATTAGATAAAGGTACTTACCTGCAATATAATTAGAATTATATGAGACAATGGAGGAGAGACTCAAATTCTGGCTGGTCACTTACCCTGTCATTTGGTCATCCATATTGATTGATATGTCATGTAAAGGGCGAGTCTAGGATATGACAAAGAGCTGCAACAAGATTGTTTTGGTTTTCTGCTGTGTTTGATAACATGCAGTGCAGATATATGTTGCACGATCTAGTCCGTACACGCTATTATGATGAACGCTACAACAACAGTACAAGTACAACAGTTTCAGTGAAGCGGAAAGTAGCTACTGCGCATGTATTTTGTAGTTAACCTTGACGGCATTCTCACTATATGTGTGCGCGCTGCGACAAACATAATTAGCTGTTTCGGCAATTCAGCAGAAACAGGTTTTGTTTTCGTTTAGATTGTTTTTGTCCTTTTTTTCTTCCTTTTCAGACGTTTCTCCATAGGGTTTGTACACGATTTTTCTTCCACACAGGCACTTTGGCACTTTGGCACTTTGGCACTTTGGCACTTTGGCACTTTGGCACTTTGGCACTTTGGCACTTTGGCACTTTGGTACATGCGATCGACTTCAGACTTGGCACACACTTTTAGACCACCACCCACAGATGGTCCTAGAACGATGACGTCATGATTACGTCATCAGAGGTCACGTGAAGTCATCTTAAAAGTGCATTTTTCTCCCATATGGTTTGTGCACGTTTTTCTTCCAAAAGGCACTTTGGCACTTCGGTACATCCGATCGACTTTAGACTTGGCACACACTTAGACCACCACCCACAGATGGGCATAGAATGATGACGTCATGATGACGTCATGATGACGTCATCAGGGGTCACGTGACGTCATCTTAAATGTGCATTTTTGAAATGCCCATATCTAGAGAACCGTAGGTCCGATAATTATGTTCAAAGTTGGTTAGTTTGTAGGCCAGCATATGTAAAGGATGAAAATAAATGATGACGTCATGATGACGTCACGAGGGGTGATGTGACGTCATCTTAAAGGTGCATTTTAAGGGCCCATATCTAGAGAACCGTAGGTCCGATTAAGTTCAAATTGATTTGTTGGTACTGCAGGCTAGCAGGTGTAAAAACTAAAAATAAATGTGACCTCATGATGACGTCATCTTAAATGTGCATTTTTGAAGGGCCCATATCTATAGAAAACCGTATGTCCAATTCAGTTCAAAGTTGGTTTGTTGGTAGACCAACAAGTATAAAAGATGAAAATTATACAATTTTAATGTATTGTGACAGATTGGTCACTGGGGGCGCTGTTCAGCTCGCGATTTTGGTTTGTGCTGATCCCTCGCATGGTGCGCGTGCGCCACCCTGGATTATATTTCGCCAATTCCGGAGAGACTCACCCTGTAGATTGTTCCTTGTGATGCAATCTGATCCACCCTACGCAGCTAATGGAATCAACCTTATTAGTATGCAAAACTCTCAACGACTGCTACATATACCCAGTGATCTCTGGAATCGCCGTCTTTTTGAAGCTTGTCGCTGTGTGACGGTACGGTATCGCATGGAGGTATTTGTCATCGGCGCTCGGGAGGGTGTAAAGGTCAAAGACCTGTAGAAAGAAAAAATAAAACAAAGAAAAGAGACATAGGGAGGGAGCGTGAGTCTCTCCTCCATTGTCTCATATAATTCTAATTATATTGCAGGTAAGTACCTTTATCTAATTGGGGAATTATATTTCGCCAATTCCGGAGAGACTCACCCTGTAGACTTCAAAGCATCTGTGCCGATGACAATGCCAGGACTGCTCGGCCAAACTCCGAAGAGGAGGAAGACCTATTGTAAAATTTGGCAAATGTGGTGGCCGAAGACCAATCTGCCGCCTTTAGGATATCAGGCATGGAGACACCTGCCTGAGCTGCCGCTGAGGTAGACGCACCTCTAGTCGAATGACCTTTAAAGGAGGAAGTGTCAATCCCTGAAAGAGACATGACGTCTCGTAGCCACCTGGAAACAGTAGAAGGCACTACTGGGTGAAAAGGCCTAGCATGAGACAGAAGTAGTTGACTGAATTGTGAACTACCTTCACCCCGGTAATGTTGAGTTCGATCAAGATACTCCTGAAGAGCACGAACAGGGCATAAATTCCTGCAAGCCGGGAAAGGATGAACTTCTAAGTTATGAAACGGTTTAGCGACCGAAACACGCTTCGAAGGGTGAACAAGCCAGAAAACATAAGCGCCGTTCGCCTGCCTGACCATCTGGTGAAGATGTATCGCTGTCAAAGACGAAACACGGCTAGCGGTTACCAAAGCCAACAACATAGTCAGCTTTAAGGTGAGCTGCTTTCGTGACAAACGTCTGTTGTCCGGTAAGGACTTGATGAAATCCAAGACTGTTGTGACGTCCCAGGTAACCATATATCTGGGGCGAGGAGGTCGCAGTGTGAGAATACCTTTGAAAAAACGTGTAACCAAATGGTGTTGACCAATGGGAGCACCATTCACAAAACTATGAGCGGAAGAGATGGCCGAACGGTAAACATTAATGGTCCTATAAAGGAGACCCTTGTCGAAGAGACCTTGCAGGAAATTTAAAAGATCAGCTATAGATGAATGAACCGGATCCACCTGTCTTTGAAGACACCAGCTATTCCAACTTTTCCAAGCGGAGTTGAATTGCCTGTGAGTCCCTTCCCGCCAGGAGGATAGAATAGTGGAGGACACTGCAAGTGAAAGTCCCTCTGACTGCAAGTTCTCCCGGATAACATCCATGCGGCCAGGTCTAGCTGATTCGTCAATGGATGCACAAGGCGATGATCGTGCGGAAGACGAAGCAGGTCCGCTGTCCGGGGCAGGATAACAGGAAAATCGATTAAAAGCTCCAACAGCCTGGGGTACCATGCTTGAGTCCTCCATACCGGGGCAATCAGGACCACTGTAGCCTCCTCCTCCCGAATCTTGTATAAGCATCTCGTGAGGAGAGAAAATGGAGGAAAAGCATAACCCTGGATTCCCTTCCAGTCGAGAAGGAGAGCGTCTACTCTCCAGGCCAGGGGGTCGGGCTGCCAGGAGACAAAATGGGTTAACTGGGTGTTCAATCTGGTTGCAAACAGATCCACCTGCGGGGAGAACTGCAACCTCAGCATGACCTTGTGAAAGATCCGGGGATCGAGTTGCCACTCTGCCCGATCGTTGAAAACCCTGGACAATTGGTCCGCAGTGACGTTGTGTGATCCGGGAATGTGTTGCGCCGACAGATAGATGCTTCGCTTGAGGCACCAGAGCCAGATCTTGATGGCCAGACGTGCAAGGTCCGCGGAGTGTGTACCGCCCATGTGATTGATGTAGGCGATTGCTACGGAGTTGTCTAGCTGGAGACGAACCTGGAGATCGTGTCGATCTTTCAGAAGACTCTGCAGAGCATAAAAGACTGCCAACAATTCCAGGAAATTGATGTGCTTCAGCTGTTCTATCATCGACCATCGGCCCCCTACTTTCTGACTGTCGAGACAGGCTCCCCAACCCATCATTGAGGCATCTGTCTGCATTGTGAGATCTGGGGAATGACGAAGAATACTGCGACCGTTCCAAGACTGTAGATATTGAGTCCAAGTAAGGAGCTCCTCTCTGGACTCCGGGGTAAGAGAAACTAGGGACTCGTAATCGCCGCTCTTGTGAAGGGCTAAAATCTTGTCGAACTGAAGGTGACGATAAAATAACGGAGCTGGAAACACCGCTTGAACCGTCGAGGATAACCTGCCCAGCAAACTGGCAACCTCGCGTGCCGACGTGGACTCTGCTGCCAATATCTCGTGGCAGTGGCGGATGACTCTGTCTATTTTCGCTTGACTGAGGGAAAGGGTCATTGATTGCGAATCGATGACAAATCCCAGGTACTGGATGTTCTGTGATGGGCGAAGAGAAGATTTGTTATGATTTATGACAAAACCCAACTTCTGAAGAAGATCAACTGTCTCGTGAGTGTTGCCTAAACACTCCTGCATCGACGAACCAAGAACTAAAAAATCATCAAGGTAAATGACACAACGGATTCCTCGCTCCCTGAGGAAGGACACGACGGGTTTCAAAATCTTTGTGAATGTGCGAGGGGCACTGCAAAGGCCAAAAGGAAGGCAGGAAAACTGATAAAGAACCCCTTTCCAACAGAAACGGAGATATTTACGATGGAGGGAGTACACAGGAACCGTAAAATAAGCATCCTTAAGGTCAATGGTAGTCATCCAATCGTCCTTGGACAAAAGATCTTTGACCGCCGAGATGTTCTCCATCTTAAAATGGTGATATGCAATAAAATGATTTAAAGGACGCAAATTAATAACCGGGCGAAGATCCCCCGAAACTTTTGGGACCATGAAAAGAGTAGAAATAAATTGTCCTGAAACTGGAAGCTCAACAGTTATGGCCCCTTTGTCCAACATCTTTTGCACCTCCTGATCAAAAAGAAATTCATGACGCTTAGACTGAGCTCGAGGCGTAGGAACACGAACTTGAAATGGAGTAGAAAGAAATTCTATATGATAGCCGGAAACGGCATTAAGGATCCAAGGATCATTGGTGATCAAACTCCAAAATTGAGTGAAAAACTTCAGTCTACCAGCAAGAGGTGCAGAAAAGGTTGGAGCACAAATATGGTGAGAAAACACTGTATGATTAATATGTACACCGGACGCAGGCTCAATATGAGCTAGTTTTTTGTATTCTGAGAGTGCGAGGATTTGGCAAATTTAGCTCTATCACCTCCATAGGAGGTGCCACCCCTGGAGAAACTCTGAAAGGTACCCCTATGAGAACTACCTCTTCCGCCTGAAGAAGAGAAGCGTCTCCATCGGGCGGTCCTGGCAAAATTCTGATATGGAGAATAACGCCGTCCCCTGGAACTGGAGGGCCTAGGCTTGGTGTAGGTCACTTTCGCGGCCAACCGGTTCACCTTCTCAGTATCCTCGATGTCCTTCAAAACGGACGCACCAAACAGCTCATTCAAGGATGGCGAATTCTTCTTGATGACATCAAATTTCCTGTCAACAATGTCATCGAAAGCATGCTGCCGAGAGAGGGCCAAGCTTTGGCTCGCTGAGCCGAGGAGTATAATCCCGCAGGACAAAAACTGTAACACATTCTCCTTGGAGATCTCCTCAGGACAATCAGGGTCAGCCACGGCATCGAAAAGTCGCAAGAAAGGGAGAGCCGCCTTGAGGACATGACCATGGGATAAGCGAAGCTTATCATCAACAGAAACGGAACTAGAATTGGCTTGACGGAAAACCTTTTTAATACCGGTAGGTAATTCAGGGGCAGAAAAATACTTCTCCTGTTCCTCGGGAACGGAGTGGGTACTAACCTCCTCCTTGAAATCCTCAGACGAGAGACGATGAGATCGGAGCTCTGCCCACCATTTCAGAACCTTCTCCGAGATGGGATTACCCAAGTCCTTGCGATGAGGGTTACGAAAAACCTCAACATTGGAAGGTGATGCTGCCAAAACCTGGGATTTCTCGCCGTCACTGTCACTGGTTGCGCTAGGCGGGTCAGACACGGTGTACCGTTCCGATGCATCAAAAATGGCGTCGGTTAAATCGCGAGGAGTGGGCTGAGGTTTCACATTCCCGGATGATCGATGACGTCGTCCGGTAGCGGTCAGTGAAGCCGACGGCTGTTCGGTGTGGGATTGTTGGGCTGGCGGGAACCACTGTGTCGGCATACCCCAAGGGTTACAGAAATACGGCAAACCGGGAGCTGGAGCATAGCCGGGAGCTGGAGCGTATCCTGGAGCGTAGCCCGGGGCAACAGTTTGTGGTGGAAAATTCTGTCCCCACGGCGGAATTGAAGGCGGCGGCTGCATGAACAGTGGTCGCTGCTGTTGGGCCCATGAGGAATATGGATCCCCAGACTGAAAGAGCCCGCCGGTACTGTCACCGGGGGCCACGCCGCCGACCTGAGCCGAAGGCACGGGAGTCGAGCCGGAGCCGGACCCCGCTTGGAAAAAACGTTCTGACGGAGCAGATGAGTGGGCCAGGAAGGGCTTCGGGGACGACACCCCTCTACCCGAAAAACTTTCAGTCCTCGACGGCACGTGGACAGAAGTCTGGCACTCAGATGGCGGTCCAACCCAAGATCTGGGTTGGCCAAATCTGCCAGGCCCTGGTTCAGTTTCACCAACATTACCAATTTCCTTCGCCGCCAAGGCCAGGATATCGACGGGGAGTTGCTCGTCGTTGTCCGGCGGAGGTCGAGAAACCGTAGCCGGAGCCGAAGAACGCTTGCGGACTTTCGAAGGCAAATCTAGAGGCATGTCGTTAAATTTAGTCTTAATTACTTTAGTTAAAGAGAGTAAACGGGATGTTACGATCAGACTGCACACAAGTAACAAAAGACGGCGATTCCAGAGATCACTGGGTATATGTAGCAGTCGTTGAGAGTTTTGCATACTAATAAGGTTGATTCCATTAGCTGCGTAGGGTGGATCAGATTGCATCACAAGGAACAATCTACAGGGTGAGTCTCTCCGGAATTGGCGAAATATAATCCAGGGTGGCGCACGCGCACCATGCGAGGGATCAGCACAAACCAAAATCGCGAGCTGAACAGCGCCCCCAGTGACCAATCTGTCACAATACATTAAAATTGTATAATTTTCATCTTTTATACTTGTTGGTCTACCAACAAACCAACTTTGAACTGAATTGGACATACGGTTTTCTATAGATATGGGCCCTTCAAAAATGCACATTTAAGATGACGTCATCATGAGGTCACATTTATTTTTAGTTTTTACACCTGCTAGCCTGCAGTACCAACAAATCAATTTGAACTTAATCGGACCTACGGTTCTCTAGATATGGGCCCTTAAAATGCACCTTTAAGATGACGTCACATCACCCCTCGTGACGTCATCATGACGTCATCATTTATTTTCATCCTTTACATATGCTGGCCTACAAACTAACCAACTTTGAACATAATTATCGGACCTACGGTTCTCTAGATATGGGCATTTCAAAAATGCACATTTAAGATGACGTCACGTGACCCCTGATGACGTCATCATGACGTCATCATGACGTCATCATTCTATGCCCATCTGTGGGTGGTGGTCTAAGTGTGTGCCAAGTCTAAAGTCGATCGGATGTACCGAAGTGCCAAAGTGCCTTTTGGAAGAAAAACGTGCACAAACCATATGGGAGAAAAATGCACTTTTAAGATGACTTCACGTGACCTCTGATGACGTAATCATGACGTCATCGTTCTAGGACCATCTGTGGGTGGTGGTCTAAAAGTGTGTGCCAAGTCTGAAGTCGATCGCATGTACCAAAGTGCCAAAGTGCCAAAGTGCCAAAGTGCCAAAGTGCCAAAGTGCCAAAGTGCCAAAGTGCCAAAGTGCCAAAGTGCCTGTGTGGAAGAAAAATCGTGTACAAACCCTATGGAGAAACGTCTGAAAAGGAAGAAAAAAAGGACAAAAACAATCTAAACGAAAACAAAACCTGTTTCTGCTGAATTGCCGAAACAGCTAATTATGTTTGTCGCAGCGCGCACACATATAGTGAGAATGCCGTCAAGGTTAACTACAAAATACATGCGCAGTAGCTACTTTCCGCTTCACTGAAACTGTTGTACTTGTACTGTTGTTGTAGCGTTCATCATAATAGCGTGTACGGACTAGATCGTGCAACATATATCTGCACTGCATGTTATCAAACACAGCAGAAAACCAAAACAATCTTGTTGCAGCTCTTTGTCATATCCTAGACTCGCCCTTTACATGACATATCAATCAATATGGATGACCAAATGACAGGGTAAGTGACCAGCCAGAATTTGAACTTATTATTGGCTTTATCGGGAATGGGGAGCCTTTGTTTTTGGTTTATTTAAAAAAAAATAAAATATTTCGTCGTCGTCTTCTTTTTGTTCTATCACTATAGACAATGTTTCATTTTCGGGGTTACTTCTGCCATTAATTACATACTTCAAGATAGCTAAGCTATTTTAATGAAAGTTTGCATAGAATTAGTCCCTGTGCTGGGTTGTGTTCCACCATGGAAACTTCCAAAAATGTAAGGCTCTCTATGGAGAGCCTTACATTTTTGGAAGTAACCAGAGGAACCCCCCATGGTTCCACTCACGCGAAAAACGCGAGCGTTTAATAGCCAAATATTTGTGCACATCCTATGTAAAACTGTTCGCGCACCTGGCCAACGTTGGCAATGTTTGCGGAGTGCAACCAGCACACCCACTCATCAAATTTGAAATTCCCAAACATTCATCCAGTAAAATTCCCAAGAATTCCCAAGGCAATGGAAACCACTGTACAAATGCATGTGCAATCCCTATTTTTACCACGATCTTGGGAAAAATCCTAAGGAGTGGCCAAACTGAGTGGAATGCCCGCCGAACTCGTGCATGTTGCCTGACATCATGATGACGTCATCATGGGTCACGTGAAGTCATCTTAAAGGTGCATATTGACCTATCGCCGTTTACAATTACAAGTTAACCCTTAGCAGGCCTAGACAACCCTATTGGAATTTTGTGTGGTAATTTTTGTTTGTCTCAGATTTTGCACGTTCCACGTGGAATTATAATTGATGTGATTGGACAATCATTCACAAGCTGCGTTGATGCGATTCGACCGCGATAGGTCAATTAGGTTCAAACATGGCAAAGGTAATATTTTGTCTCCATTTTGTCCATTGGACAAACATGGTTAATAGCTAGTGTTGGGCTGCGTTGCATGATTTTTTGTTTACCTGTACATTCTGATCTTGAATCCAAGCAGCAGAGAGTGTAATGCATGAGCTTAATAAATGCATGTACATGTAGGCCTACATGTAGTTGTGCTGTTTGTTTTTTGTTTTTTGTGTTTTTTTTTTTTTACTGTACTGGTACCCAATTCAGTGGCGTAACTTACTGGTGTAACTTTATTTAGGGGCACCCAGGGGTGCACCAAATTTTTTGAGGGGGGCACTGAAAGTGAAAGTAAGTTAACTGCAGCTTGAGCTTGTAATGTATGCTATTTTTGTACCTTTCAAATAGGGGGGGGGGGGAAATATAGTGCTGGAAAACAGGAACAAAAAGCGGTTTATACACGGCAGGAATTTCGCTCAAAATATGGTTTAGTGGGAATGACAGTAGTGTTAAAAAGCGGGAATAAAGCATCAAGTCTTTGTTATTATGTTGCATGGACATTTCACATACTGCTTACAGATAAATTATGGAAGAAACTTCCCAAAATTGTTAGGATGTAACGTGGTACACCACCGTTACATCCAAATCCATTTTGCCCCAATTTTGAAAAGGCAGTCCAATATATTGACTCTACAAGTTAATTTTATTAAAACAGAAATCACACAAAAGAAAAGACATTGTATTCAGACTTCATTTGATGAAAAGTAAGAAAGCTAGACATGCAGGCAGGATGTAACAACATTTAACAGAGTGGGACACCATCCGTTACCTCCTTAACCACAGATTTGTTAGCCATATAACACAGGGTTCATACGGTCCTTGAAAGTCCTTGAAAGTCCTTGAATTTCACTTTTCATTTTTCAAGGCCTTGAAAGTCCTTGAATTCCGAAAAAGGTCCTTGAAAGTCCTTGAATTTCAAAATGTGCTCCCCAAAAACATTGTAGGTATGTAACTAGTGGATAATAAATGTATCAACATGTTCTACAAGTAAGTGGTTGAGCTAACAATATGTTTTAAATGCCCCAATATGGTTTTGAAGTAGGCAAATAGTATGATTGTTTAAAAATTGGTTGGTACATTATACTAGAGAAGGTCCTTGAATTCTTCTATTATGGTCCTTGAAAGTCCTTGAAAAGTCCTTGAATTTGTTTGCTCAGAAAGTGTATGAACCCTGTAACAGAAAAGATGTAAGAGATACTGAAAATATGATTTGTTGTTAAGTTACATGCAGTTTTTCCTAACTTCTCATGTAAAAAATAAAATTGTAAATTTTTTTTACCTCTGAACCCTACTTTATAAGTTTTTATGTCACAAAATTCCCCCATAATTTAGCCCGGGACACAATTACACTTGGTGACAAAACATAAATATATCACATACACGTATGTATAATGCCCTCATGTTTTGTATCATTCAAAAGCCTTCCTTTTACTCTTCAAGTTCATACCATAATTATCATCATTAAAGCCAGTTTGGTTTAAACAAGAAAAACAATTACATGATCAAAGAATGCCAAAATGTGTGTGTGTGTGTCTCAATTTCATGGAATAACCCCTCTATGATTGAGATGAAGTTTGTCACACCATTAGTGAAAAGGACAACTACGTACTGATGAGGATCCTCATTACATGTAGTTGTCCTTTTCATTAGTGATGGACAGTGGAAAGGACAAGTAAAGGACAATTAGTTGAAATCCGAGCATTATTTGTCCTTTCAGCTAGCGATGTCCCAAGACATATGATATAATTGTTTAAGTTCCCCAAGTTATTCCCTCAAACAGATCTCATTCCTCAAGAATGTACATGTTCGTGTATTGTGTACCAGTGACCAAAATGAAAATGCAATTAGAGTAATTGTATTGTGGGCCATTATTGAACCCGTTTTGTACAAAAGTTACAACAGCCACTGGTAAATTAGAAGAATAATTTTTGCTCTTTTTCTATTTTTTCTCTTATCGCAGCATGGGCACAGGAAATCATCACAGGTGGTTTGGAATTTTTCCAGTTACATGTATTTTTCCAATGGGTTATAACAATAACTCCTGTGGTATATAACAAAAAGTCCGTCATGGGCACCATAACTGTTATTTTTGTGTGCTCCATGATAGGACAGATGAAATCTAGTCAAGCTAAACTCTGTGTAGCATCCAAGTGCACCGTGAGAACTACATATATTGTACATTTTATAGGTCTGTCCATGCGTGAACAGTTTGACTGCCTACTTTGCAGTGAATATTTAATGCATCATCATGAGAATCACACATACATGTATGCCCAACCCAATTCATTATGAAAATTACATGTACATAGAAGAAAGAGTGAGTTTGTAATATTTGTGACCTGGCAGCACAAAATGAATGGACACTGGACAGTCGCACTATGATTTTCTGAGTTACAAGCAGAAACAACATTTTTCACTGAATTTGGGGAAATACCCTATTCTATATAGCCCAATGTTTTTAAAATGAATCTATTCTCAAACTACATGTATTTTAGGGGATTTCTTTTTTACAAACATGTAACTTGGGTTAGAGTATATGCACAGATCACAAACTTTGAGCTTCATTTTCTCAAAACAAGGGGGTCAAGATTCTGACTCCAAGAGGATGTATCAGGGGCTAGAAAAAAGATACCGCAACACACAAGTACATTATATATATCAAATTTAAGCTTTTGACCCATACTTTAAAAAAATATAATAATCTTGATTTTCAAATGTTGCTACTTTCCACCCATTTTATGGGAATACATGTAGGTCGCATTTTACATACAACTGTCACTGCTCTTTTTCTCCTAAAATATGAAATACATTGTATTTAAATGTATACAGTCATTTACCAGAAAACAAATCACAACTAATCCCAGCTGGGTGACTATTTGACATTGCATAGCACCGTGTTCTTTTTAATACATGCATGGAAGATATTATATAAAGAACATTTAGACAATACATTTATGCACATTTGTCAGTGATCAATTAATCTCATCAGTCCAAAGGCTCAGCATTCCACTCAAAGGTCAACCAAAAACACATCAAAATACCAAACTACAGGTAATCTTTATTTTTCAATAGGGTATAATTATGATCAATTTGTCACACTCAAAATATTCAATTAATTTAAAAGGTCTTGACATAGACCGCGTTCCCACTTGAATTGGGAAAAGGTGGATCAAGATCCGGCATTATGGTGTGATAGTTGTCTAACCGCAACGAAACCGCAAGTCGCGTTCCCACTTACGCTTGATCCACCTTTTCGAACGGAATTGTCGAGTCCGAAAGGTCACTGAGTTCAGTATTAGTATTGTTCGGTATTAGTATATGTGCGATGTTTTGATGTTCAAAGTTTTAACATGGAGGAAGAAGTGTACTCTTTGCCAAGAATATAGACAAAATATTTCTCTGAGGCGTATCAGCTGCCAAATACCAATCTCCCGACAGACTCAAGCGAATCGTACATATGCCGCACATATGCGACGTGCATATCACTTCCCAAAGTAATCCTAGTTTTCGCCTAAAAAACAAACATCTTTTTACACAAATTTAACTTCTTCAAAGATGATGTCTGTTAGTTTTTACAAGATATTTATTGTGTCAAGATTTTCTGGAGTAGTACTAACGTTGGTACTGGCTCGAATCGGATCGAACGTTTAACCTAGTAAAACGTATGATTTTCTTCAAACTTTACTACGGTTGTTGTTGTTCTATGACACGCTGTGGGCTATACACTATAACACGGAATTATTTATGGATGGAAAAATAAATAAAATTACACAAATGAAAAAGGTTTAGAAACGGACGACTTTCCAATTATGCAACAAAATTGTAAAAGGCCTAGGACGTACACATGTGCGCTGCATACAATGTATATACATGCATGCATCGCGCACCCGTGGTGACACATTTTGTATACAGCCCGTAGTTCAGTAGTTGTTTATTGTGCATGTCGTGCACGTGGGAAATGTTCACATGAGCTACACGCCTAAACGTATTTCTTCGTTCCTCAGGCCGCAAACTTTTCGCGCCTCTCGTGCACCAGCCAGATATTGACAGGTCAAATTGCCGGATCAGATCCACCTTTTGCGTTCCGGCACTTGATCGTGATCCACCAATTGCAGGATCTGATCCACCAATTGGGGGGATCTGATCTGGCAATTTGGCAAAAGGTGGATCAGATCTGCCAATTGGTGGATCTAGTGGGAACGGGGCAATAGTCTGAGTGCCTGTGACATAGGGTAGACTGTTATGATACAGTAACAAGATCCTTAGGGAATGACATCAGATGCATAACGCCTATACTTCTCAAGTGAGGAGAAACTGTAGCTTTGTTCAAAGAAAGTTTGCATTAACAATTCACTTCTGTGTACAATAACTCACACACCGGAAGTCCTGTGGGGTATGCAAAATACTACATGTAAGTTCACAATAATGTTAGATCAAATTATGGCAAAATTTAAAGCATTTTGTTGACATTTATTTTCTTCATGGAATGTTATGAGTAAACATATAGAACAATGAAGATGGATTTTCTTCTCAAGCATCAGTTCGTTTAAATGCCTTTCAGATTTTTACTAAGATGCACGGTACAGCAGCAGCAGCGTAGCCAAGGGGGGCATTGGTGGGGGGGGGGGGGGGGGACATGCCCCCCCCAGTCACCCCCCCAGTCACACACCCCAGTCTGAAAATTATTCAAACAATAGTATTATTAAGAAAGATGAGCGCCCCCCCCCCCCCCACTGTAACATCCAGCCCCTCTACTAGCCCCACTATAGAGAGAGCCTTTGCTACGCTGCTGCATGGTCACAAGTCAATGATTTCAGACTATAGTGTGCCTCCCCCACCCTCTAACAAGACACTGATAATTTGGCATACCACTAACATAAGGCAAGATAGCTCATTAGGTTATGGGCGGCCATCGGGCCAAATAGAAATTTATACAAATTCGAAATTGAATCAATAGAAATTCAAAATTAAATTAAACGCCACAAATATACAAATCACCAGTTAAAATAAACACCACAAATATGAATACAAGTAGCATAACTGAATGCCACACATGTAAATACACAAATTAATATAAATGTGAAAATAAATGATTAAAATAAGAAAAAAATACCAATTCTAAATGATAATACATGTAGACGCCACACAAATTAATTTTCCTAATTTAAATAACCACCACAAATCTACTATGCTTCGACATATAAATAAGGCGCACCATATCTGAATCTCACGCGAGATAAGTGTAGGCCGTCGCGAGATTAAGTGTTGCGCACAAGATAAGTGTTGCCAGAAATATATCAAGCTCAGAAATATATCAAACAAGCCCCGAAAATAGAAAGACTGGCTCAGACAGGGCGACGGGGCGTTTCACGCTCGTATCGTGCTGCATTTTGTTGTGCTTTAGTTTGCATACGGTGCGGTACGACGGGTGCCTCTTGGAATTGAGCGGGAAATTTTACTCCCCCCCCCCCCCCCCCCCCCCCCCAGATCGTAATTTGACCTTTCGGGCATTTGAAATGGAACAAAATTGTTGGAAAAACGGCATCCTGCCTCTTCATGGCTGATTTTCAGCTTTTCTAACCGGAAATCCCTCTTTATTTTGAATTTGTTAGGCTGACACTATTTCTGCACCGTTTCATTCAGGGCGCTTTCACTTCCATTACTAAAAATGGGAATTTTTAGTACAAAATATACAAAATTGATGGCAAAAAGGTATTTCGTCCATTACAAGTGGTCGGTCACATGTATGTAACCTTGCCATCATGAACAGTGCCCCGTTCGCTCTATACGCATAATAGTACATTTATAAGCCTACAAAATAGTTTTTGTTTACTTAAATTTTTTTTCTATATAATGGAATTGTTGCTTTTCTTAATATTAATATGACACCACCGGCCGAAGCTATTCGTCAGTAGGTTTAGAAAGATATATTAATGCTACTGATTTTCAAAATTAAAATTTATATTTTCTAATTACGTTGTTTATCGACCACCGTATGGGCAATACTGGCAAATTGTTTGGCCCTGAAAATAGCCTGCCGTGAAAATTCAGCTAGCCTAAATTCAAGCTCGAAATTTAGGGCCAGGATCAGCCATTTATGTTGTGATGGCGCGGTGCGCCTAAGGGTGCACCACACTAAATAGGCCAAAATGGCTGCGCTAAACTGATTACCAGAAATTGTATACCCACAACTTTGTTTGAATAATAAATTGTTGGGTGTCATGCAATTGATAGATTGTGTAATTATGATAAGCTATCATCATTTGGGGGTTCTGTGCTTCAACTTTAGTGAAGACTTGAAAAATGTTGGCTTTAAAATTGGTCCTATTTGGCTTGGCAAGTGGAGGGATATGCTTTACGAAAAATGGCAGCAAGCCGGTTTGGAAAAAAACACATTTTCGGGAGTGGTACTTTCTGGGGATAATTAGCAAAAATTCTCAATGGCTAACCTGCCAAAAATTTAGAAGAGTTCGACAGATTAAGATTCAAACTATAATTTTCAGTATATAGCGTCAAAAACTGAGAGACTCCTGGATAAGGATTTTTCACTGTGAAGTTAATGGTTTTACACCAAGGTCAATGGGAGTTTATTTATTGTGGTGCACCCCAAAGTAACAAAAACCGAGAGCGCCCCCTGTCGCCCTGTCAGAGCCAGTCATTTTTTTTTCGGGGCTTGCTATTCTGAGCTTGATATATTTCTGGCAACACTTATCTCGCGTGCAACACTTATCTCGCACTGGCCTACACTTATCTCGCATAGGGCTGTCCCGAATATAGGGAGTATTCAAATATTCGATCATCAACCGAATATTCGAATAGCTTTTTGCCGGTTCGAATATTCGAAAAAAAAATATATGCACATACAGATATGACAATGATGCTATCTTAATAGAAAAGTTACGGCACTTACTAGCAGTGTCAAATGCCGCATTTTTTATGGACAGAGGTTTATAGCTCCCGACCGTAAAACCCTTGACACTTCTAAAATAATTATTGCAAAAACTCGGGCTGGAGTTTAGTTTCTTGTTATCAGAACATTATACGTACTCGTAATGATCTTGATATAATGCAAAAAATGTCCATCAGGTGGTCTATAATATCAATCGCCACATGTAAAACACTGGCCTGCTTTGCATGCAACTTTTTACCAGCGCTGCATGCAGTTGCAGCAGACGCCTGAAACTCACTTGATCGGCGAGTATCGAATATTCGAATATTCGGTCTAGCCCAGTCTCGAATAATCGAATACTAAATTATTTGAAAATGAACAGCCCTAAGCTCGCGCGAGATTTGTATAATTATGGTGCGCCTTACATGTATATATGTACATGTACATATGTACATGTACATGTGGGACCAGTAGATTTGTGGCATTTATTTTAATTTGAAATTGGTTTGTGGTGTTTATTATCACTTGGAATTGGTCTTTCTATAGAGTGACATTTAATTTGGGTATTTACAGGTGTGGCCTTTAGTTTATATGCTACTTGTATATATTTTTGTGGCGTTTATTTTAATTGGTGATTTGTATATTATATTTGTGGCCTTTATTTTACTGGTGATTTGTATTTATATTTGTGGTGTTTAATTTAATTTCGAATTTGTATTTATATTTTGATGTTAACGGAGAAGTAATTGAGATCCTCATATTTGTCCTTTCCACTAGTGATGTCCAAAGACTTGAGATAATTGTCTCAAGTTCTCCAAGTTTTTCTCTTAACAAATCTAATTCCCTCAAAATGTATTGTTTTGACCAATGGCCAAAAATCATTTCTGAAAATGCAATTAGACTGAGTAATTGTGTTGTGGGCCAAAATTTGAACCCGTTTTGTACAAGTTACAGCAGCTGGCCATTGGTGAGTTAGAAAAAACATTTTTTCTCTTCTATTTTTGCCCTTTGTCACAGCTTGGCACAGGAAATCAGCACTTGTGATTTGGCATTTTTCCAGATGTTATTTTCCCTATGGGTTATAACAAAAAGTCTGTCATGGATATGGGCACAGTAAACCAGGACAAATGACATCTAGTCAAGCTAATCGTTCAAACTCTGTGTAGCATTATATCCAACCGTGAGAATGTCTTTCCATGCGTGAAAAGTATTATTAAGAAAGATGAGCGCCCCCCCCCCCCCCCACTGTAACATCCAGCCCCTCTACTAGCCCCACTATGGAGAGAGCCTTGGCTACGCTGCTGGTCACAAGTCAATGATTTCAGACTAGTGTGCCTCCCCCACCCCCCAACAAGACACTGATAATTTGGCATACCACTAACATAAGGCAAGATAGCTCATTAGGTTATGGGCGGCCATCGGGCCAAATAGAAATTTATACAAATTCGAAATTGAATCAATAGAAATTCAAAATTAAATTAAACGCCACAAATATACAAATCACCAGTTAAAATAAACACCACAAATATGAATACAAGTAGCATAACTGAATGCCACACATGTAAATACACAAATTAAAATAAATGTGAAAATAAATGATTAAAATACGACAAAAATACCAATTCTAAATGATAATACATGTAGACGCCACACAAATTAATTTTCCTAATTCAAATAACCACCACAAATCTACTATGCTTTGACATATAAATAAGGCGCGCCATATCTGAATCTCACGCGAGATAAGTGTAGGCCGTCGCGAGATTAAGTGTTGCGCACAAGATAAGTGTTGCCAGAAATATATCAAGCTCAGAAATATATCAAACAAGCCCCGAAAATAGAAAGACTGGCTCAGATAGGGCGACGGGGCGTTTCACGCTCGTATCGTGCTGCATTTTGTTGTGCTTTAGTTTGCATACGGTGCGGTACGACGGGTGCCTCTTGGAATTGAGCGGGAAATTTTACTCCCCCCCCCCCCCCCCCCCAGATCGTAATTTGACCTTTCGGGCATTTGAAATGGAACAAAATTGTTGGAAAAACGGCATCCTGCCTCTTCATGGCTGATTTTCAGCTTTTCTAACCGGAAATCCCTCTTTATTTTGAATTTGTTAGGCTGACACTATTTCTGCACCGTTTCATTCAGGGCGCTTTCACTTCCATTACTAAAAATGGGAATTTTTAGTACAAAATATACAAAATTGATGGCAAAAAGGTATTTCGTCCATTACAAGTGGTCGGTCACATGTACATGTAACCTTGCCATCATGAACAGTGCCCCGTTCGCTCTATACGCATAATAGTACATTTATAAGCCTACAAAATAGTTTTTGTTTACTTTAATTTTTTTTCTATATAATGGAATTGTTGCTTTTCTTAATATTAATATGACACCACCGGCCGAAGCTATTCGTCAGTAGGTTTAGAAAGATATATTAATGCTACTGATTTTCAAAATTAAAATTTATATTTTCTAATTACGTTGTTTATCGACCACCGTATGGGCAATACTGGCAAATTGTTTGGCCCTGAAAATAGCCTGCCGTGAAAATTCAGCTAGCCTAAATTCAAGCTCGAAATTTAGGGCCAGGATCAGCCATTTATGTTGTGATGGCGCGGTGCGCCTAAGGGTGCACCACACTAAATAGGCCAAAATGGCTGCGCTAAACTGATTACCAGAAATTGTATACCCACAACTTTGTTTGAATAATAAATTGTTGGGTGTCATGCAATTGATAGATTGTGTAATTATGATAAGCTATCATCATTTGGGGGTTCTGTGCTTCAACTTTAGTGAAGACTTGAAAAATGTTGGCTTTAAAATTGGTCCTATTTGGCTTGGCAAGTGGAGGGATATGCTTTACGAAAAATGGCAGCAAGCCGGTTTGGAAAAAAACACATTTTCGGGAGTGGTACTTTCTGGGGATAATTAGCAAAAATTCTCAATGGCTAACCTGCCAAAAATTTAGAAGAGTTCGACAGATTAAGATTCAAACTATAATTTTCAGTATATAGCGTCAAAAACTGAGAGACTCCTGGATAAGGATTTTTCACTGTGAAGTTAATGGTTTTACACCAAGGTCAATGGGAGTTTATTTATTGTGGTGCACCCCAAAGTAACAAAAACCGAGAGCGCCCCCTGTCGCCCTGTCAGAGCCAGTCATTTTTTTTTCGGGGCTTGCTATTCTGAGCTTGATATATTTCTGGCAACACTTATCTCGCGTGCAACACTTATCTCGCACTGGCCTACACTTATCTCGCATAGGGCTGTCCCGAATATAGGGAGTATTCAAATATTCGATCATCAACCGAATATTCGAATAGCTTTTTGCCGGTTCGAATATTCGAAAAAAAAATATATGCACATACAGATATGACAATGATGCTATCTTAATAGAAAAGTTACGGCACTTACTAGCAGTGTCAAATGCCGCATTTTTTATGGACAGAGGTTTATAGCTCCCGACCGTAAAACCCTTGACACTTCTAAAATAATTATTGCAAAAACTCGGGCTGGAGTTTAGTTTCTTGCTATCAGAACATTATACGTACTCGTAATGATCTTGATATAATGCAAAAAATGTCCATCAGGTGGTCTATAATATCAATCGCCACATGTAAAACACTGGCCTGCTTTGCATGCAACTTTTTACCAGCGCTGCATGCAGTTGCAGCAGACGCCTGAAACTCACTTGATCGGCGAGTATCGAATATTCGAATATTCGGTCTAGCCCAGTCTCGAATAATCGAATACTAAATTATTTGAAAATGAACAGCCCTAAGCTCGCGCGAGATTTGTATAATTATGGTGCGCCTTACATGTATATATGTACATGTACATATGTACATGTACATGTGGGACCAGTAGATTTGTGGCATTTATTTTAATTTGAAATTGGTTTGTGGTGTTTATTATCACTTGGAATTGGTCTTTCTATAGAGTGACATTTAATTTGGGTATTTACAGGTGTGGCCTTTAGTTTATATGCTACTTGTATATATTTTTGTGGCGTTTATTTTAATTGGTGATTTGTATATTATATTTGTGGCCTTTATTTTACTGGTGATTTGTATTTATATTTGTGGTGTTTAATTTAATTTCGAATTTGTATTTATATTTTGATGTTAACGGAGAAGTAATTGAGATCCTCATATTTGTCCTTTCCACTAGTGATGTCCAAAGACTTGAGATAATTGTCTCAAGTTCTCCAAGTTTTTCTCTTAACAAATCTAATTCCCTCAAAATGTATTGTTTTGACCAATGGCCAAAAATCATTTCTGAAAATGCAATTAGACTGAGTAATTGTGTTGTGGGCCAAAATTTGAACCCGTTTTGTACAAGTTACAGCAGCTGGCCATTGGTGAGTTAGAAAAAACATTTTTTCTCTTCTATTTTTGCCCTTTGTCACAGCTTGGCACAGGAAATCAGCACTTGTGATTTGGCATTTTTCCAGATGTTATTTTCCCTATGGGTTATAACAAAAAGTCTGTCATGGATATGGGCACAGTAAACCAGGACAAATGACATCTAGTCAAGCTAATCGTTCAAACTCTGTGTAGCATTATATCCAACCGTGAGAATGTCTTTCCATGCGTGAAAAGTATTATTAAGAAAGATGAGCGCCCCCCCCCCCCACTGTAACATCCAGCCCCTCTACTATAGCCCCACTATGGAGAGAGCCTTGGCTACGCTGCTGGTCACAAGTCAATGATTTCAGACTAGTGTGCCTCCCCCACCCCCCAACAAGACACTGATAATTTGGCATACCACTAACATAAGGCAAGATAGCTCATTAGGTTATGGGCGGCCATCGGGCCAAATAGAAATTTATACAAATTCGAAATTGAATCAACTAGAAATTCAAAATTAAATTAAACGCCACAAATATACAAATCACCAGTTAAAATAAACACCACAAATATGAATACAAGTAGCATAACTGAATGCCACACATGTAAATACACAAATTAAAATAAATGTGAAAATAAATGATTAAAATACGACAAAAATACCAATTCTAAATGATAATACATGTAGACGCCACACAAATTAATTTTCCTAATTCAAATAACCACCACAAATCTACTATGCTTTGACATATAAATAAGGCGCGCCATATCTGAATCTCACGCGAGATAAGTGTAGGCCGTCGCGAGATTAAGTGTTGCGCACAAGATAAGTGTTGCCAGAAATATATCAAGCTCAGAAATATATCAAACAAGCCCCGAAAATAGAAAGACTGGCTCAGATAGGGCGACGGGGCGTTTCACGCTCGTATCGTGCTGCATTTTGTTGTGCTTTAGTTTGCATACGGTGCGGTACGACGGGTGTCTCTTGGAATTGAGCGGGAAATTTTACTTCCCCCCCCCACATTTTTTCTCTTCTATTTTTGCCCTTTGTCACAGCTTGACACAGGAAATCAGCATTAGTGATTTGGCATTTTTCCAGATGTTATTTTCCCTATGGATTATAACAAAAAGTCTGTCATGGATATGGGCACAGTAAACCATTATTTTTGTGTGCTCCATGACAGGACAAATGACATCTAGTCAAGCTAATCGTTCAAACTCTGTGCAGCATTATATCCAACCGTGAGAATGTCTTTCCATAAGTGAAAATTAGTTTAACTGCCGACTGTGCAGTGAATATTTAATTATGATAATGCATGTACGCGTATCCACCCCAATTCATTATGAAAACTACATGTGCATAGGAAGAAATAGTGAGGGTGTAATATTTTCCATTAACTGCGGCTGCTTTCTTTCTCCTACATATGTAACTTAAAATATGAAATATACAGGTTACAGCTTTACAGTCCTTTACCAGAAAACAAATCACAACTCTGGGTGAATATTTGTTCGGTTAATGCCTTTCAGATTTTGACTGAGATGCAGAGTATGAAGAATTATTTTTATTTTTGCCAATTCCACAATATTCAGCCATTATTTACAACCAATGCTATACCACCAATTTAGATTTTTCTTGTCATTAATTGACTGATTGACAAGATAGATATACAGTCACGTACATATTTTTCAAAATATGATCTGGAACAGGTTAATTTCTGCATTCTTGTATTTGCACATTCAGAAATTTAGCCCTAGAAGGATGCCCTGATATGGCATCCTAGCACACAAGGCTGCACAGCAGGTCTATGCCAGAAATTGAGGTTAAACAATCAGTTTACCTGCAAATATTCTTGGCATCATCTCTGCCAACAGTTCAACAGTGCATCTTTCCCGAAGGGTAGAAATATTCCTCCAAAATGTCAAGGAAAGGAGATATTTCCGGTTTAAAATCGTCTCCATGCGACGCAGGGACATTTTTCAGCGTAAGAATCAACGTATAAGCCGCGGCCTATATTCCAAAAATTACAGTAATTTGTGTAGCACCATCAGCGTCACTTCGTGATGGACCTAAGCGCTTTACACGAAGCCATTATTTTCCTTAATTGCGGGTTAGGCCGACACATTATAATGCTACAAAAGAGTGGGTTAGGGCGACGGGGTCGAATAGGGCGACATATAACTGTCGCCCCAATGTGAAAGTCGCCCCTTTTGAGTATTTTTTTGTAATTCACATAGGGAAAGTGCTGTAATGGGGCGACACCCGTGTCGCCCCGTTGAGGTTATTTGTCGCATGTATAGGAATTTTCCTCAATTGCCGGTTAGAGCGACACATAATCCTGGAAAAGAGTGGGTTAGGGTGACCTGGTCGAATAGGGCGACACATAACTGTCGCCCTATTGTGAAAGTCGCCCCTTTGGAGTGTTTTTTAGTAAGGCGCGTTGGGAAAGTGCTCTAAAAGGGCGACACTCGTGTCGCCCCAATAAGGTTATTTCGGGAAGAGTCGCCCATTTGCCGCATCCAGGAGATTTCAAATTTTCCTCAATTGCCGGTTAGGGCGACACATAATCCTGGAAAAGAGTGGGTTAGGGTGACCTGGTCGAATAGGGTGACACATAACTGTCGCCCTATTGTGAAAGTCGCCCTTTTGGAGTGTTTTTTAGTAAGGCGCGTGGGGAAAGTGCTCTAAAAGGGCGACACTCGTGTCGCCCCAATAAGGTTATTTTGGGAAGAGTCGCCCATTTGCCGCATCCAGGAGATTTATAATTTTCCTCAATTGCCGGATAGGGCGACACATAATCCTGGAAAAGAGTGGGTTAGGGTGACCTGGTCGAATAGGGCAACAATTTGGTGTCGCCCTATTGTTAAAGTCGCCCCTTTGGAGTGTTTTTTAGTAAGGTGCGTTGGGAAAGTGCTCTAAAAGGGCGACACTCGTGTCGCCCCAATAAGGTTTTTTCGGGAAGAGTCGCCCATTTGCCGCATCCAGGAGATTTATAATTATAATTATTATTATTATATATATATTATATTATTATTATTATTATTATTATTATTATTTTCCTCAATTGCCGGTTAGGGCGACACATAATCCTGGAAAAGAGTGGGTTAGGGTGACCTGGTCGAATAGGGCGACACATAACTGTCGCCCTATTGTGAAAGTCGCCCCTTTGGAGTGTTTTTTAGTAAGGCGCGTTGGGAAAGTGCTCTAAAAGGGCGACACTCGTGTCGCCCCAATAAGGTTATTTCGGGAAGAGTCGCCCATTTGCCGCATCCAGGAGATTTCAAATTTTCCTCAATTGCCGGTTAGGGCGACACATAATCCTGGAAAAGAGTGGGTTAGGGTGACCTGGTCGAATAGGGCAACAATTTGGTGTCGCCCCATTGTTAAAGTCGCCCCTTTGGAGTGTTTTTTAGTAAGGTGCGTTGGGAAAGTGCTCTAAAAGGGCGACACTCGTGTCGCCCCAATAAGGTTTTTTCGGGAAGAGTCGCCCATTTGCCGCATCCAGGAGATTTATAATTATAATTATTATTATTATATATATATTATATTATTATTATTATTATTATTATTATTATTTTCCTCAATTGCCGGTTAGGGCGACACATAATCCTGGAAAAGAGTGGGTTAGGGTGACCTGGTCGAATAGGGCGACAATTTGGTGTCGCCCTATTGTGAAAGTCGCCCCTTTGGAGTGTTTTTTAGTAAGGCGCGTTGGGAAAGTGCTCTAAAAGGGCGACACTCGTGTCGCCCCAATAAGGTTATTTCGGGAAGAGTCGCCCATTTGCCGCATCCAGGAGATTTCTAATTTTCCTCAATTGCCGGTTAGGGCGACACATAATCCTGGAAAAGAGTGGGTTAGGGTGACCTGGTCGAATAGGGCGACAATTTGGTGTCGCCCTATTGTGAAAGTCGCCCCTTTGGAGTGTTTTTTAGTAAGGCGCGTTGGGAAAGTGCTCTAAAAGGGCGACACTCGTGTCGCCCCAATAAGGTTATTTCGGGAAGAGTCGCCCATTTGCCGCATCCAGGAGATTTCTAATTTTCCTCAATTGCCGGTTAGGGCGACACATAATCCTGGAAAAGAGTGGGTTAGGGTGACCTGGTCGAATAGGGCGACAATTTGGTGTCGCCCTATTGTGAAAGTCGCCCCTTTGGAGTGTTTTTTAGTAAGGCGCGTTGGGAAAGTGCTCTAAAAGGGCGACACTCGTGTCGCCCCAATAAGGTTATTTCGGGAAGAGTCGCCCATTTGCCGCATCCAGGAGATTTCTAATTTTCCTCAATTGCCGGTTAGGGCGACACATAATCCTGGAAAAGAGTGGGTTAGGGTGACCTGGTCGAATAGGGCGACAATTTGGTGTCGCCCTATTGTGAAAGTCGCCCCTTTGGAGTGTTTTTTAGTAAGGCGCGTTGGGAAAGTGCTCTAAAAGGGCGACACTCGTGTCGCCCCAATAAGGTTATTTCGGGAAGAGTCGCCCATTTGCCGCATCCAGGAGATTTATAATTTTCCTCAATTGCCGGTTAGGGCGACACATAATCCTGGAAAAGAGTGGGTTAGGGTGACCTGGTCGAATAGGGCGACAATTTGGTGTCGCCCTATTGTTAAAGTCGCCCCTTTGGAGTGTTTTTTAGTAAGGCGCGTTGGGAAAGTGCTCTAAAAGGGCGACACTCGTGTCGCCCCAATAAGGTTATTTCGGGAAGAGTCGCCCATTTGCCGCATCCAGGAGATTTCTAATTATTATTATTATTATTATTATTATTATTATTATTATTATTATTATTATTTTCCTCAATTGCCGGTTAGGGCGACACATAATCCTGGAAAAGAGTGGGTTAGGGTGACCTGGTCGAATAGGGCGACACATAACTGTCGCCCTATTGTTAAAGTCGCCCCTTTGGAGTGTTTTTTAGTAAGGCGCGTTGGGAAAGTGCTCTAAAAGGGCGACACTCGTGTCGCCCAATTAGAGTTTTTTCGGGAAGAGTCGCCCATTTGCCGCATCCAGGAGATTTCTAATTATTATTATTATTATTATTATTATTACAACCTCTGTACCTACATGTACATGTACATGTATCCCACATGAAAAACTAAAAATTCTCAAAAGTAGAGCAAAAAGGAAATGTTACATATGTTATTCGTGTACATGCGTCTGTGTTAATTCATGCTGGTGTTTAAAAGACCTAATTTGCCAGTTGCTGTTTCATGTTTAAGAATTTCTTCTTTCCTTGATGAATTTCATTGCCTAATGCAGAATGGAGAACAATTTACTTGCGAACACCACATCTGATATCTGTAGTCACCTTAATTTGGGAGTGTGGATGAATTGGAGTCTTATATTTGCTGTAAGTACATTGTGATTAATTTTTTATATTTTTTCTCCCGGAATAATGCAGGCTACAATCCCGGCCAAATCTCGTGGAATGCGCTCCGGTTTGAGAGTACATGTACAACATTGAGCGGGGGATAGTACGTTTATTGACACATGGCCCAAGCATTTTGGCCGGGATTGTCTGAAAATTTGCTTAGTATCTACATGTACAAATGTATAAAGAGTTGAGTGGACCGAGCGAATTAGTCAACCAAACCACTTTCACTCGCCTACATGAATATAACAGGTGTGAGGCAAATGATGGTGCTCATGCATGGTGATTATGATGATGATACCAGTGATGATGATTACCGCAAAAGATGAAGTTGGGAGACATTCTCCTATACACTCATGTATAGTGTTGTACACATTTCTTGGCTCTTAAAACTCTAGCAGGACCCGGGGGGGGGGGGGGGGGGGGGCACACACTTTTCCCCCTACCGTATTTGTCACCGTCGTAACATTTTAATGCTGCATTCGATCCTCGCCAAACTTCATGACTTTTACAAAAAGTTGTATTGTAATGTGTTGAATTTAATTGTTTTACTATAGGAATCTAAGTTCACTTGTAAGTGCATACACGCAAAATCAACTTTTCCACCAAAATAGTATGAATTGCCGGATTATAGCGCCCCCAACGGTGATCCCAGTCTAAACATCGAATGTTATTTTAGTGATTACATGTATGTCCAACTAATTAGGTTGTCAATTTTGTTGGACTTATTTTGGACAACCAAGATGTTAATTATGGTAGAAATATGATTGTTTTCACACCAAGTTGAAAAACGGCCCCCACAGCTCCCTACAGTTGCGAAAGTTGTGGACGTCATCATTTCGACTTTTGTAAACTGAACATTTGTGGATAGTTTCCTGAAAATCGGTTGTGAACTTGGGAAAACACGGATGGGGGGGTGGGGATGGGGATGGGGGAGGGGCATGGGGGATGGGGGCACTATGTGCCCCTCCCCGGCATCCGTACGTCCCAAACTAAGCCCGGTCTGGATAGGGTTAATGAATGACGATTCCTGGCTGTAATGCGCTTGCGCCAGCACTTGTTGTTGTGCGCATTGTACGTACACGATGTACCATGACGATTAACCATGCCATTTTGTCAAATAACTTCACAAAAGACATTTTTGTTAAACGCGAAAAGCGCATTACGCTACACAATAGGCCTGTGCGTTCACAGGTAATTTTGGATCCGGGTACCCGAACGCCACACCCGAAACTTGGGTACCCGAAATAGAACACTGTCTAATGTAATGTCCTTGTGTGCACCGTGCGGCCGCTAAGGCCCCCGCAAAAATAGTTCTGCTTCCGGTTACCCGATCTACCCTAATTTTACGGCCGTGACCCTAAATTTTCTATTGGCAAGTAAAATTTTTTTTTTTTAAATCAATAAAAACAAATAATCCTGTTGTATTGTTCATCTTTACAAACGCTTGTAATTTGTTTGCCTACTTACATTCGCTATTTTTTTAGAAGAAACCTATATAAGCAACAAGATAGCTATAGATAAGATACAAACAGCGTTGGCCGACCACATTATTGATACTTTCCATTCACTGCATTTTTGTTGACGCATTGTTTACAAAACACAGCCAGACGGTTCGGGTCTTTCGTGTCGGAACAGAGTTTGAAATGGATCGAATTGTCTTTATTTATGTATTTATGGAACCGGATATTGATGCCGGCATTCGGGTATTCGGGTATTCGGGTATTCGGGTATTCGGGTATTCGGGTATTCGGGTATTCGGGTATTCGGGTATTCGGGTATCCGGGTATCCGGGTATCCGGGTACCCGGATACCCGGCACAGGCCTACTACACAAACAACATACAAGCCTCTTCCATTTTTTCAACTACCTCATTCCGTGAATTGTCGGAAAATTTTACGGTTAACCCTCGCCACCAAAATAATAAAGAAATGAATGACTCTCCTTTATTATGGTGGCGAGGGTTACCCGTTGAATTTTTCGACAAATCGCGCAATGAGACGGCTGAAAAATTGGAAGAGGCTAATTGTAGGTGATTTGTGTAGCTTATTGCGCTTTTCGCGTAAAAAAAAAAAAGATTGTGAAGTTATTGGCATGGTTAATCATCATGGTACATCGTGTACGTACGTTGCGCACTACAAAACAATGGGATCATCTGTGTCGGGAAATAGAACGATTAAGCCTCTAATTAGCATCTGTGACTCACATGGTCTAGTGGTTTAGACATGTACCTTCAAATGCAAGAGTTGTGGGTTCGAATCCAACCCGAAAAAATTACTCCTTTTTTTTCTTCCTTTTCTTTTATTTACTCCTTACTCGGGAAGCAATGACCATCCATTGCTTCTCACACTTGGGTCTTTTTTTCTTTTTTTGAGAAAGAAAATTTCAGACAATGCCGGCCAAATCTCGTTGGCCCCCTGCCCCCCTGTAAATGTTGGCTCATTGCGCGGAATGCGCAGTGGCTTGAGATTACAATATTGAGCGGGGCGCGGGGGATAGTACGTTTATTGACACGTGGCCCAAGCATTTTGGCCGGGATTGTAGGTTCGATACATCCAATAAAGTGGGAAATTTATATAAGATTTCTCTATCATTTGCTCAGATTTATTAAACCACAACTGTATAAGGAGAGAAATTGTTAAACTGTTTGGTTATTTATTTTAGCTTTAGTGGGTTTTTTTTCAATGTAATTTTTACAATGTGCTAAATTGTATTTTCTGATGTGAGGGTCCTGTTGCCATGATGCCAATCGAGGTATTTATGGATAAATTAGGGTTTTCACTACACACAAATGAATTCAAAATTTGGCTCATTGTGGCAGTTTGTACATTACATTTGTTTAAACCTAGTATATGGGTCTAACCACACTAATGACCCCGTTTGGTGTGACATGGGAAAGGAATTTCAGATTGTAGTTATTATTCAGTACCCATCAACAAGTATATGTTTTAGCAAAACAAATCAACATCTATATAACGGAGTATTTAAGAAGTAACATGTAGACCTCGAATTGTAACATGTCAAACAAAAGCATTTCTGGACGGACATTTGTCACATAATGTCTGTCCATGTTTGAACATAATTTATATGGGTCATTCCACCAGGTTGGGACACAGTGTGTGATATATGACCATATAACTAAAACCATCATTACATTTAATTCAGTCATTTCATCTTTGGGTGTAAAGGTTCTTTGAGAAAGTTTTTAATCATGTAGGCCTACATGTAGGTTATATTTTAACAAAAATATGATTAAAAGTGTGTTATTTTGATGTAAAATAGACGTAACATGGACACCGTGTCCAACATTTCCATTTTTGTGTTTTTTCAACACTTTAATAAATTAATATGGGAAATTCATCATATACACTAATTAAAAGACACGCTTTGCAACAATGAAACACCTTTTTTACGGTAGTCAGTGTCCAAATATTGCAGAGATAGCAAGAATTTTAAGAATCTGTGCAGACGTAACATAGACACCATGATACATACATTTCTGCTGTTGTACTGCTGCATTATTTTTAGGCAAAAAAAAAATGTTTGGTTGTCCTCCACACCCCTTCGCCACTTTTTAATTTTTATACATTCCCCGGAAGTTTAACTTCAAACCATACACAAAGTAAAACAAACACAATGTTGTAAGGCCGATAAACAGTTTAATATACATAATAAGGCTGCCTCTTCAGCGATGGCCGCCGGGTCCTTCACTCCATCCGAACAACCAATACCGTAGCCCTAAGGCTGCCAGTGCTGACACTACATGTATCTCGTGGGGCTCAATGTCACTCTATATTGGACCACTTTTTGGTGGACGCGACCTTTGTGTGTTTCAGCTGTATTTGAGCTGGCTCAACATTCGACCAAAAAACTGCACATACATGTACATGTATATACACACAAACAAGACTTTTACACGTTTGCAATGAATGCTGAGCGTGTATTAAAGACGCCATCTTGGCTTCCCCTGTGCATACACACATTCAGTTGATGCATTTTGTTGTTTTGAAGATTAATTATTTAATCGTTTGTGTAAATATACAACAAAAAAATTCCAAACTAAATATTAAAATATATAGTGATTTAAGGAATATAATTAGAAAAATGTTGAGATTTTATTTTTTCATAAGTATATTTCTCAAAAAGCCATTTTCATAACGTTTTAGCCTCGTGCGTTATATATACATGTGTGCGCTTTGGCCACTCCTTGGGATTTTTCCCAAGATCTTGGGAATTTTGGTGCGAAAAATATGGATTGCACATGCGCAAAGCGCTTATTCCGATGCTCTTTGCGCAGTGTTTTCCCATCACCTTGGGAATTCTTGGGAATTTGATGAGTGGCCACGCTGCATTTGTGTATTTCTGTACCACATGTATTTCCATCGAGATATATTTATTGTGCGAAGTCACACACTGATACTAGAATATGAAATTTCAAACTCTAGAGTAAAAGGTAGGGTCGTGTTTGTGCATTACAAATAACAAAATAAAGATGGAAACGAGATTGGAACGAATCAACCAGCGAAATCAATTAGAGTTTTGGGATAATATTGAAAAAAGAATATTTTGAAAAAAATAACTTTTTTGGCGCGGGCCGAAAAATAGGGGCGGGCTGTCGAGGACAACCAAACAATTTTGTTTTGCCTCATTGAATATCATAACAAATGTTTGTGTTGCAGTTTGTGTCTTGCAATTAGTATACAGAGTGAGTTTGCATAATTATTTACATACATGTAAGTGTTGAAAATGTTACAAAAGGAAATGTGCATTTTCATGTCCACCATGTCAGTACTAAATGTTACGTCCAGACTGCCTTAATTTTTCATCAAAATAGTTATGCAACGTACTATATACATTGTACATGTACATGTATATGTACTAACTACATTTTTGTACAAGACACTCAATATGCTACAAGAAAACACTTTGTTATGGTTGCCAGTGTCCAAATAGCTCATAAACAGCAAGAACCAAAAAAACATACATGTACATGTGTGGATGTAACAGTGTCCATGTTACGTCCACACTTACAGTACGTCTATTCTTGCTGTCTCTGCTATATTTGGGCACTGTTGACTACCATAAAAAAGTGTTCTTGTGTTGCATAGTACATCTTTTAATTAGTACACGTGGTGAATTTCCCATATTTATATTTAAAGTGTTGAAAAAAACACAAAAAAGGAAATATGGAATGTTACGATACGTCAAACTGGTTACGTCAAACTGACACATTTTTTATCATATTTTTGGTAAAATATAATTCACATGATTTAAAACTTTCTAAAATATTGCCCACCCAAAGACTGATGTTACATGAAATACATTTGTAACTGAATCACCGAAAACCTGGTGGAATGACCCATATCACATCTTAATTTGTTAAAATTCCCCTAAAGTTTTCAAATTTCCACTGACATGACTGATAACAATCCTGACATTGTTAGAGCTGTAAACTGACCAACATTTTGGAATGTTACTAAATTCCTCTTTCTTTTTTGCAGTCAATAATAAAAAAGTGTCCGCCCATGTTACAAACATAATGTCTTGAAGATGACCCTCTAATTTCTTATATATCCAGAGTGTTATGTGTCAGTGTGATCACTAACAGCTCTGGAAAGCATCAGAAAAATATTTGGGCAAAATACTTGATTTGATGTCCCTCTTCTATGTCTTACTCCATATTGCTATCTTTTGATGCTAAATGGGCCCTTTAGAGTGGACAGACCCATGTACAACATTTCCTTTTGCAGTAATTTTCCGAAATAGATGGAATTGAGGCTACGAGTACATGTATGTTATAGCAAATACTGTAACAGTGACCAGTTTAAAGTTTTGTGTACACTAATTAATGCTGGGAAAACAAAGTGAAAAAATGTTGTTCTTGTAGTCTAGTCCCCCTGAGCCTACTTCAGACAACACAGAGCAATTTATATACATCAGGGAATTATCAGGTCATCGAACTAGACGATTTCTAATGATGGTCGATGGGCCGACCATTGCTGAAAATTGAAACAAAAATTCCACTCTTTTTGAAAACAAAAGTATACCAGGTGCCATGATTTCATAGGATGCTTGAGACTAATATGTATTTACAGTCAAGTTATTTCGTAATAATTCAGTAGTTTTGTTTTTTGATGTTTGTATATTAACCCTCTTTAAATAACTATCGCAGCCTATCAAAATATCTACCCACCAACTCTCACAACTTATGTGTGTTTCAACCTGTCACTTGATAGGTTTTGATATAGGGTAGTTGGCTCCATTTTGGCCCTGAGAGGGGGAGTGTCAACCAATAATTCAGAGAGTATGTAACACGTACATGTAGGAATTAAAGCAAAAATAGTATGTTTTCCCATGATGATAGAGATTCTTTCTTGAATTTATTCCCCAGGGTGTTATTTTTGCTCTGTTTTGCTTTCTTGAACAACGAGTAAATCTGTGGCCGACTTGCTTACAAGGGCGACCGGGTGTGGCATTGTAAGTATACCCAAAGTGTTTTACTTCCTGTAGACGCTTTTTGTAGTAACACTGACAATCCAGTTGTTGTGCACCGCCAGTGAAGGCTCGATCACCAATCTGTAGGTGCAGAGGGGGCGGGGGGGGGGGGGGGGGGGGGGTGGGGGAATGTTTCCCCCATCAAATTTGGATAAAAGGACCGAGGGAAGTGGTAACAGCCCCAATTACCTCCTGCAATAATAGAAAATACTTCATGTAGTAATAAGATACAAACATACTGTATTGAATCAGCCTTTTTATTTGCTCAAAACCCATCAGCTCTTTTAACCCCGAGGGGACGTCACCACCTCACAATATTCCATTTTGGCTGTGCCCCTCATTTAAAAAAAATCCTGGATCCGCATCTGGTCTGGAGTGTAGTATGTGTTTGAAACTTGACTAAAGATAAAAAATAGAACAACTGTTGCAGTAGTGAAGTATAGAGCACGGTCCATGCTGTCAGATATACACCTAGCATCCAGCACTGTGCAGGAAGAAGATGATACATTGTAGCTAATGGTATAGAAAAACAAGAAAGTAGTGGAGTGAAGAAGGGCAAGAGCTACATTCAAGAGAGGATTCACAATCAACAGGAAAGTTTCATACTCCAAGACCATGAGAAGGAGGATGGTCAAAATGGGGAACATAACGGAAAAGCGCTCATTTGCATGGTTTGACGAAAGTCACTTTTTGCGTGTTGAATTGAAAATATCTCGAGATAGCCGAGAGCAATGTTTATGGATTGTTCAACCCTTTGAAAAAAAATACATGCTCTTTCAATTCATATTCATTTTTTACATGTTTGCTAGACGGGAACAAATTGCCCTTTTGGTAAAAAAAAAAGAAGTTTCTCTTCAAAGTCTATGGCGGAGAGCGGGAAAACAGCGAAGTCTATGGCGGAGAGCGGGAAAACAGCGAAGTATCTTACCCGTAGAGCCACTACTAATGCATATTTCCCTAGAGGGCGCAATACACTCGTTAAGATTTCACACAATAGCCTTCCCACCATGCCCTGCGGTACACCCGCCATGTTACAATGTAGCTTCCTCTTTTCTCTTAGCGCGGATCAGTGTAGGACGTGAAATTTTTTCAGTGCGTTATACACGCAGTTTACGTCTACGTCTGCCGTACATTTGCTAAGTATTCTTGAATAAAGATTGTAGAGTTTTGTTTCTTGTGTTTAGTATGTTATTTAGATAGATATGGCTTCACGGGAGAAAAATGTGAAGCGTAAGTCGGCTAGGTGCGGAGCGGTGCCCGTGGACGTGGGTTCCACGGGACTGCCCGCACCTCCGGGGGGCAAGCCCAGGGAGACACCCTCCTCCCATGGCCTTGCCTCCGACCGTGAATCTGTTGGGGCCACCCTCCCCCTTACGCAGACTTCACTCCGCTGCCCAGAAACGGGCGGTGGCCTCCCCATAGGCCGGGGATCGGGCTATAATCAGCCCGTTCCCCTGGCCGCGGATAACGGGGAAAACCAGCCGACTAAGAAGCTGACCGGTAAGAGTCGCAAAAAATCGCGCACCACGGTCCAAAGCTTCAAAGGCAAGCGGGACACCCTCCCCGCCGATTTGCCTTCCTTTGCCTCCGGCCACCCCCCGATCCCGGGCAGTGTGGCCGAGGCTCCGGCCACGCTCGACGTGACCAATCTGCCCGCCGCTACCCATGGGTCACTGGTGTATGACCACGGGACCTAGGGTAGCGGTGCCACCCTGGCGGGCAGCACCATCACCGATCCGCCTGGGCTGTTAGCCCCTGGCCGTTCGGTGGGGGACCCATGGGTCCCCGTTGCGAGTTTTTACTCTGCCTCGGACTTACTCCGATGCTCCGGAATTCCAGCGATCCCGCCCTCCACCGAGCCCTCGGATACTGAGGTTTTGCGGGGTCGCCCAGCCAAGAAAGGGAAATCGCGTAAGAAGCGTCACCGTTCCTCGGACTCACCATCGTCCTCGGACCGCTCCCGGAAACACCGCAAACATGCGGAGTCCGTTTCCAATGCGGATCTCTTACAGGCTTTCCAGGCGTTCACCGCGTCCCTGTCGACCTTGTCAACTACGGGGTTCGCGCCAGTGGGCCAACTCGCCCCACACGCTGGCCAACTCGCCCCCATTGCAGGCCAACTCGCCCCTAGTGCGGGCCTGCTTGCCCCCCAGATGGGTCCGCCGGCCCCGCGCTTCGGTCAACTCGCCCCCAGTGTCGCTCCGCCGACTCGGGACGTCCAGGGCTGGGTTCGTCGTGACCAACGACATCTCCCCCAGGCTTTGGGTCGTGCCCCGGCCTCACCTCCGGCCATTTCCATCCACCCTTCCGCAGTTTTCTCGGGGTCGGATGGGGATTCAGTGCCGGCGGTGCCCCTCCACCGTGAGCGGACACCAGCTACGGAGGCCACAGGTTCGGACCAGGGGTTGTCTGATGCAGAGGGTGACTTGCTTGACACGCATCAACTCTCCCCCATCGAGACACAGTTGCGTCTGGTTCAACGTGACATGATCCGGGTTTTGGGTCTTCCGGACACTTCTGCTGAGGAACCCAAACCCTCGGCCCAGCAATCGTTCAAACAGCGTACCGCGCATATCCCTGCGGGACGCTTGACGCCCTTCCCGATCCTACCCCTGGACCAGTTTTGCATCAAACATATCCAATCCGTCGCGGATCGCAAAACGTGGCAGTCCTTCGACAGACGTTCCAACGGATATTTCCGTTTCCCGTCGCAGGACTTTGACGACTATTTTACGGTACCAACAGTCCCTGACTCCGCCAGAGACAAGCTGGCCGCTGATGGCAGTGGGTCGGGTTCGACACGTGCCCTATTTACCGATCGTACTAGAAGTAAGATCGAGGACACTTTGAGGAAGACAGACTGGGCCTCCAGATTTGGAATGCGCTCGACCTCGTTCCTCCTCCTGCTGTCGGAGTACCTGGGCCCAATTTCACGGCGCTGCTAAGCACACGTTTTATGCTAACCGAGCCCCCCTTAGCAAAGTTTTCATTTCACGGCGACCGTAAGCAGACGTTTTCTGCTTAAAGGGCTTAGCACACTAAAAGGCATGCTAACCGGCCTGATTTTGTGCTAAAGGCCGCCATCTTGTTTGTCGTACATGTATCGATATACAGAATTACAAACAAAAAGTATGGTTTTGCGACGGTCCCCGGCCCCCAAGAGTGTACCATGTGACAGGGAAAATCCCTTCGAGATGTACTTGGAAACGCAAGTGTGGGCGCGGTACCGATTTCGGCCACAAACAAATATTGTTGTTGGCTGGAATTGTCTCCGATGCCATCGATCACACAACTGCTGCAAGTTTGTCTGGCAATAGTGGTGGGAGACACTGTCCCAAGGGTCAGCCCACCCACAGCTTGGGGGGCCATTGTCGATGGTCAAAGCACTCATCCAAGTGCTCGGCAATGAAAGAAAACAAATTAAATGCTCTGATCCCCAAAACGAGGAAAGGTTGGTAAACCTAAAACAATTAGGATTCTTCAGAGTGGCTGGTAATTTTAAACGAAAGTACTTTTGATTAAAGATGGTTTCTAATGTTGTTAAGTGTTAACGAACGTTTTTCCTTTCAAATAAAAAATAGCTGGGAGGGTAGATCGGGTGTGGAAGGCCAAGTTTTAATACTCACAGTAACCTCACAGTTTTCCCGACAAGCGTTGCTATAGTGCTGACATATGCAGGAAGCTTCTATTGCAGAAAATATCATTTAAGTCGAGGAAAGGGGAGATTCGTACGTGTCCAACTTTAAGTTTTCCCGTAAAGACGACTCTCACATTGACTGCACTTTTATGTTTTTACTTTGTACATGCGGCGCGTACGTATACGTATACACGTGGGTAAATGCAAAAATTGCGTAACGAACCAATCTATAAATATATTACAATGTATCATTTTGAGAGAGGGCAGTAAGTCATATCCAGAGCAGCTGGCCTACCATTTATATAAACAAAAAGGGGGAAATTCTTTAGCCGGCGCAAACTATGAAGATGGATGTATCAGGGTTCAAATCAGCTGGCCTAAAGTTTGTAATGGTTCAAGTTAGCGAAGGTACTCATTAAAACAAACAAGGGTTGAATAATACACATGTTAATATACGTCATAAACCTTACATTTTCAAGAATTTATATTTTTCAACAATAAAATACACTTCAAATTTCTGTGCAATATGTACAAATAAATAATAACTTTAAATATAAAGATAGCTATTATAGCACTTTACGTGTTTAAAAAAACAACGCTCAATATTTTATTTCACCATTAACTTGAATTGTGAAAAGCGTTCTTTGAAAAAACAACTACAGATCCATAATATTTATTAAATTTCAGGGTTCCCCAAAGTCGAAAAGGGCGAAGATTTTCGCTTTCCTTCCCAGCTTCCTTCTTTTTTGCAGACAACGAAAACCGTGCACACTATACGCTAGCAGACGACGCATTTATCGGATGCGCGCGCATGTATTTTTGTGCTAAGCATAGCATCCGTGAAAAGTTCGCCGTGAAATACGCTTACACGTAAGCAAATTTTTCTGCTATGGTTAGCACCAAAATTTGCTTAACGGTAAGCAACGCCGTGAAATTGGGCCCAGGTCAGAGGCTGTGAGGACGGGACTACCGTTCCTGCGGACATGCTCTCCGCAGCCTTCCGCTGCCTTGACGAAACCCTCCGCCTGACTTTGGAGCAGTTCGCTCGTATTTCGGTGATGGCAACATCCGTCCGTCGGGCCAATATCCTCGATTCCCTGTACCTCCCCTCGGAAGGGGCCAGGAAGCGGATAGAGGCTTTACCGTTATTTGGCCCGGATTTATTCGCCAATAAGTTCCAGGCCTCCATGGAGGCCGAGGCGAAGCGAATAGAGGCTACCGATAAGATCAATCTTCGCAAGCCTGCCCAGAAATCAACAGAACGGCCTAATCCAAAGGCCCAGTCGACCCCCCCCGGGCCCCAGCAGGACGCTCCAGGCTTCCACAGGGCAGAACCCGCGGGCGTTTTCCCGCCGCGTCAACGGCTCAATCTTCGGCACGCCCTCCATATACGGGTCCCCGCCGAGGCCAATCCTTCCGGCCGATTGGCCAGACCTTTAGGCCGCCGGCCCCCCGGTTTTCCGGTGGGTGGTGCAAGTGATGCACCCACACCCTGGCCCCCCACAGCCGGGCCCGTGGGTGGCCGCCTCCAAGCCTTCGCAGGGCCGTGGTCCCAGGTCGTCTCCGACCGGTGGGTGCTCCAGGCAATCCAGCACGGGCACGCATTGGAATTCACGGGCACCCCCCCCGTCGGACACAGTAATTCGTCCAACGGAAACTCCATCCGACCCCGCCAAACGCCTGGGGCTAGAGTCGGAAATCGAGTCTCTCCTCCGGAACAAAGCGATACGCGTGGTTCCGCGGTCGGGGAGGTCACCTGGTTTCCTATCGTCCTTTTTCCTCACACCGAAAACGGACACGGGAACATGGCGACCTATTCTCAACCTGAAGCCCTTAAACAGCTTCATCCGCCCCAACCGGTTCCGTATGGACACGTTCCGACTTTCCCCTTCTCCTCGGGTTTTCACGAGGATTGTATTTGGACCACTGGCTGATCATGGGCCGTTCCCGGCACGAAACCAGCCGAGCGCTCGTCTCAACCGTGCAGTTGGCCACGCGTCTTGGGTTTCTGATAAACAGCAGAAAATCACACCCAATTCCTACCCAACTCCCAACGTTCTTAGGGGCTGTAATGAACCTCAGAACGTACATGGTTTTCCCGACGGACAGGCGCGTTCAAAATCTGCAGCAGTGCGAGGATCTATTCCTCGCAGTAACATTGGCCCCAGCAGCAGCATGGTTGAAACTGCTCGGCCTCATGGCAAGCATGGTGGACCTCGTGCCTCACTGCCGACTCCACATGCACCCGCTCCAGCTCCAGCTCCTCGCTCACTTCCGACCGAAATACCACCTCATCCATCATATGGTTCCGGTATTTCTCCGCCCACACCTGTGGTGGTGGTCCGATCCGTCAAACCTCATGCGCGGAGTGACCTTTCCGCAGCCACAACCGACAGTAACCGTAACAACGGACACCTCGGGCTTGGGTTGGGGAGCTCTGCTTTACCCGCGCCAGACTAGAGTATAGCATCAGCTCATCACACACAACTCACCGCGCAGGTTCCAATAAAAGCCGACTGCAAACAAAGGAAAGTATGACTCATAACTAGCTTTTCAGCAAGAACAAGCCTACAACCCCAATTCTAAATGTGTCTCACAAAGATGTCAACACTTTAAAATATGTTTATCGTAGTGTTACTCCTGAATCATGAGCAAAAAGCACAGCAAGTAATACTAGCCTTAGACAAAAAGTACGTACAGACTCTACGTAAAACATTGTCGTATAATACAGTGACGTCATATGTTTCTACACGTATACGTCAATACTCGCGCGATACGGCACGCAGTTGACCTCGGCCTTTTCTGAATCGAGTCAAAGTGGCTCAGAAAGAAAAGGCTCAAAAACATTTGTTTGATTTTTCAGAATCATGAAACTTGTTACATTAGATTTGGGGAGGCATAAACTATCAGATAAGTCAAAAAAGTCAAAAAAAAAATTGCCGTTTTAGTTCCTCTTTAAGATCCCATAAGGGTGCCACACCAAAACAGCACCACAATCATGTGTGGTGCGCTTTTGGTGCTAATTTAAATAATTGGAACACACCAAAACTGCACCCCGTGTACAGTTTTCAGGTTGAAATTTTTACAGGGTGCACCAAAACAGCACCATTCACAAAGGTGGTGTCAATTTGGTGTACACTATAGCTTTTAGAAAACACAAACACTAAAACTACACCATATGTACACATATCTGCACTCCTATTGGGTGAGGGCGGCTCGAGGCCACCTACTTTGACCAATTTTCCCACCAATTCACATGCGTTTTCTGTTTAAATTAATTTTAATTGTTTACCTCATCAAACTGTCGAGAAGCAAGTAGATACGCACGAATGAATGAACTGGTATTTGCATTATTGCACCATGGAGCTATAGATAGCTGTCCGATTGCACGTACTCACGTAGGGACATGTACATGTGTCATCTTCTTGTAGAACCAGTCTATACTCCCGTTAATAGACTAGTTCCTGGTCGAGCGCTTCACTCGACCCATGAACTGCCACTATTGCGTTACACGTACTCAGGTAGCATCTACTCTTCTAAGTGTTAGATATTCAGTCTACTCCCGCTATAGACTGGTTCCTGGTCCACCACTCGGCCCTGAACGAGTGAACGTTAAAGCGATAATCATAATGGCCGGCAGTAAAGTTGAGGGAACCAACCTGTTATTCACGCATGCTCGTGCAACGCAAAGCCTGTCGCATGTCTACTAGTCTATGTACCCATCACTGCATGCCCTTGCAAAGACTGTCCTCTCTATTCCAGCTAGTCTTGGTTCCAAGACGTTACTATTGTACTTTTTTACTTTCGCAGTTGCAATGCACAGGCAGCGCGATTAGGTAGTTGCAATAATAGGCCGACAGCGCGATAAGATTTTGGATCTGTCTGTAGTAACGTCTTGGATAAATTGGCATTTCGGGGGCACGCCCAGACTGTGGGAACTACAACTGTTTTTATGCAGTATTCATATCACGTGATAATGATGGAGGTTATGCAATCAGCGACCGAGTTTGAACTTCTGGGCACCTCCGAGCACCTCCGAGCCGCCGGTTATAGGACTGTTATGTATGGTTGATTTTGTTTTCTATAATACTTTGTTTTTACGAAGATCTGAACAATGAAATGGCCATAAATATGGATAAATTCAAAATTAATTTTACAATATATGAAAACATGCATGACTGTCTAAAAGTTTAAGAAAAGTAGAAAAAAATGTTTGACCTGAGCGTCATGTTGCAACGTGATTGGCTCATTGTCGGGAAGAGAAAGCCCGGCCCCCCCAAACCCCTGTACTGCATGCGCGCGCTGCGGACGTAAGTGAACGTGCGTACATATGCGACGACCGCCTTAGCTGCATATATGTCTACGCTATTAAGACTGGCGTGTGAACCACCAGAACAATGGCGAATGACTATGTATGACGTACTAGACTTTTTCGTTCTCCTTTTCCCTAAATTGATATATCGTTCAGATTTTGTAAATTAAAATGAAAAATAATATTTTGCTAAAAGTTTTTATCTAACTTTCAGTAAAAAGAACAGCGTCAAAACAAGTTATTTCAAGAAAACACTCGCTTTACACGTTGAAGCTCCTATTCGAGATCAATGGTCATGATGCCTTGTCATGTCCTATGTATTTGCGTGTAATGAATAATTTATGATAAGGCTCAAACTCGGTCGCTGATTGGATCCCTCGGAAAAGCGGGGGAAAATCGTCAAAAAGTAAAGAAAAAGTTAAGAATTGCCTGCCAACTTATCCAAGACCCTTGTGGCGCGCGATCCAAAATCATGCACGTTTGACAAACACCGGCTGCGGATCCGGCTGCATTTTGTAAACTACGCATGCGTGAGGCCAGAACGCACATACGAAGTCTGGATTTCGAGAAGACACAACGTTAGTGAATTTGGCGTGCGGGCGCCTCCGAAATAACAACAAACACGTTCATATTTAACTGTTGATTTTCATGTTTGCCTTTTTAAAGATATCAGATAAAAATGTGGCTACTTTTCCGTAAAAATGAAAAGTCTTGGCTAAAAATGGATATCGGGCAATGTAGCCTCAAATTTGGCCCCAAATATGACATGCAAGCAAAACCACGAGTAACCTAACAATAGAAAAGTATTTATGAAAAACGACAATTAAATATAAACGTGTTAACACACGGGTATTGGGCCCAAGACTATGTTCCAGCCAGCAATGCTCCAGTGGAGCGCATTTTTAGCAGAGGAGGGATTATTATGAGGCCCACCGTGCAAATATATCCCAACAGATGCTGGAGACCCTTATGTTCTTGAAATGCATGAACATATCCTTTGAGGAACCTGCCGTTGACTTAAAAAAATAAAAAAACCAACAAAATCTTAACCTTGATTGAGTGGATTATTAGTTTATTACGTGTTTAGTAGCTGGCCTCAGCCTTGGGCCTCGGACGTTGTGGCCTTGGCCTCGGACGTTGTGGCGTCGGCCTCGGTCTCGGCCTCGGAGGCATGGCCTTGACTACAACATTGGATATTAACATGGCGGTAACAAATCCATTTGCTTATTAAAAATGTATATGCATCGATCGTGCCATGATCGCAGTCCTATATGCAAGCATCATTCTGATACATCGATAAACTTGTGACAGATAAAACAATGTAAAACATGAAGTCCAATCAGTTACATACATATGTTGAAGACACACATGTCACTTACCAGTCCAAATGTCAACCAAAATATGCTACATGGGTGCGCATGTCTGCTCATCAGGCTAAATCCATTCAGCAATTAAGATACATGAATGTCATTCAACATAGTCCTGGAAAATCTACCCACCATCACTTTTCACTCTAGTACAGTGATTTTGATGCATTTTAATACTTGCTGTTCCCATCGCACAAACTTATATACACTGCTGCTTCACAAAGTGCTTCTGTTGCAACTGACAAAATTCAAATTTTCCCCCCACACACAGGATGTTTATGTCTGGTATGTGAAGGTCACTTAAAAATAGGGTGCCAAAGTACTTCAACACTTGGATTGTGTTGTAAAAGCCTTGGTACCAGTTCAAAAATAGGAAAAAAATAGGAAAAAAATAGTCCATGGATTTTCAGAAATTTTCCAAGTCCCCAAAATAGGCACAAAATAGCCTGTGGATCTCGTGAAAATGTCAAAGTCTCAAGAAAATAGCCCCAAAATAGTCCATTGACCCCATAACAAGTTGTAAGTATAAAAAAATAGTCCAAAAATAGCATGCAGATGGAAAAATAGGAATAAAATAGGATGGCTACATAAAAAAATAGGGATAAAATAGTGCATCTGTACCTACTTATTTTGATGAAATAGGAAAAAATAGAATTTTAAACTATTTTCTGGGAGAAAATAGGTTAAAAACCTATTTTGAATAGGAGTAAAATAGGATTTTACCAGAAAATGTCTACAAGGGTTATTGTTGGGTATCAGTGAAATAACGTAAACACCGGGCCATGTCTTGCACTTTCCTGAGGTGATCTTTTATTTGGTCTTTATGCATCCAAGGAAAAAGATCAGATGACTTCATGAATGTGTACACGTACATACATACATGTATGCCAATAATAGAACAAAGATTTGTCCTGTTGGTTATTGCGTTGTTTCACCGTGACTTAGTCATAACCCAAAACAAAGAACTTAAGAATGTTTGGATGTCCAAACAAATTATTTGACGTGGTAAAGACCAAATTAAAAGAGTCACACAACTTCAAGAACAATTTGTCTGCATGCAAAACACAGGCATGTCAACAAATACTTAGCACATTATGTCAATAATCGACCAAAGTACAATATAGTGACGTCACTTCAACAGCAAATCAGCTTATGGTTGCTTAAATGGCATTGATTACATCACTTTTCAATTTACTGACCCTCAAAATGTCAAATTAATGACTTGGCAGAATCTCATCACAAGTCTTCACAGCCTTATTTTCTACATTTACTAGCTATAGTAGATTCATTATGACGTCATAAAGTACCGGCCCTTCCTATAAGGCATCCAATTTTTTGCAGCTTACCCTCTTTTTGATCATATTGGTAAAGCTTTGGTGAACAAATTGTGCTTTTGTCCACCGTGTATTATAAAAAACAATCCGACATTTTTGTTATTAAGGTACCCCACTAGTTTGTTTAAACATTTGTTTAATACCAGCTGGTAAAAACTGGTTGTTCTCAGCTGATATTCAGTGGAGGAGTGTTTGAGGTGCAATACATTGAGGTAAATGACAATATGCTATAAAGCAGATTAACACTAAGCGCTTGTATCCATGTACATGTACAAGGGCAAGCTGCAGTGTGCCATCATGCACACACATTTTGTACTGTACAATTTAAAGAAAAAAGGTGGGGTATGGGTATAAAGCTTTCCATCTGTCTTTTTTTCAATGAGATCTTTCCCTTTTTCCTAAGGAGGCATTTAAAATGGATATAAAAAATGTGATGATCCCATCTTTACCTCATCATGGACACTGTTAACGTCTATATTTGTCCAAGATAGGATAATCACACTTTATTCCCATATTAACTACATGGTTTCAGATACATTCTTCTATTCAACATTGGTTATGTGTCATAATTTCCATCCGTTTTCCTGCAGCCCGGTCAACCTGGTTGACACCTACACTGACCGTTGGTCCTTTGCCTTTGCTTTTGGGAGCATGTCATCTAGCTTGGCCTCGGTTTTCCTCAATGGAGACAACACCGACCTCTCCCAAATTGCCGTAATGTTACGAGGTTAGTTGTTTATTATCATCAGCCAAGTCTATACATGTAGTAAAAATAGTTCTACATTTGGCATGAAGGAACACCTTATTTTCCTTCTTGTTTTTAGGGGGGGAAATAAAGCCAATGTGGTTTTCCATTTCTTCAGTTTCCCTTTGCCCTTCCCTCACTTTGGTTTTGAATAGACATTAACATAAAGTTCTTTATTCACATTTACATTTGCGATTTTTGTGTCCGTCTATTTCTTGACCATCTATCAATTTCGATTGGTCACAACCTTGGTCACTAAATGCTCAATTTGAATTATAGTAATGCTGAGAATAATACTGTAAGCATTTATAGAGTGCTTTTTAAAATGTACTGGAAAATAGGGATTGCTGAATCTTTCTCAACTCCGGTACTCGGGCAACATGTCAAAAAGCCTGATTAAAGCACTTGAACTGAAATCAGCCTTTCATACAATAACCAACCTTAATTGCCTTTCTAGGCAGGAAATTGAGGAGCAACCTTGCTCAAGTATCTGTTGGCCAGATCGATTACTGAATTTGTAAGCTGTTTGCCAATCCAAGTGCATCTGGCCTGCATTTGAAATAGAGTGTGGGTTCATATTGTTCTGAAACAATGATAAATCTTAAAAAAATTAAGATTTTGATGTAGTGTTGTGTTTATCACAGACTTAGAACAGAAAGAATCTCAGGGCTTTCCCCTGGGCCCACAAAAAATGCCCCTTTCTGGCTGTTAGAGCATCAGCAGCATAAAACATTAAATGCATGTCCCTGCAGCTGATGTCTGAAAGCATGTTGAAAAAATCACGCTGTTTGGGAACTCGTGCAAGGAAGGGTTTCTTTTTGGTGGCACAATATTCTGCTGTTTAAAACAATAATCACGAAAATCCTCAATGTGTTTGTGAATGAATTTTGTCATTTTTAAAACTAAAATCGCTTGTACATTGTAATTTGACACCAGATGACATCGTCATTACTATCACACTTGTCTGCATATATCTTCATTATCTTGGGATCAGGATTAAAATTTATGCCAACTTTCAAGTTGTTACATTGTACCATCTTGAAGAAAAGTTGCGGAGATTTCTTGTGTGGATAAAAAAAAACAAGAAGAAACTAGACGTTTGTTTTATTACAATTAACGCACAGTGTTTGGGCGGGTACATGCAGAACAGTGTTGTCATTTCATGTACTTTATTAATTGTTTGACATTTATTTGAAATTATTTGAAATTAGTTTCTTCCTCTTGATGTTTAAAATGGTCATATGGGCATGACAGTTCACGTAGGTACCAGGTCTAAATAGGGTACCGTACGTGCTCAAAATGTGTCATCATCGTTTTACATTGCGCTTCCGGTGACCCTGCAAGTAAAGGTCGAATAAAGAATGAATGCAGCAAAAACTTTAGATTAACGTCAGATATGTATCTCATCACCAAATATGAAAACATTGTATGCTACACTTTAAAAAAAGAATTTAAATATTATATTTTCTTCTTCATGTAAATTGACACTTTGTGACGTCGTCACATCATTACATTTCTGCAAATCACTAAGGCCATTTTTTTTTTAATAACTTGGATTACGGATCCGCCGCCAAGAAAATCGGATTTTGGAAAACAAATTTTAAAATCGCCTCCGAAAATTGTTGAATTGTGTGGCAGCGCTAAGCTTGTGCGGTTTACCGGTAAACCCTTTTTTTTCTGGTTTTATAATTAAACCGATCACGTCCGGTTTTGATTTTTTAAAAACCTCAAAACCGTCTGCAACAATTTTTTATTCATTTAAGAAAATCAGAGTAAAAAAAATTTCAAACAATACTTCTAAAACCACAAAGAAAAGATTACCGTACTTTGTCTTTGGCGCAAATGACATTTCCCGAATCGTGAGGCTTATTAATTTCACGCATCGCAAGCGCGAGCCCATGCTGGACACAGCGCTTGCCTGCACATGCACACCACACACCACTACACATGCCACATACGCGCTACATGCACGGTGGGCTGGCCGGCCAGCGGAAACGAACACCGCTGGATTTACTATACTATACTCACGAGCTAATGCGCGTGCGCGGCTACGGTCTACGTCACAAATCTTATTAGACTTTCGACCTACAGCCCGGCGTACAATTTCCAGCGAAAAATGCTCCGGGCTACCTAAACTTGGTTCCTTGGTTGCCCGGTGGGCTAGTGAAAAATTCAGTAACCTACCATGGAAATAGCTGGATTAGCAGTTTTTGCGAATTAAAATTTCTCATAAGATCATGTAGAGCGACAGCCGATGCTCGACACAAAACTGTGCAGTGACGACGGAAATTAAACCACCATAACATGCAGATCGTTTTTATCCGATCCGTTCTTTGGGCAAACACGCTGGCGCAATCTTACCCCCAATCAGTCTGCATTTTCTTTTAATGGTTTTGCGCGATAAGGATAGTTTTGGAAACGAGGTTGCTGCAGTTTTGTGTGGAGATTAGTACGTGTAGTTCGGTACAGTCCCATGTGGGCGCAGACGTTCACACACCCCATACACTTTACGGTACATACATGTAGCTGTAGCGCGGCTTCGGCGCGCTACATATACAGCACATTGTATTCCGTGTTTGTTATGCCGACATGAACTATATATGCTCCAGGATGACACGATCATGTTTGACGCACGCACGTATGCTGCATCCTGCCTGTGCTGGTGATGCGTGTACAATGAACAAATGTATGTATAAAATGTCGAAAGTACCGTTGAATTTGTACCGTTCGAAAACGGCTGAAACATATGCCATGGTTGAAACAGGAGGATCGGTCGAAGGAGATCATCCTTTATTGTGCTCTTTGCAGATCACAAGAAGCTAAAATTAAAGCTGTGCGGAATTTTCGTCTACTTTCGTTTCGTTTTTTTTTTACTTGGCCTCATTGTGTACAAATCTGCAACTGGGAAATTATTTGTTTTTGAATCCAACATAAAATTACACTGTGCAAGAACCAGAACGATGTGCAATTTGTTTATTTTTTAATAACACGAATAACACATTGCTTTAATATCTTCAGCATATCTATCAATCAATATTAAAAGTCATAATAAAATTATTCATATAATAACATTGAGCTTGTTGCGTTTTGTTTGTTTTTTGCCAGTCATTTTTATCATATTGCTAATCAAATGACAATATGATTAGCAAAATTTGCTAATCAATTTGTTTCCTTATTTCCATCACATTACTATTAAATACCTGTTAAAATTTAGATCAAAATAGTGCTTTCGGTAATAATAAATAAAACTTGACAGTAACATGCCTCTTAAGTCATTTACCATCAGCCTTTTATTTTCCAAAATATCAACTTTTTCATTGGTGAGCTAAACATATAGGGGTTTTCTTATTTTTTATATACGGGCTAGTAAAACTCTAAACGGGCTAGTAAAAGCTTCAGTTAACTAGCCCAGTGGGCTAGCCAGGAAAAAAAGTTAGCGCAAGGCCTGTATTGGAAACACTCATATCGCTCAGTTGTATTAAACGCGTCACGAAAATTGAACCAAATAAGCTGCTTCGACTTGGCGAGTCTGATTCTCGCATTGCACATGCAAGGGAATTCCCTTACATGTGTAATACGTTTAATTTTGCACGTGTTCGCTGGTCGCAGGGATCGTCAGCTTCGTTGGTTCTGCTAGCTCCGCATGTACCACTATTAGCGTGACAAAAGCTCGTGATTATGGAAGCCAGCGCTGCGTTCCCAGTCATCACGCGAACGATGGCTATATAGCTTCGCGAAGAAATAATTTTTAGGATCGACAAGAGAGTGGTGGGCATTCGCGTCGTTCGCGGGAGGGGAACGCATCCGGTGTTTCCGCGCGTTTGACGTGAGCTCGAAGCCAGCGGCGACAAGCTGGCGGCGCCCTTTGTTTTCAAGGTCGGTAAACCGGTTAAACCGAGTCAAACTTGGGCATTTTTTCGGTTTTGGTTTAATCTAAAACCGCACATGCTTATATAGGCAGCGCCACACCATCTAATAGAACAAGCATATAATCGTTCGCAGTGAACACTTGTTGACTGTTTTTGTACGTGGAATCCGATCTGGATGGTGTGCATACATACATGTAGGCCTATACATTGTATGTACTTACTAACACTGGCGTGCACAAATATTTATGCACCAGCTGTACGATTTTCAACATGAAGTTTAACTTGAAAACAGACGTTAAATAAATTGTCCAAACCTGTGTCTCGTGTCATTATTTTAGTTAGTAAATAATATGCAAGTATCCAACACAACACCCTCTCCTTCATAGAAAAAACATGCCACTTCCCGACGTGGACGATTTCAACTTATAAGATCTTATAAGATTCTTATAAGATTCTTATAAGATTCTTATAAGATTCTTATAAGTGGGTCAGAATCTGATAAGATTCTTATAAGAATGCGCAGCAAGTAAGAAATTGTTAATTCGAAGTAAGAAAATCAGGTAAGATTCTTATAAGAACACACAAGGTGTAAGAAATGTGAACAATTCTTATAAGATTTCTAATGCAGTGGGTAAAATGTCACACTTAATGGATTTCTTATAAGATTGCTTCCCCAATTTTCTGATTTCCTCAGACCAGTCACAAGTCACATGACACGGTGACCTTGTTGCTTGCATACCAGAGATAAACGGTCACTGTGTGGGAAATTTGAAATCTGCACTGCAGTCAGTTGAATGTCTGGTGCAGTTCCATGCACTTGCTTGAAATTGCAATGTAGATGGCAGAAATTGTATAAAACTGGGTCAAAATCATGGATATTTGCATGGCATTCATGCCTGTGGACATTACTGCTCATGTACACACTCAACTTGTACATGACATGTAAAAAATACACTTGCTGGATGAATGGACTAGTCTTTGGAATGGAAAGAACAAGCAACGTTTTGAACCAATTGTCAACACACTCACAAGCTGTTTGTATTATGCGGTAAGTCTACAATTATTAAGTGTCACATTCCCTTTTTTTGGCTTACACAATTTTATTTTTGCTCAATATTCTGTAAAGATTATCCCCATTGTTGCTTTGTGTTAGTGATAAAACAGTTGTGACCGTCATGACCGTCATGACCGTACTGCTAATAATTAAAACAGTAAAGAATTGAACATGTTGAAATTATGAAATTTTAAATGAAAAGTGAATTTGTTTTTAATGGCTTACTATAATTTCATTTACTAATTTCTGGTGAACAGCTATATTTAACTAAGACAACTTGGAAGTTTTTTGTATAACATGTAATTTAATAAATTATTTCTGATTTTTTAAAATTTCAGACAGACTAATCATACAGCATTTGCAGCAAGAAGATATCCACTTGAAGAAGTTTATAACGATAAATTTGGTGATAAATCATCATGTGTAATCTAACCACAGATATCCTGTGAGGCATTACATTCAGCTATTTGTTAACTTGTGGCCTATGGAAATTTCACTGCATTAGTTTCTTACACATGTTACATTATATCCAGTATGTAAGATGCATTAAAACTCTCAGTCTCACAAATTTGAAGCTAAAACAGCTGTGGATTATGCTTTCAACTTGTAGATAATAAAAAAAAGTATAACAAAATCAGTGCAAAAATCTAGATTCTTATAAGATTCTTATCAGATTCTTATAAGATTCCAGTATAATTCTTATAAGATCTTACTAATTTGCATATAAAAAACTTATAAGATTCTTATAAGATTCTTATAAGATTCTTATAAGATTCTTATAAGACTGTTCTAAGAATTTCATAAAGTTTCTTATAAGAGTATTTCGTAAGGGTGATATCACTGAGCTGACTGCGTGACGGTCAACGTTAAACCACCATCTTGAATTGCCTCATTATGTATTCATGAGTCATGAAACATTAAGTTGGGATTTAAACCAATAGGGAAAAGGCGCGCTGTGTTTCGGGCCGTTTTATAAATATTTAACAGGTCAATCGCCGTGACGCCATTCATAAATATTGAAATTAGATTCTCCCGGCCTTATGGGAATTTGAATGCCCATATTTTTGATCAACGATCACAAAAAAGGGATGATCCAAGCCTGGCATGGGGAGGGGGAATTTCAAACCGCAAGATTGCCCGGAGGCTTGGAGTTTTGGAGGGTACCGTGTCCCGTGAGGTACAATTTGCGCAAATTGCAATATAATATTTATATGGAAAACGAGGCAAGATCTGGTCGTCCAAGGAAGACCACAGAAAAAGCTGACCGCCACCTCGTGTGAAGTTCGCGCCGAAACCGCCCCCGAGCTAGCCGTCGTCGCGACCTTGCCAAGCTAGCTGTGGGTGTTGCATGCATCCATATATCCAGGAGAGACGGGCAGCTGTTGGTGTAATTTTAATGTGGACAGTTTCGCGTCAAAAGCCCCGCCTCACTGCCGACCACGCGTAGGCCCGTTGATTGGATTGGGATTGGGCTGAATCCGCGCCGCGCACTGGAGAATGTTTTTTCGTCCATATTTCGCGTTCCACGGGCGCCGCCATTTTAGATTACAGGGCGCCGCAAATTGTTTCTTTTTTTTTCCTGCTTGTCGCCCAACCCGGAGACCAAAAAAATCTGTAATCCAAGTAAAAAAAAAAAAAAACGGCCTATAATGCAATTGTTACAAAGGTAACCCTTCTTTGAACTCGGGTGCTAGCTGCATGGTACCAATCTGATGGTTATAAGCATTTTACTTTGAACTTCCGGTAATCCCGGAAGTAAAGGTCAAATGAAAAAGACACTTCCGACCAATAACGTACGTCCAGATAAGATCTGTCTGATCACCAAATGTGAAGGCCATACATGTACATCATTTAGTTGAGGAGATACATGTATGGTGTTTTTTAAAAGTGCACTTTTGGTCATTTGTACATGATGACGTCATTATACCCCCATTCATGAAGAGTTAGAATTAACATTCGCTTTAATTAATCTAATAATGACAATAAAATACTGTAACAAGGTGACCATTCTCCAGGTTGCATCAACAAGCAAATATCCACCAAAATATGTCCAATCTAGCTTGTTTACATGTAGGGTCGTTACATATGAGCAGGGGTTCATGTAAGTCCATAAAAACAAATGGCAATAGATGGTCACTGCATTATGCATGTCTACCTCCTGAATTAATTATTGCTCATCGTTAATTAACATAAAAGCAACATTCTTACAGAAAGATATTTGAATTCAGACTAACCCATTCCTTTTACTATATACTTGGACTTACATGTACATGTATGTACATACATTGTAGCTGAAGCCGAAGATCCAGCCCGCAAAAGGAAACCGCATGCTGCGAAACACACATACACACGTACCGATTTGTCACATAAATATCTGTGTGCTTGCGCGCGCTTACCGGTAAGTTAGCCAGCCGCGAATTTGCATGGGGAATCCCCGAATTGCTTGTTCATGCACAGTATGTAATACGTACACTAGTAATTATGACGCGTTCACACACAGTTCGGGGGCTGCCAGGGTCATCAGAGTGAAATTCCAAGGGTGCGGCAGGGCATTTCCAATTTCGCTGATTGCTAGGAAACACAAGGAATTTGAAACCCACATTTTCTGCCATGTCAAGGCTACATGTAATATCTCTTACAGTTGATTTTTCAGAATTGTTCAAATGACAAAAGGTTTTTTCATTGCTACATATGTTTTTCGGGTCCAATGACATCATTAATTTGATCATGCGTGATACGCCTGTTGTGTGCCCGAGGGTTATCATATCTCATGAAGTGAAAATCGCAAACTTCGCCACAGACATTGACTGAAAATGCATTTTGGAGATTTGTATGACGTCACCGGTAATTTTTTTTGTGAAGTACAACATAGCTAGCCTGGAGACTAGCATCGTTGAAAGCAAAATCATCTCTCACGGTTGATTTTATATTGATTAGATATTGATTTTTAGAGATTAAATCTAGAAATCTTTGAATGCTTGTCATCAGATACTTGATGACGTCATTGTGACGTCATTATCAGAAAGCTCGAGAGCTATGTTACCTGTGCTACATGTACATGTATCTGAAACAAAAATCTGAATTACATGTATATCTCTCGCGGTTGATTTTTCAGAAATTTTTTAAGGTTTAAAAGTCTTTTCATAGTAACTTCCGGTCTGTTGACGTCATCAATCTTTCTCCTCTCAACTTGTTCTTAGCATGCAGCTGATTATATACATCAGTTATAAAGTGATTTCAGCAAACTTCGCCATACACATCAACTGATTATTTATTTAAATTTTTTTTTAACCTGCCGCTTGAGGGCGCTCTAACATTTTATGACGTCACTGGTAATTTGTTTGTGAAGTACAACTTAGCCGGATCGAGACTAACATCGTTGAAAGCAAGTTCACATCTTTTTCCACTTTCAAATTGTAAGGCACTTCCGGTTTGGACCGGAAGGAAGGGTCATGTGATTTTGCACGTAATATAGAAAATGAGGACCCTGGATTATTCTATCAATTCCCGTAAAAAGCAAAATCAGATTTTTCTCGGTTGATTTTATATTGATTTTGAAAGATTCAATCTAGAAATCTTTAATTGTTTGTAATCTGATACTTGATGTCATCGAGACGTAATTATCAGAAAGCGCGAGAGCTATGTTAACTGCTACTTGAAGCAAAAATCTGGATTATAATATCTCTTGCGGTTGATTTTTCAGCAATTTTTTAAGGTTTAACAGTCTTTTCATTGTAACTTCTGGTCTGGCGACACATTATCAATCTGAGCCCTTGCACACGTGTTGCTAGCCTTGATCAAGGCTGTCAATTAAAAGCTTGTTCCCGAAACGAGCGAGCGCCCATTGCCAGTGCTGGCCTAGCCTGCACGTACACGTATGTCCCCACACACAATACCGTTTTCCCGTGCTCGTCTCCGGAGAACACATTTGGCACTGGGGGGAAGAGCGGACATTCCAACAGCACAAGAAGCAATCAGACGCGATTCCGGATTGGTCGTCCCATGCAGTCGTTGCACTATCCACCAATCCCCGACCGTGATTTGGTCGAGCAGGGTAGCTTTCGCGCGTTTTCTGCCACTTTTCCGCTTTCCTTCGCTGAGCGTACATATAACCAAAAACCCTCCCACCCTCCGCAACAAAACCACTCATGGTCAATTTATCACATGGTTACGGGTGTGGACCCACCTTGGTTCTGGGGAGCGCGTCTCTTGGCTACCCTAGTTGACACCCACCAGGGCAAACAGTTCCTGGTCGTTTACAGATTTTGGGATGTTAGAGGTCTGATGCTGGAGCAAGAACTACCGGAGTGGCTAAGTAAATACTGTTCCTTGGTCAGGCATAAACGGTCGGGCTTTGGGGTAAGGGCAGGATTAGTGTAATCCTAGTACATGATATATGTAGAGGCGCCCCTTACAGAAATGCCTGCAAGCTTGCGTGCAATCTTGCAAGGTTCCAAATATGTAAATTAGGGCAAGCTTGCGGCAAGCTTGCAGCAAGCTCACCAGCAAGTTTGCGGGTAAGCTTGCAGGCAAGCTTGCAGGCAAGCTTGCCGCAAGCTTGCCTGCAAGCTTGCCGCAAGCTTGCCTGCAAACTTGCTGCAAGCTTGCCTGCAAACTTGCTGGTGAGCTTGCCTGCAAGCTTGCCCTAATTTACATATTTGGAACCTTGCAAGCTTGCGGAAAGCTTGCAGGCGAGCTTGCAGGCAGGCAGGCGAGCTTGCAGGGGCGAGCTTGCAATTGCAGGCAGGCGAGCTTGCAATTGCAGGCAGGCGAGCTTGCAATTGCAGGCAGGCGAGCTTGCAATTGCAGGCAGGCGAGCTTGCAATTGCAGGCAGGCGAGCTTGCAATTGCAGGCAGGCGAGCTTGCAATTGCAGGCAGGCGAGCTTGCAATTGCAGGCAGGCGAGCTTGCAATTGCAGGCAGGCGAGCTTGCAATTGCAGGCAGGCGAGCTTGCAATTGCAGGCAGGCGAGCTTGCAATTGCAGGCAGGCGAGCTTGCAATTGCAGGCAGGCGAGCTTGCAATTGCAGGCAGGCGAGCTTGCAATTGCAGGCAGGCGAGCTTGCAATTGCAGGCAGGCGAGCTTGCAATTGCAGGCAGGCGAGCTTGCAATTGCAGGCAGGCGAGCTTGCAATTGCAGGCAGGCGAGCTTGCAGGCAGGCGAGCTTGCAGGCAGGCGAGCTTGCAGGCAGGCGAGCTTGCAGGCAGGCGAGCTTGCAGGCAGGCGAGCTTGCAGGCAGGCGAGCTTGCAGGCAGGCGAGCTTGCAGGCAGGCGAGCTTGCAGGCAGGCGAGCTTGCAGGCAGGCGAGCTTGCAGGCAGGCGAGCTTGCAGGCAGTTTTGTCATAATTAATTTTCTAAATAATGATTTTCAGTTATTGTTCACCTTTTTTATAAGCTGTATTTAAAAACACACACATATTATTGTGCTTAATGTGATCAGTTTGAAGACATGAGTTCCCATCAAGGCCAAAATGTTATGGTAACTAGATTTTATTATCCAAAGCCAAGAAATTATATTGAAAAACTAAACAAATACACAACACTTAGTTTCAAGGTTTTTCTGTGAACCCTAGCTCCCTACTGTTTTTAAGTACTGGACGAAGTCAGCCAAAATCCATCAATCACACTGCTTCCAATGCTGGATTGCTATGGTTACATGATGATGTATATACACACATCACCAAATTGTTGTCAGGGTATCGAGTGGCTAACTTCTTTAAGTGGATATCTCCTTGCTGCAAATGCTGTATCTGACATGCCTGAAATAAAAAAGAATCACAAATAATTTATTATACAAAAAACTTCCAAGTTTTCTAGTTTTAGTAGCTACATGTAGTAGCTGTTCACCAGAAATTAATCAATGAAATTATAGTAAGCCATCATATTAAAAAATGAAAGTCCATTGTTACTGGGCACTGAATTCATTGTTACTTGTCATGGCTAAGTCATAAATTCAATCCTTTAACTGTTTATAAGCAGTATGCATTGTCACAACTGTTTTGCTATCACTAACCATCATGGAGGAAGACTTCCTCCATGCACTAACATACAAAGTAACAATGGGGACATCTTTACAGAAGATTAGCCAAAATAAAATTGTGTAAGCCAAAAAAGGGAATGACACATCCTACTATAGTAACAATTGTAGACTTACCGCAGACAAACAGCTTGTGAGCATGTTGACATGGTTCAACATGTTGCTTGTAGTTGTGAGTTTGTCTATTCTAAAGACTAGTCCATCCATCCAGCAATTAATTATTCACCAGTGTATTTTTTACAGGTCATGTACAGGTTGAGTGTGTACATGAGCAGTTTTCCACAGGCATGAATGCCATGCAAATATCCATGATTTTTTACCCAGTTTTATACAAGTCTGACTTAAGCCTACATGTACAGTGTATTACTGCTGCATGCAACTGACTGCAGTGCAGATTTCAAATTTCCCACACTGACCGTTTATCTCTGGTATGCAAGCAGCAAGGTCACCGTGTCATGTGACTTGTGACCCATACCTACACTGCACTGTGAGTCAAAGTAACATGATACTCTTGATGATGTGCATGTAGGCTATAGGTCTAGTAAACTGTTCTCAATGAAGAATTGGGCTAGCTCCATAAAGAATTAACTCTAGTACTTATGCAGGATCATGGAGGAAGGAATTGAAGAGGATGAAACTATATGTTTGTACATCAGCTTTTATGCAATTAAGTATAGCCATAGACATTTCAGTGGCAACATTTACAATATTAAAGATATGTTTATCCTTGCCTCTTTTTCAAGTTGCCACAAGATTTCTTTCTCAAAGTGTTTCTTGCTTTACATACTCACTTTGATGCCTCACAAGATTCTAAGATTTCTTAAGTTAGATTCATATTTAGGGCACTGTAAAACTTTCTTCAAGAGTATTATGTGGTGTACTTTTGGTGTCTTTTCTGCTGTGACACCTGTCCTGAAATTCTTTTAAGAGTGTGTGGCATGCATGGTGTGCTTTTGGTGCATACAAATGTACATACATGTGCTTTGTGAGAGAAGAAGCTTACTGTATGGCAGTGGTGCAGATTTAGTGTAATGCTATGGGGGCTATGAGTGGAATTGGTGCACTGGCCATGCAGTGCACTCATTTATAAATACACATTTTCTGGTGCTATTCTGGTGTTTGGTTGAAGTTTCAGAGGTGTATACTTGCAGTGCTGTTGCATATTCAGTGATTGCATGTTGCAGAATTGGTGTACACCAGAGAGGTACCAAACCTGCACCAAATGATGTGGTACGTACACCCATGGAGGTAGGAACCTCCATGGTACACCACAGTTCGGTAAGGGACATATGCACACTTGCCATAATCTCTATTTGCAACATGCACATCAAGAATATGTGCAAGCTTGCTACAAGCTTGCAAATGCATGCAAGTTTAAGCCTGCTGCAAGCTTGCCAGTACTATGCACAAGTTTGCCGCAAGCTTTCTTGTACATGTGCAACTGCAAGCTTGCCACAAGTAGCTTGCAAGTACATGTGCAAGCTTGCCTCAAGTAGCTTGCAAGAACATGTGCAAGCTTGCCTCAAGTAGCTTGCAAGTACATGTGCACGCTTGCGGCAAGCTTGCAAGTACACGCGCACGCTTGCGGCAAGCTTGCAAGTACACGCGCAAGCTTGCCACAAGCTGGCAAGTACAAGCGCAAGCTTGCCACAAGCTGGCAAGTACACGCGCAAGCTTGCCGCAAGCTCGCAAGTACACGCGCAAGCTTGCCGCAAGCTCGCAAGTACACGCGCAAGCTTGCCGCAAGCTCGCAAGTACACGCGCAAGCTTGCCGCAAGCTCGCAAGTACATATGCAAGCTTGCCGCAAGCTTGCCGCAAGTGTGCAACCTTGCCTCACTAGCATTGCAAGCTTGCAGCAAGCTTGCAGCAAGCTTGCTGCAAGCTTGCAAGCTTGTAATTTGCTTGCAGCTAGATTGCATGCAAATGCGCAATCTCATTCAAGCTTGCGGCAAGCTTGCGGCAAGCTTACTTTTCCGTAAGGGGCACCCCCAGGTGGAGGGCTGCGAAACGTTCAGCCACATTTACTTGGTTCTGGGGAGGGCGTCCCTTGGCTACCCCAGTTGACACCCACCGGGCAAAAGGTTCCTGGTCGTTTACAGTTTTGGGCTGTTAGAGGTCTAGCTGATGCTAGTGCAAGAGCCACCGGAGTGGCTAAGAAAATACAGTTCCTTGGTCAGGCATAAACGGTCGGGCTTTGGGGCAGGATTGGTGTAATCCTGGTACATGATATTCGGTACATGCAGATGCGCACCCCAAGGTGGAGGGCTGCGATTTGTTCAGCCACGTTGTCTTTGGACTGTGGAATCCCCCTGGTTGATATGGCCTTGCATTTGCATTTAATAGGCACCCACTGTGTACAGTGTAACGGTTTCTTCACCAGGGGCGTTTACCTATACCCCAGGATTTCTCCTCAGCCAAGCTGGAGTTAGTTCAGCCCTCTCTGATTTTGTATTGTATATGTCTCTAGCTTCTGGTAAATTACTGCATAAATCTCCACATATCGGGATGTACATATGCAGGTGACTGAGCAGTATGATTTACATAAAGCTCATGATTTACATAAAGCTCACGTTACTTGTGAGTGTCGTTGGTCCGCACGGGGACCCTCCGACGCACAGCACAGACTGGGGGCACCCTCTCCAGGTGGCTATGGCCTGTTGTTCACTTGCCAGTTCCCCAACCAAGCTCGTTAATAGGGAACAAAGCTTGACAGCCTTGATCAAGGCTAACGTGTTGCCTGCATGAAGGTCATCATTATCAATTATAAAGTGATTACAGCAAACTTCACCACAAACATGAATGTTTTTCAACCTGCCGCTAGAGGGCGCCCTCAAATATTTTATGACGTCACGGCGCTAACATTTGTGAAAAGTTCAGCCTTAACGGAGACTAACATCGTTAAAAGCAAATTCATATCTTTTACCAATTTCAAATTATAAGGCACTTCTGGTTTCGATCGGAAGGAAGGGTCACGTGATTTTGCACGCATGATCAAAAATGAAGATCTATTATTATTCTATCAATTCATGTAAAAATCAAGTTCAGGTCTCTCATGGTTGATTTTATATTGATTTTCAAAGATTAAAAATAGAAATGTTTAATTGCTTGTAATTTGATACATGATGACGTCATCATGACGTCATTACATTTTTGCACATCATTAGTAGGTTGTGCTTAATGTATTCAAAATTGGAAGTTGATATGAGTTTTCATGTTGACAAACAATTCTGGAAAAGAATTGCTGAGAATCATAATAAGAATAGTAAATTCGTAGAATAACAATAGGTTTGGGGCTCAAAGCCTAACACCTAATAATAATCAATAGAATAACAACTAGGACTCTGTCTCTTCGCTGAACAGAACATAGGGCTTTTCGGCATTATTTGTTTATGATGTCACTGCGATTTTTGCTTGCTTGTGACAAGTCCACCTACCCACCAGGCTTCATGACAATTGAAACTACCAATTTACATGTCTTACGAGAAATTATGCCTTTGATGACGTCATTATGATGGTGCACATATTTTGCATTTAATTTTTTACATATGTCGGACCTATCAAACCTATTACAAAAAGAATTTCGATATTAGCATGTTCTGTTGATGAGATGTGGCTTAAAGAAAATTTTAAGGTTTAACAACTTTAAAATTACTATAATTTTGTATGATGATGTCACCGTGACGTCACCTCAATTTTTATCAACAACAAATGCTTGCCTACCAACATACTACGTTTGAGCGTAATCGGACCTACGGTTTTCTAGATACGGGCCATTGAAAAATGCACATTTAAGATGACATCACATGACACGTGATGACGTCATCACCCTGTCACTCTTCGGCATACAATTTCAGCTTAGGGTCTATGTTTGTGTTAAGTCTGATTAAGATCTGAGGTTGTTTAGTGACCAAAGTGCCACTTACAAAATTTGAGTACAAAGTCTATGGATTTTGGATAGAACTAAAAATTCATAGAAAATCAGCCGATGACGTCATCATGACATCACTTCGGATTTTACATGCTAGTGGCACTATCTACCTACCCAACAATTTTTATGATGATCGGACCTACCCTTATATGTGTTTCCAAAAAGCACATTTTTGATGACGTCATAATGACGTCACAATTTTTTTCATTTATGTGAAAGAATATAGAAGCTAACAAAGCTATTACAAAAAGAATTTTGAATTTAGCATGTTCTGTTGGTGAGATATGGCTTTAAGAAACTTTGAAGTTCAAAAACTTAAAAATTACTATAAAATCGTATGATGACGTCATCTTGACGTCACCTCAATTTACATCTATAACACGAGCTAGCTTACCAACATACATGTACCAGGTTTGAAGGAAATCGGACCTACCGTTCTCTAGATATGGGCCCTTGAAAAACGCACCTTTAAGATGACGTCACGTGACACGTGATGACGTCATCATGACGTCACTCTTCGACATACAATTTCAGCTTAGTGTCTATGTTTGAGGTAAGTTTGGTTAAGATCTGAGGTTTTTTAAGACCTAAAGTGCACCCGACAAAATTCGTGTACAAAGTCTATGGGCTTTTGGTCAGAACTAAAAGAAGAAGCAGAAGGAAGAAAAAAAAAATATCAGAACATAAACAAGGCCTTTTCCGACTGACTGTGTCGGAAAAGCCAAATAGCCCAAACACCTAATAATAAATAATCAATACAATAACAATAGGTGGTTGGGCTAGAGCCCAAACACCTAAAAAGGGCCAGTACAGAAGAAATAGGTGACGGGGTTCAACCCGATCACCTAGTAAAAACTGATCGCTTCATGCACATACATTGTAATTCAGGAGATCAATATTTTTCTTTCTTGATTTGCATGACACAGGGACTGTTAGATTCCTGCTTGCTATAAAGAGCTCCCTTGTCATCAGCCTTATCTTCTACCCGATTCTTCTTTGCCTCAGCACTGAACGGAAACTACTTGGGAATGTCATTGGATTGATGTACTCTTCTGTCTGGTAACAATTTTAAAGTCTGGATGGTACACTAATAAGGGTGGAGTCTTGTTTTCAAGGAATAGCCATATTGGAACAAAAGCAAGGCTGCATTTTCAAAACATAAGACCCTTTTGTATAAAAATTCAGAATCAATTTAGCCAAAGCTTGCCAATGTAGTCTTTCATCCTCAGTATGCATCAGCCAATATCAATATTCACTTGTTAATTCCCTTTGCGTACGGAAGACGCCACACTGCCACCATGGCCGGATGACGCCATTGGCCGCTGTTTGTGCAGTTTCAATCCATTGTTAGATTATTGTGTATGTCATGCTTGACTGCACAAACACATTGTAGTGGTTCGTTTGGCTGCCAGAACTGCTGCAACACCCCGACATCTCCCGTAAAAGACCGTGCTCAAGAGGTTAAAACGGTTGTTTGCTGTCATATGGGACACAGGTTTAATAGCAAAACAGTAAACAACTCTTTTGTTATGTACTTGTAACATGTACAAAAGCTGAAAGCTCTGTGAGAGATGAGTTGAAAGACAAGACACATGCATCACAGTAGTCTACATTTGATAACTGTCGGGTAGACAGAGTGTACAATGTACGTATGTCTAAAGTTTTTCAGTCACATGATTTAAATTACCAATTGTTTCAAATGGCCCAATATAATCTGGTACGGTTTAATTGGCGAAATTGATGTTGTAGCCCCCAAATTTTGCAATTTTCCAAGAATGTTTTTGACCTTTTTATAGTCAATTTTTTGTGGTTTACTATAAATACTGAAATCAAATCTCATCAAACAAACCACGTCCATTGCTTGTATATGTGTATCAGTAATCTGTTTCTTATCTTAATACAAAATCAAATCTCATTATGTTTATTTAATATAGTTCATGGATGTACACAACCTGTACATGTACATGTACGTTATCTTTTGTATGGAGGCATTTTATATTGTCAAAATTAGCTGCATTTGCATTCTTTTACAGGTTTGTGTTCTATTTTGTTAGCTGTATATTGACATGTGGTCTGGATACATCAATACCAGGCACTGAGGTATTCAGTGCAATTTCAGTAAGTATTTCTTTTTTCTGTATTCTTGATGCTTTTTTATAGTTTAATGGAAAATGATAGCTTATCTTAATCAATGTTGTGTTTGGTTATTAACCCTTTGCATACGGAAGACGTCCTATGGCGCAAAAAAACAAAACGGTGCCACCAGGCCGGATGACGCCGTTTGCCGCTGTTTGTGCAGTTTCAATCCATTGTTGGATTATTGTGTATGTTACGCTTAACTGCACAAACACATTGTGGCTGTTTCGCTTGGCTGCCAGAGCCGCCGCGACACCCCGATGTTTCCCGTAAAAAAACCATACATGTACTCAAGGGGTTTAATAGGAAGTGCCCAATTGTCAATTGCTTTTGTGTATCAGTAATCTGTTTCTTATGTTAATGCTTGTCACGAAGAAGAACTGAATGAAACATGCAAAATCATATAATTGAAACAAAATTATATTGTGTATTGGGAGCAGCCACCTTGGCAACATTGCTGAAAATGAAAAGCTGCTTTGTCTGAGCTTTTGCTGTGTGTCACCCGGAAAACTAGATTTTTACGTTGAATTACTAATTTGTTAGCATTAGATAAGTTATGAGCTTTCCAATGAGACATTCCACTAAAACAACAGATTTAAATTTCAAATTTTAGATTAGGAGTGGGACACTCCCAGTTCTAATAGTGTTAATGTATAGTAAGCTTCATAGCAGATAAAAAATATATATATATTTTAGGAAGACCGAATACAGTGCACAGTGTCATAGGTGGTGAGGTTTGTTTTTTTCATTCAAAACTATTTTTTTTTCCATAATTCTTTAGTAGGGTGAAATCCATTGAGTTGAAAATTCCAGTCAGAGTATTTTGGATATATTGCAGCCTTAGGTAAGGCCATTAGCAGTGGCCACACCCATCCCAGTGGTTGCTACAATAAAGACTGAATCATTAATTAATGATACTTATAATTATAACACCTCATCCACAGATTCTGTGTCTTGATTGGCCGAGAGCGAGTCATTTACATGGCAATTTTTATTTTTGCTATCTTCCTGTGCACGGCCAAAAGTTCTATACCCATGGCGCAGTATTTGTGTGCAGATGCATGTGGCCTGTGCGCGTTGCGCGTGTTGTTCCGAAGTGCCAGCGCTGCAGAGCTGGGTTCAAACATTTCATTAAGGGGTGGTTTTGAAAAGGGCAGATAAATTTCCACAAATTTTGTATTGAAATAGAAGTCCATTTTAACTGTATTTAGATTTAAATAATGTTAACATTTTAAAATCAAGCAGAATCTGTGGGTGAGGTGTTATAAAACAAATATTTACTGCTTTTTCTCGTGGTGTGGTAAAACTAGAATGCTCAATGGATCACCTCGGGAGGCTAGTTTTACTACACCACTTGAAGCAGTAAATATTTGTATACTATCACAGCCTATCAAAAACTCTTAACACCAACTCTCACAGTTTGTGTGTGTTTCAATCTGACATTCGATAGGTTTTGATCTGTACAGCAGCTTGGTTGAGTTTGGCCCTGAGAACAGGAGGGTTAATTAATTAATTAATTAATTAATTAATTAATTTATTTATTTATTAAATCAAATCTTAATTATGTTCATACTTCATTCATGTATTTAATATGATTTTTTTTTTATTCTGCACTATTTCTTGCATTTTCCCAAGCTATTTGGAAACTTTGGTTCAGGAATAGTCTGCTTCTTTGCACTGATGATCCGTTTTCTCATCGGCCTGATAAAAGACATCAAAGCTGGATTGAAAGTGAGTTCTTCACTAATCTGAGATTAATTAGGTCTGAGTTTAGAGATGCTATCATGTGTCTCTTTATCAAATTGTTACAATACTGGCCTAAGCTTGGGCAGTTGTCTTGACATTTGTTGCGTGACAATACATTATGATGTAACACTTGAGCCCCAGTTTTACGAGAAGTAGTTTTTAGAAGAAGTCACTGAAAATCGGCAAATTTTCAGTGTTGAAACGTTACTTCATGAAACCTTTTTATCATGTGCCCAACAGGTGCATATGTAACTGTGGGGGGAAATTACTGGAGGGTTAATCCCGGTACATCGGCCCAAATTATTTATTGCTCATCGTTAATTAACATAAAAGCAACATTCTTACAGAAAGATATTTAATTTCAGACCATTCCTTTTACTAATTTACTTAGACTTACATGTATACATTGTAGCTGAAGCTGAAGATCTAGCCCGCGAAAGGAAACCGCATGCTGCCAAACACACATATGTACGTCATGCCGATTTGTCACATAAATATCGGTGTGCTTGCGCGCGCTTACCGGTAAGTTAGCCAGCCGCGAATTTGCATGGGGAATCCCTGAATTGCTTGTTCACGCACAGTATGTAATATGTACACTGGTAATTATGACGCGTTTACACACAGTTCACTAGGGGCGGCCAAGCCGGGTCATCAGAGTGAAATTTTAAAGGTGCTGCAAAGCATTTCCAACTTCTCTGATTGCTAGGAAACACAAGGAATTTAAAACCCACATTTTCTGCCATGTCAAGTAGAAATCAAGGCTTTATCTCTTACAGTTGATTTTTCAGAATTGTTCAAATGACAAAAGGTTTTTTCATTGCTACATTTGTATTTCGGGTCTAGGCTAATGACATCATTTGATCATGCGTACGCCTGTTGTCTGCCCGAGGGTTATCATATCTCATGAAGTGAAAATCGCAAACTTCGCCACAGACATTGACTGAAAATGCATTTTTGAGATTGTTTAATCTGAAGCTAGAGGGCGCTCTAACCTTTTATGACATCACCGGTACTTTTTTTGTGAAGTACAAAATAGCCGGAGACTAACATCGTTGAAAGCAAAATCAGATCTCTCACGGTTGATTTGATATTGATTTTTAGAGATTAAATCTAGAAATCTTTGATTGCTTGTCATCTGATACTTGACATGCTTGATGACGTCAGGTGCATATGTAACTGTGGGGAAAATGACTGGAGGGTTAATCCCGGTACATCGGCCCAAATTTGCGATTTCCTTGTCACATGAGTTTAAGTCTGTGTAGAAAACAATTGGGTAACTATTACCTTCAGAACAATGTTATAATTTTAAATTCAACTTGATATGATAATATACACTGTAAATATCCATAAATTCACACTCGGCTAGCACGTTCTCCTTTAATAATCCCATTGTCATCAACTGAAGAAAGGCTACTGATTTCCCATGTCGCACAGAAAAAAAATCATAATTCAGAGGTTATACTGTTTAAATATGTCCCAATTTCTTCTGATTAGTAATGTAATACAAATGTTAAATGGTATGCCAGCATGATTAAGTATTTAGTTGTTTCTTTGCACTCTTTGGAACATAATTTTTCAAAGGGAAGTTATGTTGCAAAGTCGAGATTAATGTACATGTATGTTACTTCCACCATAACAAATTTTTCTACGAAGCAAAATCAAGCTTAATTTAGATTTTACAATATATTGGGCCTAAGTGTTTATCCACATAACGTGGATCCCACAGAGAAAGCATTTTGTGAGATTACCCTTCTGACCTACTAGAAGGGTTTTTGTGGCATGTTACCACATTTTATTAATTTTTCTACTTTTGACAATCTAATGTTTGATGCAAATATAATCTTGGTGTACATGTGCTTTTAAATCTCAACAGGATGCTATTAAAATACATTTTTAAGTTGGTTAAATAACTGCCAAAACCATCATTTGAAACCTACAGGTACAATGTACGGTATGTAACATATGTTACTTTGGATTTATTATTAGTTTAATGTTCTTGCAAGGGATGGGCGTATGTTCGAAAATTGGTAAATCGACAGCACTATCATGTCATATCCTGGCAGCCAGTTTCAGTGATACAAATTTTGTCCTGACCATGCTACATGCAGTTGGATGACCTTTACATAGATCTCGAGATTTTGTGTCACATTAGCGCACCAGAACAGGCAGTGTTATTGAAACACTTGTTTCAATTACAGGACAGGGATAGGTTAAGGTCCATGTAAATGTTTGACCACTACAGGTGTCACAAAGAGTACTGTAGGAGACATGAAGACTCACACTGATACATACGTTACCACTGTCATAATTGTTACAGATGTTTACTCCTCAGGGATGAAATGTTTTCACGGCAGGATGTAATTGGACTTTCAAGTCGTACATAGTTATACTCCTGAAAGCATTTTACAAAAAGTCTAGGTTTTAAATGTCAGTGCCTTTTGATGCTCTGTTTTGTGACCAGTTTAGCAAATTTAGTGCAGATCAAATGACCTAAGATGTTTTTATGCAAATCGCCCATCACAAGCCCTAGGGCACTCGAGGTGTAAGCTACAGAGGATTATGTGGAAGAACCAGCCCCTCACACTGAAACAAGACCAGCTAATCTCTTCACAGTATGAATAGGATCAGGATAGGTAACTAGTCCACTGCAAGACATTAATAATGCCTCTACCCATATTAAGCGTAAAAGTGCTATAGCCCAGGACTGGGCTCGAACCCACAACCTGCAGAATTACCCACAGACCTTGAATACAATGTGCCAAACCACTAGGCCACAGCACTTCCACAAATTAGTACTTCATTAAGAAAATATTAAATTTCCAAAGAAGAAACATATGTTACCTTATTGTAACTTACGTTGCAGCAAGTTTTGAGAATTTTTTTTCAATATTTAAAACTGTTTTGTTGATTTCTTTGTTGCAATTTATTATTGCATTAATTTACATTACATTTTAGAATGAAGAGGTAAACGTTTATGAAGTTTTATGAAGTTCTATATATTTTTTTCCCAGCCTATTAACACAAACTTTTAACACAAACTTAAAATTTTGGATTTTCAGGTTTGTCACTTGCACCTACATGTATGTACTGGGATTGGGCCTTGAGTGTTACTTTGTGAAACCAGAAAAATAGCAGGGTATTTAGTGATGATTGATTAACAAATTAAGGTATTTCAAGCATTGTAACTTGCTATACATGTAGATATATACACAAAACAGCAAAACTCTGAAGAAAAAAATTACATTTTGAACAATAGCAGCGGAACACCTTTCGAAATTGGGGGGGGGGGATCTTCGAATTTCGAATTTAGCATGTTCCGTTCATGAGATATGGCTTAAAGGTTCAAAATCTGAAAAATCAATATAAAATCGTATGATGAGGTCATCATGATGTCACTTCAATTTTCATCTATACATGTAACACATCCAAGCCTACCTGCATACCAAGAGTGAATGCAATTGTATGTACAGTTCTCTAGATATAGGACGTTAAAATGTGTACCTTTAAGATGACGTCATGTGATCCATGATGACGTCATCACGGGGGCACTTGTATTTTCAGTAATTATGAAATTTACTTTCATAGATATACCAAATTTATGCGCAAATAGTCAAAACACCAGTTAGTGACTCAACACTGCATCATTTCAATAAAATTGTAAATGAATGTTCAGCGAAAGCCTGCACATTTTCAGTCACCTAAATCTAGCGCAAAATTTACACATTTGGCAACACAAAAGAAATACATTAAATTATCTAATAATAAACTGAAGTTCACAGTGAACTGTTACAAAATATTAGCTAAATCACCTCGTGTATACCTGCTGGGGGGTTTGGTGGAAATGATGAACGATTTACTCTACCGGTCTATCACCAGAGCTTTCGGGACCATATGCACCGGTTACATACTGAAACTAGGACTCTATGTCTCTTCGCTGAACAGAACATAGGGCTTTTCCGCATTATTTCTTTATGATGTCACTGCGATTTTTGCTTGCTTGTGACAAGTCTGCCTACCCACCAGGCTTCATGACAATTGGACCTACCAATTTACATGTCTTACGAGAAATTATGCCTTTGATGACGTCATTATGATGGTGCACATATTTTGCATTTTTTGTTACATATGTAGGACCTAACAAACCTATTACAAAAATAATTTCGATATTAGCATGTTCTGTTGATGAATTATGGCTTAAAGAAAATGTTAAGGTGTAAAAACTTTAAAATTACTACAATTTCGTATGATGATGTCATCGTGACGTCACCTCAATTTTCATCAACAACAAATGCTTGCCTACCAACATACTACGTTTCAGCGTAATCGGACCTACGGTTCTCTAGATACGGGCCATTGAAAAATGCACATTTAAGATGACGTCACATGACACGTGATGACGTCATCATGACGTCACGTTTCGGCTTACATTTTCAGCTCAGGGTCTATGTTTGTGTTAAGTTTAATTGAGATCCGAGGTTGTTTAGTGACCAAAGTACCGCATACAAAATTCGTGTACAAAGTCTATGAAATTTGGGATAGAACTAAAAATTCATTAAAAATCAGCCGATGACGTCATAATGACGTCACTTTTGATTTTACATGCTATTGGCACTATCTACCTACCCACCAATTTTTATGACGATCGGACGTACCCTTATGTGTGTTTCAGAAATGCACATTTTTGATGACGTCATGATGACGTCACACATTTTTCAAATGTATGTGAAAGAATATAGGAGCTAACAAAGCTATTACAAAAAGAATTTTGAATTTAGCATGTTTTGTTGGTGAGATATGGCTTTAAGAAACTTTGAAGTTCAAAAACTTAAAAATTAATATAAAATCATATGATGATGTCATCGTGACGTCACCTCAATTTTCATCAACAACAAATGCTTGCCTACCAACATACTACGTTTGAGCGTAATCGGACCTACGGTTCTCTAGATACGGGCCATTGAAAAATGCACATTTAAGATGACATCATGTGACACGTGATGACGTCATCACCCCGTCACTCTTCGGCATACAATTTCAGCTTAGGGTCTATGTTTGTGTTAAGTCTGATTAAGATCTGATGTTGTTTAGTGACCAAAGTGCTACTTACAAAATTTGAGTACAAAGTCTATGGGATTTTGGATAGAACTAAAAATTCATCGAAAATCAGCCGATGACGTCATCATGACGTCACTTCGGATTTTACATGCTAGTGGCACTACCTACCAATTTTTATGATGATCGGACCTACCCTTATATGTGTTTCAAAAAAGTACATTTTTGATGACGTCATGATGACGTCCCACATTTTTCACATTTATGTGAAAGAATATAGGAGCTAACAAAGCTATTACAAAAAGAATTTTTAATTTAGCATGTTCTGTTGATGAGATATGGCTTTAAGAAACTTTGAAGTTAAAAAACTTTATTATTACTGTAAAATCGTATGATGACGTCATCATGATGTCACCTAAATTTTCATCTATAACACGAGCTACACTACAAACATACCTGGTTTGAAGGCAATCGGACCTACCGTTCTCTAGATATGGGCCCTTGAAAAATGCACCTTTAAGATGACGTCACATGACACGTGATGACGTCATCATGACGTCACTTTTTGGCATACATTTTCAGCTTAGGGTCTCTGTTTGTGTTAAGTTTGATTAAGATCTGATGTTGTTTAGTGACCAAATTGTCCCGTACAAAATTCGTGTACAAAGTCTATGGGATTTGGGATAGAACTAAAAATTCATAGAAAATCAGGCGATGACGTCATCATGACGTCACCTCGGATTTTACATGCTAGTAGCACTATCTACCTGCCCACTAATTTTTATGACGATCGGACCTACCCTTATATGTGTTTCAAAAAAGCACATTTTTGATGACGTCATGATGACATCACACATTTTCCCATTTATGCGAAAGAATATAGGAGCTAACAAAGCTATTACAAAAATAATTTTGAATTTAGCATGTTCTGTTGATGAGATATGGCTTTAAGAAACTTTTAAGTTTAAAAACTTAACAATTACTATAAAATCGTATGATGACGTCATCATGACGTCACCTCAATTTTCATCTATAACACAAGCTACACTACCAACATACCAGGTTTGAAGGCAATCGGACCTACCGTTCTCTAGATATGGGCCCTTGAAAAACGCACCTTTAAGATGACGTCACGTGACACGTGATGACTTCATCATGACGTCACTCTTCGACATACAATTTCAGCCTAGGGTCTATGTTTAAGGTAAGTTTGGTTAAGATCTGAGGTTTTTTAAGACCTAAAGTGCCGCCGATTAAATTTGTGTACAAAGTCTATGGGCTTTTGGTCAGAACTAAAAGAAGAAGAAGAAGAAGAAGGAAGAAGAAATGAAAAAAATCAGAACAAAAACAAGGCCTTTTCCGACTGGCAGTGTCGGAAAAGCCAAAAACCTAGGACTCTATGTCTCTTCGCTGAACAGAACATAGGGCTTTTCCGCATTATTTTTGTATGATGACACTGCGATTTTTAGTCTGCCTACCCACCAGGCTTCATGACAATTGGACCTTCCAATTTACATGTCTTTCGAGAAATTATGCCTTTGATGACGTCATTATGATGGTGCACATATTTTGCATTTTTTTTTACATATGTAGGACCTAACAAACCTATTACAAAAATAATTTTGATATTAGCATGTTCTGTTGATGAATTATGGCTTAAAGAAAATTGTAAGGTTCCAAAACTTTAAAATTGCTATAATTTCGTATGATGATGTCATCGTGACGTCACCTCAATTTTCATCAACAACAAATGCTTGCCTACCAACATACTACGTTTGAGCGTAATCGGACCGACGGTTCTCTAGATACAGGCCATTAAAAAATGCACATTTAAGATGACATCATGTGACACGTGATGACGTCATCACCCCGTCACTCTTCGGCATACAATTTCAGCTTAGGGTCTATGTTTGTGTTAAGTCTGATAAAGATCTGAGGTCGTTTAGTGACCAAAGTGCCACTTACAAAATTCGAGTACAAAGTCTATGGGATTTTGGATAGAACTAAAAATTCATAGAAAATCAGCCGATGACGTCATCATGATGTCACTTCGGATTTTACATGCTAGAGGCAATATCTACCTACCTACCAATTTTTATGATGATCGGAACTACCCTTATATGTGTTTTGAAAAAGCACAATTTTGATGACGGCATAATGACGTCAAACATTTTTTACATTTTTGTGAAAGAGTATAGAAGCTAACAAAGCTATTACAAAAGGAATTTTAAATTTAGCATGTTTTGTTGATGAGATATGGCTTTAAGAAACTTTGAAGTTCAAAAACTTAACAATTACTATAAAATCGTATGATGACGTCATCATGATGTCACCTAAATTTTCATCTATAATACGTACTTGTCTGACACCATAGCAGGTTTGAATGCAATCGGACCTACGGTTCTCTAGATATGTGCCCTTGAAAAATGCACCTTTAAGATGACGTCACATGACAAGTGATGACGTCATCATGACGTCACTCTTTGGCAAACATTTTCAGCTCGGGGTCTCTCTTTGTGTTAAACCTGATTAAAGGGACACATTGCCTTCAAATGTCATGAAATTTTACTCTTTGGAAATGTTCCTTATCTTTTATAAGAGTTGTTCATGCAAAAAAACACGTATAATGTGTTGTAATTAGTGATTAGTGATTACAAAACAAAAAAATTGGCCGCTTACCCCTGACATCTGACCCGCGATACATAGACGTATTTCCAGTACTAAATACCACCGTCTAAATAATGCGCAAAATACGCTGTAAGAGTCTTTAGGCTGGCGCCGCAGCCAGTGGCCTATCAGATGATCGCCAGGTACAATTCTCTACCTCTCTACATATATCGCCAGTGCTGCGCGGCGTGCCACAGTACATCAAAATGGATCAACAGAACGTACTTCAACCAGATGCGACTGGAAATACGACTGGTGAACACTGTCCGCCATTTTGTGGAGTCAAAAATTTGGTTCTACAAAATGGCGGACTGCTATTTGTCACGAAATTAAACAAAAACCACGCAATTTGAAGGGATAGTTATGTGAATCTTTATATTCTACTTTAAAGAAAGCTTCCCAACCATATCCACTTCAGTTTTATAGCCCAAATCGCAAAATCCAAAGCAATGTGTACCTTTAAGATCTGAGATTGTTTAGTGACCAAAGTGGCTCTTACAAAATTCGTGTACAAAGTCTATGTAATTTGGGATAGAACAAAAAATTCATAGAAAATCAGCCGATGACGTCATCATGACGTCACTTCGGATTTTACATGCTAGTAGCACTATCTACCTGCCCACTGATTTTTATGACGATCGGACCTACCCTTATATGTGTTTCAAAAAAGCCCATTTTTGATGACGTCATGATGACGTCACACATTTTCCCATTTATGTGAAAGAATATAGGAGCTAACAAAGCTATTACAAAAAGAATTTTGAATTTAGCATGTTCTGTTGATGAGATATGGCTTTAAGAAACTTTTAAGTTCAAAAACTTAACAATTACTATAAAATCGTATGATGACATCATCTTGACGTCACCTCAATTTACATCTATAACACGAGCTAGCCTACCAACATACCAGGTTTGAAGGAAATCGGACCTACCGTTCTCTAGATATAGGCCCTTGAAAAACGCACCTTTGAGATGACGTCACGTGACACGTGATGACGTCATCATGACGTCACTCTTCGACATACAATTTCAGCCTAGGGTCTATGTTTGAGGTAAGTTTGGTTAAGATCTGAGGTTTTTTAAGACCTAAAGTGCCGCCGACAAAATTCGTGTACAAAGTCTATGGGCTTTTGGTCAGAACTAGAAGAAGAAGAAGAAGAAGAAGAAGAAGAAGAAGGAAGAAAAAAGAAAATCAGAACAAAAACAAGGCCTTTTCCGACTGACTGTGTCGGAAAAGCCAATAAAATCAGTTGGGTTCACAGGTAGGTTACCTGAAAAAGCAGTATAGCGACATCCGAGCAAATGTTTCTAATAAATTGTATATTATCAACTAGCAAGCAATAGTCATTTCTTTTAATAAAATGTGAACCTTCAAGACTTGACCGTTGTACTATTCACAATTTTAGGAAAATACGAAATTTTCTTCCCAGACATATCATTGAAAAAGATAAATTTCACCTCCCTAATAATAATACTCATGGAAAACCACCAGAACAAGCAAAATTTTGAGCCGTAATACCCAATAAAACAAGTCACAATATGTGACCGGCTCTGCAAAAAAGGCTATTAAGTCGCAAAATTAGAAAAATTAGTTATATACATAGTTGAATTTATCACATCCTAGGCTTTAATTTGGTGTAGGTTTGACCCCTGTGGCATTTTGTGTTCTCGAGATATCTTTACATTTGTATACTCATATTTTCCAAATTTAACGGAAGTGCGTTTAGAGATACAGACCTTTAAAGACAAAAAGTGCAAAGAAAAAAGATAGAAGCAATTGTTATCAACATATATTTTTTCATCTTTATTTATCAATATTAAGTTTTCTGAGAATAAATTCTGAAAATATAGATATAACAGAAGCCAACAAACCAAAAACTAAAAAAATCACTTAAGTGAATATTTTTTCGCCTGCTTCACATAGAACAGCCCTGTGTGTGTTTTCACAAAGTGCGACATAATACCCCTTTTTGCAGAGCCGGTCACATATAGGAGTAAAAAATGACACAACTGGCAATATTGCATGTAATAGGAATATTCCAATTCTATCACCAAAAAAATGCATCATACAAATTATGTGAGCAAAATATTACACTACCAATTATCTGAACACTCACCGGAAGATTCTTCTGCACGCAAGGCGTGTGTTAAGAGAAGGGTAGAGTTACTCAACACGCCCAATTAATTGATACAAAACTAAGGAAAAATAATGGGCTGAACTCAACAATGAAGGGAAAGAAGAAATGAACAGCACTCTACAGCGATCCTTCTCCTACAGCAGCATGTGCAGGGAATGACGCTGTTGAATTTCGCGCTGCAGCAAGTCAAACTCCTGGATGAACAGAGGCATTTAATTCACTCATGTGCAGGACAATGCAAGCAAAAAATCTTCCGATTGCCAAATAAGTAAAGGGAAAAGAGGCCACTGAATATTCATACATTCCCAAGCAGGGTTCTGAACTTTCAAATAGACTATAAACACGTTTAACAAAAAGGTAAGTAATCAACCGACTTTACTTTGTGGTTACACAACTTTAAGATGACGTCATGTGACACATATCATGTCATCATGACATCAGAGCAACATGCACGAGTTCAGCATGGGGTCTATTAAAGCCTTTGCAAACTTTCATTAAAATAGAAGTCTGTTTAATGGCAGAATTAAGTGACCCCAAGAATGATTTATGTGCATTGTCTATGGCATTTGTGATAGAACAAGAAGAAGATGAAAACAAAAACAGAACAAAAACAACTAGAGGTTTGTGTCTGTTTGAAACAGAACACAAGGCTTTTCCTCTTTTTTGTTTTCCACCCTAAAACTTCAGCTTACGTTCTATGTTTGTGTTAAGTTTGATTAAGATCTGATGTTTATAGTGAGTAAAGTGGCTTGTACAAAATTTGTGTACAAAGTCTATGGGATTTTGGGTAGAACTAAAACATTCATAGACAATTAGCCGATGACGTCATCATGACTTCACTTCGGATGTTACATTCTACTGGCACTATCTACCTTCCCACAAATGTTTATGATACTCAGACCTATTCTTATATATGTTATTAAAAAAACACATTTTGATGGCGTCATGATGTCACACATTTTCACATTTATGTGAAAGAATATAGGAGCTAACAAAGCTATTCCAAAAAGAATTTTGAATTTAGCATGTTCTGTTGATGAGATATGGCTTTAAGAAACTTTTACGGTTCAAAAACTTTAAAATTACTATAAAATCGTATGGTGACGTCATCATGACGTCACCTCAATTTTCATCTATAACACGTGGTGGCCCACCAACATACCAGGTTTAAAGGCAATCGGACATACGGTTCTCTAGATATGGGCCCTTGAAAAATGCACGTTTAGGATGACGTCACGTGACACGTGATGACGTCATCATGACGTCACGTTTCGGCATACATTTTCAGCTTATGGTCTTTGTTTGTGTTAAGCCTGATTAAGATCTGAGGTTGTTTAGTGACCAAAGTGCCACTTACAAAATTCGTCTACAAAGTCTATGGGATTTGGGATAGAACAAACAATTTCATAGAAAATCAGCCGATGACGTCATCATGACGTCACTTTGGATTTTACATGCTAGTAGCATTATCTACCTACCCAGCAATTTTTATGACGATCGAAGGTACCCTTATATGTGTTTCAAAAAAGCCCATTTTTGATGACGTCATGATGACGTCACACATTTTCCCATTTATGTGAAAGAATATAGGAGCTAACAAAGCTATTCCAAAAAGAATTTTGGATTTAGCATGTTCTGTTGATGAGATATGGCTTTAAGAAACTTTAATGTTCAAAAACTTTAAAATTACTATAAAATCGTATGATGACGTCATCATGACGTCACGTAAATTTTCATCTATAACACGTGGTGGTCTACCAACATACCGGGTTTAAAGGCAATCGGACCTACGGCTCTCTAGATATGGGCCCTTGAAAAATCATCTTTAAGATGACGTCACGTGACATGTGATGACGTCATCATGACGTAAAAGGTCGGCACACATTGTGAGCAGTTGGGGTAAGTGTCTGCCAAGTTTAAAAGTAGCCAAAGTGGCCGGTAAGAAAGAAAACGTTTACAATGCTATGGGCACTATTCTAGCGACTTGAAAACAGATTTATTTTATTACGTCATCATGACGTCACACAATTTTCGCTTTTTAGGGCATATCTTTGAAACATACCAAAGCTATAACGAAAAGAATTTTGAAAATATCTTGTTTTGTTCGCTAGATATATTGAAAAGAATGTTACGATTTAAACAATTTAGAAATTCAGCAACTTGAACAAAGACTCAAATAAATTCTTTTTATAAACAGCATGCACTTTTAAGCCATGGTTATCTGCCCTTCCCAGAATTCCTTTGTGTTATATTGAATTTGGTCTACATTTTGAAATGGCTGCTATTTCTTACTTGGGTTAGCCACGATCATGAAATTTTGGAATTAGGTAGAGAAAAATTCAATGTATACATTTTTGTAATCGAATTGACACTTACATTCGTTTAAAAAAAAATTTGTTTTGGATGACGTCATCATGACGTCACACAATTTTCGCTTTTTAGGGCATATCTTTGAGACATACCAAAGCCATAACAAAAAGAATTTTGAAAATATCTTGTTTTGTTCGCTAGATATATTGAAAAGAATGTTACGATTTTCAAAATTCAAAAAATCATAAAAAATCACGTGATGACGTCATTATGACGTCACTCTTCGGCATACAATTTCAGGTTAGGGTCTTTGTTTGTGTTAAGTTTGATTAAGATCTGAGATTGTTTAGTGACCAAAGTGCCACCTATAAAATTCGTGTACAAAGTCTATGGGATTTGGGATAGAACTAAAGTAAGAAGAAGAAGAAGAAGAAATAAAACTAGAGATCTATGTCTGTTACAAGAACAGAACATAGGGCTTTTCCGCATTTTTTTATTACATCACTTCGAATTTTGCATACGTTGTTCACATTTATATTTTAGTATATGTGACCAAACAAACGTTTTAATAAAAGAATTTCGACATTTGCATGTTCCGTTAAAGAGATATGGCTTAAAAGTTGGAAAAATTAAACAAAGCTATAAAATGGTATGATCATGTCATCGTGACGTCACATCAATTTGTATCTGTAATCCTAGTTGGCCTACCAGCATACCAAGAATGGATGCAATCTTAAGTACAGTTCTCTAGATATAGGACCTTAAAATATGCACCTTTAAGATGATGTCATGTGACCCATGATGACGTCATCACGACGGCACTTGTCAAAGACAATATATTTGCAACGTGGCCTATGTCAAGGTTGGAGTCAATCTGATCAACGACAGTATACAATTTATATAGCACAATGAAATTTGAAACATTTAAAAATTCATAGAAAATTAACCAATGATGTTATCATGACGTCACCTGGGATTTTACATGCTAGTGGCACTGTCTACCTACCTACCAATTTTTATGACGATCGGACTTTAATACCCTTATATGTGTTTCTATAAAGCACATTTTTGATGACGTCATGATGACGTCACACATTTTTCATATTTATGTGAAAGAATATCGGAGCTAACAAATCTATTCCAAAAAGAATTTTGAATTTAGCATGTTCTGTTGATGAGATATGACTTTAAGAAACTTTAAGGTTCAAAACCTTTAAAATTACTATAAAATCGTATTGTGACGTCATCATGACGTCACCTCAATTTTCATCTATAACACGTGGTGGCCCACCAACAAACCAGGTTTAAAGGCAATCCGAACTACGGTTCTCTAGATATGGGCCCTTGAAAACTGCCCCTTTAAGATGACGTCACGTGACATGTGATGACGTCATCATGACGTAAAAGTTTGGCACACATTGTGAGCAGTTGGGGTAAGTGTTTGTCTAGTTTAAAAGTAGCCAAAGTGGACGGTAAGAAAGAAAACGTTTACAAATGCTATGGGCAATAGTCTAGCGACTTGAAAAAAGACTAGAAATCAACCCTTTTTATAAACAGCATGCACATTTAAGCCATGGTTATCCGTCCTTCCCAGAATTCCTTTGTGTTATATTGAATTTGGTCTAAATTTTGAAATTGCTGTTATTTCTTACTTGAGTGAGCCACGATCATGAAATTTTGGAATTAGGTACAGATAAATTCAATGTATACATTTTTGTAATCGGATTGACCCTTACAAGCGTTTAAAAAAAAATATTTTGATGACGTCATCATGACGTCACACAATTTTCGCTTTTTAGGGCATATCTTTGAGGCATACCAAAGCTATAACAAAAATAGTTTTGAAAAAATCTTGTTTTGTTCGGTAGTTATATTTAAAAGAATGTTACGATTTTAACAATTCAAGAATTCAGCGACTTGAAAAAAGACTAGAAATCAACCCCTTTTATAAACAGCATGCTCTTTTAAGCCATGGTTATCTGCCCTTCCCAGAATTCCTTTGTGTTATATTGAATTGGTCTAAATTTTGAAATTGCTGTTATTTCTTACTTGAGTGAGCCACGATCATGAAATTTTGGAATTAGGTACAGATAAATTCAATGTATACATTTTTGTAATCGGATTGACCCTTACAAGCGTTTAAGAAAAAACACATTTTTGATGACGTCATCATGACGTCACACAATTTTCGCTATTTAGGGCATATCTTTGAGACATACCAAAGCTATAACAAAAAGAATTTTGAAATTATCTTGTTTTGTTCGCTAGATATATTGAAAAGAATGTTACGATTTTAAGAATTCAAAAATTCATAAAAAATCACGTGATGACGTCATCATGACGTCACTCTTCGGCATACAATTTCAGGTTAGGGTCTTTGTTTGTGTTAAGTTTGATTAAGATCTGAGATTGTTTAGTGACCAAAGTGCCACCTATAAAATTCGTGTACAAAGTCTATGGGATTTGGGATAGAACTAAAGTAAGAAGAAGAAGAAGAAAAAGAAAAAAAAAAAAAATCAGAACAAAAACAATGCCTTTTCCGAAGGTTTTCGGAAAAGCCAAAAAAAAAAGTCAGAACAAAAACAATGCCTTTTCCGAAGGTTTTCGGAAAAGCCAAATAGCTTTTCCACTGATAGTGGAAAGCCAACTATGACACAACTTCACATTAGTTTTGAGTGTATTTTCATGTTTTGTTTTCGTCCATTGCGGTGTGTGTAATTTCTCAACCCCTCCTTCCCATAGATAAGGACACATAGAATTAGTGGACGTGAAATTGGCTTCTTCCCATGAGGTAAAACAATAAAATAATTTGATGTTTTGAGTTGTATTAAACAGAGGTCTTAGAACCTGGATGTCAGTCGTAATGCAATGAAGACTTGGGCATCCAACCTGGGCTAGGATGTACAACAGCTTTAATGTTTTATGCTGCTCGTATTTTTTGTTTTATTCAAAAGCTGAAAACTAAATACGAGGTATCAAAGCCTGACTTCACTGAGACCCACTTCTACCATCGGGTAAAGTTCCTGTTGAAACCTCCGCTGCCTGAAAAGTAAGCAGATTCAAATTGAATTTTGGTTTAGAGATACCAATTGTGGTTAATAGCTGGTATATGGAGTCTAATATTTTGGGAATTGCTCTGAAAAAAGTGACTGAAGGTGTAAAATATCAGTGTGTGCCAGGTTAAATTATGGTTGAAAAGTTGTGGACAAAGGATTTTGGTTGTTTTCAATGGGACCCTTTTTTTGAACTAGAGATGTGAATTTTAATCTAATCTAATCCTCTGCAGTTGAAATCTAATTAGGTGTTCGGGCATAGCCTGTACACCAATTGAAATTATTCAAGTTTTATTCATTTTAACAAAATGTTTTATCAATTTAAACAGTAATTCTCTTCAGCTTTTCTTGGAAACAGTAAAAGATATGAACTTGAAACTTGGTACCTACATGAATTTTCATCCCGAGATGTGCACATTTATTTGACATCACGATGATGTCATCAAGTGTCAAATCACAACCAATTAAATTGAAAATTCTAAAGTAAAAAAATAAATCATATCTCAGTGACCCAAAGTGATACATTTTTCAATTCTGTTAGATTATAGATTCAACAATGTTAACATTTACTACTGGGTTACAGGTCATTACCCGAAGTGGCTTATGATTTAAATTTGGTAAGAGCTACATGTATGGGGATAGAGTTTGTTGTGTTAAAGGAAGTGTACATGATTGGTAATTCTCCAACTTTTTGTTTACTGAATTATTATGAAATACCTTACTAGACTGTATGTTAATAGTAGTCTCAATCATCCTGTGAAATTATGGCACCAGGTGTGCTGTCGTTGTCAAGAAAAGTGAAAATTTATATCGTCTTCCAATGATTTCCAGCTGGAATACTGCCCTGTAGCTTTTAGTCAAGGCGCGCGTGGCTACCGGACGAGTGGCACGCCCTGGACATGCTGGCATTCAGGGCGCATCACGTGTCCAGGTAGCCACGCGCGCCTTGACTAAAGGCTATCATCCGCCCGACGGTTGAAAACGGGTGCCGTTTTTTACTCGTTTTTTTCGCCATCCAACAACGCAAAACTTTGAACAGGTCAGTGGAACGATATTTCTTATAACATACTAACCCCCAAATCCGCCCATTTTTGAAAATTGCAACAATGACCAATCATGTACACTGCCTTTAAACCTTCCATGCATAGAATTTTATGTGATAGTACAACAGTACGCCCTCTCACATCAGGTTGAAAAATTTCCAAAGTAAATGTTCGGTTGATGAAGTGGTCAAGTTTGCAGCAATCATTCAAAATTGGTATACAATATGACATTGGTGCAGGGAACATGTCATCAAACCAGAAGTTACAATGAAAAGACTTTTACAGTTTGAACATTCCTTAAAAAAATCAATGAGAGATATGATCTTGATTTTTTAAAATGGCAGAGCCAAAGTAGGTCTCAAACTGTCTTGTGTTTCTTGGCTTTAAGCAAACTTGGACATGCCCTACAGCACACTTTCAATTTCATTCTGACCATCCCATGCCATGGCCAGCTGTTCCTGATTCTACCAGCATGTATTGGGAGGCATGTACATTGTACATGTAGCCAAAGAATTATGTGTACGGTGTGTAAGCATGCATTTATATATTTTTCACCAAACTGGTTCTGGTCCCTCCATTATCATTATATTTTACATTATCATCATATTGTTTGCATTATAATCAAATTTCCCTTCCAGGAATGGCATATAGGCTACAGATTGGGAACAAAAGGGAGCAAAAAGGGTCAGTTTCTAAAAGTACATACTTCACCTATAGACTCCGGCTGGTTTGGGCATGGGTTGTTACATTTCTACATATGTATTGTGGATTTTTTCTATCTCAGTTTCAGTCCTATGGTTTAAATTTCATGTAATAAGCACCAGATGTGCTGTTGCATCAGGCTACTCTGGTTGGAACAATTTTATCTCTTAGGGAACTTACACAAATTGTAAGCAGTGAATCAAATACAGAAGAGTCAGCATGCTTTGGATAGAAATTTTAAAGGGTTTATTTCTTTTTATTAGGTATTACCTTGACTAGTAAACTAAGCAAAACTGTTTGTAATTCCAATGCACATTTGCATTCTTTCATTAAACATGTATGTGTTTGTATTAAATTGCATCAGAGAAAAGTGGAAAGCACTGAGTATACAGTGCTTCATACATTACGTTCCGAAAGGGCAAAAGAAAAAGTCTCTGTTCAAATTTAATTTACATCATTCCCAATGCAAAATCCATCTTCTCACTGATTATGCATACCCGCTGCTGCATTGGATTCGAATTGGCCAGTCGACCCCGCAAGCTCGATGGTTTAGTGGTAAGACGTCTGCACTAGTAAGCAGGAAGTCGTGGGTTCGAGTCCCGCCCGAGTAAGCCTGTGAATGTTTTTAAACAGGCTCTCGGAAAGTACTGAGTATACAGTCTTCATACATTACATCGGGAAAGGGCGAAAGAGAAAAATCTCTGTTCTAATTTAATTTACGTCATTCCCCGATGCAAATTCCATTTTCGGCTGATTTATGTGCTTGATTCTCACGTGTATTAATATGTTTCACACTGTTTTTATTCAGAAAGAGTGGAAATGCTGTTGTTCGTTTTTTTCGCCATCACTTTGCCACTGTGCCAGGTAAAGGTTTTAAGTCTGTTTCACACTAATGCATAAAACAGGGGTCTTGTGTCATGAATATCATCAATAAATTGCAAATCTTAGCTGTGTGAAAATTATCCATGTTAAAAAGATTACCAAGAACCTGTGTTAAGAATCACTACATTAAAGACATTGGCAACAATATGAAAATCACAGACATTGTGTATGAAGATGGCAAAGAACCCGAGCTTTTACTGAGGTGTACGTGCATGTATGTAGTTGGGTGACAGTCATTTCGGCCAAATCAGTCATTTCGGCCAAAATTGCTTGGTTTCGGCTCACATCGGTGTTCTAAGATAATGATTTCCTTAAAAGGCCATTTTATTACGAGAGCCAATTTCATGGACCAGCTTTAGCTCATACACATATTATATGCGAAGGACAGCAAACTTTTGCTACTTAGCAAAAAGAGCTTACCACCCACACAAACGGGCAGTTAAAAAGATACACTCAGACATCCACATCCACACAAACGCGTTTTCCTATATACGACTGAGGACAATGCTTTGTGTTTCCTGTTGTTCCTTTAATATAACACAACTGACTCCATAGACAAGCACGTATTTTTACGTCCGATTTTAACATAAGACCGACTCCCGAGGACAAGAAAGATTCCTTTGTATTTGTTTTCTCCTGTCCTCGAAGGTATGCAGTACATGTACATGTACATTTTGTGTGCGCCCACTGTGTATGGGACAAGTTTCAATGAAAAGGAAGCAGCTGTGTGGTTTTTCCTTACACCAACTTATGAACAGTTTTATTACAAATATATTACTATATTCCATAATCTACCTACTAACCATATTTTGAGCATTCAAGCTGGTTGAAAACATGACCAAATTCAGAAGAACCAACATGTTGCAACCTGTAATTGACCTTCACGTATACACATAATGCACATTTAAGAAGCCGTTTAATCAAAGTTCCCGCAATGCACGGTGCAGATTTCATAGCAGGTTTGTTTGCGTGAGTACCGCAAAATTCGCTGTTTTTCCACTCTCCGCCATAAGACTTTGAAGAGAAACGTGATTTTTTTAAACAAAAGGGCAATTTGTTCCCGTTTAATATCATGTAAAAAGCTGATATGAATTGAAAGAACATGTACTTTTCTTTCAAAAGGTGAACAATCCAGAAACATTGCTCTCGGCCATCTTGAGATATTTTCAATTCAGCACTCAAAAAGTGACTTTGGTTGTGTATTATAACTATGCAAAAAAGTAGAACAACGTAAATGAGTGCTACATGTATGTATCAGTCTTTCACACAACCATTCCATAAAATTGCGTAAAGGTCAGTTTATACTTCATCATGCGAATACGAATACAAAGTGAATTTATGACGTCGACACCAAATATTCGCGCTGCGAATTCGCAAAAGTTGAACACATTTCAACTTGTGCGAATCTTCGCCATGAATGTTTTATGACATCAAATTTGGTTAATGTGAAGTATGAACCGGCCCTAAAGAATGTGGCCAAATAATCTGAAAGCATGTAATCTGTTGTATTTACTAGAAAATCTGACATTTTGTCATTTGAAAACTGTGCTGTTAACTTGATCATATCAGATCATTAAAATATATGTTCTAGTTTGTCGTTGGGGAATTCTTTATAAATTAGCGGGGATGATTGTTTTTGCTTTGTGTTTGTTTTCACTTATAAAGTATCAGGATACTTTGGTGTAAGCCCTGTTGATATTACAGAGTGCATACATGTATATAACTGGCTGGAAACTTATAGGCCTAGTAATTTTTCCCTCTCAATTAGGTTTCAGATTTTCACGCCGTAATATTTGCACCATTGTGCTGACTGAAGTTACAACATTTCAGGTAAAAAAATTATTATTTAACAACCTGCTAGCAGATGTATCATTTATTAACTCTTCTGTTACTATATGCATTTCTGCATGTATATTGATGCAGGCATATTGATGGAAAATAACATTTTGTGTTGATCACATGCATCATTAGGAAGTGTATGAAGTGAGTAGGGACATTTCGCCCAGGGGATATAGCCCATCGGATTCCTCTCCATTGTGCATTTTGTGTGCAGTTAAAAAAAAAAAAAAAAAAAAAAAATCTGGCTAGTAATATTTGAATAGATCATAAGTATTAACCCTTTGAAGCCGGATGACATATATAGACGCCCCCAAAAAAATTACAACCAAGCCGGATGATGTCTACACACAACATTCTCTGCATTTTTAATACATTGTTGGATTATTGTGTATGTTATGCTTGGTTGCACAAGCCTATTGTTTCCGTTTCGCTTCGCTTCACAGGATGCCCCGGCACCCCGGCGCCTCATTATAAACAACTAACTCAAGGGGTTATTAACCGACCTGACCCACATTGCCTTAAAAAAATTAACTTTTCTTTTCCCAACATTTTCTGGTGTAGAACTCACCTGACCGTAGCCTAGAGTTGATAGTTGATCCATACTAGTGTGTAGTAGTCCCATCAAGTTATAAAATGTGCCTGTCATGGTTTTATGGGTGCTTATCACCTAACCCAGCCTTTTGTGGTAACTAAATGAAAAAGCCATTTTGCTAGAAAATTTACAAGAAACAACCAATAACATTAAATGTTTGCATTTTAGTATTGACTAAATGTCTCATCAGGGTTTCAAGCTTTTTCAAGATTTTTCAGTTCTCCATAAAAAGATCAATAGGTGTAAGATCTGGCACCTAATGCTCTCCCATAAAATGTCTATCCTAATGCACTGAATAGTTGAGTATCTATGGGGGACCCCCCGTGCACCCCCCCCCCCCCCCCCCCCAGAACTAATCCACACCAACTTTTTCTGGTGCGTTTTAAGGTCCCAAAACACATTTGGGATGTTAACAGTGAAAAAAAACCGATGCTCTGGCGATATCCAAGATGGCAGCCAATATGGCAAAACTTAAACCTATACACATTTTATATAGCGACTGTCCACCGCTTTCACACTTGATATTTTGAAAGAGGAAAAGCATTGCAATATCTACATTTCATATAGAGATTGTCTACTGCTTTGAATATTTGAATATGACATAGCATTAGTCACTGTCATAGTCGTCAAGACCTGAACAGTCGGATTTATTTACATCATCTCCATCGATATTGACATCTTCGTCATCTGACGTCATCGTCCTCTGTGACTTCAGCCAGGATGTCTTCAAGACGGGATTTGCAAGACGGAATGGCAAGACAGGTCCCTCTGACAACACTGGCTCAATGAAGTCTCCACATCAGGTCCATGCAGCCATGCTCTGTAGGAGGTGGAATTTCCGCATCAGTCCCACCAGATACACCCTTGCATCCTTGGACAGGCAGATTTCCACCACCTGTGACCAGCTAGGTTCTAGTGTCTCCGGAGCTGATTTCGGGAAGATTCAGCAGCTCACCCTTTCCTCCAGCAACCACGCCAATTCAAGAAATTCCGGAGTATCACAAAGCGCAAGACCAAGACCAGTCCCAGCCCTGCTTCCACCCAGGTAATGGGATCACCTATATCCCCACTCCCACAGTCCCGACCCTGGCCATGAGATCTTCTATATCCCTCTACGCCCCCAACCCTCCAGCCGAATGAGATGCTCTGTACCCTCCAACCTGCACCACACCAAACCCCACCTTCGCTCTCAAGAATCCTTCATCACCCGGCACATAGTCAACCTGAGCCAGCGTACCCTGTCCGCGGAAGAGACCTTGTCCCTTGTCCCTTGTCCCTTGATCATCCCCTGTAGAAGAGATCATCCAACACACCGAACCCACCCTCTGCCATCTTGACAAGCATGCTGCCGATGAGATCCGTCTGCAGATCAATCAATCCCTCCGGAAACACGAACCAGCCAAGCCTAACATCTCCAGACAAGACCGGTCAGCCATCACATCACTGCACCAAGACAAGTCCATCCACATTCTTCGAGAGGACAAGGGTAATGCCACTGTCGATAGGGCCGAGTATGACCGCAAGGTGGCGGACATCCTCAACTCGGACTGCCGTGAAATCTAGAAAGACCCTACACCATCCATCGAGAGGAGGCTGCAAGGCAAGCGTCTTTCTCTCCGGCAACATCTCTCAGCCCTTGTACAGACACCTCCGGCCATCCAGCTCCAAGTGCCCCAGGTTCTTCGGACATCCCAAGATCCATAAGAAGGATGTTCCCCTGCGCCCCATCATAGCTTCCAGGGAAGGCCCCACCTACGACACCAGGCATCTTGCCAAGATACTTCACCCCTGGTAGGCAACACTGAGCACCACATCAAGAACTCCCACTAGTTTTCCACCCTCATCCAAGGCCTCACCCTCCAGCCGGACAACATCATGGTCAGCTTTAATGTCGGCTCCCTTTTTACCAATGTCACCACCTCCGATGCCAGCATCGCCAAGGACAGACTCCAAGCAGACCTCACCCCAAGGACCGCTCCGACCTCACTCCTGACCAGCTTCATGATCTGCTCCTCACATGTGTGAACTCATCCAGCTTCCGATAGTGGGATAACTTCTTCGAACAGTCTGCTGGAACCTCCATGGAATATTCTATATCCCCGGTTCTGGCCGACATATTCATGGAAGAGTTTGAGCAGACCGCCATCGCCACAGCAGATCACAGACCTAGGGTTTGGCTCCTGTACATTGACACCTTTATCATTTGGCAGCACGGGAAGTATAACCTTTGGCTTTTCTTGGAACACCTCAACGGGCTTCACAGCAGCATCTAGTTCACCATGGAACAAGAAAGAGATGGCAACATCTCATTTCTTAATGTTGAGGTGTCCAGAAAGTAGGACGGCAGTCTTACCCGCAGTGTCTACCGCAAACCCACCCAAACCGACAGATACCTCCACAGCAGTTCCTTCCATCACCCCAAGATCAAGACTTCCATCAACTGGGCCCTCGTCCGCAGGGCATACAACGTCTGCGACAAGGAACATCAAACCCAGGAACTCCATCACCTCACCACAGCACTGCAACGCAACGGATACAAGCCCAGCCAAGTCAAGACCCCAGATCCACCTTCGGCCAAAGGGTCGCCTGTACCCAAAGCCAACTAGTTGGGGTCCCTAGTCCTGTTACTCTCCCCTACTTAGGCAGTACTTCACATCAAATCCAGCGCATCCTCCACAAGCATGGGATACCACACAGCCCCCATGAAGATCCAGAATCTGCTGACTTCGCACAAGGACCGGTCAGACCAAGAGCGCAGGCCAGGAGTGTACAAGATCCCCTGCCAATGTGGCAAAGTGTATATCGGTGAGACTGGCAGGGGGCCTCCCCACCAGACTCAATGAACACAAAGCCCATGGCAGAAAAGGAGACTATGAGAAATCATCCATAGTCAAACACTCCCACACCGGAGACCATCAGATCAACTGGAGCCAGGCCGAACTCATCACCAGCATCGAACGCTGCTACCCCTGCCGCATCAGAGAAGCCATTGAAATCTTCAAGCACAACACGGTTCCCCAAGACATCGGTTTCTCCATTAGCGACATCTGGGGCCCCATCCGTACCTCCCAGTCCAATGGGTCTCCTATACCCTAGGATAACTTACATGTAGTTCTCCAGCCTATGGGTCCCCTTATACCCTTGGCAACCTCCCCCTTCGCACCCTTCCTTCAGAATGACACGCCTCAATGATCATCCAGCATCCCCAAGCCCTGCATGAGTTTGCATCCTTCTCACGTTTAATCTCTTCTAGACACCATATAAGCCCGCTTCACCGTTGGAATCCCTCAGTCTCCTGACGACGGGCAGAGCATACTGTCTGTAACGTTGATGAGTTCCCTCCGGTTCTTTTCAGAACACAAACTCACAAAAGAGATTTAATACATGGTGCTACTGCAAACCAGTTAACTTAGGTTTAAGTTTGCCTTTTTTTGAGATAGCTCCAGATGTATTACAGAATGGGTTTATTATTTTGTCTTTCACAATACCAAGAGTGTGTTAAAGCAGTGGACAATCGCTATATAAAATGTCAAATACTTTTGCCCTTATTTGAGATACCTCCAGATGTAAATTACATGGGTACAAAATGTATATTAATTTGTCTTACAGTACCAAGTGTGTGTGTGTGTAAAAGCGGTTGACAATCGCTATATAAAATGTCTATAGATTTACTTTAGCCTTTTTGTGAGATACCTCCAGATATTAAAGAATTGGTATATGTATTATTTTCTCTTTCACAACAGCAAGTGAGTGCTCATGGTTATTTTAATATATTGCTGATACATGTATTTTGTATTTCTTTGGTCATTTTGACCGCAATCTTGAATTTGAAACATGTTTACAAATAATTTTACTTATACTCATCACTTACCTTTTTGGCCAATATATGACTTTTCTGAAATTTGACCATTTTTGGCATCCATATTGGCCGCCATCTTGAATTTGGTACATGATAGCAAAATAGAAGAATACTTGAAAGTATTTTGTAAGGGTAAAAACATGTATCAAATCATTTCATTCATGCCATTAGATCATAATTTTGACCACTTTTGCTGGCCATATTGGCCTCCATCTTGAATTTGAAGCATGATAGCAAAACGAGAATACCAGAAATGAATTTGTAAGAGTCGAAAACATATATATATAATATATCTAACAATTATATTTTTTGTTATTATATTTTTTGGCTGATATATGACTTTTCCCAATTTTGACAATTTTTGGCGGCCATATTGGCCGCCATCTTGGATATCGCCAGAGCATCTAGTTTTTTTCACTGTTAACATCCCAAATGTGTTTAAGGACCTTAAAACGCACCAGAAAAAGTTGGTGTGGATTAGTTCTGGGGGGGGGGGGGGGGTGCACGGGGGGTCCCCCATACATACTCCCCTATAAGCCAGTGGGCACAAAACGTTATTTCAACATTGAATGTTGGTTGAAATGACATCATGACATCTAAATACCATAATACGTCGCGTTAAGACATTGTTTTAACATTGTGGAAATTTTTTCATGATATTAGCAAGCTAAATTAAATGTTTATCCAATGTTAGGGTGTCAATGCTGTGTCAGCGTACAAATTTTGACATTATTCTAACGTTGAATAATTGTGGAAAGTACGTCGCGACATTATTAACCTAAATTCAGTGCTTATGAAATCGTTTTTCAACGTTGAATCAACGTAGATTTTTTGAATCAACATGGAGATTTCTATGTTGATTCAACGTTGTTATTTCAACATTAGATCAATTTAGAAATCCAATGATTATTCAACATCAGTTTGACGTTGGTGTCTGACGTTGTTTCTACACCATTTCAATGTATTTTGCCCGAAGGGAAGCAATTTTTTTACACTTTTTTCTGCTATACTGTGATTTTCCTGATGTTAGTTTTTGAAACTTGTAAAAGCCAATTATCAATATTTTAATTAGATGTGAAAATCCCATGGTAAGAAGTATTGTGAATGATCTTTTTCCCCATCAGATTGTATTTATATATCTCTCCACATTTGGAATGCTTCTGGATGTTTTGAGGAAATATGAGGCCTATACCACCCTAGTCGCTGGTACATCAGGAGGTTTTCAGTTTTACTTCACACTAGAAGGTAACCAGTTGCATGGATCTACAGTGCAAAACATTTTTATTACCACTTAAATTAATTAAATCAGTATCTTTTTCCCATACTCCAAACTGCTCCATAACCCAGGCACATTTCACTGGATTGCTCTTGTTTATCCCACGCCCTGTAACTTCTTCCAAGAGTAGCCTGGCTAAGTATTTTTGGAGTTGAATGGCCAAAATGTTCTCAGTATTGTCAGGTACATGTGGATCTACATCAAGAGATTGTTGTATGATCATAAAACACTTCCATATTTAAGAGTATTACTGGAGCACTCGATCACTCTTTGTCCAATTCGCTCAGATTCTTTGACATGATTCTATAGCTGGGCACAGCCAAGAGCAAGTTTGATTAAGGAAATTTGGCGAACCAGTGGTCCATTTGTGACGTACTTATGCCTGCACAATAACAAGGAGGTGCAAATATTAGCTAGTCGCACGATGGCGTCACTAGTCCCTATGTCACAGTTTAGTATGAGCCATGTTACTATTGATAACCAGCTCAACATATGCTGTAGGCTGGTTCCAAATGGTTGACTAGATGTGTTCTGTTACCCTGCGTTTTTGTAAAGTTACTGCAACAGTTGTTGGCTATAGCTAGCGAACCATAGTCCTTTAACAAACTGGCTCCATGACTGGCGGGGTGTGCATGTTGTGTGTAAAGGCCTTTTCACACTACGAAAAATCTCTGTGTTGTACACAGGTCCGACACGTGTTAACTGACCTTTTCACACTACATTTCAACATGGCACTGACCAGTGTAGAGCGCTCAACCCATGTCGAAACTAACCCTGCTCAAGAGGTGGGTTGAGAACTCTTGACCCGTGTAGAGAAGTTTGACCCGTTGTACTGGGTTTTGTACTGGGTTGAGTTCGACCTGTGTAACCGCGGATCGGAGTGCGCGTGCGTGCATAGCACCACACACTGCAGTTGTTAATTTAGTAATGAACTCACAAATAACCTTATAATAATCATAATCATAATCATAATCATAATCATAATTAGAAATCTCCTGGAAGCGGCAAATGGGCGACTCTGCCCGAAATAACCTTATTGGGGCGACACGAGTGTCGCCCATTTAGAGCACTTTCCCCACGCACCTTACTAAAAAACACTCCAAAGGGGCGACTTTTACAATCGGGCGACAGTTATGTGTCGCCCTATTCGACCAGGTCACCCTAACCCACTCTTTTCCAGGATTATGTGTCGCCCTATCCGGCAATTGAGGAAAACTATAATAATAATAAATAATATTTATACTGCGCTATACAAGCTCACAGCGCCTAACATGAACTAAAAATATATATAACAAGTGGGAGAACACGAATACGGACAATACGAATACAGGGGGGAAACAGATTAATAAAGGTTTTGAAAGGAGGGTCTTTAATTAAAGAACGCCTAAAAATTGACAATGACTCCGCCTCACGCGACATTGTGCCATCAAATCACGTTTCATCACCCTTCAGAAGTACCTTCGACAACGTAGCATCATTTTCCGACTTTGCATGTGCTCTGTACGGGCCCTTTCCTTTCATAAGATACTTAACCCCTTGAGTATAGTATTTTACAGGAGACGTTGGGGTGCCAGGGCGGCGCTGGCAGCCAAGCGAACCGCTACAATGTGTTTGTGCAGTCAAGCGTAACCTATACACAATTAATTGAAAATGCACAAACAGCGGCCAATGGCATCATCCGGCCTGGTGGCACTGTTTAATCCAACAATTAATTGAAACTGCACAAACAGCGGCCAATGGCGTCATCCGGCCTGGTGGCACTGTTTTTTTTTGCGCAAACATACGTGCACAGCCACAATCATGGGTACACTTTTTGTTACAAAGACACCATTATGAACGACAGAGCAATGCTGAATAGCTCTTTGAAAAATTAGGATTTGCCACACTTGGAGCACTTTTTATTCCAAGCTGGCATAAATCTGGATGACCGATTCGTGTATACATACATGTAGTGTGAAAACGCTTTATGAAGTTCTGCCTGAAAAGAGTGTAGTATGAAAGCACATGCATTTATCTTGTTCATCCAAGACAATTTTGAGATTTAACAATGTTGGGTTACTGTAACAAATTAAATTCAGCACACATGCTAAAAATATACTAAATTTGGAGCTTTTCATAGGTTTGTGCAAAAACATGGATATACCCAGCATTATTACACTTATTCATCAGTTAGCACTTATACATGTACATTATTATTAGTGATTTAATGTAACCATACATATGCATGTAACTCTAAATTTTTAAAAGAAGTGATAGTCTGTTAGGTGCGTAAATGCTGCATCATCCTTGCATCTTTGACAATAATTTTGCTATTTAGTTGCTCTTATAAGCTTTCTCTTATAAAACAGCATCTGACAGCAAATTCAAGATTTGGAAATGTTTTATTGTGATTGACTAAAATAGGGATGGAAATAGACCACAAAGATAGAAGTTCAACTGTGTCATAAAAGCATTGTCGTAAAGGTGGGCCCATTCAAATGCATATGATTTAAAACATCTTCAAAGATGGCTCTCACTGCTTAAGTACCGTGAACTTAGTTCATTTTATCCTTTGGCAGATAATATATTCGGTATCACTAAAATAGTTGAGCGTAGTTTAAGTAAAGAGAAGTGTCAGTTCAGCAGTCCAAAAAGTTATAATCACCAAAAATTACCATTTTACCTGAATATTTCTCAGACCTTTGGTTTTTTCATTTTTGGTTGAACGACGACACAAATCATCTTTAACCTGGCAGTCTGGGACATAACATTGTTCATGCTGTTTACATTCATTGGGACTATGTGGAAACCAGGCTTTACAATCAGTGAAATAATGTTCTTGAGTTGTTCTTTTTAGATAAGAAGATTGTGAATTTCACAAGTAGTTTTGTTATTTTCTTACAGTTATCTTTTGGGTAACAGTTGTTGTGGCTGTTGTCATAACTGTACTCTATACCATCGACATGCAGCTGCGATACAGGTTAGTATTGGCTTGGTCAAATAAATACTTTGCACCTTGAGAATCAGATAGCTGGGACTGGAGGAATAGCCTAATTAAAGCTCTGTTTGACAACATTGTAACTTTGTCAGACCAAACACAAGTTAAACACAAGCAATATATGTGGATACACAGTTACATTATATGTTATCATGGTTCACCAGGGATTGATGAGCTGTGCTATATATATATAGCTACCCACAGGAAAAAAACAATGCTTGTCAGTGAACAATGCTATTTCACACAAGCTTACCTGTCAGCACATACACACACAGAGTTTTATGAGTATATTTGCCCAGAGCTTTGTGACTTAAACCCATTTCACACGAGTGCTGGATACATGGGTCCTGTGCGATGAAATCGCATCGATGTCACCAACGCACGGATTCAGTGCCGTGTGAAAGTGTATATCCCTGTCACTAAATCGCGCGGGTCCCGTGCGGTTCGTGACAGGGATTGAGACCTCCTCCAAAAGTTTGCATCGATGCGACCAGTGAATAACAGGTAACCTTTGACCCACGCACGCAAACACTACAAAACGAGGGACGTTTGCTAACGGACTGTGTTGTATCGTGGGAAAGCCTGCGACGACATCACAGGCATCGTGGGGTGTCAGACACCCGGCGCCAATCATCGCAGATGTGTGTTTCCAGCACTCGTGTGAAATGGGCTTTAGACTCAAGTGAGTCTGACTCGAGTTGCATTTTCTTTGGCTCGTAGTTGTACTTGAGTCATGATAAAAATAACTCGGACATAACTTTTTGGACTCGGGGTTGGACTTCTAATTTGATGTTTCAAGTTATGACCTGGACTAACAAAAATTTACCACTAATCACACATTTGTAAACAATACAGATATTTTTGAGGGTAGTGCCTTTCCTGAACAGTGGTCCATGCTTGCCATGGCCAGTTTACTAGAAATCAATGCATTGAAACATATCCAAGTATCCTGCACCTAATATGATGGGAATACTACCCTGATGGAATCTCAGTGGTACACAGATTATTCATTCCAGTTGCTGGTCCATTGCCAGGCAAGGCAAATCATATGCAGCCCTATGAAGCAAATCAGCCTCATCTGCTAACCGGTTCTCTACAGCTACATATAACATTCGTGTACACTTTGTCATAAATATACATGGTGCAATCCAGCATTTATTGTACACATGTTAAATTTGCACTTGTCTTAACTCTTATGTTTGGCCAGGGCTTCCACTTATCTAGACGCTCATTAACTTTGGCTCATAAAGTATTTTCATTATTCAATCTGGGTGAACTTTGACTAAGACTCAGGCTTAACCTTCATGTATTGTGTCTCAGACTCAGACTCAATGCATGACTCATACTTGAGAGTGGTGACTCGGATACAAGTCTGACATTTCTTTCATGTGCAAAAAATGGTTGCAGGGGCTGTCTGGCCTAACAATGGTAGTCAATTGTGCTGGGCAGTTACATGGTTTGGGAACCAATTCACACTTGCCAGTCAGGCATAGTGCAAAATCATGTATGGTAGTTTTCCACCAATTATGAACTGTGTGTGAACACACACAAAAAACAGTCTTCAAATTTTTGAGTTTGATTCCTGCCATGGGACCATGTGCACTAGATGGTTTTATCAATATTTTATTTTTGTATTTCAAAAAGAAATTTCCTAAGCATTAAAGTAAACATTTTTTTGGTTGGAAAATCTTTTTTGACAGTATAAGTGCTGATGTCATTATAAGGGTAGAGAATGTTGAAAAAGAATTGCCAAAAGGACAAATGATGAATGGCAAAGACATTTTCAATTGGAACCAGTGATGGCAGCCTCTAAAGTCAGTTGAGTTGTCCTAAAGCAATCTTATATTAATCCTTTTTCAAAGTGAACAAAGAAACTGGCAGGAGCGGGATTCGAACCTGCGACCTCCGGGTTACCATACCGGTTTGGTAACCCGGAGGTCTCAGGTTCGAATCCCGCTCCTGCCAGTTTCTTTTTTCACTTTGAAAATGTATTCAAATTTACCTAGTCAGTTTCCCTTGTGGATTGTTTGACGAATTATATTAATCCTCTTAAAGTTATCTTGCCTAGTCTCATTGCAGACTACATGACTGTTTGCACATGGAGCACCCCCTCCACCCCCCCCCCCCCAAAAAAAAAACACCCTAAAAACTGATGCAGAACTGATGCACTTCAACTGGGTGCAAAGACAGCTATGAGGCTATCTATCACAGAAACAATACAATTCGCTGCTGCGTTTGCGCCTGTCTAGATATTGTTGCCATTATTCCCTTTGGTAAGTAATGAATATTTTTTATAATGTACTTTGGTGAATTTGTATTGGCTGGCCAGATGGCTTGAGATCTTTGATCCTCTAATGCTGTCCAAATTTGCAGGAGACACACTTTGCAGCTGTGGAGAGGTGACCGATCTTTCTGCTCACAGGAAAAGACACAATTTGCATCAATGTTGGTAAGTATAGTAAGTTGTTAAATGCTAACTGCATACATTGTACAATTATTGATTGTTATGAGTCATGTACATTTCAACTTTTCTTCAATGGGGATACCTGGAGCATAGTGATGCTGGTCCTGGACATCAAGGATGACCTGTTCATTGCGTCATAGGTGACTGTGAAGTCCAATTTTTTAAGCACAAAGTTCACCACAATAGGGACATTGAAACAATGGGAAACAACTGCTGATTGCATGCTGCTCTCGAAAGGGAAACGAGTCTTTGACAGCGATCTTCCTTTAAAGGTGTTAAAGCTTTCTGGGACAAGAACTGTCAATGTCTTTGCTCGCTTGCTGCCGTTTCCAATGTGATGTTGCACTATTGTAAGTTAGGGTGCCCCCAAGGGAAGCCTAAAAGCCTAAACGAGGCTGTCGAAATTGTGGCTGAAGCTGAGGCTTGGTTGAAGGCTGAGAAAGCAGGTCGCTCCCGGGCGGTTAAACCTGCAGATGACACTGAAGTTTGCCATGTTCGAACGGAGACTGCTGAAATCGCAAGGATGCTCCAAGAAGTGTTGACAGCCCTAAATCGGCACGGAAGAACCAACACCAAGGACTGGAAACCAGGATGCTGGGTGTGTGGAAGTCTGGAGCATTTCCGGAGAAATTGTCCAGTGGCTACAAAGGGATCATCGCCGTTAAACTAAGGGGGGCTGGGCTTAAGAGCCGAAGTCCAGCTGCATATACAATTGACAACAGGCTCCACATTGACAGGTCATCGGTGGTAGGCATCTCACCGACGAAGGCAACCCCGCCGGTGTCGGAGGCCCCGCTAAAGCGGGGTACCCCGCCGGTGAAGGTGGCCCCGCCAGTGAAGGTGGCTCCGCCGGTGCAGGACACCCCGTCGGTGTCGGAGACCCCGCCAATGCGGGGTACCCCGCCGGTGAAGGTGCCCCCGCTGGTGCAGGCCATCCCGCCGGCGTCGGAGTCCCCGCCAAAGTGGGGTACCCTGCCAGTGAAGGTGCCCCCGTTGGTGCAGACCACCCCGCTGGTGTCGGAAGTCCTGCCACCGCCAAAGCGGAGTTCCCCGCCGGTGAAGGTGGCACCACCCACGTTGGAAGCTGTGTCAAACCCGGCCACACTTCTGGAATCTTCAGTGCAGACAAACATGCTGGAGACGGCGCCGCAGCCGGGTATCACTCAGCAACCTCAGAACTCTCATGGGTCGAGGACTAACACAACATCAGCATCGATGAATGGAGGGGCTGGGTTGCGGTCATCGGCGTCCAGTGTGGCTGGATTGTACGTGCGGGGGAAGTTAGAGGACGTGAATACAAGCTTCTTACTGGACACTGGAGCCACAGAGAGTTTTGTGTCAGCTCGTGTGTTTAATAGAGTGTCACCACTTCAGAAGCCAACACTCACTCCTCCTGACCGCACGTTTCGACAGGCTGACGGGAGTGAACTGTGCGTTACTGGGCGAGCGAAGATGCAAATTACACTCGGAGGATGTAAGATATGTCACATGGTGTGGGTAGCCGACGTCAGTGATGAGGCAATTCTCGGACTTGACTTTATGCGAGAGCACAAATGTACATTGCTGTGGGAGGAGGAGTGCCTCCAAATTGGCCATCACAAGATCCCAATGCAGACATGTTCAGGGGAGCCTGCAACCTGCCGTGTCCGGGTAACGGAGAATGTACTGATACCACCCTTGACTGAAGTCCTTGTTGGGTGCCAGGTTGTACGTGACAAGACTGGAACGCTGCCCACCTGGGGGGTACTTCAGAACAGAGACAAACTGGTTGAAGACCGCAGTTTACTGATTGCCAGTGCATTAGTCGAAGCACGAAACTCTGTGGTCCCGGTGCGCATACTGAACTGTACTGTTGCTGCTACGCTGGACCCCGTGGACAGTGTTACGATGGTTGGGAGTCAACTCGAGGCTGGGAAACTTAATGTGGCGCAGGCCAAGGAGGACAAGGACGTCAACCAGGTAGTTTTGGAGGTTCCCGAACATTTGATTGACATGTTTGAACTGAGCTGCAGTAATCTGGCACCAGACGAGCGGGAGAAACTAGCATCATTAGTGCGGAGGTATAGCGACGTATTTTCTGCAGAAGATGGGGACATTGGCAGAACCAACATCATGAAGCACATATTGTGACCGAGAATGTGCAGCCAATTAGACAGAGGCCGAGAAGGATTCCCCTGAGCCAGCGGGAGGTAGCGGACCGAGAGGTAGCCAAGATGCTATCTCAGGGCATAATCGAGCCCTCCAACAGCCCCTGGTGCTCGCCGATTGTGTTGGTGAAGAAGAAAGACGGAACTGTGAGGGTATGTGTTGACTACAGAAAACTAAATGAGGTCACTAAGAAGGACGCTCACCCACTACCTCGCATCAAAGACAACTTGGACTCACTTGCAGGATCCCAGTTCTTTACAACGCTCGATCTGACCTCCGGCTACTGGCAGGTGGAGGTAGCCGAGGAGGACAGGGCCAAGACCGCATTTAGCACAGGGCGCGGAGGACTGTACCAATTTGTGACAATGCCCTTTGGGCTATGTAACGCGCCGTCTACCTTCGAGCGCCTAATGGAGCGAGTGCTGGATGGTTTACAGTGGCAGGTGGCAGTACTGTACCTCGACGACGTGATAGTGTTTGGCAGATCATTTGAGCAGCATATGCAGAGATTATGCTTGGTTCTAGAGAGGTTACGGGAAGCGAACCTGAAACTGAAGCCGAGGAAATGTAAGTTGTTCCAGCAGAGGGTTGAGTTCCTTGGCCATGTTGTCTCAACGGAAGGAGTTGCAACGGACCCTGAAAAAGTCGGAGCGGTACAGGACTGGCCACAGCCAATGACAACCTCAGACGTGCGGAGTTTCCTTGGCCTCGTCTCGTATTATAGACGATATATCAAGGGATTCGCTGGAATCGCCCGTCCGCTCAACCGACTCACTGAGAAAGGAAGGGAATTTACGTGGACCAGTGAGTGTCAGGAGGCATTCGAGGTGCTCAAACACTGCCTGACTTCTGCCCCAATACTGGTCTACCCAAGCACAGAAACTGAATTCATCCTTGACACGGACGCAAGTGGGTTCGCCATCGGAGCTGTGCTGTCACAAATGCAAGATGGTAAGGAGCGCGTACTTGCCTTTGGGAGTAGATCATTGACCAAAAGTGAGAGAAACTACTGTGTCACGCGACGGGAATTGCTGGCTGTGATTTTCTTTGTACAGAAATACTACCACTACCTGTATGGGACCCGTTTTCGCGTCAGGACGGATCACCGGCCTCTGAAGTGGCTACATGGAGTCAAGGAGCCTCAAGGACAATTGGCCAGGTGGCTTCAGAAGTTGAGTATTTACGATTTCGTCATCGAACACCGTCCAGGCAGCCAACACGGCAATGCCGACGCACTGTCTAGAAAGTGCTTCCCTCAGTGTGTCCACGAGGTGGAAAGGGACATCCCCATGGGTGCAGAAATTGACAGTGGGAGCTTACGACCTGCAGAAAACCAGGTTAGGGTGGTCAGACAGCATCCTCAATGCAGCAACACAGCCCTGCCGAGGCAGGTGGCCCCGTCGGCGCAGGTGGCCCCGCCGGCGCAGGCCGCCTCGCCGGTGCAGGCCACACCGCCGGTGCAGGTAGCCCCGCCAGTGCGGGCCGCCTCGCCGGTGCGGGCCGCCTCGCCGGTGCGGGCCACACCGCCGGTGCAGGTGGCCCCGCCGGTGCGGGCCGCCCCGCCGGTGCAGGTGGCCCCGCCGGTGCGGGCCGCCCCGCCAGTGCGGGCCGCCCCGCCATTCCATGGTGGGCCGGCACACTGCCCCGCCGGTGCCAGCAACCCCGCCAGTGCACACTGCCCCGCCGGAGCCAGCAACCCCGCCAGTGCGCAGTGCCCCGCTGGAGCCAGTAACCCCGCCAGTGCACACTGCCCCGCCGGAGCCAGCAACCCCGCCAGTGCGCAGTGCCCCGCTGGAGCCAGTAACCCCGCCAGTGCACACTGCCCCGCCGGAGCCAGCAACCCCGCCAGTGCACACTGCCCCGCCGGTACCAGCAACCCCGCCAGTGCACACTGCCCCGCCGGAGCCAGCAACCCCGCCGGTGCCCACTGCCCCGCCGGTGCAACCCGCCCCGCCGGTTGGAGTGGGCAACCCCGCCGGAGCTGGTACCCGCAATACCGTTGGTGGCCCTACGCACGGAGGAGCAGTGCAGACTGATGACAGTATTGGTCACCACGCTGAGCAGCGAACACGACGTGGTAGAGTCGTACGAAAACCAGCAAGGTTTCTGCAGCAGGTCTGTTCTGTTGAGGGCGGACTTACCAACAGCAGTATGGCAGACAAACCCGAGAGTTCCCCTGTGTATTCCTGCGGGAAGAGCTATACTAGTGCATATGGTCGACGCCGTCATCAGAGGGCAGCGCATGACGGGAAGCAGTACGAGTGTCGGGTCTGCGGTAGTCTGTACCGCCACCCGGAGTACGTGGCCCGACACATGAAGGTTCATGCGGGTACGTCTGCACCGAGCGCCAGCGCCAGTAGTCACGCCGAGCCTCCTGCACCGACAGGCATGCCGATCAACCAGGATCAGACGGCGCAGGTTCGGGGGTCCCCTGTCTGCCGAATTACCAGTGAGGAGAAGAAGACGGAGGGAACTCGCCTGTACGTGGACGGACAATGGTTCTCTGCCCGTTCCGTTCACACCGTTGGCCTTACCAAGTGTGACACACCCAGGGGAATACAACCCAGCAGACACACCACTGAGGCTGCCTCTCAGACTGAGCCTGTGATGATGCGGGAAGAATTTACTACCCGGATGACGGAATCTGTAGAGGACCAAGATCAAGGGACCTACACTGTTCGCGAGACCGAGTCAAAGGGAATACGTGAACCTGGTGATATATGGTGGAAAACATGGCATCGAGATTCAAGGCTCCCGGACAGTGACCTTTTGTTTTGGTTTTGATGATGTTCTCCATGTTCGGGTAGTCGCCATGGGTTGCTGGATTAAACGTTTGATCTGAGTAACCACTATGGGGACCAGTATCAACGTTGATCAACATCCTTTGGGGGCACCGAACGTTGTTGGTTGTACTCATATATACATGTATATATAAAGTTGTTTTGAACAAAACGTTTTGTACTACTTGTTGAATTTCTAATCCTTCTAAAGTTAGTCTTGGCCACCTATTCAGGAGAATAGGCCAAATCTTAGGAGGGGGCAGTGTAACGGACATGTTTTGTAGCGATCTACCGACGGCAAGTCGCAGTGCACCGCCGGTTCCCCCGCCGGAGTAGGTTCAGCGAACTCTTAGTCAATGTTCACCTTGCCCCAGTTTGCCGATTGGTTGTTTGGCGCGCGTGTCGCACCGGATCTCTAAAAATAGACATTGTATAGATCTTGTGTTGTAAAGGGGGGGAAAATAACGTTGGCCCTAAGCCAGATTTGTTCTAGACGGGAACGATGGGAAAGTTGGAGTCGTCTGGAGAGAGTTGAGTTGTTGTTTTAACCAAGTATGGACATGAAATAAACTACCGTGAGTATAACTAAATAAATAGTTATCCGTCTCTCCCTTGTCTGAGTTTACAAGTCGGGGGACAAGAACCCACGAAAAAGGTGACGCTACATTATACTGTATCATGAGTTAAAACAGTATTTTCTTTACAACATCTCATCCACAAATTAGTTCTTTAACTGCATTTGCATTTTTTTCTAGTTTGGATAACCATGCAAATTAATATTTCTGTTTGGTTTATCTTTATCCAATAGGTTGCGAGTATGCGATATTCTGGTTATCATGTGGCATTCACAGCTTGGGGTAAGATTCTATGAATTTTATACATGGGGACTTATTTCTGTCCAATTCCTAATGTCAAAGTATTGCCAAATTTTATGTTAATTGTCATTTTAGCAATGAGTTAAATTGTAGATTTCTTAAATGTATTTTTTTATGCAAGTTTACCCCGAGGTATGGAGCTGCTGAAGAAAAAGGATCAAAGATACAAGATTTAAGAATGAATATTCCTCTTGAAGCAGGAAAGATCATAAAATGAAGGGAAACTCACGAGGCAAGGAATTCCATAGAGATACAGAACGAGTGAAAAAGCAATTGGCATAGCTTTTTGTTCTATATCTGGGGATTATATATTAGTAGGAACAGACGGAGAGCCAAGATTAACACTCAAACACTGTAACTGGAGGAACCAAGCTGAACAAACCGGTTGAACGTTGACCATGAAAATATCTGTAGAACAGACTAAGAGTGGGGTCATTCCATGAAGTTGGTACACTTTTTCACACAAGTTGTGAAATTTTGAGGATTTCTTCACATTCACAGTTATTCATATACCCAAAACAGATTATGTGTGTCCGAGCAGCACTAATACCCAATTCACAACATGAATTTTACAAATCAAATGTATTTTCTTTATACACGATAAGGATAAACTATCACACCGTAACAGAACACCAAGTCTTTTGTTGTCCCCGTTACATGTGAAACCAGTACCTTACTTTTGCCATATCTTAAGAACTTTTTTAACACTTTCTTTACTAAACTTTACAGCAATATTGAACAAATGGAAGTCAGACGTTTGCAATTGAAATTTACAGTGATATGGTACAAATATGCTATGGGTTTTACATGTAACATGGAAATGTTACATGTGAAATCCACAAAAAATCATATTTTATGCCTCATATCTACTGAAGAGGTCTGATTTTCATATCTTTCCATTAGAGATATATATCCTTAACTAGTTCATAAAATGCAGACATGTTCAGGGCAAATCAATGGAAATATATGTCAGAAAATGTGTTTTACGGTTTCACATGTAACACGCGTCGGACACCATTCTTTTTCATTCACAGAATGACCCATAGGCCTATATCTACCAGCTTTTCTTAGAAGAATCGCAAGTTTCATATCCTAATAAGACATGTACTTATAAGTTTATAAAATTAGTAACAATTAGACAAATTAATAAAAGCAGAGAGAATATAATGACATTTTAAGGTACTGGTTTCACATGTAACAGGACACCAAATTTGGAGGAATGTCACACACACATTTTGACTATATATCTTCATCGAGTGTGAAAAAACAATCCAACGAATCCTTTATTGGACTAGTGCAACTACTAATTGCAAGTGTGCATGAACAACTTGTCCAGATCAGGGAAAACTGATAAAGGTAGAAAATTAAAGCTGAATCTTGTTACTAAATCGAACCTAGAAGAACTTATCAAAGTAACATCTCAAACAATTTGTGTGTAACTATCCGACCTTCATTGTGCTGGAAGGAAATTTCCCAAGAGGGTCATAATTTGGGAAATATGATGTACATTGTACCACCGTCTGTATCATTTTGCACACAGAGAAAAACTGTAGTTAAACATTTGGTAGATATGCAAACTTTTAATTTTTTGCAAATCTTTTCCAAGCAGTTAACAGTTGTTAAATTTGCCAGGCTTCCGAATGCTTTTTAAAATAATGCCAACCTGAAATAACCTCAAAAATACTTGTGGGATTAGGTGGTATGGTCGACTTGAAATGGACCTCTGATATGGTTGAACCAATATCTGGTTCACTGCATTTTGAATCACCCAAATGTAATTTGACAGTACACCTATGAATGTTGTTCATGTGCAAAGTGATTAGGTTGATTATGTTTGGCAACACCATCAGCACTTTATTTCAATTCCTTTACACAGGTTTTGTAATCATGCAGCTTATACTGTTGATCATATTGGCGATCCTCGTTTTTGGCATAAGCCTGGTCCTCCCTCTACTTGAGCAATATTGGTAAGAAGATGAAACAAACAAACCTTAACCATAAGGCTGTTCGATATCCATTTATTTTGATACCGAAATATCGGCAGAAAAATATCGCGATATTCGATATTATCGTGATGACGTCACTTTTTCATTACCGGAAGAACGGAGGAATAAAAAAATACATGACGGAAGTCACCACGGCATCATGAGATCGGGGCCACCGCCGGGATCGGGCCCGCCGGGATTGAGCGGCAGGAACGGGGGGACGGTTTGACCATGGTTTGACAAAGCTTCCCTTCGCTCGTTGAGTATTTGGAGTTTTAATACATTTACCTTCAGTTGGCTACTTTATGGCACTCCAGAAAGACTAGCGTTTGTTTCTATTTCAGCATTGTTGATTAGTAACACAGATGATAATACCATGGACGATCACATGCGAGCTGTCAACAAACGATCGTGTCGTATATTTTGTGAAGACGACATGACATTGCACAATGTACAATGGATGCGCGGCACGTGTTTTAATCTTTTCTCAAGACGCAGCGCAGTTCGCTACACGTAACTACACCTAACTACGTGTGCCTTGTACACTGGGGAAAGACGGTGGCATTCAGTGCGGTTGCTTCATTGATCTCCATTATATAGACTGGATAGGACACCGCGTCATGTTTGTGTACGAATGCGCGGCCGCGCAATGGCAGCGCAAGAGATTGGTTAAACGCGCACTGTGTGTTCGCTTTATTTAACCTCCACCCGTGACGTCACCCTATTGTCCCAGCGCTCCATTATTTTGCACGAATGGAGCGTTGGAGGCGATACCACTCCACTTACATCAATTTCTGTATGTTTCGGATATATTTGGTTTTTCGCATCATTTTAACAGTTTCTTTCAATGCCACGAGCAAATTTCTTAAAATTACGTCAAACAATCCACAAGGGAAAATTTGAATACAAAGAAACCTGACAGGAGCGGGATTCGAACCTGCGACCTCCGGGTTACCGTACCGGCGCTCTACCAACTGAGCTATCTTGTCCTATGTTGGCAGTCTCCCAAATTGTCAGTATCTTTGTTCGGGTAGCGCCCACCTGAACAAAGATACTGACAATTTGGCTTATATACTGCATGGCTCCTTGTCAAAGTTACGTAACAAATAATCTCTTGTACAAGTGAACAAAGTTGCTCCATTCGTGCAAAATAATGGAGCGCTGGGACAATAGGGTGACGTCACGGGTGGAGGTTAAGTCGGGTAATGCCCTCGGTTACGCGCCATTCGTGTGAAATAATGGCCCTCGGGCCATTATTTCACACGAATGGCGCGTACCTCGGGCATTATCCTTTACGTACTGTCTGGAGAAGTGGATTATCGAAAAAATTCTTAGCCTGATAACGTTATTGGGGAGCTTAAGCGCCCCCCCAAAAAATCAGTAAGAACAGTGAATTGTTGTTTCATTTTTATCACACCTGTAAGTGTAAGTCATTAGAGCAGTTGTATAATACAAATTTAATAATCATATTGAATATTATTCTGAAATGACGTCGTATTTTTAATTCTGAGCACCCAATGTTACATGTATTATTTTATAAACTGAACACTCACAATTAAAGAGAGAATGTATCGAGGTTCATTCAAATGTAACACAAATTTACTACAAAATGGAGCACAATTAGAAAGTAAAAGGTCAATACAAAACTCGCTGGGAAATATGAAAAACTAATAAATAATCCTTCATCCTAAGGCACAACTAAAAGACTCATCAGGGAATGATTTTTGAACAGGGTATTTATTTTGGTGAGCTTATGGGTATGTCTCACTCGGTCTCCCTTGATTGCTGCTGTTAAACCCCCCCCCCCCCCCCCCCACACACACACATACATGTTTGTAAACACCTTCAATCGTCGACCTCCTATTTTCCCCATTTTGTTTGTACTTTGACTTTTTTGGAAGGCCTCCCATATATAGTTTATACCAGCTACCGTAGTTACTAGGCATTTCCTATCAAGAATGCCAATAAGTATGTTATAAGCGACCGCCCCTCGTATAAATTTCTCTATTTTTAAATGTGTAAGAAGTTTCGTTTCTGTGCATTAGCCTTTTCTTTAGTTGTAACGTTATACATGTACATTGATATCAACGTTATAGACGCGCCGTTAAATAATAATCATCAGCTTACTTGTGAAAGGATATTCTCTTTTCCCGACTCAAGTTTCCATCCTTCTCTGGGCAGTTCACTCCCTCGCACACATTAACGATTGTTCTTGTCTATTTTGACCAATTCGGTTGCGAAATCTATTTTTTCCCACGAAAATGAAGAATTAAAGAGAAAAAAGTCTTCAACTTTTTCAAAAACTCCGTTTGAAAGCACACACAACGCAGTCGCGTCACGTTCGTTCTTTACCCTAGTTTTAAACGCGCACTCAGGACGGCGTTTAGACGCAGTGTCCTATCCAGTCTATATAATGGAGATCAATGGGTTGCTTGCACTTGACCAAGGCAAGCAACAAAGCAACGCGCACGCGCAGATGCGCTACAGGGGTTGACCTTATTGCAAACAATTGCCATACCCCTCGATCTCAAGATGAGTTCGCAAGCGTGTAGGTACGTACATTGTACACTGGGAAAGACGTTGTTTGCACTTGACAACGTACGGCGCGGAGGGTAAATCGCTCGGAAGGTAAATCGCGCGGAGCGGAGATGTCATGTCGGGGTTTAGAAAACAGTCAAAGAAAGACACATTTAGTGCATGTATGTATTTTTGTATTCCTCCATTGTACATCAGGATACATTATATACTATTCTACCGTCCAATAATTGGAAATAACTGGAATTTCGAGCAAAGTAAACTGGACAAATCCACACGTAATGCGGCCAAAAGGAACATATATCGCGATATTCTTCGGTATATCGAATTCCCCGATATTCCGGTTGTTTTTAAAAGGGCCGATACGATTTTCGATATGAAAAAAATATCGAAATATCAGGAAATATCGTCATATCGAACAGGCTTACTTAACCATAACACTTTTATTTGTGAAAAGTTTGATTTTTTAAAACTCAAAACATCTTAATGACAAGAGCTAGATTTGAACCTTTGATCTCTGGATTACCACATTAACAACTAGTGCTTACATTAACTACTGGTAAAATGTCAGGTAGTTTGGATAGATTTCAAGTTGCTTCAGGCCCGGGGGTAGGGTGGTGCCTCTCATGATTTTGAGGTAAGACCGATGGCTATACCACTTTGAACATGCTTTCACTACCTATGCATAAACCAGATTCAAATTCCACCCATTGATATACAACCCTAGATATTGACCCTTCCAAATATCAACAGATCAAATAAATTCCAAAAAGAAGTTGAGTAACAACAAAAACAAGTTTTATTATATAACCAAAAACACTGAGCAACCACCATGTTTTAAGTTGAAGCCTTATAATTTGATTAGTTTCTATAGATAGTACGTGTCATATTGAGCATGCAATCGATAGCGTGCGCAAACACACAACTTTACACGCTCATGATTGGTTCACACACACAGCATGAAAAAATAACAACAGAAAAATAACTCGTCCTTACAGCAAAATACAGCCACCCCTATAAGTACAAATCGGCAGGTCATGGTCCGAGGTCGGAAGGTTATTGTGCACACTCGACACGCACGTGATCGAATACATTTACGGTGTACAATCGCGAGCTGCCTGGTACATGGTATACGCAGTATACAGTGAGCATATAATGCACACAACGCAGACGTTTGCATGTTGTAAACACGCCCACGTCTTAATATTTTGCTGTCTGGAATAATGATCTCTCTCAGGCGATCTTTAACGTTATTACTACCACTCAATCTGGAAAATTGACGACCCATATACCAATATGTTAAAAGCCCATGTCAATACAGAGGATAGAATTACAACCGATGAGTATACCACTAAACGGGAGAAAAAAAGGGGTCATTGATATACCGGACTGTCGAAAATGCAACCATGTTTGCGGCACGTCCCCGTGTGGCCATTTGTACTGAGTTACACCCCCCCCCCCTCTCCCGGGCTTCAGGCAACCAGTATGAGATTGTTCAGTTATATAGTGATACAGAGTAAGGGAAATTGATATTATAGTTTTGTCTGATCCACAGGCTAGCTCTGGCTATCTCAATCGCCTTCAACTATGCCCAGGTATTCTTCTCCAGAATTGTCTTCCTGCAGAGGGCACCGGACCAGGCCCAGTCCAGATTTCTTTGCTGTATTGAAACATCTCTTGGCCTGGATAACAGGTTTGATGAAGAAACCCAAAACTTAGTATTAACACTTGATAACAGTTTGAGCTGTTTCATTATGAGAGTGAAACCACAATCTGTTAAAATCAACAACTGTGCCTTTAACCCCTTGAGTACGGTATTTTACGGGAGACGTCGGGGTGCCGCGGCGGCTCTGGCAGCCAAGCGAACCGCTACAATGTGTTTGTGCAGTCAAGCGTAACCTATACACAATAATCCAACAATGGATTAAAACTGCACAAACAGCGGCCAATTGGGTCATCTGGCCTGGTGGCACTGTTTAATCCAACAATGGATTGAAACTGCACAAACAGCAGCCAATTGCATCATCTGGCCTGGTGGCTCTGCTTTTTTTTTGCGCCAAATTCCGTCATCCGTACGCAAGGGGTTAAGGATTCCTTAATATCATTATCATTTGCAAACTGGTAGTTGTTCATATGTTAAAGTTTTAAAATGCAAGAGTTGTTTTACCAGACAGATTTTTAATCGCTCTCATGTCATGTTTGTAAGCTCATCTTAAGTTATTCTGGACTACTGTACACCTGCTTTTTTAGCTCATTTTGCCAGTTCTTGGTGTAAAGATTTCCTGTGTTTTCTCACAGACGTGTCTTTCATGTAACTGTTTACATCTTGCTGTTTGTCAACTTTCTCCTTGGGCTCCTGAGTTGCTTCATACGCATTATCAAAGCTATCGTGATTGGAATTGTCTTTATTGGCCGATTGGACCGATGCACCCTGTTAAAGGGATGGGAATCATGGGACCAAGGTGAATATTAAACTTCTTATACATTTTGTATTGCAAGTAATTTTTGTTTTATCCATAAAGAGGGCGAGTCAAAATGTATACCGTAAAGTTAACCCTTAATATATCCAATATGAAAAGGATTTCACATTTAGTATGATTACTTAGCCTAAATCAGGGATGTGATTTGACTTTTTGAAATGTAGATTCTCTGTGGTGCAATCTAAGCCTTTCTGGGACATCTTTTGAGCAACAATATTTGCCAGATTTGTTATATTTATTTTAATTGTTCAGAATATTATGTCTCATTTCAACATCATTATTGATTTTCTACTCATTTGTAATAAATAATCTAGTGTCATCCTTGCATGAACAGCAGAAACATTTTTTCCTTTTCTTAATCTGAAGCACATCCCATCTATGGAAAGCATGATTAGTCTTGGTATTTCACTCATATTTTGTTACAACTCTTTTTTTCAAACCTTTGTCAAGGTCTCTCACGGCTGACAAATCTCAACGCTGCAATAACGCCTTGCTGCAAGCCATGTTGGAACAAGCGATCGAGCACGTTGCAATGTCGAGTAGAGTAGAAGTGCATGCACGTTAATCCATAACGCATCAATTGCGAAAAATTACCTTTAGTCTAGACATTAAATTTTACATCTTTGAACCAAGGGGCTAAGTATACCAATATTACACGCGTATGAGATAAGGTTGTTCGATATCCATTTATTTTGAAAAACGAAATATTGGCCAAAAATATCACGATATTCAATATTATCGCGATGACGTCACTTTTTCCTTCACAGAACAGAGGAATACAAAAATAAACATTATGGAAGTCACCACGACATGGGATCGGGCCTGCCGAGATTGAGCTCCGGTCCGCCGCGGGATTGAGCTCAGATCGGCCCACCGAGATCGCGAATTAGGGCCGGCAAGATTGTGGGCCGGCAAGATTGTGGGCCGGCAAGATTGTGGGCCGGCAAGATTGTGGGCCGGCAAGATTGTGGGCCGGCAAGATTGTGGGCCGGCAAGATTGTGGGCCGGCAAGATTGTGGGCCGGCAAGATTGTGGGCCGGCAAGATTGTGGGCCGGCAAGATTGTGGGCCGGCAAGATTGTGGGCCGGCAAGATTGTGGGCCGGCAAGATTGTGGGCCGGCAAGATTGTGGGCCGGCAAGATTGTGGGCCGGCAAGATTGTGGGCCGGCAAGATTGTGGGCCGGGTTTACAAGGCTACACTGATCGTTGAGTAGTTGGGGTACTATGACATTTACCTAAGTTGGCTTCTTTATGGCATTCCAGAAAGACGAGTGTTTGTTTCTATTTCGGCATTGTTGATTAGTAACAGCTGATTATCCTGATAATTAATACCATGGACGATCACACGTGAGCTGTCAAAACAATGATCATACTGTATGCATATTCTTGTGTACACAGACATTGTACATGTACAATGCATGCAATGCTCATGCGCGGAACGTGTTTTAGTCTTTTCTCAAGACGAAGTTCGTAACGCGTTAGCTGTGTGTATGCATGTGCATTACACTGTGAATAAGACGATGGCATTCAGTGCGGTTGCACTGCATCAAGGCTCCACCAACAATGCAACGTGCACGCGGTGCGCTATAGGGGGTGGCCTTAATGCAACAGTTGCCATACCCCAGGTTTCACCGAGTCTTTTATCAAGACGAAATTCGCTACGCTCTAGCTGCGTGTACGTACATTGTACATTGTGAATAATACGGTGGCATTCAGTGCAGTTGTTTGCACTTGACCAAGACTAGACTACTTCTCGATGGTTTGTATGTACATGTACGTTAGTAAATTTCAGCACGTAAAACCCGATATGAATAATAATGAGCATATTCTACCAACCGATTTTCTCAACGGATACACATGATTCACGTTGGTTGACTTTTGACGGCAAAAACAGAATTCCGGGGAAAAAGGGAAAAATCACATCCCTGCTAAAATCATCTCCTTAAAACATGTCACTCACCAAGATCAGGTTATGGATTACTGTCAGCATGATGTGTTTCTGGAAAACATGTAAAAACTTCCTTGTCCAAGTTTTTGTGGGTATGCGCGATGTTGACTTGTGTGCGTACACACGCGCGTGTTCCCACACATTCATCACAAGTCAACATCTCTCAATCCTGCATCAACTTAGACACAGAAGTTTTTTACTGGTTTTGCGCAGATGCTTCATATTCAGTAATCTGTGATCTGTTCTGGGTGAGTGACCTATCATTTTAAAGAGAAGACCCTAGGCTACATAATACATAGTGTTACTAAAGTTTGATTAATGTGAGATATGTCTGGTGTTCAATTTCAGTGTACATGTACTTTTTAAAGTCGCCCTGTGCACTAACCCTGCAAACATTATATCTTAATTGGAGGAAAGGATAAAAACATGTAATATTTATTCTGTCAAGATTTAACGTACCTCACATGTAGTGGGGGGGGGGGGGGGGGGGAAGTGAAGCAACTTAAAACACCCCCTCCCCAGTGACATTTTTAAAGAAATTGAAAGTGCCACTGCTTCACAAGTGGTTCTTCCCTCCCCCTCACTTAAAACAAATGACACATTTAAAAAGAAAACATTGTGGCACCCAAAACAATTAGGGTCGCCTTTTGAGCAAAATTTTGATTTTTTTCCCCCACCCCTGGATCCAAAATCTGGATACGCCACTGTGAGGCTAGATGCAGTTGTGATATGATTTGATGGTTAATTTTTGGTAAAAAAACAACAAGGAAGTTCCAGGAAAATCCCATAAAAACCCACAGGATCAGTATAGTGGTCTTACCACCTAATGCACTGGATGGATTTGAACCAGGAATATCTGAGGTGTAAGGCAAATATGTATGAAACAACTGAGTCTCTCGTACTGTGTTTATCAGGTTTCGGGGCCTACATTGGCTTCCTTCAGCTGGAGGTTGCCCATACACATCCAGTCCTTGTTACCTTCTGCCATTTTCTGCTGAAGATAGTGAAGACTGACAGAAATTCGTCAAGTAAAATTAGATCCAACGAGATGATGTCTGTCAGCAGTGCACGTAAGCAATGTTTGTGTATGATCCTTTACATTAATTTTGCATTCTAAGCAGTTAGAAAGGATGCGATTTTTAACAATTCATTGATTGATTTATTTATTTCTTTCTGGTAATGAAACCAAGGATTCCTCAAAAGCACATATCGCACTGTAGTGCAAAAGCCTGAAGGAACCTGTAGGAAGACAAGGAAGAAATGTACAGTTTTAGAAGTGGGAGGAAAACCCCCAGAATGATATTCTGGGGAAACCCATGGAATCAGGTAGACTGAGTATCATACGTTGCATTGCATCAACGTATGATATATGTGGACATGCTAATTTATGCGACTCCGCCAGCCAATTGGAGTGGACTTTGCAAACTTGTGACGTCATTTCGATCAGAAATGTGGGAAAAAAGGTACTGATTGGTTGATATAGGTGTCAGCTGACCCTGTTTCTCTGTATTCATCATGGCGGCCTCCACTGAGCGAGAGTCCGTGTCTGATGAAGATTCAAACCTGGAAATGTGTTTTGGAGACCCTTAATGTATCATTTTCAGCGCTAACCGGGGTACAAAAGAGTGGAATCCGCACGATTGTAAAAGACAGACGTGATACATTCATTCAGCGGTTTGCCGAAGGTCCAAAAAACGAGCAGGCTGATTGGTCAAAATCTAGAGGTCAAGAGGCGGTTGTCTTGCATAATTAATCGCCGGATCTGCACACATATTATAGAGGCTCGTCGCGTTGCACGAGCGGCTATTCCATAAGCTAGGAATCAGGCACACACTAAAAAAAAAACAATCCATATGTTGGCCCTAGTGAGATTCGAACCCGGGTCACAGCGGTGGAAGGTGAGGAAAGTAAGTACAAGTACTAGGCCAACAAGCAAAAATAAAATTCTATAACAAAACCAATGCAATTTAACTGTCAAACAATCCACAAGGAAAACTGACTAGGTAAATTTGAACAAATTTTCAAAGTGAACAAAGAAAACTGGCAGAAGCGGGATTTCAACTTGCGACCTCCAGAATACTGTACAGTGTAATTTAACTTGAACGATAAAACATGCAAAACTAAACTTGGGAGAAATATTGCAAACAGTAATAAAACAACTTAAACATTAGACCTTGATGCACTGTAAAAAATAAAATAACCAAACAATTTATCCAGATAAAAATAATAAACATGAAACAATGCAATAAAATAAAAAAACAGCAATGTTACAATAAATAAAACTTAATTTTAAAATGAAGGCAAGGGATAGATGGAAAACATCTAAACTAAAACTCGCTACTTAAGACAAAAAGGGGAAAAAGTTATACCCAACCCCTTTATTAATCCCATAGTCATCTTCCAGTAAGTCTGGTATCTCTTTAACCTCCTCTACCCTCTTATAAATGTAGAAGGGGAAATCAGACCAAGAAACATATTGGAACAATTTTGTAAGTAAAATATAAAGACAGAAGAATAAAACAAGAAAATTTCAAACAGTTAATCCTGCTATAATGGAGCCTGAACATAAGGGTGTCCTTTTTATGGCTTTTGGTACAGAGTAAAGATGAATGTATGTCATTGAAACTGTAAAAACACTCGACAAAAAAGCTTGCAGTCAGATGAACGAACCTGTTACATAAAGATTGAGCCTTGCGGAACACGTACCAGAGAGCACCGTATTCCAGTTAGACCAATGACAGTCAACAATAACTCTGTTTTCTACCAGTAGGCCTAAGATAACTACGTAAGAAAAGGAGAATACTGGGATGAAACTTGTAGGATGAAAGTTTATACAAGAGAAAATCATGACTAACGTGATCAAAGGCCTTTGAGAAATCAGTGTAAACAACATCCAACTGCTCCCTCCATTCAACAGCATGGAACGCCTCCTGGAACAATGATTTAAGCTAGGTTAGTGGAGCAATCTCTACAAGAGATGAAACCATGCTGCTGCTTGGAAATAGCTGGTTGGAAGTGACACATGTTGATACATGTGTCATGTTCACAACCCATGCAACTCACCCAACACTTGATGGGTTGTTTAAGTCACCCACCATCAGCATATACATCATAAGCTATTCCATAGGCTAGGGCATAAACGAGGCAGTAGTAAGCTTCTCAAATCATGAGAATCGGAATATACTAGGTCATAACCAGTCAGTGTTGTAGTTGATTACATTTCCATGAGAGCAAGTACAATTAGTACTTTTACATGAGTATGAGTACTTTACCCCAACTACGAGTACATGGATTTTTTTTTATACAGGGTGTCCCAAAAAGAATTTCCAGGCCAAACCAGGCAACCTCAGAATCTAGATTTCGACAGATCCTGATGCGGGAACTTCTTCATGAAAAATAGTCTTTATTTCATCAAAATCAGTCAAGCCAATCAGAAGTTATGTCATTTTTTGTGCAGCAAGGTCAGCCCCCAACTAGGAGTGACTGACTGTGACTTTTTTACATTTTTCATTCCAAGAAGCTGTCCGTCTAGTTATAGCAGCCCAGTCATGAAGGGAACCCCCTCACCATGGAAATGTTCCTCAATCCCTATGTTCCCCAATCCTTAGGGTTAGGGTTAGGGTTGGGGATTTGGGAATATAGGGATTGCAGAACATAGGGTTATAGGGTTACAGGGACGGATCCAGGATTTTTTGCAGGGGGGGGGGGGGGGGGGGGGGTTCTGAAATTTGCCCAGAAAGGTGACTCCTAAAATGACTCTCCGAATTTTTTTTTTACAAGCGGGGGGTGTTTGACACACTTTCTCACCGTTGGTGGCGCCATTTAACCTCTTTGTTTTGTTCTTACCCATAGGCAAAATAAGACCTGTTTTTGTAAGGCATAGGCCCCTACAAGGAAAACAAGGCAATATCATGAGCAGGGGGGTTTCAACCCCCAACCCCCCCCCCCCCCCCCTCCCCCTGGATCCGCGCCTGGGTTAGGGATTGGGGAATATAGGGATTGGGGACACAGGGGTTGGAGAACATAGGGGTTGGGGAACATAGGTACGCACCTGAGACCACAGGCTACAAGTCACCATGCACTACACATTTCAACAAGCAAACAAAGTATTGGATCACGGCCCTGTTACAACTGAAACCATTTCTGTAAACTGTTTGTATTCCAATGATTACTTCATATTGGGGAATGGATGCAAATTCAAACACAGGGAACTACATGTACATAAACAGCCACATTTGTAGGGTCTTAACTTCCTAGTGCATACGCATTTACTTAAAGGGGCATTCACTATTTTTTTAGAGGAATGTCTATTACCCATATCCTCACATGAACTAAACTCTTCACTGCTAATTCAAAGAATACGTGTATGTTGATTTGGTGGTTGCAGAGGTTGAAAGTGGTCACAGCGAATACACCCAAGGAGAACCATCAAGGAGTCAGTTATCACATCGCATACGCAACAAGTGGCTGGTGGCTCTAACTCTGGCACGTAACCCCAATTTGGCATTGAAACGGAAGAGAGCACTCATGGAAGCTAAACGGATAAGGAACATGTCCAACAATCCTGAAGTTTAAAGGACAGGTAACCCAAATAAATTGACAATGCAGTTTCATGATGCTGGCAATATACATAGAACATCTGTGTAGCAAGGGAATTAGTTTGTTTGAATTAGGACATATAGCTATCAAAGAATGGCACAGTCATTAGATTCCTGTAAACATTCAAATGCCAAAAACTCCCTATTGGTTAAAAGTTTCATTCTTAATTAGTATATCATTAGATAATTTATACATACATATCTCAGGCATGTACAATTCACAGCATGCAGAACTCTTTTATTTGTCTGCACTTTTTGTTTGAATGAATCTTTAAGCTGATGGATGGCTAGTGTAATGGTGGGATATGTAACCTCTGATAATAAAGGAATATACTATGGAATTTAAATTATGAGGGACATGAGGTTCGGCCTGAGGGGCTTCCTGTGGGGGCTGAATTCTCAGAGTTTCATGGAGCTGCCTACTAGGGTGGAGTGGGGCAAGTTGAGCTATATTTTGGTTATTCTCAGACTCCAATGAGGAACACAGAATCATATATGTTTATTCCTTATCAGAACTAAACTGTGCCGGATGCCGAAGTTTGGGCAAACCAGTCACACATAAGAAAACAAGCGGGGCGTACCGAACCCCGACTGCGGGCGCACCAGGCCCAAACTGAGGGCGCACCAGGCCCAAACTGAGGGCGCACCAGGCCCAAACTGAGGGCGCACCAGGCCCAAACTGAGGGCGCACCAGGCCCAAACTGAGGGCGCACCAGGCCCAAACCAATTTTGAGTACACCTGTCCCAGATAGGCACAAAGGCCACAGAAATGCACTTTGTTGTAATTTAAGAATACATTGTATAAAATACAATTGATTTCCTACTGTACGAATCATAGCCTCCTAGGATATACTCGTGAGCGCTATGGAAACTGCACTTATAAAATGCAGCAACGAATACAAACATTCTTTCAACACGTATTCTTATATTTTATCATAAAGGGAGGTTATGGCCGTCTAACTCCCCCCAAAATGCCACGCGCGCCCACAGACGGACAGACACCGACCCGCAACCCCTAAACAGTGAAGGAAGCCTACAGCATTATGTGAGGCAATGCACTGACGCAGGTTTGCTGTGAAAAGGCGGTTTCCTCGGGGGGACAAGTAGACCCCATCGTACAAATAAAGAGATAACTCAGACCATACAAACTGTGGGTGATAGAGGCAATGTGCATGCAGTATTGCTGCACATTTGGATCGTGCCCAACGATTTGTAGTCCTACGCTTCCTTTCCAATGCTGGTTGTGATCGAGTACCAAAATAAAAAAAAACTGGGAAGTATGTCTGACCAAATGATGCTCGTATGTCGGAACAGAACAGCGCAATCGGAAAGCAAGACGCTGTCTGAGACCATACTCGTCCACTTTCACAAGATCATTTGTGCCAACATGGATGATCAGCATCGCCGGCGGAGAAAGACATTTTTTTCCAAATCTGCAAGGAGGTCATATATATCACAGACACCCGCACCTCCCTTGCCCTTCCACTTGATGTATATACAGAAAGCCCCAAAACGGCGCTCTACCTGGCGGATGAGAGAGTCGCCTACTATACATACCGAATCTTATGTAACAGAAAGGCAAAATAGACATTATAATAAAGATCGTGCAAGCACGACTTCAATTTTCAGCCTAATTCCGTATGTCTGTCCTACTCAAAGAACCCGGCACACGGCACCAGCTGCCTACCGCAAGATTGCACACAGGCACCGGGTGAATGTAGGACACAAAGGCATTTGAACGCCAATGCCCCCATGTCACGAATGTCACTGTTATTTACGCCTATGTGAAATGCCGAAGATGCGGCCCCGATACGGAAAGAGTGTCCCCGAATGTGGTTTCCAACTAGCCCCGTAAACTCAACTGTTTTCCGTAAGACGGAATTAAACTGATATTGAGTCAGCGGGCTCCCGTCAAAATGACAGAATAATGGGCCGTTGCACGGAGGGCGCATCACCAAACATTCACCCAGAGCCCTGACAGGGCACAGAGATTCACCTGTTGACTGTACTATTATTTTGAGGTGGACCGTGCTAATTATTTTTGGAATGCCGGAAAAATATTAGCACGGAAGTAGGTTCTGAGGCAGTGGGACAAAAATGTATATCTGCCAGTGTCAAAACCGATTCTTGTATGCGCTTACGTGAATTCGCTGCAAATTCCCCCACGTACATGAAGCCAAAAAAGGCACTCAGGAAAACAGCTCTGAACATAACTGTTTTAAACCGCGAGGAACAAACAGCCGAAAGTGAGTGAACAATATTCTCTAGGATCGGAAAGGAAATCGGCACATGACTATCTGCAGTGGGGCGGAGCCGGCGGGATCCTTCAATAAGTTTCGTAACCAAAAAATCATCACTGGGGTCACACAGGTGTGTCAACACGCCTTAAGGTGGCAGCCCCACCAGTTGACTATCCAGCGGAGGGCTAACAACCCTCTCTGGAGAAAATCCGTTGTTACAAAACCAACTAGAAGAAGATATAACCGGACTAACGAAAATCGGAATCGACCTATGAACGTCTTTGACCACGATAAACGGACTAGGGATCAACAAGTAATGAATCTGCGAAAGGGGTTCCGTATTGCCACATGGAACGTACAGACTCTTCTTCGCCTAGGTTCGGCTACCCTCCTGTCACGGGAGCTAACATCCTACAATATTAGTATGGCTGGTCTCTGTGAGTCACGCTGGCCAGGCAATGGTGAAACTACTGCGGGCGACCACTGTTTCATCTGGAGTGGCTCAAATGATAGGCGAGGCTTATACGGTGTTGCCCTTGCCATACCTAAGACCATTTGTAAGTCGCTTATCAGCTGGATTGTAGCCTATGCACCAACCAGTGTTGCTGATGAAAACACCAAAGATGCCTTCTTTGACCAACTTCATGCTCTTGCCCAGCAAACACCACCACATGACATCGCGATAATTCTCACAGATAATGCCACCATCTCGTCTGCTTCTCGCGACCCTATCATGACCACTAACATTACTGGCACAACTCTCTTCGACCCTACTACAAATGATAATGGCGACCGCCTACTGCTCCTGTGTAGATCCAACAACCTCTGCAATGCTGACACCTGGTTTCCCCGAAAACAAATTCGCCACTGGACCTGGTATAGCCCGGATGGCAGGACACGGAAGGCTATCGATCACATTGTTATCTCCCGCCGTTGAAGATCTCTTGTTACAAACTGTCGTGTCTACAGGGGAGCACAGCTAGGCAACACAGACCACCGCCTGCTAGTTGCTCGGATCACCCTAAAACTAAAGGCTGACTTATCTGCCAAGCATCCGCCCCGCCTAGACTCATCTCGCTTCCTTGACTCTGAAATCAAGTGCTATAATCTCCAACCAATACAGTATCTTGACGGAAGAAAACTCCACTAACTGGCAACACTTCAAATGTGAAGTCTGTAAGATAGCCACAGATACAATGGGACACCCAAGATTGATCCCTAAAAAACCATGGATTTCACAAGCATCACTTTAGATCATTGAACAACGCCGACGAGCTTGCCTTCGTGGAGACCTAGAAGAGTACCGACACCTAAACTGCATACGAAATGCATCTATTGTAAATGATCGTAAGAAATACTTGGAAGAGGAAGCTAAACGCCTGGAAACAGCTGCACAGAATCAAGACCAAAAACAGGTATTCAGCATGTTGAGACGGGCTAAAGCTGGCCCTCGGTTTAAGAACTTTTTTTATCAAGGACAGCAATGGATCCATTCTCTTAATTGAAGCCGACTGTCTAGAGCGCTGGAAGGAGCATTTCAGCCAGCTCCTGAACCACCCTCCAGTACCCCTAGAGCCAACACTGATGACCACAGCAGACAGCACAATATCCTCAAACCCTGACTGCAGCACCACTCCTGTTTCCCCGTATGAGGTCAAGGCAGCCTTAAAACTTCTGAAGAATGGGAGGGCCCCTGGAATCTGCTCCATCACCGCGGAGATGCTGAAGGCGGGTGAGGACTGTCTCATCCAGTGGCTCACATGTATCATCAATCAAGTGTGGGTTCATGAGCAGCTACCTGAAGACTGGACACGTGGAATAATACGTCCTTTTTGGGAGCACAAAGGTGACCAGCTTGTCTGTAGTAACCATAGAGGCATCACACTCCTGTCCATACCGGGCAAAATTTTCACCCGCATTCTACTAACTAGAGCCCTCCCAGCCATCAGAAGCAAAAGGCGTCTTCAACAGGCAGGCTTTTTGCCTGGCCGCTCCACTGCTGACCACATCTCCGCCCTCCGTCTCATCATTGAGAAGGCCCGCGAATTCCGTAAGGACCGCCCAGAGCCCTGACAGGGCACAGAGATTCACCTGTTGACTGTACTATTATTCCGTAAGGACCGCCACTTTTATCGATCTCAAAGCCGCCTTTTATACAGTGGACCATGCCTCCCTGTGGAAGATCCTAAAGATCCTCGGTGTCCCACCTAAGATCTCCACTCTTCTCCAGAGGCTCTACAGTACTGCCGAGAGCTGTGTCCGTGTCAACGGTAAGACCTCCGAGTGGTTCCCTATCAACAGTGGAGTTCGACAAGGCTGCGTCACCGCTCCTGATCTCTTTAACTGTGTCATTGACTACCTGATGACAAAGGTGTGTGACCATGTCCCAGGGGTGTCCTTCGGCAATTACACCCTTGCCGACTTAGAATACGCAGATGACACAATATTGCTGTGCACTACCATCGAAGAACTGAGGACTGCTTTGACCATCTTTCAAGAGGAGGCAAGGAAGCTAGGCCTAAAGGTTAACTGGGCTAAGACCAAGCTCATGCATATAGGGGACGGACCCGCCCTACCTCCGCTTATGATTGATGAGAAACCGGTTGAATTTGTTGACTCTTTTTGCTATCTTGGATCGACCATTACAAACACTGGCAATTTGAAGACGGAGGTCGATAGGAGACGCGGCCTGGCGGCTGGAGTGATGCGGGCGCTCTGGCACCCCTTGTGGCACCAAAGCTGCATCTCACAGAAGACAAAACTACGCATCTATAAAGGCCCTGTCACACTTTCGCGTATATCAAGTCCTTATGAGTTCCTTATTAACATTTTTCAATACGCAGCCGTACGCTCAAAATTTTGAAATTGTTCAATTATTATGACTTATGTGCGACGCACATCTAGCGTATAAGTAACGAATTCAGCGCATCTATTGCGTATGAGGTGCGTATGAGTTGCGTATGCAGTGCGCAACACGATTTTACTGCTGCGAATAGCTGCGTATGCAGTGCGCATGCCGAGCGTATTCCGGACGCACCCTACTTATCCCGACCGCATGCCTGACGCACTTCCGACGAATGCCGAGCGTATTCCGAGCGTATTCCCGCCGCATTTCCGCCGCTCGTCTTCAACGATGAAGTAGGGAACATCTTGGGTGTCGTTGGGGAGAGACTCAGGATCTTGAGTTCACTGTTATTGAACACCTGGGCGTCAGATGCTGACCCCAAGCCGCCAATATCTGCCCAGAGGAACTTGTAGTCCGCGTCGACCATGGCAAAGAGCAAGATGGAGTAAAAGCCCTTGTAGTTGTAGTACATGGAACCACTACAGGGAGGACAGCGGATGGCCACGTGCTTTCCATCTATGGCACCACAGGTGTGGGGGAAGTTCCACTTCTGGTAGTACCTGTCAGCTACATGGCGCCATTGCTTGGGTGTACATGGGCAGACCATCAGCTCATCCAGGTACTCTGCTATGATGGCTTCGCAGACCTCTCGGACGACCACAGAGATGGTGTTGTGTGGTACTCGCCAAGCAAACTTCATGGACGCGTAGGTGTTCCCAGAGGTGAGGTGGCGGAGGGTCAATGACAGCTTCAAGCCTGGTTCCATGGGGTGTCTCATGAAGGTGTGTTTCTTGGTGAGTCTTCCTCCCACTCTCTCCAGCAGCTCATCATACATGGCAGGGTGCATGCGCAGGAAGTTGGTGAAGACTCTTGTGTCCTCATTTCGGAGCTCCACCATTAGTTTATCATAGACCCCAAACTGATGTCTTCTCCCTATCCATGGCCGGACCCAGGCGATTCTTCGGCGCGCTCTTCTTCTTATTCTTCTCTCTCTTCTTTGACGAAGGAGATGGAGCTGCAGGTTCATGATGTCATGCTGGTGTTGGATGACAGCAATCATGTGTTCTCGCCGGTGCCGGCCTGGATCTGCCATCTTCAGGAGGTCTGTTCACCCTGGAGTGTAGAGGAGCCATCATATTTATACTAAATCTCGAGTGTACCCTGGATGTACGGCAAGTATGCTATCTGTACGCTGTCTGTGCGTTTCTCATAAGTTACAAATAAGTACAATGCGCTGCCCGATCGCAGGACCAACGGTACTAATTCGTGCAACACGTCGGCATTCGCTATGCGTGCGTTGTATCTGCGCTGCAAGTACGCTATGTATACGTCCAATGTACGCGGCTCATACGCTGACAGGGTGCGTGCCGGGAGGTCAGCGTATTACCGCGTATGAACCGCTTATCCCCCACGAACACATAGCGTATTCGTACCGCGCTCGACCGATGCGGGACCGATGCGCTGCGTATTTATAACTTATGACCTGCGTAACAGCGTACGCAGCGTAGTTTTGTGCTTGCCCAAAACTATCCGGCGTACTGGGCCGTACTGTGCGCATGCCTGCGTACATAAAACTTACACAAAACGATTGAGATGCATATGAGGTGCTTATTGTGCGTATGAAAGAAATGTCAATGCGCAACCCATAAGGAATTAGGATACGCAAAAGTGTGACAGGGCCTTAACACTGCAGTGCTACCTGTCTTACTGTATGGTGCAGAGTCATGGCCCCTTAAAGGAGAATTCCAGGCTCTATAATATTTTATCTAGTCTAAAAGAACATACACTAACATACATACTGCACCAAGAGTTGGATTTTCTTTGTTATGGAGAACGACACACGCGCCCTTTATATTTACGATTTCTTGCCATTCAGCAGTACAAAGGGCGCATCCATACTGTTCGAAGTTCCCGCAAAATCCGGGAGATTATGACGTAGTGTCCGCACCTCAATGGAAACCCATGGTTGGCTACGTGCGGTATGCACTGGTATCACACCTAGACGCAGCTTAGTGCATATGAATACGTATGTTTACTTTGACTTGACGTGCTGCAATTTATCATGGTTTTTTTTTTTTTTTTTAGAAGAGCACAAAGTCTGTTCTGGTCGGAAAGAAAATATGTTAGGGACTGCATCATCTCGAAGATTCTTAGCCTACCCCAGGAGAACTGCCTGCCGATTTTCCTCAAAGCAATCTGGTTCGAAGTCGTCGCGTTTTTATATTGATCAGCCATTTCTTACAAATATCTGGTCGTTTGGGGGATTGGGAATTTCGAAGAAGGCGCTGAGACCTTTTAGAGAATTCGGTTTACTTGAGCAGCCAAAAGCTTGCCAAATCGTCATGATGTTGCTGTACTACAGCACGACCGAGTTTTGCTTTTATAGCAGTCAGGCAAAAATTCGCCAGGAATATGGAAAACAGACGTGCGTCAAGGAACAACACAGCCACGTTCTCGTGTGTGTTGCATGTATGGACAATGGTTCACTGCACTCGCACAGCTCAGGCCGCGGGGCCGGCCGGGTACCCAGCCGGCCGGCTTGGTAGTGCAGCCACTACGTCACAGTATCCCGGGTGTACCGATATTCCAGAGCAAAAGGGCGGCTCGCATGACGGCAGGCGCATTATGAAAAAACCTCCGGATTATACGATTACCGAAACCAATCAAAATGAAATAAAAAGTAAGTCACAATTGCAATTAACGTTCTTTAACATTATGTTATTATAAACTCAGGGTGGACTTTCCCTTTAACAAGACTCTAGCCTGCAGCAGGATCGATGGCTTTGACAGCAGAGCACTGAGGACAATTGAGAACATCCGGTGGTTTGAGCATATCCCCAACACGGTGGTTCGAGAGCGGACCCATCAACCACCTGCTTCCAGTATCGCTGCACAGCGTCGAGTCCGTTTGCTTGGCCCTGTCTTCCGCTTACCACCGCAACATCCCACCCGTGCAATTCTGGATTTTGATCCTAAAACTGTCGGATGGAAACAACCTCGGGGAGCTCCTCGTACTCGATGGCTAGACGTGCTTGACCATGATCTACAGCTAATCGACTCCTCTTTAGCAGAAGCTAATACTCTTGCTACCGACCGCCAGCGTTGGCGGATGTTGATTCAACTAGTTGGCTCTACGCACTGCACCAGTAGTGGTGCACTGCAAGAGACAGATTAATTGATTGATTGATTGATTGGGGTCACACAACCCATTCATTTTGAGGTAGTATCCCACCCCTGAAACATAAGTGGCAATTGTGGAAGGAGCTAGATTTTTCAGGGACTGCCATGCTATATATTGCCTAATCTCCACCGATGCAGGTACTCTTCCAACGAGGGGTTGCTGCCGAAATTGACACAAGACCCTCAAACCCACTGCGTATATCCTGTGAGAATTTGGTGTAATGGCGGCGGCTACCAAACGCTCCATCTCATCAGCTAATATAAGTGCAGCAGATTGGGGAAAGGGGTCATATTGGCATTTGCCTGGGGGCTGCTCTGCGGAAACGACTCATTTAAAAACAGGACAAAGCATCTGCTAAATCATAACTTGTCTGGCACATGGACTGTTTTAATGGAAACATTAAAGCGGAGGCACTGTAATACAAACAAATGCACCAACTTCATAATGCGAAGAGAAGATTGGCTGTGCCGCAAGAGGCAAGTGCAAAGACTGCCCCGCTGATGTGGCTGGCACGGTCATGACCGTGGCTGGCACAACCCCGGTACAGAAGGTCGACAGGGGCATCGGCGGGCCCAACGGCCCAGCTTGACTGCTGGACACGGTTGCACTGCCGGAGCTAGATGGCGCATCAGGCTGCAATGGCCCTGCTGGGGCATTGGATATGACCACTGGCGCTGACACAGGCGCTGACACGGCAACGTGCCTGTGTTTTTCCCTCGCCGCCGCAGTTGTACCTTTTTCCGTTCTGCATTTCTTGGCCGCGATCTAAACGCTATGTCATTACCCGAGAATCAAGCCGGGCGGCGGCGATTGAGTTAGAGGTTGGCCCGAAACATGACTAACAAAATTTAGAAGAAATACGCAAGACGACCTTGATCCAAGAGAATCTCCACCTAAGACGACACTGATCGGCAGCAGCGACAAAATAATATTCCGGTAATGTTTCAAAATATATTTCAGAGGATTCGAAATGAAATTTAATAAAAATTTGCTGGGAAAATTTAGAATGATCCGCTAAGTTTGTAAAGCAGTGACAGAGTGGCTGCACTCAGTTACCTGCTGAGGCGGCGCTCCCTATTGGTTGGAAGTTTCTTTCTTGATTTGCATGGCGCTTGTTGCATAATTCATTAATACCTTAAATGTATGTGTGACGTCACTTCCTGTCATATGACGAAATACTTACTTTCAAAGGTTAGAAGTCAGTGTCCAGGGCTGGCCTATGCGTACTACATGATATCGAGCATTAATTGACCTATCGCTGTTTACGAGTTTAGCCACACCCCTTAGACAACTTTACACACGTGCAGCACGTTAATGCATGCGATGCGCGAAACGCGCAGTAGCGTATTACGGCGAATCGTTGCATACACGCTCTCTCTGACCGGATACAGGAGTTGTCTCAGATTTCTAAGACAACTTTGCCCACGTGCAGACTGTTGTGCGACCGTACCATTTATTGCAAAAAGTGGGAAAATGGCTTTCCCCAATTTCCAGCCGCTTGTTATAACGCGTATCTGAATAATGCACACTCCCCGGACCCGGCCCACTCGCATAATTTTCACCGTCCGAGATTCGGAAGAACTTAAGAAATATAAACAGAACAAACTAGACGCTAAACGGGCTTGGCCAATGTGCTGCAAACAAAATTAATATAATGAAAACGTAATGGGCAAGTTGAGCGTTTGCGTTAAATTTGACGTGTATTCGCATACTGCGTTTCAACGAACAGGGCGCACATGCGGCCGAATAATGCACGTCTTTGGAATGTTTTTTGTTTGTCCAAGATTTTGAATATCATGTGATGTTCAACAGACGCTACGATTGGATAATGATCATGAACAGCGATAGGTCAATTGCATGAATGGATCAGCGCACAGCTGTAATTTTTTGGGAGGCTAAGTGCAGGGCCCAATTTCATGGCTCTGCTAACCACAGCTTTCTGCGCTTACGATCACCATGTTGCGCTAACAGCGCTAGCAGAACAATTCTGCGCTAACCCTATAAGCACAGAATCCTCAGTTACAGGATGTACGCATGCTCAGAAGCCAAAATTCTCTGCTAACGCGTGAAATATGCTTGCCGTAAGCACAGAATTTTCTGCTACAGTAAGCAGGGATTTTTCGCTAACGGTAAGCAGAGCTATGACATTGGGCCCTAGTAAGCAGTCGCTGAGTATAAGACCTTTTACCATCTAATGATAAAAGGAATTATATTGACCTGGTGTCTATGGCACAGTCTGCAACAACATATATACTGTCATTTTTAGCCATATCAAGCAAATAGCATTCACCAGTTGAACAATCACACAAAACCTAAAAAATTGCTGAACTTACCTTATGGGTGTGCTAAGTTTAGCCATGCTATGGGGTAAGTTGATCATACAGTATGCTGTAATATTTAAGGTGCAAAAAGATATTAAATGACAAACAATTTGCAGTGCAACACAAAGCAATGCATGACATTTATTTAACCTCCTAAAACTCTGCCAGAGAAATTTCAGACAGTTAGGCTACATATCTATGGATTAGAAAAACCCTGTAATAAACTGATAATGTGAATGCACTTAGAATTTCTGAGAAGTATCACTGTTTAAGTTAAAATTCAGATTTTTCTTCAGAGCATATGTGCCTTTGTCTTAGCTGGCTTGTCTTATATAGAAAAAGGCCAAGAGCACTGTCTCACTGCAGTCTGAATTCAAAATGCAGATCCAGGGGCTGGCTCAATTTACCCCATGGCTCAACTTACCCCACTCTCCCCTACACAAATTTGCCGAGCACAGAACAATTTCAGCTTTACCCAAGTACAATATATGCAAGCCTGGAATTACACAGAGGCCATCAAATCCATTGGTCTTGTTATGTTCCCATAGACATTTTGATTTTCCGATGCAAGTGCCCCTTTCAAAGAATATATGGTCATGTGATTTAAATTAGGGCTGTCCCGAATATACCGAATATTCGATCGTCAACCGAATATTCAAATACCTTTTTGCCGGTTCGAATATTTGAAAAAATATATAAGCACATACAGATACGACTCATGATGCTGTTTTAGTAGAAAAGTAACGGAGCCTTAATAGCAGTGTGAAATGCCGCATTTTTGTCAAAGGTAACTTTCTTGTTGCCGTCCGTAAAAACCCTTGTTTTTACCCTTGTTTTTACACAGGTCAAAACAAATATTCCTGCAAAAACGCAGGCTGAAGTTTGGTTTCTTATCAGAACGTTCCGTACCCATAAAGATCTTGATACAACTGCGCATGCAAACAAAATATTGATCGAGCAGTCCATAATATTGATCGCCGCACGTAAAACACCGGCGTAATGGCGCCAGCTGACACGTGAAAAACTTGATCGGCGAGTATCGAATATTCGAATATTCGGTCAAATCCAGTTTCGAATAATCGAATACTGAATTATTCGAAAATTAACAGCCCTAATTAAAATTCCCTGGAATTTGTTTGGGAAGGACTTTTGCATAACTGGAAAATTTGCCAAGCAATATTGTGAACTCTGAAATTTTTCTAAAGTTGTCTTACTAGTGGAAGAGACATGTTGGCCCCTACCATTTGTTTAAATCACCTTATCAGTGGCCGGTGACTCCAACACCTGAACTAATGTGTTTGTCTTTGTCCACTAGATCACTCTGTTTCTGGTGAGGTTGATGCTTGAATGGTTACATGCATTGGATGATTTGAAGCATAAGAAGTACTATGCTGATATGATCACTGTGGCAGCGATACACAATATGTAGAGTTCACTGGCACGTTTTGACAGGATCCTTTTAATTCATTGTATACCACTTGTATAAAGCCTTCTGTTAATTCAAAACATTTTCTAAAAAGAATATTCCACAATAATTAGTTTTCATGTATGGATTAACAGGCTGTCAAAACTTAAAATGGCTGCAGCTAAATTGACAGTCAGGTTGAAGGTTGAAATCACTTTCAACTTTTAGAAGTAATTTTGCTTTTCGTGAAGGGATAACAGACAATAATAGTTTGGGTTGGTTCTGCAAATGCTGGTTTGGTCTACACTTCTATATTAGCCTGGCTTCAATGAACTGTAAAAAATTCCCGTAAAATCACGGGTTTTCCCCCTGTAAAAAAACAGACCATCACAATATTTTAGTTTGAACGGGTTTTGAACGTAAAATCTCATGTTTTCCTACACGAATTTCATTACGCAGCAACTAACTAATCAGATCTGGGGAAAATTTGTGTTCACACAAGTCATGTTAAAATGTAGTGTTTCGTACAAAAACACAATTTCTTTACTAAAATATGTAATTATTTTAGCAATTCCACATAGGAATTTAGACTTTTTGTAAACAGAGGTAAGAAATCGCATTACATCTTCTTTTGTATTCAAATATTGAAATTTTCCTCGGAAACCGTGACTTCATGATGGCAGGATATGCTGAATATAAAGCTAAAGCGCGACATTACTAAGTGTGTAGTGTTTAGTAAATTACCGTAGTATTTGTACATTTGATATCTAGAGTAATGTATAATATAATCACGTCTATTTAGTCTGGTTCGCATTTCTGTAAATTTGTGATTACTTACACCAAGTTTTCAGTGACTTAGTCAAATTTTGTATACCATGTATTTTCACGGGAATAGCAGGGTTATTTTAAGGGACAGCAACGTAAAATAACGGTGTTCATGAGTCGTTAGACTCCCGTTTTTTAAGGCATTGCGCTGGCGTCCAAACTGCCAGGAAATTGCCGTAAAAAAACAATGTTCTTTTTTACAGTGTAGTTGAAAATTGCTATTTGGCTGATACCTAAAGTGACAACTTGAAGAGCTTTTTAATGTAAATATTCTGTTTATACTCCATTTTTTATAAGTTAAAGGGACACATTGCTTTGGATTTTGCGATTTGGGCTATAAAACTGAAATGGATATGGTTGGGAAGCTTTTTTTAAAGTAGAATATAAAGATTCACATAACTATCCCTTCAAATTGCGTGGTTTTTGTTTAATTTCGTGACAAATAACGGTCCGCCATTTTGTAGAACCAAATTTTTGACTCCACAAAATGGCGGACTGTGTTCACCAGTCGTATTTCCAGTCGCATCTGGTTGAAGTACGTTCTGTTGATCCATTTTGATGTACTGTGGCATGGCGCGCAGCACTGGCGATATGTGTTGCGAGGTAGAGAATTGTACCTGGCGATCATCTGATAGGTTCACAAGGCCACTGGCTGCGGCGCCAGCCTAAAGACTCTTACAGCGTATTTTGCACATTATTTAGACGGGGGTATTTAGTACTGGAAATAAGTCTATGTTTCGCGGGTCAGATGTCGGGGGTAAGCGGCCAATTTTTGGTTTTGTAATCACTACTCACTAATTACAACACATTATACGTGTTTTTTGCATGAACAACTCTTATCAAAGGTAAGGAACATTTCTAAACAGCAAAATTTCATGACATTTGAAGGCAATGTGTCCCTTTAATCAGTTAAAAGTTAACAAGTTCTGATTTCTTACACTGATGTCTTGGCTGACAGTTGACAACATCTGGAAGTTTGGTTTCTTGAATGTAATGTGGCACATTAAAATGAGTGTGGAAAGTTATTCTGTGCATGAGTTACAAACAACCATTTTTGTACTGAGATGTAGATTTGGGGATTGTAACATTTTTACAACCAAAAAGCCCTTTTCTACCATATTCCAAGGAGTTATAACAAAAAACATGATATACTGTGCACCAAAGTAAACTACTGCGTTGGGCTAGGAATGAGCTACAGCAAAACATAATACATAAAATTAAAGCTTGCATGTATACCTTGTACTTATACGAAATGGCATTGTCCAGATTTTCAAATTTTGCAACATTCCTCCCATTTCATGGTGCCTATATGCTTAACAGCATGCCACTGGTCAATGTTTGTTGCTGTTTGATACGAGACCCGCTGCCTTCAGGAATGACTTGTAAAACTATTTTTTAATTATGAGCTGAAAAATATGCATATAATGTTGCAAGTAGGTATCCATTTAAACAGGGTGTAGCCTTAGTGTTTACTGTGTATATAATTAACTACAAGAGCGTAGACTTGATACCATTTCAATAGTTATGTTAGACAACTTTTTATTTATTTTTATAGTTATTTTTAGATGGGATATAAAGCTTTCAATGAGGAATAACACTTTATCTGATAATTACTGTCAAACAGTTCCCCTTAAAACTGGTTGAATTACTCAATCAGTTTCCCTTGTTTGTTTGATGTAGGCCTAGATAGTATTTTAAGATACTTAGAATTTGTATGCATGTCAGCTGCTGTGGTATAGGTTTTCTCGGTCTATCTCGGCAAATGAGCAGCCAATTTAATGTAGGGGTCTGTGTCTCTTGAGGGACTTCGTAATGTGTCATGCGATGATCATAATGTCATCATAGGTGCAACCGGGTCACTAATGTCCATCCACATGTATTGCAATAGGCCTCGTCCTCTTAGAAAAAGTAATTATCTAGACCACATTGGGCAGATAAACCTTTTGACTCACGTTGTTATTTGTGAGAATATATCCTGTAATTGTTAGCGGGACTTTTGAATAATGTTCGAAAAGGGGTTTATGTAGCACGTAAATATGAGTTATTGGCAGTCTTGGAATGTGCCTATGTGCAAGATCGTCCTTTTTGGATCAGCCCTCGTTGTGTGAGTACCTCTAAGAAGAATTTATGTCTCAAAACCCACTTTTGATACTGTAATTGTAGGATCTATTGCTCAATCACTGTCGCATATTCTCACAATATTGTCATTATTGTACAAGTCTCTAGTTCATGTGCCGATAGGAAAACGAGTAATTTGTGGTGAACATGTCTTGATTTGTAACGTTCGTAAACTTTTGTGCAGCTTGAGTCGCATGTTTGTACCCAGTGACTGTTTCATGTCAGGTTTCATACAGCAACTGTTGTATGCTTCGACTTGGATTAAAAAAAAATAATAACATTTCGCTCGGTAGGTTGGCGACTCTGATGTCATCACATAACTCAGCTGGCATTCGGGGAATTTAAATTTGAATTAAAATTTGGATTTTAATTTGCATTTGAATTCAAAACGAAGTCTGAATTTAAAGTTTGAATTTCGGTTCCAAGCCTTGGGAATTTTGGAATTTGGATTTAAGAATTTTCAGTCGGATTTTGTAATTTATATCTTGAAACTCGGCTAGACTTAACCTCGAAGTTTGCAATTTTGTGACTTGTCTCTTGTCTCTGATTTTAGAAGAGAAGGATCAAACCACACATTCTAATGATTCTTCATGACATTTTGTATGTAACACTCACATACACTTGTAGGGGAACTGACTGTCATTCATTTATTAATTTTGCCTGATATCAAGACCAATCATTAAATTAAAATTTGATAATCCAATGTAAGAATCGGAACTTTTTGATCCTGTCTCCATTTATTCTTTTGGTTTTGAATAATTGCCTTAGCGTCCTAAACTAAACATTTAGCGGACTTAGATGTACATGGTACACAACACTGCCCCATGGTCATCCGCGACCAGTGCATTAATTTTCGTGCATTCGAATTAAAGCGATTTTGCCTCTCCAGATTTTACTGTTTCAAATTTAGAATTCGGGCATTTAATTTTGTTTCGAGGCATTAAAATTCCTTTAGCAATGTGTTAAATTTAGCATATCGTCGTTCTCTTTTTGTGATACACAATCATCATTCAATTTAGCAAAGCTGGTTCCTCTGGAGATTTTTTTGTTTCAATTTCGTAAAGAGGCAATCAATTTCGCTAAATGAGAATTCAAATCAGTATACGATAAAGAAAGGCGAACAAACGGAAAAACAAATTAATTGTACTAGATAACTGTTTCGTATCTTCACTTTAAGTGAGTCAAACCTTTTGTTTTTCTTTATTCATTTATGTTTCCCGTAGATTTTATATGGGGGCCTATTGGTAATTTTTGTTCTTTCTTTTTTCTTCTTTTTTGTGGGGGGCGGGGGAGAGAAGCTTTTTTAGTTAACTGACCAAGACCTAATTTTTTGTGTGTTTGTGAAACATTAATGTTTCTTATTGTTTATGTTGTTTCTTCCTCAACCATAACCATCAATCTGTTGGGTGATGGCATCAACGCTCTGAATGGCTGCTTGCACCTCCAATGCTGCATGTTCATTCCTGCTTGCCGGGCACCCTGTCTGTCTCTGACACATTGTTGCCACTCCGACCTGAGGGTGCGTTTAACTGCACTTTGAATGCAGAAAGTGCCATCTCTGTGCTGTTCAGGAGTAGGGAGTGAGGCGCTTCAGCTGGATCACTGGGTTGGTACCTTCAGGGAGTTGGGCTCGCGCGTGAGGCTTCGCATTGTCGTATACGAGGTATAGGGGCTCGTCATCTGGGAAAACTGCAGCACACTCTTGAACTGTGTCCGCAAGAAACTCCTCGAATCTCTCTCGCGTCAGTTTCGAATGCACCGACTTCACTAGAAGCCGACTTCACTAGAAACAGCGAAGGTGACATTGCAATTCCTCCCTCGTTGTCTGTCGACAATTTGTCTTGCGGCGATCCCTCGCGGAGCTCTACCCTGGGAGCGTCGAGTCCAGACATTGTGACCTGTCTCATCAATAAAGACTAGATGCGCCAGAACACCATGCTGCAGGAATCACTCGGCATACTGGACATGTTGATCAAATACTTCAGGGGAATTTCTCGCATCAGAAACATCCTCCACTAGTTTCAGTGTAATCATCATCCCATACAAGGCTATGGCTATGGTGGCTTCTCCGGCAGATGCTCACTCAAACTAGCCTTCATCTGCTGAAGTGTCAAGATGGGATTAGCATCAAGGATGCCTTGCAAATGGTTTCGCATCTCGTCATCCATCTTGTTGTGGGTTGTTCCTCCTCTTGCCAGCGTCTCTCAACTTCCAGTCCACAAATATGTTGCAACAATATTGATCTTGCTGTGGACTTGATTTTCAAATTGACCGCAAGCTCAATGTAGTCTTGCTCATTTCCCTCAAAGGCCTCAATCAACCTTTCTTGATTCTACCTGGGACACTCGTGCGTAGCGACCACGAGCTGCCACTTCTAGAAATATGCGTATACAACTGTAGCGAAAGCTCGTCTTCTAAGTACATCGGCAAAGTGACTCCTGTGCCAATAAGTGAACCGTATTTATATATTATGCCTTTAACATTCTAAAGGAAACAAAAGTTTTACAAAGCGTTTTTTAGATTGCACAAATGACAGAAATGCCCAATAATAAATTTAAATGACCAAACACACGCCTCAAAAAGCTCCTGCAAATTTGAATGTTGATTTGTTAAATTGCACGGTTATTTTGTTAAATCGAATGACGCAACAGTACTTTTGCCCAGTCATAAAACGAAATCGAATGACTATTTTCAGCAGCATTCAATTTTGCGCAAAATAGAATGGCGCAGTGGTTAAATTGGCTGCTCATTTGTTGCCGAAATTGACCGAGAAAACCTATACATTTTGCATATTGGATTTCATTCAGTTTGCCAGATTGTACATATATACATTCCATTGCAATATCCATTTAGGTAGCTTATATTTAGACTTTGTACACCAATCTGCTGCTGTTTATTTGATTTTTGACTTATTGTGTATATGTCAGCTGAAGTAGCATATTAGATCTTACATTTCATTCAAAGGTATTTTATGGATTTACCTGAATTTCTCTACAGTGTAAATATTATGATTGAAGATACTGAAATTGTCGATGCTTAATATAGGCCTACTGCATATTGGAATAATTCATTCAATAGGGATTTCAAGTGAAGTGAAAGAGGACATTACCTTTTTGAAACATGATGATTCTCTGCAATGTTGGGCATCCCTGACACGTTTTTCTTTTTTCAAGCAATCCACATGGGAAACTGACTAGGTAAATTTGAATACATTTTCAAAGTGAACAAAGACAACTGGTAGGAGCGGGATTCGAACCTGCGACCTCCGGAATACCGTACCGGCGCTCTACCAACTGAGCTATCTTGCCCTATATGTTGGCGGTCTCCAATATTGTCAGTATCTTTGTTCGGGTGGGTGCTAGTCAGAAGTCATGAACCCAGAATGCCGTGTATAGCCAGGGATCACGCCCAATTTTACGACAAAACATGACAGGTTTTTCTAAAAAGAAAAAACACAACTCATTTGCAAATTTAGAAAACCCCTTATCTACAGCAAACGAACTAAATGCATTTTACAGTCGCTTTGACACGCACAATTTCAGCGATCAGATCTTATCACGATGCTCAGCTCCCTCCACTGACACGGAAAGTCAGCGTATTGTCATCGAAGTCAGTGAAGTGGAAAAACTGTTTAACAAGCTAAATTCCTGCAAAGCAGCTGGCCCGGATAAAATCTCCGGAAAGGTACTCAGGGTCTGTGCCAAACAACTTGCAGTTCCCTACTCGGTTCTTTTCCAGCAGTCAACAGACTCTCATTGAATTCCATCTTGCTGGAAATCCGCTCTTGTTGTTCCAATACCAAAGCGAGCTCGACCGTCCGAGTTAAATGACTATCGACCAATTGCATTAACCTTACTGACAATGAAGTGCTTGGAGAAAATGATGATTTTTATCAACCCTGCAACAATCTTACTTACATGTAGTCATTTACTTAAATCTGTAAATATCGCTTGTGTTTAGGAACAAATATCTTGCCAGTGAATACAATTAAAGAAGTAACATGGATTTTCTATTCTTGAATTCAATTCTGGTTCCATTGAAATAAGACTGTTTAAAGAGATTATGACTCGTTTGCTTAATTTTCTTTTGTTTTTACTTGAAATAAAACTTCAGTCACATGACTAATGTGATTAGTCATCAATTTGAATGATTAACTGCAAAAGTCAGATGACTAACGCTATTCATTTCACAGGCTTTTTGGATTTAATCAGAAGACTAATTGATGATATTAAAGTACTCTTGTGACGTCACTCTATTAAGAAAAGTGTCGATTCTTTTTCAAGAATATACAGTTAAGTTAATAAGTCTTTTGCGCGTTGATTTGCATAGATCCTTGTACCCCGTCTTCACTCAATCTAAGATGCACAGCGTGCGCCGGTCGTGCCAGACTGATCATTATTATGCATGTCAGTGCCATTGTTGCTAGACCACGTGATTCGGGGCAAGCCGCAACGTGGCGACGCACGGCCAGTGGTGGTTTCCCTGTCTGGTATCTAGAACTACCGCTGGGTGAAACAGCGCACGATAGAGATTGTCACCACTCTAAAACACAACAACCGAATCGAAGCTCGAATCGTTACAGTTCATGTTGTATGTTCTTCTCGAAACGCGGCCTATTTTTAGCAATTATAGTTTCTTTAATGGATAACAACTTCAAAGGTTGGAACGTGAAGAAACTGCAGAAATTTCTTCAAGAGAGAGGGGTTTCAATAACGGGTTACCTGAAGAAAGAACTGGTTGAACTGTGCAAGTGCGTGGCCAATCTGAAATTGACAACCGACCCGAATCTTTCAAGCCCCAACTTGAAGGAGACTCTTGACAAAAGATTGAAAGACGCTGGCTGCACATTTTCCGACCCATTTAATCTTCCTGGATTCACGAAGGATTTCTCGAATATACCAGATTTCAGACTATACGATGTCTTCAATTATTTGATTTGTTTTTGAGCGGATTACGACCGGCGAAAACTTATTCGTAAATATACAAAAACAATTTCTGCAAGACCAGTCACTTACGTAAAAACCGATAATGAGACCTTGCTCAACAGAATCTTTCTTCATCCAACCTTTCCCACAAATAAAAAAAAATGGAAAGAGAGATTTTGTTGATGCCTTTACAAATCCTCCCCCCCCCCCCTCCCCCAGATAAGTTTGGACTCGCTGCGGCTACTTCTTGGAATGATCCATCAAAGAATCCACTGATTATTCTTCCAACGTAGCCAGCACATACCAGGACTGTCATCTTGCAGAAATAGTGGCTAAAACTGACTCCCTCGAAGCGTATTCCACTTTTTAAAAAAGAAAGAAATTACGCTTTGGGTGGGTCAGTCACACACCCACACGGCTGGCATAGGCCTACCCACCAACCTATTCGTAAATATATACAAAAACAATTTCTGCAAGACCAGTCACTTACGTAGAAACCGATAATGAGACCTTGCTCAACAGAATATTTCTTCCTCCAACCTTTCCCACAAATAACAAAAGAATGGAAAAAGAGATTTTGTTGATGCCTTTAACAACCCCCACCCTCCCTACCCCCTAAACGAACTTTGACTCACTGCGGCTATTTTCTGAGATGATCAAAAAAATAAGATAAACTGATCATTCCTTGAATTTTGCCTGCACACACCGGTTCTTTCTTTCTTGCTATTTTCAAAATTTAAAAAGCACTTCATCTTGTAAAGAACAAGAAGTTCAACCAAAATGAACAATCGGTTAACCAAGGCCCTGAAACAAAAAGTTCCATCACATTGACTCAAAATCGTAACACATACAATGTAGTCTGCATGTATGATTACGCCCCCTCCCAATAAAAACAAAAACAAAATTGTTCATCTCCACCGCGCTAGATGTCGAAGCTGGTATTGGGTTATAGCCTGGAGGTAGGAACCTACCGCCATGGTTATAGTCTTGGTTTCAAGACGTTACTGTCTGATACTTGTCATCAACAGAGGGCGCAATTTACAGGCTGTCACCGGCGGGCGAGCGCGCGATCAATCACGGAGTTACAGTAACTTCTTGGATATTCTTACTTTTGAGGGCGGGACCCGACTATGGAAATCGTGGCTAAACATGCATCATTCATATCATGTGACTGGTCTGACCTCCATGGTTAAGTTTGACCGATTGCCCCAATTATGCAAAATGCGCCTGCGGTCGACGCGACGTGTAATATAATACCGTTTAAAAAACGTGGACGTGCTACTGTGTACAAAAGCCACTTGTACATACAATGTACTAGTCTTGGTTCAAGACGTTGTTACGTATAATACGCGATAACCAGCCGCCGCGAGAGGGCGTTATTAGCCACGAACTATTAATAGCCACGAACCGCCAGGAACAACGTCTTGGGAATCTTGTAAAATCTCCCCCCGAAAAATGGGGGAAACTAGTGCGCATGCGCAATTCTGTATGAAAATGAGGAACATTTTCCTTCACGCACGCGCACATACGAAAAAGAGCTGCCATGAAGTTGCACAATAGTCTGGTAGCTATCTATACCACTGGTGCCGAAGGGGCACTGGTAAGTTCGCAATCGAAGCTGCTTGCTCTGCTTTGCATTAATTGCAGGCAACCGGCCGGCTAGCTATGCGCTAGCGGCTGCAGTGTTCACCGCTCGTGTTCGCCTGCGACGTCTTGCAACTGTGACGATCGATGCGAGGGAGATACAACGCAGGGGCGGATCCAGGGGGGGGGGGGGTCCAGGGGGTCTGGCCCCCCTTTTTAAATTGTATTTTAAATTGTATTTTATTTTTTAATTTAATTAATGTTTCTTAATTTTTTTAATATTAATGTTTAATTTTTTTGGGGGGGGGACCTAACCTAAATTTGGGAATCATTTTGGAAAAACATACAACTAACACCCCCCCCCCCCCCCCCCCAAGCACCAGATTATCCAGTTATAGGCACATAAAACACTGTGCCTAGGGCCTACCAAATAATTGGGGGCCTACAAAAAGAAAGCAAAAGCCTACAAAAATACACAAGGAATAGGTATAGGAGGCCTACTCACGCACAAACACACAAGAACCTTTAAAAAAATCTAACAGTGACTCTAGACTTTGGGAAAGCTTCATACATTACTGGTACAAATTAAGCTTACCGCAAAAATACATTAATTTCCTGGGGAAATCAAACTTGTGTTTAATAAATTTGTTAAAGTGGTCAGAAATTGCCTCAGATCGCACCGCAGAGCATCTAGAATCCAAATTTTTTCGGGGCCCTTAAGCGGGCCCCGAACCCCACGCCGCAAGGGCTTCGCGCTCGCATTAGTTTGGAGCACAGTATGTCCCCCCCCCCCCCCCCCCCCACTTTTAAAGTTGGACCCCCCTTTGCAAAAATCCTGCATCCGCCTATGCAACGGGTAAGGTGCCGGGCGGGACCGGGCAGGCAACCTGGGTGATGGTGTGTAATCTGCGGGAAATTACTTGTTACATGCAAGAAATACCTCTCCGTTATATTAAACCGTAGGGGCTCGGACAACTCGACTGTTGGCCGACTCGACTCGAGACAACTCGACCGTTGAGACAACTCGACCGTCTTTGCGTCAAATGGGAAGACAATTAAGTCGTCCGTGGAGACAAGTCTTCCGTTGAGACAATTGACAAGTCGTCCGTTGAATTGAAGTCGACTCGGAGGTAGGGGAATCGCGTCCAGCCTCAAAGCAAACATGAGCCTGAATTTTTGTCGAGTTTCACCATGTACCAGTGGAGAAAACACGCAGGAGATCTAGAGTGCGTCTCAGTATCTTTGTGAACTGTGTGACAATCAAATCACCAGAGTACGACAATCTCCGTTTTCCCCGGCCGTAAAGAGGGCCTCGTGAGCTATTTGTTTTATTATTATCACGGTCTTTTTTATTTTATATCTCAATCAAATCACCTAACAAGGTCTCCTCAGCACCATTATAATACATCAATTATCATATTCAGCCCCGTTAAGATTTTCTGTTTATTATATTTCCATCATTCCGGAACTTTTTAGTTCATTCCCCTCGGCCCTACCAAACAATCTAAATAGCACGGACCTGCTGTACCTTTATCTTCATATACTAACACTCGGGCGGTAGTAGTCAGGGGGTTAGATCTATGCATAATGCATCTATTTATGTATTCATAATGCGCGCTGCAACATTAGGCTAAGCAGGTGCGTGCGCACAACACGGCTTCTACAAGATTCCGAGGACGTTGTTACTGGCGGTCGGTTCGCGGCTATTAAGTTTGTCGTGATAACGCCCTCTCGCGGCGGCCGGTTATCGCGAATATACGTAACAACGTCTTGAACCAAGACTAACAATGTACATGTACATGTACATGTATATGTACAATGTACATATCCACATATGAACACTGTGGATACATGTATAGTGTACGTATACGTACTTGAACTTCAAGTTTGAATAACTTGGGGTTTCTGATCTTTCTTGCTACGTCCCAGAATGAGATAATGACAATTTACCTGCAGGTGTGCACTTTAATCTGGGATGTTAATTAGCCAATGTGAATGAATAAATGCAGAATAGTAAATTTTTTAAATTATTTTTTATCAAAGATTGATTTTTGCCAGTCTTGTTTAATTACATGTACAAACATGTGGTGCCTTTTTTTTGCAGCCAGCCATGGCCAGGCCCAGTATTGTATTGGATATTTCAGTCCAGTTGCATGCACAATAAATTTACAGGACGGTCTCTGGTCAACTTTTGACTGAAAAACATTTTTACTCACTTTGTCTTCAAGGTGGAGCTTAAATTCATCATTGTCTTATATTTCTCCCAATAAAAAAATCCTCAACTAAATACATTACATTCCTACATGTGTATAGTACATGTGTATACTAATATTTAAAAAAGTGAACATGAAGAAGAGAAGTCTGAAATAGCAAGCCCAGCAAACCACTTAAATGCCGTGGATTTAAAATCAAAGTAGATGGTTTACTTCACTCATTTATTTTAATTCTTGAGGTAAACATAATTTTTCACTGGATAAAATGTATTTCTGTAAAGATTTTAAACCATTATTGTAAAGTTACATTTATGTTAACATATACTTTACCATTGAAGGTTAGAACTGCCACAGAGTTCATCAGAAATATGAAACACACCATTTGTTACATCTCTTTTTTCATGTATTTTCAATTTCCATCCTGAAAAATTAAATTGGCAGATGTACCGGTCATTTTCAACTGCTGCAATACATTGAAACCATTACTCTATTACATGTACATGTGGCATTTAAAAAAATGTATAATACATTTACTTATACAAACTGGCTGGGACGTCCTCCATTCTGAAGTCGTTTTTAAGTTTATCACCTCACATGTTTATGCTCATACAGTGTACATGCACAATATAAACTCCTCAAAAAAAGTTCGGAAACTCAAGTTTGACAGACGATTTCTCTCTTGTTTCCAACTCCTTTTCCTTGAATTTGGTATAATTGGAAAGCCCTGTTATTTGTCTTTACAATGATGTGTCATTTGTTATGATTAAGCAATTGGGGGATGTGCAGCACAGCTGAATATGGGGGTGGGTGTAAAGTGAAATGTAACAAAAGGCATTGCTATTGTCCAAAAGTGTATTGACTCTTGCTGTTATAGGAGTTGTTTGGAGGATTGGTGTGTCTTGAATGATTCTCAGCTTACTAACTATTATTTAAAGGTTGTAAGCCATAAATTATTAATGTACGGGAAAAGTTCAGAAATCCACATGGCCTGTCAATTGCCTCCGGGATAGCAACTCTGTTGTTAATGTGCTTGCGTTTCAAACAGAGTAAAATAATTTGTCATTTTCTGCACTTAAACACCCAGTAATGCTCCATCAGTAACAAGAAGTCTCTCTTATACAATGCAACACTCTATCACTAACAAAAGAAAAAAAACAAGACGTAAGGAAAGTCTTTTTTCTGGTTGAATCATTTAACAGTTTCTTAATTGAACAATGTTAAAGGTACACATTGCTTTGGATTTTGCGATTTGGGCTATAAAACTGAAATGGATATGGTTGGGAAGCTTTTTTTAAAGTAGAATATATAGATTCACATAACTATCCCTTCAATTGCGTGGTTTTTGTTTAATTTCGTGACAAATAACGGTCCGCCATTTTGTAGAACCAAATTTTTGACTCCACAAAATGGCGGACTGTGTTCACCAGTCGTATTTCCAGTCGCATCTGGTTGAAGTACGTTCTGTTGATCCATTTTGATGTACTGTCATGACTGTGGCACGGCGCGCGCAGCACTGGCGATCATATGCTGGCGATATGTCGAGAGCTAGAGGTAGAGAATTGTACCTGGCGATCATCTGATAGGTTCACAAGGCCACTGGCTGCGGCGCCAGCCTAAAGACTCTACAGCGTATTTTGCGCATTATTTAGACGGTGGTATTTAGTACTGGAAATAAGTCTATGTATCGCGGGTCAGATGTCAGGGGTAAGCGGCCAATTTTTTTGTTTCGTAATCACTAATCACTAATTACAACACATTATACGTGTCTTTTTGCATGAACAACTCTTATAAAAGATAAGGAACATTTTCAAACAGTAAAATTTCAGGACATTTGAAGGCAATGTGTCCCTTTAAGTCAGGAGCCTCAGTAGCGGGTGGACGATCCGAATGCAGCGACAACAACCTGGCACCTCCTCCTCATACTGTTCACGAGCCGGGTCACACGTTGCTGTGGGATGGCGTCCCATTCATCAATCAGGATCTGTTGCAGATCTGTTGCACATTCCCATCCTCCAAGCAAAAGGGGAATGCACTGTATGACAATAGCAATGCATTTTGTGACATTTCACTTTACACCCACCCCCATATTCAGCTGTGCTGCACATCCCCTAATTGCTTAATCATAACAAATGACACATCATTGTAAAGAAGAATAACAGGGCTTTCCAATGAGACCAAATTCAAGGAAAAGGAGTTGGAAACAAGAGAGAAATCGTCTGTCAAACTTGAGTTTCCGAACTTATTTTGAGGAGTTTATAATGTACATGCCATCGGGTAATACCTTCTCATAAATTGTTACCTAGCTTTACACAAGCGCGCCTCCATGATTTGACTATGACATGTGTGGAGACTGGGAAAGGGGGGGGGGGGGGTATCATGAAATTTCCAAAACCAACCAACTGAAAATTTCGAGGGGGGGGGGGGGGGGGGGGGGGGGTTGGACACTACGCTGTTTATTACACATGTATTAATTACGGTCCATACACAAACCCAAATTTAATCCTCTTTCCGACAATTCTACTGTAGTTTCCATGTGAAATTTATAATTACCTCCTGGTCTATTTTATTTGTTTTCTTCCGTCTGGTTTTATTGTCTAGGGGTGATCTTGTCATAAAGTGTGTGTGGGTGGAGATATATTCCCCAACCCCACAACCCCGAAATCTATGTTTTTGCCTTTACTTATCAACACTTCTTCTTGTCGACAATTTTTTGGGGATTAATTATATTTCACTATAAAAGTTGGGCTATTATGTACGCCGTATGTATCACCATTTGTTAATCCTTTCTGATATGTTTTCCTTTGTATACAAATTGTTGTTTAAAATTTTTTTTTGAAAATGATCAATTATGACTGTAATGAAATCAATTGTGATGTAGTTATTTTAACTAATATATGTACACCGACTACTGCATGTATTTTTCTATGACATGTGGAATAGTAAGCACGTAAACACACTGGCTGTCATCAAAGGTTATAGTTCTAAATTTACATTCGGAAGTATTAAAATATACCTCACATGTTCACTCATCATCCGCACAAATATTTCGTAGAGGCCTACACTTTATTTAATGTCTAAATATACTTCAGCTGCACTACAGAAATCAGCTGCACTACAGATACTTCGCGGATTTTAACGACACGTACGTCGTGCCTATGCCTATACCACACGTCAACTTAAGAAATATTTCCCACAGACATGACAGACTGGGTCACGCGGATCGCGCAATCCTTCATCCAAAACATTACCAATACAACGGTCGACGCGTCGGGCCCGGGCGCGGTGAACTTCAAATTTCCAGACAACACAACACACGTACACAAAAAACCGCACCCAGGGTGATGACCGCACCGCGTCCTATTTAATCGTGCATGCTCACCAAGTTATGAATAATTCATTTGTCAAGGTCAAACTCAATCGCTGATTGGCTCCCCCGGAAAGTCGGGGGAGAATGTCGAAAATGTAAAGAAAAAGTTAAGACCTGCGGACAGGAATATCCAAGACCTTCGTGGAAGTGAAGAACCGAGCAAAGAACAATAGAATCGATTCTTGTCAGAGCGCGTAATATATAAAACATTATCAAATACAATCCGAATCGATTTACTGAGAAACAGCGCCCTCGTTCGGAAGAAAAAAAAGGAACACGAAGGTCTTGGAACCAAGACTAGTATTGGGTCGGTGTAGTCATCTGTTGGCCCATTGCCACCGACGAAATGTTTGGAGCAAATGTAAGTATTGTAAGTTACATTCTCCGCCGAAAAGTATTTTCTGGAGCAGTTTTTTATCCAACGGAGACACTTCTCACGGTTCGACTTCGGCTTCGGAAAGGGTAGCCACCAAACGCCATTCATGTGGGGACGGTCCGAAAAGCGCGAGTCGATGATGCATGTTCCGTAAGAACAGTGCTTCTTCGCAGGCATTCTCAAGCACTAAATCCCACAAACTTCGTATTTTATGTTAATGTATAGATTCTAACAATAACCAGTACTAGAGTCTGACAAAATCTGCGTGGAAATTTATCGTTTTAAAGTGACAAGAAACGTATGAATCGCGTACATGTACTTCGATCACGGCAAGTGGACACGTATGCGATATGCATTGACATTGTGTCTGCACGCGCGTATGCGAGAAAGCTTGCCCCGAATCACGTGTCGTGGCAACAATCGCTACGCAGCGGGGTCAAAGTACGGGTCACTCGCAAAAGGTTTATTGACTTAATTCATCTCATACCTCAAAGCATTAATTAGTAACAATGGACACGTTTTGTTCCCTTGAAATCTTGACAATAGGTGAAAGGGACGTAGTTTAAGTCGGAGAAACGACTCAAAAAGTGGACATTCTTTGATTCGAATCAAAGAATGTCCACTTTATCGTCGTTTCTCCTTAACTTAGTCATGTTGACTAGCTTAGTTGACTAATAAATATTAGTCATTTGGCTTGTCTAACTTTAGTTGGTCATTTCAGACGTAGGGCAGAACTAAATTTTCTTAGTCAAAATGACTAACTTTTGTTTACATTGTAGCCACATTATTGCCCACAATTTTTTTTCTGCGAGCTGACTTTCATCCTCCAATAGCAAAACCAATATTGCAGCAGCCTTTGTTTCGTTTTAGCGACATATCGCCTGAAACGAAACCTTGATCAAAGTGCAGTTAGGGCACACCCGTGGAGAAGATTAAACAGGTGGGTAAGTGGGTTGCTCGTCGCATTTCTTTTTAAACTAATTTAGTCCTGATTGATTGCCCGGTGTGCGTGCAATTTTGATTGCGCGCGCGTTGCTTCAAAATTGCCGCGTGTGTCACGAAAATTGCGCCAACAAAGATTGCCTCGGCATTGCCAGAAAAATGTTGCTGGCAATCTGATTGCCCCTAAATTGCCCCGTGTGACAATGCCTAATTACACGGTGTGTTGTCCTTTCTCAGTCCCGTTTTTAAGGGTCCTCTAAATACCCTTGGCGGTACAAAAAAATGGGCTCCTGGCGACGCCGGGAAGAACCATTCAGCCGAGTATAGGGCTCCTGGAGGAAGCCTGTGTAGGCGTAAGAACCACCTTCCATGTTCTTCCTTTGCTCTGGAGCATGTCACGCAGTTAGCACGAGGTGAGGGTCGAGGGTGACTTCCAGCATGCTGCCTGCGAGATCTCTGAGATAGGGACTCCCCTAAAAAATGCCCATGACATTGCAATAGCGCGAACATCATGCGCCCGGACAAGTCCTTTGACGGAAGCATCCGCTTTAGATAGCCAGTCTGGATTTGCGAACTTGATAGCCGAAACTATCCAGCGCGCAATGGTGTCCCTCGAGGCCGGCCGATGTGGGGGTGCTGCAGTAATGAATAACTTAGTGCATGCCAGATACCACTTAAGGAATCGCACCGGGCACCATAGTCTGTCCGAGGGAACTGAGGAGATCGACTGAATTTCTGGAACGAAAATATCAGGTGCATTGGGTATGTAAAATCAGAGGTCTGATTTTTCGTCAAGAAAGTAGCCTTAGGGACCAGGCGGACCCCGCCTGGTTCCCAGCATAATTGACCCGCTTCTAATGTGAGTGCATGAATCTCGCTACCTATCTGGCTGTAGCTGCCGCAAGTAGAAAGGCTAGCTTTATAACAGACAGATGAAGGAGAGACGCCTGACCTGACGGCTCATATGGTGCCCTGGCCAGAGTCGAGGACTTGACCCAAATTCCAGGATGGGACTAGGTTACGGACCAGCGGTTTTTCATTGAATATCCCCCGAAGGAGATGTGTAATCGCCATGTAATAGACGAAATGGATGTGCCATAGGAGAAGCCTTTGTGGACCGCTGCAATGGCTGAACTGTAATTTGTCACTGTTCCTATATATCCAAATTAGCGTGGAACAGGGATAAGGGCGTCCGAAACAGCCGATGTGAGCGGATCCACCGCTCGTTCGTTACACCACCTACTATAATGTCGTAACCTACTGTCGTAGATCTGTCTTGTTGATAGGCGACGTCCCTTTGCGGCCAAGGTTGCAGCACCTTCAGAAAGACCCGCTGAGCGGAAGGCACGCTTGACAGCGGCCAACACGCCAGGTGGAGGAATTGGGACCGCGGCTGAGACAATAGGTCGAGCAAGCCAGAAGGATTAGAGGAGTTCCTACCAGGAGTCGCACTAATCTTGGGAACCAAGGCCGACGCGGCCAAAAGGGGGCGATCAGAAGGATTGCAACGTTCCCTTTCTATTTTCCCGATGACCCTTGGGAGAAGGGAGATCGGGGAAAGGCATAGGCGAACATGTTTGTCCACTTTATTGAGAGAGCATCCGTGGCCCAGGCCGGAGGATGGTGGAACCTTGCGCAGAATACCGGGAGCTGAGAGTTGATCGCTAATGCGAACAAATCGATGTGGGGGTGACCCAGGATCGAGAAAATCTGATGAACGATCCCCTTGTGTAGGAACCACTCCTTGGGGATCACTCTGCCCCAGGATAGGGAATCGGCTACGCTGTTCTCTGAGACGATCTGGTGCCGACTGTATGTTGATGTAGCCTCCCACAGTAATATTGTCAGACCTGATCAGGACCGACCGACCCACTGCGTCTGCCTGGAAGTGGTCAATGCATTGACTGCAGCCTGAGTTCCAGGATGTTGATGTGTCGAGACCGGAAGTGCTCATCCCACCTGCCCGTCACCTGACGCAGTGGTACGTAGGCCCCCAGCCTTCGTTGGAAGCGTCGGCGAAGACGGTGATCTGAGGGTCCCATCGGGGAAACCTCAGTCTGTATCGAACGTTCCGGTCCAGAAGCCACCACTGAAAATGTAGGCGAATAATTATGATTGTCAATTGGAACAGCTAGAAAAATGAATCTTTCTTTGGCTTGTGGTGTGCCAAAAGGTGCATCTGCAGAGGACGCCATCCTCTGGATGAACTTGAAGAATGCACTGTACCTAATATTACAGAAGAGTTCGTTTAAAAGCAAATATCATCCATGTCGGTTGGAAAAGCAACAGGTCCGGATGGCATCAGTGTTAAAATGATTAAAATTGCTTCCCCTTATATTACTAAATCTTTAACTTATATTTTTAACCTCTCCATAACGACATGCGAGCAATACCCTAAAGATTGGAAACACGCCTTGGTAACACCAATTCACAAGGGAGGAGATAAATGTAGTACAGGTAATTATCGGCCTATTTCTATACTGCCAATTATCTCTAAGATTCTAGAAAGATGGGTGCACTCGGCAGTATATAGCTACCTCGATGATAACAATTTGATACCTAGTTGCCAATCGGGATTTAGACCCTTGCACTCAACTGAAAGCACTCTACACGATTTAACAAACAAGTGTTTTGAGGCTATGGAGCAAGGTGAAGTTACAGGTAGCGTGTTCATAGATCTCAGTAAAGCTTTTGATTGTGTGGATCATGTAATCCTACTAGGCAAATTGAAGAAGCTGAATTTGTCATCTTCTGGAATTAATTGGTTTAAGTCGTACCTAAGCGGTCGTAGTCAGTCTGTAAATATTAAGGGTACAATATCGAAGGTCTTGCCCATAGACATAGGCGTTCCATAAACTTCTTAAGTACATTTAAATCGGAGCTACGTAAAGCCATCTATCAGTGATATTTCTGTCATTTACGCTGATCTGCGGAGTCATAAACTTGGTTGCCAAAATACTTTGGAGCCGGATGGGAATTTCCCCTTGTTTTTCACCCTAAAAGGTTTTTTTTTCGCGGGTTTTTCGCCCATCCCGTAAATCAGCAATAGGCTTCTGGAGAGTTGAAAAGTTAACCGAAAATATATATATTTGTGTAAACATTATTGTATTTGTTTAAATATTTTGTATGAATGTGTAAATATTCAGTTTTAACAAATAATATGCAGGGCCCCAATGGAAACCAGTTTTAAACTGTTTGGGCACACTCTGGGTAAAAAAATGTAATAAATAAATAAATAAATTAGGGACGAGGTTTACTATAGGCTGGCCATAAATCCCAGAAGCTGCAGCTAAGCCGCAATTAGACCAAATTATGCCGATTGTATTGCAAAGAAGTTGTTTTCAAAACTTAACCACTGGTGTTACCCTTTGTGTTACCCCCAGTGTAATTTTTATAGAGTTAACCCTGAAAACTTCTCAAAATGTGGTTTTGTGTAGACTGAGCCATATTTAAATCTATGCAAATTAGTGTGCGTATCAATTTCAACCATTCATTCAGAAACGGTTCAATGCTTCTTGGGGCCGGCTGCTTGCACGTGGTTCGTGCCTTCTGCTGATAAGCTCTAAATAAATCAGCTAGTTCACGCGGATTGACTGTTGGTATCTACAAATTCGCTGGTACCCGTCGATAGTCTAGTGGGCGGGCTGAACGCAACCTTGCTGTGATAATCAACAGATAAATTAGAGCAAGCAGAACAAATATAACACAAAGGGGACACATAGCTGATTAAATAAATCCATCGATTGCCGGTTTTAACGTCGAGCAAGGAGAATAATTTTTACCCTCCCGTGGCTGAATTAAACGGAAGGATGGATTATTGTATCCTTTGCTTGGAATATTAATGCTCACCTGTTCCGACAAGCTACATGTACATGTATGTTTTTAAAAGAAAATCAGTACTCATTACAATGTCAGTATTCATTCGCCCTGAAAGAAAAGTACGTCTGAAATAAAATATCCTGCACCCCTAGCCCTGAAACCTTATAAAGTGATTGACAGCTCAACTTTTGCGAGGTATACAATTATTTATACAATGTAATACCATTTAACAAAATGTATATAATGGGTTCAGATCCAGAGTTTCTTTGTGTAGGGCGCCCTGGACTGCAAAGCCTGCGAAAATAAAACATAAAAAATATTCCATGCCAACCACACGTGGCATCTGGAGAGTACATTTATCCAGCGGGCACTGGGTGATGGAGAGATCGAAATATTGCACAAATCCTGCCATGTGGTGCTCGACTACCAGCATTTCAAAGTCATCCTGAATGTTTCATTAAAAGGGGAACAAGGGAAATTCTCTGGTCGCATCGAACATACCGATTAATAACGTACAGTGGCCTACTTTTATTTTCTCATCTGACGAAATCTTGTGGTTAAAAACTCTACAAGTTTTAGCGAACATTTGTTTTCGGGTCGGGATCATTATTTTAAAATGCTAATTCGATTAAAAAAATGTGATTCAACAACTCGCAGAAAAAATATAAATAGGGGAGAAAACAATTAGTTTCGGTTTAAAGTTTAAGTTTATAATAATGGACATCTGAACATTTGCATTTTTAAAATGTTTTTAAAACATCTTTTTAAAATATGAAACCATGTTTTACAGATATCCCTAAAATGTTATGACAAGAGTTGACAACATTCTTAAAACATGTTATAAATGTTTGGGTTCTTGGAAGAATAAGTTAAACGTTTAGGGACTAAGCCTATATGATGTTGCCAAAAGCACTTCATATTGAGTTTGAAACTTTTCTGAATTATTAAATATATATCTTAGAGCATTTGATATTTAGAAGACATCATTATAATGTTACCGCCTAAATAGTGGTACATTATTATGATGTTCTTAAAACATATGTCTTTAGCGTTAAAACATGTTTTAGAAATATCTTACAAATGATATGCCAAATTGTTGACAACATTTTTAAAACATGTTATAAATATTCGAGTCCACAGAACTATTGTAAACGATTTAATAATGTTGTAAAAGCATTTCTGCCTGATGTTTTAAATTGTCTTCGGTAATAGATATATTTCGGGCATTTGATATATAAATGACGTCATGATAATGTTACCATCTGAAGATGTATATGTTTTTTATGATGTTTTGAAAACATCTTTTTAAAATATGAAACCATGTTTTACAGATATCCCTAAAAATAAAAATGTTATGACAAGAGTTGACAACATTCTTAAAACATGTTATACATGTTTGGGTTCTTGGAAGAATAAGTTAAACGTTTAGGGACTACCCAGCAAACACATAACGTGATTAAAACATTTTCACAAAGTTTTAAAAATGTCATACACAAAACATTTAGTGATAACATTGTTATGATGTTAATCAAACATCTCGATGAAATTTAAAAACATCTGAAAAACATTGTTAAAACATTGAGGTACAAATAATTAAATGGTAATAGTTTGTAAATGTTATACAAATGTTATTTTTAAATGTTTGATTAAAGTTTCGGAAAAGCTATTTTAGGAACATTGTGTAAATGTTATTATATTTTCAATGAAATATTTTAACGATATTTTTATGATGTTTTAATTTACGTTAATCACATAACGTGATTAAAACATTTCCACAAAGTTGTACAAATGTCATACAGAAAACATTTAGAGATAACATTGTTATTACGGTATTAATAGAACATCTACTTGAAATATTTTAAGGACATCGTGTAAATGTATTTTGAATTTCAATGAAATGTTTTTACGATATTTTTATAATTTATAAATTGACGTTACGACTGTCATATCTTTAGACTATTACTAAAACATTGCAGTCGCATTCAACAAAATGTTTATATAATGTAACAGTTATATTTGTAAAAGATGTTTTAATGAAAATACACAAACGTATTGAAAATGTCATTAAATATATTAAAAACAAAATGAAATTGTTTTTAAAACATCATTCTATTGTCGCGGTACAAACATTAAAAATTAATGTTTTCAAAATGTTTTACAGATATAAACTCTCAAATGTATGTTTAATGTGTTACACGGTTTTTATAGTTTTTACATCAATTATCTTTGAAACATCATGCAAATGTTATTAAGTTTTCATTGTTATAATGTTTGAATTGACGTTACACTTGCATGTTGTCAAGCTATCATAAAACATCATCAAAAATAGCTTTGAGATAGCTTTGAGTCTAAACATGTCCTAAATGTTTGAGTCCAAGAAACTATAAAATGTTTTAAAATGTTTTATATGCGTCTTGATACGTTATATCAAGGTTGCCACAACATTTAATTTCATTATCTGTATCCCCGTGTTTTAAGTTTTAATACATGTATAACATGAAGGTTAATAACGAGGCATTCGTTGATTTTGTTGACAATGTATTGATATAATGACCATCACATCGTGATCACGTTAACACTCCTTGGTAAATGTTGTAAACGTTGTGATAATGTTGTTGATGGTGTTCTGCATGGCAACATTATTATGATGTTAAATACACGTACTACGTTGTGATGATGTTGTGACAACGTTATAGTGACCTCAATTTGCATGTTGACCCCAAGTGGGCGTGGTAAACCTTGGTGAAACAATTGTGTCTCTTTCTTTCAACATGAACGTTATGTTTTGCGTAACACCGATATGTTTTAGGGTGTTTTCATAGAGATAATTGTGTAATATTTAACTATTCAAAGTCTCAAAGAAACAAATTTGCCAAAAAAGCAAAACAAAACAAATAGAACATTTGACTTGCAAACTGTGACTAAAGACGACGGTGATATTGGGCATATATATATATATACCATTTAAGAACGTACTTAAAGTGGAGGAGAGGCTTCCTCATCAGAGGAACCACTGATATTTAATTATGTATAGTATGTATGTATACATAGTATCAATATATTGTATAGTATGTTAACCAACATTAATTGAGTATTAACCGATATAATTCATTGATTTTCAGGAGCAGAGTTGCCGAATCTTGCTAACATAAACGGTTTCATTAATTGCAGGAACGATTAAACGTGGGAATGGCATAAAGTGCATACAGATCCATAGAGCTTGCAAATTAACTGCTCCAACACGTGGTTCAAACGTTAATTAATACAAATTATAATATGATTTATTTTTACGTAAAAAAACATCTATTTTATAACATTTTAGTAACATTTGGGTGCAATTCCCTAACATTTGTAAGATATCATTATATTATTAAAACAATGTAAGAATACATTGATGTTTTGATAACGTGGTATAAATGTTATGTGTAATGTTGTGATGATATTACGAAATAATGTTATGGCGACATGGTCTTACAAACGTTTTAGTGATACCTACATGACATTAATGAAAAAACGTTGGTGCGATGTTTTCATAACGTTTCAAAATGTTCACAAAACATTTCCCATGAAATATTTTTACGATGTCAAATTAATATTTCATGGGCAATATTTGTAAACATTTTGAAACGTTATGAAAACATCGCACCAGCGTTTTTTTATTAATGTCATGTAGGTATCACTAAAACGTTTGTAAGACCATGTCGCCTAACATTATTTCGTAATATCATCACAACATTACACATAACATTTATACCACGTTATCAAAACATCAATGTGTTAGCTGGGGAGTGGCGAATCCACGAGCGCCTTTACTATCTCGTGGAGAAGGCGGTGTTCCCACGGGTCGAGCGAACTCATTTTCTTCGTGAGCGCGTGTGACGTCACAGATGCGTATTATTCTACATTTTTATTGGTCAATAGCCACAACATGTAATGCATTATGCATGAGAATTTCTTTACAAAATCGGTAGAGAAATGTAAAGAAAAACATAAGCCTTCTCCACGAGATAGTCAAGGCGCTCGTGGCTTCGCCACGAGCTGGTCTTTTTTCGTGTTGAATGTAAGCATGCGGGGTGCCACGTGCGCCTTGACTAAAGGCTAGACCGGAGGGGGAGGCGAGTCACCGACCAAGAGGGCCGCCGGGCCCACGTGTGTGGGCATGGGAGGCCCGGTGTGTGAAGATCGTACTGAAAGGGCCGGAAAGGACTGGGCCCCGGTCCTGCCCCATGTACGATCACCCCCGGACATAGCTGGAGCCAAAAGGCCGAGGGGCCACGGCGTGGATAACTAGGGAGACCCGGGGGAGACCAATGCCGGCTGATGACTGGGTGAAGACGGAGGTCCAGGGACCAACGGCGATTTCGAGCGACTTGCGTCCTTCTGGGCCTTGCCCTTGGGACCGCTTGCACCCTTTGTTGGGCCCTTCTCACCACGGAACCCTTGTGGCTAACTGCCAAGGGAACCGCGGGCACACGGGGTAGTTTATCCCAGGAGCCGACTCGGTGTTCCATATCTTGCTGTACGTCCAACCGAGATACTTCGGGGAAAGGGAATGGCTGACGGCCACTATAACCCACGATACGTCCTGCTCTAGCGTACTAGCTCCCCGAGCTAGATGAGATGGCCGGGGAAGGGAACGACCGACGGCCGATATACCCCGCGATACGTCTCGCTATGCCTCAAGCTCACCGCGAGCAAGAGGGAAACGACTGGGAGAAGGGAACGGCCGACATACGTTTCGCTAGTCCCCTGAACGGCCAGGAGTCCTACTCCCGGACAGGGGCCCCACCAGAGGAGCGACTAGCTGATCGAACTCCGAGGTGTTATAACACACAACACGCCCTGCTCGAGCTCACTAGCGCCCTGGGCTAGCTGAGACGGCCGGGGGTGGGAACGACAAACGGCCGCTATACCCCACGATACACTTCACTAAATCTCAAACTCACCGCGAGCAAGAAGAAACGACCGGCCAATGACCGCTATTCCCCGCGATATATTTCGCTAGTCCTCTGAACGGCCGGGAGGCTGACTCCCTGGTGGTGGGGCAACTAGCTGATCGAACTCCGAACTCTGAGGCGTTATAACATGCACAACACGCCCTGCTCGAGCTCACTAGCACTCTGGGCTAGGTGATGAGACGGCCGGGGGTAGGGAACGACCGACGGCCGCTATACCCCGCGAAGGAGATAGAACCGCACTTCCCTCCAACAAAGATTTAAGACAGTAATGAAATGAAAAACTTGGGAGACGTACCTGTCTCAAGGCAAGTTAAACCCAAACAGCCGGGGGAGGAGACCTGTTCCTCTCCCGGGAAAGGGTACCGTCTGTAGTATAATTACAGCAAAGAAATACAGGAGGCTAACAAATAATCAAAATACTTTTCTCTAATAGGAAAAGAAATGAAACCAGATGACGAAGGTCGGAAAAAGCCTCAAAAAATACTCCAAATTCAGAATTAGAAACTTTAAACAAGAATAAATCTCTACAAAAAATAACAAGGTTGATTAAAACTATAACACCTTTGTAACAGCGAAAATATGGCGGAGTCACCGCATAGCATGATGGGTAGGCCCTGAGAGGGCACCTGATGGTTGATTAACCTTTAGCGAATTGAGCCTGTCGGCTGGATAAATATGCATAAGTAGTGGCTATTTGGGTGGGTGAGTGAGTGAGTGAAGTAGACTGCCGAAATTGACCAAGAAAACCTATAAGAAACAGCATGAAAAACAGGTGTCATCACATTATAATGCAGTCGTGAAGCAGGGCTTAGTAATACATTCGTAGCTAGAGGGGAAGGAAACTCCCCTTCCCCGGCCCCTTCTTTCCTCCCTTGTTGAAAATATGTGGTTTAATTTTGCTTTTGCTTAATTGGTTTGACCGGACGACACCCAATCATCTGTATTAATATACGCCGTCTTGCATCCATATCCCGAGATCCTAGTTCCAATTGATGACACACAATCCAAAGACTTGATTTAAAGTTTCTGTTGATATGGGTTCACTTTGGATGTATGTGTAAAGGCTATTGAAAGTACCACACATAAATACTGCCCCCAAAAAACCCTTTCAAAATTAGCTATTTCTCTATTATTATTATTATTATTATTATTATTATTATTATTATTATTATTATTATTATTATTATTTATTTTTCAAGGATTCCCTGAAAGTGCCCTAGGCACTGTAGCTCGAAAGCCTGAAGAAACCTGTAGAAGTTACAGTTTTAGAGGTGGGAGGAAAACCCCAGAAGAATATTTTGGGGAAAACCCACGGAATCAGGTAGGGACTGAAAACTCAATCCACATGTGGACCAGGGCAGGAATCAAATCCGGGCCACAGTGGTGAAAGGCGGGGACAGTAACCACTGCGCCAACCTGACTCCCCACTAGAAGAACTAACACTACTGGGATTAAGCCACACAAATACCAATGGACAAAAAACACAACTGTCTCCATTTATTTTTGCTTATCACGGTAATTTCACAATTTAAATAGCTTACAGGAACTATGCTCTTTAAAAATATGTTTAAAAAAATGTAATACAGAGCTAAGAAAAATGCCTCTAAAATCCAAAAAGATTTAAAACCAGTGTTCCACTGATGATCATCAATATTGATTTCACAGGAAAAGTCAAACACAAGGTGTGAAATTACGGAGCTCATATTTTATCTCGGGATGACGACATCCTGATACAATTTATCACGGGACGACAACATCCTGATAGTGGGATGACATCCCCAGATAATCTATTGTTGGATGATGACATTCTGATAGACGGAAGTCGACATCATTCTTTCTTTCAAAACAAATATATGAAAGCTTACACGATACTGTGCACGATACTGTGCACGATAATGTCTGGAACTAATAAATTATCTCAGGATACCGACTGCCTGCTACCAGGATGTTGTCATTCCGTGATAAATTATCTCAGGATGTCATCATCCCACTTTTAGGATGTCGTCATCTCTTGATAAATAATTTTGGGATGTTGTCATCCCGTGATAAATTATCAGAGGATGTCGTCATCTTGCCTGTTATATGTCCTCATTCTGAGATAAAATGTCAGGATCTCGAAAAGTCAGATGGCACTTCCAGAGCTCCGTATTAAAGGAAACATGATTTAGGATTTATATTGCATTATTCCTGCTTAAAACAATAAAGTATTATCTTGACAATGATATTTTGTGTCCAGAGACAATTATTTCCCAGATTAAATATGAGAAAACAATTTTTGAAAATGTTTGTCCAAGCTACTCCGCCCCCTGAGTGGGACCCTCATTAACATAAGTGTGTGACGTAGATCGAGGCACATTACCCATTCATCACGGGTATAATGCATTGTGTGTACATTGTACGGCGAAAATTCTTCGTTTAAAATCTAAGCAAAATATAGTGTTTTTCGGCCATGCCGACAAGGTGTGTGGCTGCTGGGTGCAGCAAAACAACGACGGATGGAGTAAGCCTTCATTTATTTCCAACTGATGCGAAATATCGGATAATTTGGACGGCGAAAGTGAAGGTGACAAGAGCAAAGTGCTCCGGCCCCAGCAGCTTTTCAGCGTTATGTAGCGACCACTTTGAGCCGTCGTGTTTCGATACTGGTATTTTCAAATCCTTTGGGATGACCATTAAAAATATGCTCAAGTCCACTGCCATCCCAACAAAGTTCCCAGATGTGAGTAAGATAAAGGCGAAAGCAGTTAAACGGCCCATTCCCCGAGGAGCCTTCGCTAAAAGGGAGAAAATCAGAGTAAGTTCGATGTTAGTTGTTGTTGCAACTTACGAAATTGCACGTGTAGACCTAGTGTGTGTATACAGGCCGGGTCCAGACTATCGAGTCGATCCATGAATTTCGGTGCCTCGGTCTACGTCACGAACAGCGCCCTCAATTTGAGTCTCAACAAATTTCAAAAAGGGGGGTAAATTTTTGAGCGGCAAATAATCACACTAAAACTTCGCTTGAACCAGTTTCGCTTTTAATTCACATTTAATACATATAAATGAATTTATTTATGAAATAAAATGTGATCCGGTCAATTTGAGAAGCATGGTTCCTTTAAGTGGATCAGAATGACAAGAACTTTATATTGTGGACCTGATCATTTTTACTCGGTAATATTTTTTGTGCCTGGGGTTGGGCAATGAATACCACGTTTGGAAATAATTTTGGAGCTTATTTTAGGGAGACATTACAATTAGCCTTTTAGAGGTATGGCGGACACAATAGGAGGGCGCAATTTGATTTGGGTAAACCTTTTGTATGGCACAAAAGGTATCGTCCAGAGTAATTTGAATACAATTTTTCGCCTTTTTAAATTTCCCACTGCTTGCGCATCGCCGCCGGACGTGGCAGCCATGTTTTTAGCATGGCCTTATACTTGCTCGAGTAAGCGCGAGAAGTCATGTGAGAGCTAAATCGAACGGGCTCGCACTTGCACGAGTAAGTGTGGGGGAAGTAATCAAACGCGGTAGTAGAGAGTAGTAGTAGTAAAAGGAGAGTTCTGGATCACCTCCAAAATTTCTCCTATCCCTATACGACAACAATTTCAAAAATCTCTAAAAATCAATAACCGAGAAAAAGCTCTTCGCCCAAAAATCGCCCCCAAAAATCGCCCAAATTTCGCGCCCAAAAATATCTCTAAAATCACCCAAAAATCTCTCTAAAATCGCCCAAAAAGTCACCCAAAATTTCTCTAAAATCGACAAAAAATCACCCAAAAATAGCCTAAAATTTCTCTCTCTAAAATCAACCAAAAATCGCCCAAAATTTGCTCTCTCTAAAATCGCCCCAAAACCGCCCAAACAATCGCCAGAGTCTCAGATCTCATGAAACCCAAATCTTAAAAACCCCAAATATCAAATCTCAGATCTCAGAAATTCCAAATTCAAAAATTCTAAATCTCAAATTCTAAATCTCCCAAATATCAGAAATTCCAAATTCAAAAATCCCATATCTCACAAATCTTAAATCTCTCAAGTCTTAAATCTCAAATCCCAAAAATCGCTCAAATTTCACACCTAAAAAATCTTAAATTCAAATCTCAAATCTCCCAAAACCCAAATCTCAAATCATCTCAAATCCCGAGTTACATAAGCTATTCTCAGAAAACCCGAGCAAAGTTCCAACTTATATATTTTCGAACCAATTTCCAAGTCATATATTCCCGAATCAATTTTCAAGTCATATAATCTAATTTATTTAAATTGCGTCGTATATATATACAGCAGATTAAAAAAAAAAAAAAGAGAATCCTCGAATTTCCCCCTGAAACCCCTCCGAACTATATAATCTATTCTCAGAAATCATATATTCTCAGAAATCTCAAGTTACATAATTTCTGAAATCCCGAGCTGTACAACTAATTCTCAGAAATCTCGAAGCAAAAAAAACATTAATCGGCACGATTGGTCGACTCTATTACTTTATATAAGTTATCATTTTTATCGCCGTATACCTATACACTAGTTGTGTAATTTACACCAGATTTATAAAATATGCGTAAACAAAAATTAAATTGATTTTTTTTAGTTTAAAGAAATAATCACCTATTATAAAGATGGAAATTAGAATTATACCCGCGACGGGTTACACGCGTTGGACAAAATACTGCCTGAAAAAGTATATCGATAAATATACCATTTATTTAGGCTCGCCAACCGGACGCGATGATACGTACATCAGACGAGATTACATGTCCGCCATAAAAAAGAACGAAGCGCTTTATAAAAATTTGCGGTTTAAATCTAAAGAATTATTACAAAATTTAATCGCCGATAAGCACATCCTACTGGGCGATCCAAGCGGGAAAAGAGGTCAGTATATTAAAAAAGATTTGAAATCTGCTATACACCGGTACTATAAAAAAAAACCAAGGCCATTCAGAGATCATTTGCGTAATTACGAGATGAATATTGACAGAATTCTCATAGATCCTATAGCATTTTTAAACGAAAACAAGATCAAAATCATAGACAAATTGAAAGACGTACTAAACGAAATTAGAGGATTTAAATTTCAACTTGCGTTAAAAGTACGTTGAGAAAAAATAATCATACAAACGATACTTTTACTGAAGACACGAGTATGTTTCTTGGTTTTTAATCGACCGTATCAAACGAAGACGGAATAGAAAACAAAGTACAACAACAGATAGATAGCATAATCGAAAAATTTGATAATTTTCAAAAAAACGGAAGGGTTGGGTCATTCACGACTTAAAAGCGTATCAACGTTTCTAAATATCAACCGATAAGAGGCGATTCTTACATTCCATTACCCAGACACATATAACTTAAACATGCAGTCATAAACGTAAAAAATAAAGACCACCAATGTATAAGATGGGCGTTGAGAGCGGCTTTAGTATTATTTAAACCCTCCGTCAAAGAATCGATTAAAACCAACCCCAAATATAAAATTGATTACGATAGAACTTCAATCTACGAAGAAGACGACGGATTAGATTTTAAGGGCGTAGCGTCTCCAATCCCCATCACGGATATCGATCAGATCGAAAAACAAAATAATCTTGTTATCAATGTTTTTGGTTATGAAAACGGAATTTTTCCGCTGAGAATAACCCCCACTCAGCGAGAACCAGCCATCAATCTGTTGCTATTATCTCAAGGCGATAATAATAATTATTGTTGGATAAAAAAACTCGATCGTCTATTATCTAAAGAAACTAAACACAACGGACGCAAATATTTGTGTACGTGGTGTCTGCAACATTTTAGTAGACAAGATATTCTAGACAAACACAGAGAAGATTGTATGGGTGTTAGCCAAAAACCCGCTAAAGTCGTATTACCCGATAAAAACAACAATATTCTAAAGTTAAAAAAATTAAAAAATAGACAACCGGTACCTTTTATTATATACGCGGACTTTGAAAGTATCGTAGTACCGCCACAACCCCCCGATGAAAAAGCGCGCACTATAAAGACTCACAAACACAAAGCATGCGGTTACGCTTATATCATAATCGGACCCGACGGCCAAGTCTTGGGCGAGCCTAAAACTTATAGAGGGACAGACGCAACATCGCATTTCTTAAATAATTTACTAGCTGAAAAAGACGACATCAACGAAATATTTGAGGATCCCAAACCCATAATTTTTACGCCTAAAGACGAGTTAGAATATAACGATGCTAAAAATTAGCTGGCCTGACGTTTCGAACTTAAGCAAGTTCTTTCTCAAAGGCAAATGACAGAGTACAAGAAACAAACATGTAGGGAACACACATGCATGAGGGGTGGGTGGAGAAACACAAAAGAGGGATGCAAAGGAGCATGGCAGTGGGTAAACATCAAAGGGAGGGAAAAGGACAGCCAGGAAGAAAGGAACAAAGAAGTGTGGTTAGGGTAAGGTTGTAGGAGTGGAGGGATTAAGATGAAGGATGAAGCTGGGGAAAGGGGACAAAGGAGTGTGGTGAAGTGGGGGGGGGGGGGGGGGGGTAAATAGAAGGTGTAATTAGGGCAAGAGAAAAACAAAAGGAAGTGGCAAGGATAAACAGAAAATAGAAATAACACCCTACATGTATGTGGCCAAGTGGGCAAGAGACCACAAGAGGGTTAGCCAGGAGGGTTAGCCAGGAGGATAATCTGTAAACAAATGACAATAGGGGAAAATTAAGAGTTAATCATTCCCTTCCTGGATGTTGAGACCATGTGGTTGAATAGTCCGAAGACGTTTCATCCACACTTTCTCTCTGCTAAGGCGAACTGAGTCCTTGCGGTGGCCAAGTGATTCTATGCCCTGTAGAATCATATCAGAAATGGAATGGTTAGGCAAGTTGAAGTGATGACCAACAGGGGTGTCCATTTTCTTGGTGTTCACAGTCGATCGATGGCCATAGAAACGCTTTTTGAGCGTGTTCTTGGTCTCCCCGACATACTGGATACCACAAACTCTGCAAGAAATGAGATATATGACACTAGAGGTGTTGCAAGTAATGTTGCCATTGGTTCTGTGAGTAGTGCCAGATGAATGGCCAGAAAAGGAGTCAGACTCCTGCATGTGAGTCTGGCAAACAACACACCTGGAATCGCACTTAAAAGTACCATGCTGTATGAGAGGGGATGCAGCCAAGGTGGGGACCTCGGCTCGAACAATCAGGTCTCGTAGATTGCGGGGGCGCCTATAAGCCAATACTTGGTTGTCAGGGGCGGCACGGGCAAGGCGATCTGAAGTATGAAGGATATGATGGTTGTCATTAGTTATTTTACGAAGGGGAGGGAGACTAGGATGAAAGGTGGTGACCAAGGGAATCTTGGGGTCGGCATTAGTGCTGGGTGTCTTTTCCTTGAGAGCCAAATCTCTGGTGATAGATTTTGCTCTGGCGATAGCACGTTGAACTTGGCGGGAGCTGTGGCCCCTGGCAACGAAGTTATTCTTCAGTACCTGTACATGATGGGAAAAGTCAGAATTATTAGAACAAATCCTTCTGAGTCTAAGTGCCTGGCTGAATGCTATGCCTGTCTTGCAATGCCTGGGGTGACAGCTGGAGGAGTGGAGGTACTGGTGGGTGTCTGTGGTTTAGAATACAGATCAGTGGTTACCGAGTTGTCTTCCTTGCGGATGGTGACATCCAGGAAGTTGGTCTGATGCACTGAATACTCTGATGCAAACTTGATGGTCCTGTGGAAGGAATTAATGTGATTAATGAAAGTCTCCAGACTGTCCTGATCACTGGTCCAGATGAAAATTACATCGTCAATATATCTCCACCATACCCAGGGGCGACATGGTGCTGAGGCAAGCATGCGCTCTTCGAGGACGCCCATAAGAGGCATGCAAAGGAGGGGGCCATGCGAGTGCCCATGGCTGCACCGTGTACCTGTAGATAGTGTTTACCTAGGAAGGAAAAATTGTTCTTGGTTAGTACAAGTCTCATGAGGGTGCCAATATCACTGATGGGTGGGGTTGTGTGTCCTGCCTTGGCCAGGGCCGAGGAACAAGCACGAATACCTTCCTCGTGGGGGATGTTGGTGTACAGGGATGAGACGTCAAAAGTCCCAATGATGGCTGTGCTGGGAATCTTGTTCTTGATTCCTTCCAGCTTGCGCAGGAAGTCTGGGGTGTCATAGATGTATGATGGCATCTGTGGAACGAGGGGTTTTAGAAAACTGTCAATAAACAGGGAGATACGTTCTGTGGGTGAACCATTACCAGAGACAATGGGCCTACCGGGGTTGCCAGCCTTGTGAATCTTTGGAAGGAGATACAATCTGGCAGTCCTACAGACAGAGGGAGAGAGACATTTATGAGCTTTCTTGGACAGCTGGTCACGTGATCGCATATCGTCAAGCACCTGTTGTATCTCTCGAGAGAATGTACCTGTGGGGTCAGAGCCAAGGTAGATGTAGTTAGTATGATTGTTCAACTGGCGGTGGGCCTCGTCAATGTACTGTTGACGATCCATGATGACCACAGCTGAACCTTTGTCCGCCGGCTTGATGATGATATCAGTACGGGAGCGCAAGGCATTCAATGCCAAGCGCTCCTCTCTGCGGAGATTGTCATGAGTTCTGTGGACAAAGTTATCAGGGTTAGTGACTTGAGAACTAACAACTTAAACATAAGTCTCGAGGGCTGGTACACGATTCTTAGGGGGTACCCAGGTACTTTTGACACGGAACGGTTCTGGGTCACATCGGTCAGAATCAAGGAAAAACTTTTGGAGACGGATCCTACGGTAGTATTCCGTGAGATCTTGGCTGAGCTCTACCTGGTTCACAGTATGGGGAGTAGGACAAAAATTGAGACCCTTTGAGAGAAGTTTATGTTCAGCGTCAGATATGGATGAGGAAGAAAGGTTAACTACAGTATTGGTGTGGGCTGGGGCCTTGGACGTCTGAAGCGTTTCTGTCTGCGTTGATGTTGCTTGGCAAGCAAGCCACCAATCTTCTTGTTTCTCCTGTTAAGCAAAACAGAGTCAAGGTTAGATATGCTCCTATCAATCCCATCATGGAATTTACTGTATCTGGTGTCAGAACAACTGGATCTAAGTTCCGAGTCGAGGTGGGCAATATTCTGATGGAGGTTCTGAAGTGTAGTTTGACACTGTTGAGAGAGGATATTGAGGAGTTTAATAGAGGTACCTGTAGAATTTGGTTCCATCTCCTTTGAAGAGGCGGTGAGAGGGTACCCAAGCAGGGAGAGGGAGATAATTGCAAACCTGTATGAATAAATCGAGAGAGGGAGAAACAAAATAATGTAGTTATCTTGATGGTAAGAATAGCGAAAGGCCTTCTCCCTAGCCTTTCTGAGCTGCTGGAAAGTACAAACCGAGTTATTCATACCTGTGGAAAAGGAGAAAATGATGTGGTTAGTACAAAATACAGATGGTGCTGCTCATGTCTGTAGAGGGGATAAAATGATGAGGTTATTACAACATAAAAAACACTTGAACAAGAAGACAAAACAAGATATACAAGTCAGAAAGGAGGATCACCACGAAGGGATACTGCAACAGAAAGGTATTAACATGACAATTAATTAAACTGTTGCAAACTGCTGACTGACTGAATGGACCTGAAATATACAAATAAAAAAATTAGCTGGCCTGACGTTTCGAACTTAAGCAAGTTCTTTCTCAAAGGCAAATGACAGAGTACAAGAAACAAACATGTAGGGAACACACATGCATGAGGGGGTGGGTGGAGAAACACAAAAGAGGGATGCAAAGGAGCATGGCAGTGGGTAAACATCAAAGGGAGGGAAAAGGACAGCCAGGAAGAAAGGAACAAAGAAGTGTGGTTAGGGTAAGGTTGTAGGAGTGGAGGGATTAAGATGAAGGATGAAGCTGGGGAAAGGGGACAAAGGAGTATGGCGAAGTGGGGGGGGGGGGGGGGGGGGTAAATAGAAGGTAGTAACTAGGGCAAGAGAAGGAACAAAAGGAAATGGGGTTTCATTCCATTTCCTGTTTATCCTTGCCACTTCCTTTTGTTCCTTCTCTTGCCCTAATTACCACCTTCTATTTACCCCCCCCCCCCCCCACTTCACCACACTCCTTTGTCCCCTTTCCCCAGCTTCATCCTTCATCTTAATCCCTCCACTCCTTCATCCTTACCCTAACCACACTTCTTTGTTCCTTTCTTCCTGGCTGTCCTTTTCCCTCCCTTTGACGTTTACCCACTGCCAGGCTCCTTTGCATCCCTCTTTTGTGTTTCTCCACCCACCCTCTCATACATGTGTGTGTTCCCTACATGTTTGTTTCTTGTACTCTGTCATTTGCCTTTGAGAAAGAACTTGCTTAAGTTCGAAACGTCAGGGCAGCTATTTTTTTTATTTGTATATTTCAGGTCCATTCAATCAGTCAGCAGTTTGCAACAGTTTAATTTATTTTGATGCTAAAGATTGTTGGATTTGCGAGATCTCATTTAACAATATATAAAATACTTGCGAATGTGCCTATCCGGAAATTCGTAGCGAAGAAGATAATTGCGATCCTATTTGTTACGACCTAAGTCGAAAAAGCCCTGAAGAACTGCGGGCAATCATCGCCGATAAACACATTCCATTGGGCGAACCAACTGGGAAAAGAGGTCAACACCTTAAAAAAAACTTGATATCGGCTATAAATGCTTATCCAAAACCCGAAAGATTTCAAAGAGCAAAGAGAAATATCCCTCAATATTCTGTGGAATATGTAACAGAGAAATTTGTGCGTTTAGAAAATGTCGCGACCACTGCCACATCACCGGTAAGTATCGCGGAGCCGCTCATGTCTGCTGTAACTTACAATTACAAATAAAACCCGGAGTTACGCCAATCCCAGTCGTCATTCATAATTTAGAAAATTACGACGCGCATTTAATTATGCAAAGTATTTCAGAAACCGACGGGAAATTAAATGTATAGCTAAAACGTCCGAAAAATACTGTAACGATTCCGGCCCTCCCTCGTTTTCGTTGCCTTAAAACTGTAGGGCCTAACTTCAGAGTCCTGAGGAGCCGGTATCTTCCAGATGAAACTCCAAAAGGGGGGAATGTACCTTATTTACTCCGAGTAATGAAACAAGTTTGAAACTTCAAGGGTTACTCTCAACCAAAGACCAATACTGTTTGTATTAATTTATTATCTTCAACTCAGCCATATTTACACAGCGCCCTCATTATTTATACAAGCGCTCTTGAAAAATAGACAGGCACCAGCCATTTCACTGTTACTTACTATACTACGGGAGTATGATCATTGTGATGCGTAGGGGCTTTTCCATTGGTAGCGTGGGTTTCGTCCCCTAGTACATTATAGCCTAACTTTGTTCTTTAAATCTTTGCATCTTTGGTCTTGTTGTGGTGAGGACCACTCGTGGAGGAGAAGCCCCAAAAACGAGATTGCAGCTCAATTTATAGCTGTAAGAAGCGCGTACGCGCAGCACGCACTTCTGTTGCATACGCAGTGATTGGACGCACTCTAAACTATCGACCAATCACAAATAATCTGCTACGGTAACTTGCTCCACTTCAGCCGGCGCGCGTCACCCTGGTTCTGTGTCATGTGTGCAGCATAAACAACGTACAGCAATACGTTCATGAATAAATTCCGTATCTTTCACTGCAACATAACTTAAGCACACTACGGCACAGCCACAGAGTCAGAACGGCGCATCTGGCTGGGTGTTGCACGTTCATGAAATACAACTAAAAGAAAGAAAGACTAAATGAGAATACTCCAATGATTATCCTCAATATTTCTTGACTTTGCAAAGGTCAGTTCCGGTAGAATAAGCGATTCTCTAGTTCTGTTAAACTACTTAATAAACAGAAGGCGATTTTCGCCACATTGCCGCCTACTTAAAATCCGAATGCGTCCTCGCATTCATAAACAACCTTACAAAAACTAAAATGAGTTTTGCAACCAAACAAAGAAAATATTATGTGTGTCCATAATAAATTCAATTAATTCTGTACAATTGCTCCTTGTGATGGTGTTCAATGAAATAAAAGGCTTAACGCAAACTAGAATCTCATCCTCAATGTCATTTTGTCTATAAAAAAACAACAGGCATTGTCTATTGACAATGACAGTAGGCCTCAACATATATATATTTTTTTTAAACAAAAACAAAATCTCTGAACTCAAAAACTTCAACTTCAGCCGTGGCTGTCATTACAATTATACCTCAATAAATTTGTTATTATTAAACCAACGACGATAACAAGCATGCATGCCAAATTATTTACATTCAAATCATCTTGTTTCGTTATCCTGTCGCCATGGAAGATTCCTCTATGATGCTACTGTAACGTGTAGTCCATTAATGCTTATCACTAGTCATGCTAGTCTATATGTAGTACTGCATGCTATCAATATCATTCAGAGCAGTGGCAGCATGAACTGGAGTCATATATCTAACACGAAATAAAGTATCACTAGGTACAGCCGTATTCACACCTGGACAGAATTTCTCAAAACTATTAAGTTAGACTATGATTTACCTTTGTCAGTATTTGTTACTTCCCTTGCTCTGAGGTTTGATTAATTAAGCTAATAATGTCTCCACGGGAATCCAAACAAACCAAAACAAACTACTTCGTTCCCACTGGAAGCCGGTTCGTTTCACTGGTTTTCTGTTTCCACACCATCCACTACATGTATACATTGTTTAATACATGTAACATGTGCAATAGAAATATGTGGCCGTGTACCATGGAATCGCAAGTACCGGGTCACCGAAGTTTTAGCTTTGACCAATCAAAGAGCTCAAATTCTGCAAAATCAAGGCTAATTTACATATAGCTATCCGGGTCAGTCTTAAAAGCGCGGATTTCAAAATGTCAGAAATATTTTACAAAATCTCGTCTGCCTTATCACTGTCATGACTGTGTACAAATACTATAGTATAAAGTATAAGGACATAAACAGCAAATTTCACACTATCGTTTAGAGTGTTCTGGATTCTGACTAAAGGCATATTTCCGAAACAAATCACACGTAAATGCTTACCAAAAGCAATTTTGTAGACGCTGTGTTTTGGCAATATTTCACGAACGTTAACAACAAAACGAAGAGGCACAATAAATAACTTGGGCCTACTTACCGAGTGAACAGTACATTTACATGACTTACTTTTCTCCAGCTTTATCATCTCTATCGGTAATTGTCATTCAAGAATCATAGAATAAAAGTGTCCATATCATACGTGAATACACCTAACAGTTCAATATTGGTGGCATGAATGGTAGACGTTGGGGTCTGGGAGTTGTTCCGTAGCACTGCGAGCGTACCCGGTCTGCCACTGCGGCCGTCCAGACGGAGTGTTTGCCGGGAGAAGGTATTCATTATACCTCACTGTATATTCTCGTCCGTCCGGGAATCTCGCTGCTTCCGTTACCTGGCGAAAGATAACCCCGTGAGAGAGCTGGTGAAGTTCATGCTCCACAGTTACGGGTCTATGTTCTTTCTGTAGCTGGGCTTTCATTCTTTCTACTTCTGCGCCTGCTGCAATCTGCGGAGGTCCCGTCCTGTTGAGATATGGCTTGGTAGTGGTCATGGTGGGCCTAACTGTTCGTGCTGCAGCTATCGCCGGTGCGTGTGTACGTGCAGGGGCCGCCGCCGCCGGTGGTGGTGGTGGGGAAGGGGCAGGAAGATCTGCTGTCAGAGGGATGGAGGATGGCAGGGAGGTCGCACCTGTTTCCGTCAGAGGCGGGAACAGTTCTCGATCAGGAGTATTCGGCGCCAGTGAGATAGCTGGCGACGAGGCGGCTGATGAGAAGGCTGGTACAGGAGACGGCCGTGGCGATGGTGATCGAGATGGGAACGGTGACACCTTCGGGATGGTAATTACTGATGTCATCCTTTCAAGAATCTGATCTACCACCTTTCCATCCGACTTTCTCTCAACTTTCCTTTCATCACGTTGGCCTTTGCTTTTGAAGATGACCACTGACTTCATCACCTTAGCCCTGGGGTTCTTGCTCTCCTCACTTGGTCTTTTCTTCGCTCTCGTGTCTATACACTCCCGAGGATGAATTTTATGTTCGCGGAGCATATGCTGTTGAAAGTATCCGAACTGATCGAATTCCTTCTTGCATATGTTGCAGACCAACTTCTCCTTTTGGTCACTCTTGCCCCAGCCACTCTTCTTCCTCTGGTGACGCCTATCCATTCTTTCTTGTCTTTTACTCTTTAGACGTGGTTTACTCAGTCTTAAGCTTTGTAGCTGTGTATGATGCTCTTTGTTGTGTGCCGATAGCAAGAGTGACGCATGCGCTGCATCTTCGTTTTATTTCAGCTGCCCTGGGAAATATGCACGTCACACGCATTTCTTTTCCTTTCTTGAATTTCGTACTTCGCGCCAATTTACGTGACGTCACATTTCTGGCATACTTCTCGTCTGATTAGTTTTTATTACCTCCTGCACAAATATTATTAGTGTATTTCTTTTCTTTTTGAGTCAATTTTCTTTTAAAAATCGTCTTAATCATCCTTTTTCCACAAGAAATGATGCCAATAAACTTTCCACCAAGCTAATAATGATGCAAAACATCCACTTCTCACATGAATATATAACCTTGGAGATAAACCGTCGCATCTCCTTTCTTTCATCATTTTCTTTTGTAAATTAATTCTTAATGAGCATCTCCTTTACTCATTTTTCTGGTCTTTCTGTATAATTTCACACTGCAACTGCTGGACTCCCAACCTGCGGTCTCTCCGCAAAAGCTTATGAGGGCGCCCTCCATAATTTCCACTCCGTGCGTGCACTGTGCATCCAAGCACGAGTAGTTTCACAACGCCCAGCTTAACTCAAAGGTTCCTCTACGTAGGTCGATTGTGTTAGGCATTCTAACGTCTTAGACTGTTAATTGACGATTGCTTCACATTCTCTTGGGCTTTTGAAAACTTGCTCCTGGCCAGGGATCAATTATTTCTCCCAAAGTCCGTGTTTCTTGTCCATCATCTTTGTTAAAGTCTTGACATCTCTTTCAATGCTTTATCCACTTTTGACCTTGTATTCTCCTGTATTCTCTTGCAATAAATCATTGATTATTTTCTCCATGGAGCATACTTCACTGCCCCATTATTCTTGAATTCATTCTACACTATTCCACTTCCGTTTAAACATCTCGCATCTTTAATAGCTTGTTATTTGAATTATTTGAACCTCTATCTATCTCTGTATCGTGCCGGTCGTCGCCTCTCTCTGTGACTGCGACGCACCTCGGAATACTCCTTGTCTACTCGCGTATCTTTCTTCAGGACATTTTCTTCGTGTACGTTATTTTCATGGGAATGCTTTCTTGGCGAAGCCTTTTCTTTATTTGTCTTCTCCGTCATCTCCATGGTTTCTTTATATTGGACAAAACTTTGATGTTCATCTTTCTTGCCCTCTTGATTCGAAGCTGCATCCTCTTGTGTCTCACTCAAGTCTGTATTCACCATTGCTGGAGTCTCTGCCCTTGTCGTGTCTTGAAACCACTTTGGTGCATTCTCTCCAGTGTAAGGCTTTAGTCTGTTATAGTGTACTATCTTTGGTTTCCCCCTTGACCCCTTCTGTATTCGATATGTGACATCACTCATGCGCGTAGTTACCACGTATGGTCCTTCCCATGGCAACTGAAACTTGGGACAGTAGCCTCGTTTTCGCTTAGGGTTGTACAACCAGACTGAATCTCCTTTGTTGTATCCCCCACGAACCGCCTTGTGATCGTAATTGCGCTTTTGTCTGTTACTTGCTGTACGAAGATGTTCCCTTGCATACCGATGCACTTGTTCCATACATTCTCGAAGACGAGCCACATAATCAGTTTGATTTTCTTGAAAGTTTCCTTGTGGTCTTTCCATGAGCAAGTCGACTGGTAATGTTGCCTCTCTTCCCATCATCATCTCACTTGGTGTGTAACCGGTTGTTTCATGAACAGCGGTTCTGTAAGCCATCATAACATATGGCAGACAAATGTCCCAGTCTCCCTGATTATCGTCCACAAACATGGCCAACATATTTTCAATGGTTCTGTTCGCCCGCTCAATCATCCCATCTGACTGAGGGTGAAGTGCTGACGTTCTTGTTTTGTCTATGCCGAGGAGATCGCAGATTCCTTTGAAAAGCTGTGATTCGAAATTTCTTCCTTGATCGGTGTGAAGCTGCAAGGGGACTCCATATCTACACACGTACTGTTCCACAAAAACTGTAGCTATCGTGGTGGCCTCTTGATTTGGAATTGCATAGGCCTCGGTCCACTTCGTGAAATAGTCGCCTACGACCAAAATATATTTGTTGCCTCGATCAGTCACGGGTAGTGGGCCTAACACATCCATGGCAACTCTTTCCATGGGTTCTCCCACATTGTATGTCTTCATTGGCCCTCGACGAATTTTGTTCGGCGATTTTCTTGATGCGCATTTGTCACACATAGAGCAGATGCGATTTACATCTCGTTGCCACTGGTTCCAGTAGAACCTGCTTCTGACTCTTCCTCGTGTTTTGTTTTGACCAAGGTGACCACAAGTCTTGTCACTATGTAACCTTGTTACCAGCCTTTTTCTTAAACTCTTTGGAAGAAGAATCTGCCACTTGACTTGATCACCTGCTGCAGTTTCCCATTGTCGGCATAAGATGCCGTCACGTATGTGCAATCGTTCCCATTGCGACCAGTAGCTCTTTACTTCTGCACTTTCAGGTGAGACATCAGTCCACTGTCGCCGCTCTGTTGAAGTCTCTTTCCATTGGAGTATCTTACCAATGCTTGCGTCTTTTCTCTGTGTATCTTTAAGTTCTTGTCTTGTTATTAGTTGTTCCTCTCCTACGTTCTCTTCTCCACATGGTTGGTCTTGAGCGTGTGACGTGATGACTCCACAAAATAAATCGGCTGGCCTTACAGTTGTGTGGTTAATTTGCCCCGTACTTTCGCTTGTGTCTTTGCGCTGTCGAGGCTGTCTCATGCTGTATTCAATCTCCTGAGTAACACCGTATCTCTCTATCTTGTCACACTGTTTGCAATTTTCGCAGGGTTTCCTTGACAGACCGTCAGCATTTCCATGCTGCTTACCAGGACGATGTTGGATGTCGAAATCGTAGGTGCTCATGAGCTCCAACCATCGTGCAGTTTGTCCTTCTGGGTTCTTGAAATTCATTAACCAACGAAGAGCTCCGTGGTCTGTTCGAACAAGAAATTTCTTTCCAAACAAATAGTGATGGAAATGTTTAGTGGAGGCCACTACCGCAAGTAGTTCTTTCCTGGTCACACAATAACGTCTCTCCGCCTTAGCCAAAGATCTGCTATAATAAGCGATGACTTTCTCTTTGCCATGTTGAACTTGAGATAACACCGCCCCTACACCTTGATTACTTGCATCTGCGTCTAAGATGAAGGTGTCTTCATCCGTAGGGTACACCAATATTGGAGCAGACGTTAATTCTCTCTTGAGTCGTTGAAATGCGTCTTCGCATTCCTTCGTCCACGCAAAGTTAATTTGCGTTTTCTCTGTTAGGCGATGCAGAGGTCTTGCAATTTCGGCGAACTCCTTGACAAATCGTCTATAATATGAGCATAGTCCGAGGAAACTTCTAACTTCAGTCACTGTTTGGGGGGTGGGCCATCTCTCAACTGCTTCGGTCTTGACCGGGTCCGTCTGTATTCCTTTATTTGAAACGACATGTCCCAAAAATGTCACACTTTGCTGAAAGAGATGGCACTTCTTTGGACTTAACTTGAGGCCAGCTGCCCGGAGTCGCATTAGTACTTCTTGCAATCTCTGCAGGGATGACTGAAAATCATCTCCATAAACAATAACGTCATCGATGTACAACAAGCATGTCTGCCATTGTAGTCCTGATAACACTCGCTCCATCAGGCGTTCAAAAGTGGCGGGAGCATTGCATAAACCAAAAGGCATCACCTTAAATTCGTAGAGCCCTTGTTTGGTTATGAACGCTGTTTTATCTTTGTCTTTCTCTGCCATTTCCACCTGCCAATACCCGCTTGCCAAGTCTAACGTAGAAAACCATTCAGACCCAGATAATGTGTCCAGCGAGTCATCAATCCTTGGTAAAGGTATGAATCTTTGATTGTGGACGAGTTAAGTCTACGATAATCTACGCAAAATCTTGTCGATCCGTCTTTTTTCTTTACTAAGACAATAGGCGAAGCCCAGGGGCTAGATGATGGTTCAATGATCCCTCGCTTTAACATCTTGTCAATCTCCTCCCTTGCCACATTTCTTTGATGGATCGGGAGTCTTCTCGCCGGTTGTCTGATAGGTCTCGTCTCACCGGTATTTATCTCGTGTTTGACAACCGATGTTTCCCAAGATCATTGGAGTCTTTGGCAAAAACGTCTTGAAACGTTATTAAGACTCTTGACAATTGCATCTTTTGACTTTGATCCAGTTTTTCGCTACTTGTTTTGTATAGTTAGTCAAATATTCTGGAATTTCTTGATCTGTCTGCACGTGTTCTTGTAACACAGCTACTCGGCAGTCATCTTTTTCTTGGATTATTCTCTCACTTTCAACTGGTTCACACATGGCCATAATTGCGCCTTGGTAAACAATTACTGGCTCATCTTTTAGGTTGAGAACTCTGATTGGTACCAACTCCTGTTGAACATCAACCAAGGTCTTGGCAACCATCACCTCGTGATTTTTAACAAATCTCAATTCAGGCTCGACAATACCAAATTTGGTATTTCTATCTCTGTGTTGTAGCCTGCCAGGTAGCAATATCTCTTCTCTTGCTTTAATTGTCACGGTTCGGTCGGCTATCACTCGGGTGCACTTGTGAGATTCTGAGGCCTGGTAAACATAACATTTCACTTGTTGATTTCCTATTCGCATTTCGCCTTTCCCCAAATTTAGCGAACAATTATACATCTGAAGAAAGTCGTAGCCTAGAATTCCATCAGGCTCAATGTCAGCAAGATATACATCATGAGTCATTAATTTATTTTGTTCACCAACTTGAAACTCTAGTTCGAGTCGTCCTCGTCCAAGACAAGGAGCAAGTTCTCCATTGGCCATCGCCACTCTGACGTCAGTAGAACTTAGTCGGGGTCTTGAATTTTCGGGAATCTTATAGTAGACATCTGGACGAAGAATAGTCAAGTTCGCTCCGGTATCTACCAGAAAATTTGCTTGAACACCATTAACTCGAACAGTTACCTCTATGCCTTGAGTAGTTATCGCATGGGTTGCTGGTAATCGTTTGGTTACTGTCGGTCCAGCGCTTCTTGGTTTCCCAGCCGACTGTGGGACCACGAAATCGGCTGTTGTCCGTTTTCCTGCTGTACTTCTTGTCTGCCCATATATCTCTGATTACTTTGCTTTGGTTGTGGACACTCACGTGCAAAATGGCCTAACTCATTGCAGTTCCAACACACGGGAGGCCCTCTGTTGCTTCCTTCACGGTGCCTCCAGTTCTGTTTGCCTTGTCTGTACTTTACCTTGTCCCTTGATTCAGTTGTGGTCACTTTGTCTTGCTGTGCAAATTCGATTCCCTCGTTGTGTCCATTCACCATGTTCTTTATAGGCTAAGCCCATCCGACAGTGAAAGAATCTTACTCTTTATATCCTGGATTTCTTTACTTTGCTCTTCTTTCTCTTGTTCTGGCAAAACAACTCTGGCCACTTTTCGATTAACTCCACGTTGGCGATCAGCTGCTTGAAATGCCTCCAGCTCGACTGCAATACGGACAGCATCGGCCAGAGTCCCTGGCTTGGATTGAAATACTCGCCATCTAATCTCACTATCGGAGAGGGCATCGATAAAATGTTCTTTAGCCAAAGTTTCTTGTAAAGCGTATGCAGCTGTTGGGTACGCAAGACGTGTGAGTCGTCTAATTACTTGAGCCAACTCAGGCAAGGTTTCCTCTCTCTTTCGTTGTCTGTTTTTCAACTGTACTCGAAATAATTCCTTTTGATTGTCCGAACCGAATCTGTTGTCCAGTGCTGTCACTAACGCTCTATAATTGTGACGGCTGTCATCATCCAAGTCACCCAAAATACACTGTGCCGATCCTCTTAAGTTGGCTGCGAGATATATAGCCTTAGCCTCATCATCCCAACCATTCATCTCGGATAGCATCTCAAATTGAACGGCATAATCATTCCAGCAACTGGACCCATCGTAGTTTGTTGGCTTTATCTTTATTCTTGCATCACGGCCCACATTTTCTGATCTCGAGGTCTTGTCAAACTTTGCGTGGTCTTGTTTCACTTGCTCACTTTCTTCGTTTGCTTCATCTAACTCTCTCTGTAGGATTTCACATTCCCTTTTCATCTTGTTGAGTACTGCTTGTCCCTCTTTGATTAGTTTCTTTTGCGGAGAATATTCACTTGAAGTTGTTACCGTTCTTGAATCACCACTTTCTGTAATCTTTATTTCGTCAGAACTTGCAACGGATACATTCTCTTCCTCTCTTGAAGCTTCACCTAAGGATTCGTTTTGGATCTCTGGTACTGGACTTTCCATCTTTATCAATGTTTCTTAAAATTCTTTAATTCACCAGTCATTGAGATCCCCGCCGCTGCCACCAAATGTAACGATTCCGGCCCTCCCTCGTTTTCGTTGCCTTAAAACTGTAGGGCCTAACTTCAGAGTCCTGAGGAGCCGGTATCTTCCAGATGAAACTCCAAAAGGGGGGAATGTACCTTATTTACTCCGAGTAATGAAACAAGTTTGAAACTTCAAGGGTTACTCTCAACCAAAGACCAATACTGTTTGTATTAATTTATTATCTTCAACTCAGCAATATTTACACAGCGCCCTCATTATTTATACAAGCGCTCTTGAAAAATAGACAGGCACCAGCCATTTCACTGTTACTTACTATACTACGGGAGTATGATCATTGTGATGCGTAGGGGCTTTTCCATTGGTAGCGTGGGTTTCGTCCCCTAGTACATTATAGCCTAACTTTGTTCTTTAAATCTTTGCATCTTTGGTCTTGTTGTGGTGAGGACCACTCGTGGAGGAGAAGCCCCAAAAACGAGATTGCAGCTCAATTTATAGCTGTAAGAAGCGCGTACGCACAGCACGCACTTCTGTTGCATACGCAGTGATTGGACGCACTCTAAAATATCGACCAATCACAAATAATCTGCTACGGTAACTTGCTCCACTTCAGCCGGCGCGCGTCACCCTGGTTCTGTGTCATGTGTGCAGCATAAACAACGTACAGCAATACGTTCATGAATAAATTCCGTATCTTTCACTGCAACATAACTTAAGCACACTACGGCACAGCCACAGAGTCAGAACGGCGCATCTAGCTGGGTGTTGCACGTTCATGAAATACAACTAAAAGAAAGAAAGAAAGACTAAATGAGAATACTCCAATGATTATCCTCAATATTTCTTGACTTTGCAAAGGTCAGTTCCGGTAGAATAAGCGATTCTCTAGTTCTGTTAAACTACTTAATAAACAGAAGGCGAATTTCGCCACAATACATTTAATTTTCGGTAGGTCAACTTAGATTTTTAGATTCGTATCAGTTTTTATCTACGTCGCTAGAAAAACTAGTAGCCGCTTGCCCGACAGAAGCGTTTAGATATATAGATATCCCGTCGCTAGACCCATAAAAACGCGATCTTTTGATTAAAAAGGGTGTATATCCGTACGAGTATATGAATGATTTTGAAAGACTTAACGAAACGAAACTTCCCGATAAACGTCATTTTTACAGCAGTCTGGTCGATGCCGACATAAGCGACTCGGATTACGAACACGCTAAAAAAGTATGGCAGGAATTTAACATTAAAAACCTAGGCGAATATCACGACCTTTACTTATTGACCGACGTATTATTATTGGCCGATGTGTTTGAAAACTTTAGAAAAATCTGTATCGTAAATTATGGATTAGATCCGTGTCATTATTTCACATCACCCAGTCTAAGTTGGGACGCTTTATTAAAACATAGCAAGATCCGATTAGAAGTCTTGACCGATATAGATCAGCATTTATTCATAGAGCGTGGAACTAGAGGAGGAATATCGAGCGTGGGGTCGTGTCGCTATGCCGAGGCTAATAATAGGTATCTAAAAGATTACGACCCCGATAAACCTGACTCGTATATTTCATATCTAGATGCTAATAACCTCTATGGTTGGGCTATGTTTCAACCATTACCGTACGCAGATTTTAGGTGGGTCGACGAAAAACATTTATCTCTGTGGGATACCGAATACGCACTGTCTCTGGGAGATGACGCTCACTGGGGTTATATTTTAGAAGTAGATTTAGACTACACCGAACATTTACACGACCTCCATAACGGTTATCCTTTGACACCCGTAAACCAACCTATATCTATAGAATCGATGAGTCCTTATCAACTAGACTTGATGGAAAAAACCGACTCGAAACCGTCGAACGAACACAAGTTGGTGGCGACTGGCGAACCCAAATAGAATTACGTAACGCATCTAAGAAATCTAAAATTTAACTTGTTTCATGGGCTAGTTATAACTAAAGTACATAGGGTTTTAAAGTTTAAACAAGATCCTTGGATGAGATCTTACATTGACAAAAATACTCAACTCAGAAAAGAAGCAGTCTAATTTCGAAAAAGACTTTTTTAAATTGATGAACAACTTGGTATTTAGTAAAACGATGGGAAAACGTTATCTGATAAGATCCGACGAAGTAGATAGAATTCGTAGATTGATAGCCAAACCCAATTACAAGGGCGCAGTAATTTTTGAAGAGTGTAACCTGCTCATGATAGACATGTATAAAACTAAAGTTCATTTATACAAACCCATCTATTGCGGTATGAGTATTTTAGATCTGTCTAAACGTTTAATGTACGAATTTTACTACGATAATATCAAAGTAAAATATGGAGAAAATGCCGAATTGATATATAACCGATACAGATTCTTTACTTTTACATATACAGACTAAAGACTTGTACAAAGACATGGAAAAAGACACAAAATTATACGACTTGTCGAATTATCTGAAAGACCACTTTTTATACGACGATTCTAATAAGAAAATGATTGGCAAGTTCAAGGATGAATGCGGCGGAGGTCTCATCAAAGAAGTGGTTTGTATCAGATCAAAAATGTACTCTATTCTCATGGACGACGGGAAAAATATTAAGAAATCAAAAGGAATCAGAAGGCCTGTCGTTTCAAACGAGATAACTCATCAAGATTATAAAGACTGTTTATTTAACTCTAAAATGTATCGACACAACATGAACATGTTGAGAAGCGACAAGCATATTATGAACTCTTTGACTCAAAATAAGGTATCGCTCAATCCTAGAGATGACAAACGCTACATCTTGGATGATGGAATTCATACTCTGATGCATGGTCATTATAAAATACAAAAATGAAATTAAAAAATTAATAATGGTTATATATATAATCATGTGTAAGTGGTTAAACATCGGAAAGCTAACTACGTGCGAAAAAGAGGAAGACCCGTGGTGTATCGAACATTTTGGTAGACGTGATCAAGCGCCTAAAACGTGTTTAATTTGCGGTGGTTGCGGAACTAAGTCAAAGGTACAACTTTGTACGAATCATGTTACGAAAGGAAAACATCGGTTACAACTCATCGCAAATATGGCTAAAACTAGGTATAAAAGAGTTATAAAAGAACTCGATATAAAATTTAACCCGGAAAAACGTGGTTACTTCGTGGTAGCCAGAATCGTTGTAATAAGCCAATCACCAAGTATAGCCCCACGTATTGCGCTATGCACGCGCATCGTTAAAAAATAATCGGTAGAGCCATGCCCCCCCTGTAATATCTGCGGTTGCGGTACTTTTTCTAAGAACGGTAATTGTACCGAGTGTAATAACAAAATTAAGGTCTATGGCTATAAAGCTTGTGCAATGCACCACCACCAGGTAGTATAGTTAAATAACTAGTAATTGCCTCATCTCCGCTTCTCGCTTGTAGTTGCTGTATGTACAAATTTATTTTTTTACACTTTTTACATCGTATATTACTAGGCTCAAACTTGTTCATTTCTGAAACATGTTCTTCATCTACGCATAATTGATCTCCTAGCATTTCGTACAATTCTTTTTTATCTAAACACTCGTCTATCGATTTTATAGAACTTTCCGTGCAAACATCGTACATTTTCGCCACATTTTTAATCTTTTGTTTATACAACTCCATTGTTAAAACTCACTTATTGTTTATACATTTCTATATCTTTTAGCTTCATTTTTATAACTTGATATACTATAATCGGTCGATAACGATGCTGGATTTTGAATAAAGAATACTATAAGTTTGCTGTAATTTGCTGTATAGCTAGCTGTAATTTGCTGTAAGTTTGCTGATAGCTAGCTGTTTTTTGCTATAGGTTTGCTGATAGCTAGCTGTTTTTTGCTACAAGTTTGCTGATAGCTAGCTGTTTTTGCTGTATAGCTAGCTGATAGCTAGCTGTTTTTTGCTATAAGTTTGCTGATAGCTAGCTGTTTTGTTTTTAAATAAGTTTGCTGATAGCTAGCAGTTTTTGCTATAAGTTTGCTGATAGCTAGCTGTTTTTTTTTATATAAGTTTGCTGATAGCTAGCTGTTTTTTGCTATACGTTTGCTGATAGCTAGTTGATACTTGTTATTATTTGTTGAAATTTGATATATAGCTAGATTATATTTTATGATACTTGTTATACTCATTATACTCGTTATACTCATTACTTAGTATACTCGTAGTATATCTGGCTTGTGTTTAAACGTATAAACGAGTATTTATAATTGAATAACAATATTTTTAGCGTAACCATCATGAACGGCTATATTATTGAATTTATGCAAAAGACTAAATCTTAAAATCGATGATACTGGGTTGTATCATGTTTACTATGATGAAAATACAAATATTTACGTAGATATCGCTATTCCTAAAAATCAGTTTTTAAATTTAATTACAAAAAAAAGAGCCTACTTATTTCTTTTAAAACAAAAAATAACCAAGAGTATAAAACGTAAAGAATCTATCAATTTAAAAATGATTGACGATGACTTGTCTATTACCGTTTATAACGACTGTAATAGTTCGAAGGTATATACAATAGTAGTCGGTATAATCGAAGACTGCGAAGTAACTCAAATTCCAAGCAAAGAATCTTATTATAACGCCCAAGTCGTAGAAAGTATATGTTTTTCTAAAATCAAAAATATGATAAGCATGAGTAAATCAGTAGATTTACTTATACATAAAAACTATCTGGCTATACGTTGTAAAGAAGGTCAACTGCTCTTGTCTAAAAATTGGGAAAAAAGACTCTAAACCGCTGTACAACTGTACGTTCGATAGTAAGAACTTTGCCGTCGTATTAAAAATATGTAATTTAGAAAAACAAATTCAAATATTTGCCCCAAAAGATGAAGACGATCCTCTTAAAATGACTATATTAGCCGGTAATTTAGGGGTTGTAACTTTTTATATAAAAAGATCTCAAAAAGACTGACGAGCCCAAGTTTTACTTGGCTATTTCGTAGGAATCCATTTCCATTTTAAATACTCGAAAGCTTTTATCATAAACTTCTTCGTGTTCTTCTACTTTTATTTTTGTTTTTAAAATGTAAAAATCGCCCTTTTTACACCTAAAGTTGTTTTTTTGTAATAATTTATAAAGCTTATAATTAACGTTTAAAGAGTTACGGCTTTTATCGCCGCAGTGTCGTAAAGCTTCTTCCAACTTGTCAAAATCTTTTAGCAGATCGTCTAGGTATTTGCTAATATCCGGACATTTGTTCCCGGTAATTAAATTATAAATTAGATTTATGTCGTCGTAAAAGCTACCCAGGTTGTTTTCAGATAAAAACATATATACTTGATCTTTAGTGATGCATTTTTTATCGGATAAACGCGACGAAAGTTTGTGTTGTTTAATTTCGTCGTTTATAACTTGCACGACTTTGAATATTTTAGCCTGATCTACATTTTGATCGCCTTGAAACTTTTTGATGGCGTCTCTGAAATGACCCTTGCGAGTATACGTATATTTATTCGATAAATTTGCTCTATCTACGTCTTTAAAACTTGGACAAAAATCTATAATGTCTTGTTCCGTTTTACACATGGAACAATACATACCGGCTTCATCTTTGATGAAACTATTACTTCCGCATAAACAAGATATCGGCTGTATCTTTAATAACGTCAAATCGATGTCTATATACCTCGACGCTATAGGCTTGCTTTATATTGTGTCTTTTATCGGAATCGTTTTTATAACTTAGAGACTTTTTATAACCACTGTTTTCGTAAAGATCGAAACTTTCGCAAGTTTGCCAGATAAAACAAAATTGTTGATGACTCGATAATCTGTTTAGAATTTTAAAATTTAAATTAACGATATCGATCGTAGCATCAATTTTCCCCATTTTATGAGCGCGATAATGTAATTAACAACTTTTCATAACGTTAAACGATAAACATAGTCTACTCAAACTCTTCACCAGAATCGTTTGTCATATCACAAATTAGTCTGCCCGGTGCTATGCTAGCCGAATCGGGTCGATAAATAATAGCTTGCTGAACATTGTATCTGAGCGAGGCCCCATAAGGAGTTTTTCCGTGCGAACCCAAATAAATATTATCGGCGCTAACTAGGGATGTTATATAACTAGGTCGATCGACATAATCGGAAATTTCGGTAATTTCCCGTTTCGACTCATCATACAGTTTACTTATTATTCTTACGTCGTTTCCATTTGTTATTGTTTTAAGTTTGATATACATTTTGTGATCATTTACTTTTGAAAATGGAGGTTTTACGACGTAATCAGTTTTATTTTCCTCGGTTAAACTATCGTAAAAAGAATTAAGGGTTGATATAGGCAAATTTGGTGAGTTATCTTCGATAAATTTATATACGACATCGCTTAGTTTTTTGAGGCAGCTCGCTAGATATGTTTCGTTTTCTCGTTATAACATAATTGATATCCAACGCATGCTTCTTCTTTCGCGTTAAATTGATAAATCTTGTTTATTCCGAAACAAAAGTTTTTTGGAAATAAAAATATGAGGCTGTATTCTTCGTTTTCATGTTTATACCATATGTTAGAATAAACCCAGTTTGTCGAAGACGTTAGCGATTTTGTTGTGGGTTCTTTAATCTTAACCTTACTGGGATCAAAGTCACCATAAACGGTATGCTCGGTACTTACATAGTTTTCGTAATTAAAAGTTACGACGTAATTTTTTTTATCGTCATTTTAATAATAATATTATCGCATTTAAAAAATATCATTTTAAAATTATTAATGAGTTCTAAGTAATCGTCGATGTCGGTTTATTTTTTGCTGTATACTCATTCATAATTAGATTTATTCTATTTTTCATTTTAGACCATCATATGGACATTGCCAAAGTCCTCAAACAATAGATTCTACAGTCAAGTGCGCCATCTATCGATCGTTGCTATCGTAAACACATATACAATAGCTAGCATATCAACTGGGACATTGAGCAATGTCCTTAGACAATAGATTATACAGTCAAGTGCGCCATCTATCGATCGTTGCTATCGTAAACACACATACAATAGCTAGCATAGCAACTTGGACATTGAGCAATGTCCTTAGACAATAGATTCTGCAGTCAAGTGCGCTATCTATCGATCGTTGCTATCGTAAACACACACAATAGCTAACATAGCAACTTGGACATTGAGCAATGTCCTTAGACAATAGACTCTACAGTCAAGTGCGCCATCTATCGATCGTTGCTATCGTAAACACATATACAATAGCTAGCATAGCAACTTGGACATTGAGCAATGTCCTTAGACAATAGATTTCTATTCTGTTGTGATGAAACAAAATACATTTTTTCATTTAATTTTTTTGACATCGACGAGTCTCGAACCCACATTTTTCCCCTAGTAAGGTTTCAGCACGCCAAGCTTATCCGCAATTTTTTAATCAAAGAATTGTGACCCTGAATCTGTTTTGTTAGTAGCATAGCTTGTGCGACTGAAAGGGTTGAATAGAATTTTATTTCACGCTTGACTAAAACGGTCGTAAACAAGTTTGACCTCACGACTCCGAAAATTTTGTTTTGTAATCTGGCTATGTACGTACTGCTACTCTGTTGTAGAATAATTACTAAAAACCAGCGTGTTTATACCTTTGAATCAAATTTTTATCATGGTGTGAGAATAGCCCGAAATGTTGAGGTAAAGCGCGTTTAATCGTGAATTTTCCGGCCGCTTTCATTTTCTTGAAAAATTTCAATTTTTTCGATTATGCTATCTACTTTGTTTTCTTATTTCAACTTCAGGTGATGCGTCTGACCATATTTTATAGCAAAGAGAAAGTCGAATATCTGTTGTAATTTACGCAACTAGTGTATAGGTATACGGCGATAAAAATGATAACTTATATAACGTAATAAAGTCGACCAATCGTGCCGACTTTTCTTTTTGCTTCGAGAAATTAGATTATATGACTTGGAAATTGGTTCGAGATTGCCGAGAATATATGACTTGGAATTTGACTTGAGATTTCTGAGAATTAGTTGTACAGCTCGGGATTTCAGAAATTATGTAACTTGAGATTTCTGAGAATATATGATTTCTGAGAATAGATTATATAGCTCGGAGGGGTTTTAGGGGGAAATTCGAGGATTCACTTTTTTTCCTTTTCAATCTGCTGTATATATATACGACGCAATTTAAATAAATGAGATTATATGACTTGAAAATTGATTCGGGAATATATGACTTGGAAATTGGTTCGAAAATATGTAAGTTGGAACTTGGCTCGGGTTTTCTGAGAATAGCTTATGAAACTCGGGATTTGAGAGACTTGAGAGACTTGAGAGACTGGGAGATTTGAGATTTGAATTTAAGATTTTTTAGGTGTGACCCTTACAAAAAAGTTCTATAGAATTCTATAGAGTGTTTTATAGAGCTCTACACGGTTCTATAGAGGCAATGGTTTTCTATAGAATATTTAAGGCTGTCTATAGAGATTTAAATAAATTATATAGATTTCTATAGAACAAATCTTTCAGTTCTATAGAATGGTTTCTATAGAAATTTGACATATTAATTTGTTTGTTGAAAGTATGTACATTTATATAGTAACCCACAATATGTTTCTAATTTCTATAGAAACATAGAATTGTATAGAATACTCCAATAAGAAGACTGTCTATAGAGATTTTTAAAAAAATCTATAGATTTCTATAGAACACTGATTAAAGAAATTCCTGTCAGTCTTCTATAGAATTCTATGTTTCTATAGAAATTATAGACACATTAATTTGTTTGTAGAAAGTATGTACATATTTAAAGTAACCCACAATATGCCCCTAATTTCTATAGAAACATAGAATTATATAGAACACTCCATATGATTTTATTTTTCTGTAGAAATTAGAGATGAGTATAACTATATAATACTTTAACAAATCTTTTTTTTTCAATCAAATTTACTAACAAGATCAAGGCTGAGGACTATGATTTTTTAAGAAGCGATTATAAGCATTTTCAAAGTATTCATTTGTTTTCCCTTACCGAACTGTGGTGATGTACACCACATCATAATTCGGTGCAGGTTTGGTACATGTACCTCTCTGGTGTACACCATGCAACACTGAATATATGCAACAGGACATACATATGCATGGCGGAAGTTCCTTCCTCCATGATACATGTAAGTACACCACACAGCTAGCCCAACAGTTTAATAAGCCAAACAGGAAGTTGATGTGTACATACAGACCCTGTACAGACTAAAGCCTACATGTACTGTTACATCATCAAGAGTATCATGTTACTTAGACTCAAGTCACATGACAAGGTGACCTTGCTGCTTGCATACCAGAGATAAACAGTCAGTGTGGGAAATTTGAAATCTGCACTGCAGTCAGTTGAATGTCAGTGCAGCAGTGCAGTATGGGCTTGATGGCAGAAATTGTATAAAACTGGGTCAAAATCGTGGATATTTGCATGGCATTTACATGTATGCCTAGCCTGTGGACATAATTCACTGCTCATGTACACACTCAATCTGTACATGACATGTAAAAATACACTGGTGATTGCTGGATGGATGGACAAGTCTTTGGACATGATCGATCACCACACGTACAAGATACAAGCAACATGTTGAACCATAGAGGAAGGAATGGTTGAACCATGTCGACACGCTGATCACAAGCTGTTTGTATGCGGTAAGTCTGCAATTGTTACTATAGTAGGAGGTGACATTCCCTTTTTTGGCTTACACAATCATATTTTGACTAATATTCTGTAAAGATTGTACCCATTGTTGCTTTGTATGTTAGTGATAACAAAACAGTTGTTAGCCAGTTAGCTGTCTAAATTTCAAATGAAAAGAGAAAATAAAATGTATATGACAAAGGGGAAAATATTGGGGGGGGGGGGGGACGTGTCCCCCCCCCCCCCCCCGGATCGCCCGTGCTTTAAGTCCATTTTTAACTTTAAATTTTTGCCTCTTGATCGCCACAAAATTATTTCATAAATTTTCATCTGTGTAATAGGCCTACGGTTCAGTATTTGGGGTATCATATCCCCATATTTTTGCGTCGGGAGCCAATGTGTGTCGTCCCCCGCTGTTTCGTCTCTTTGCGGCTGTTTGTTGGAGGGTGAATTCGCCCCGTGTTCAAGCTCGTTAGCATCGAACTGTGTTCGCCCGCACCATTTGGAGTCATCCTCATCCGTTGCATATGCAGAGCTACCCAAGTCGTCCAAGTCCTCGCCCATTACAGAGCTGCCTAAGTCGTCTGAGTCCTCATTCAAGTCCTCTCCCGTAACTAGATCTTACGAGTTACATGTATATTATATAAGATCTTTTCTTAATTGTACACTTGTTAAACCCTTTTATATGCAAAAGTCTACAATTGTTACTATAGTAGGAGGTGACATTCCTTTTTTTAGCTTACACAATCATATTTTGACTAATATTCTGTAAAGATTGTACCCCTTGTTGCTTTGTATGTTAGTGATAACAAAACAGTTGTTAGCCAGCTGTCTAAATTTCAAATGAAAAGGGAAAATAAAATGTATATGACAAAGGAGCATTTTTTTTTGGGGGGGGGGGGGGGGGGGACACACTGCCATAGCCGTCAACTCCCAAAATATGGGGGGGGGGGGGGGGGGGGGGGTGTGTGTCCCCCATGATTGCCCATGCTTTAAGTCCATCAGAAAGTCCATTTAACCCTCAAAAATAGTTTTATTTAACTTTAAATTTTTGCCTATTGATCGCCACAAAATTATTTCATAAATGTTCATCTGTGTCCGGAGTAAACCGAGTTTCACTTGTCCGTGTGTATTTTAGATTTTCGGAAGTAGGAGTTCAATTTTTCGCCAGGACATTTCTCTTTACGTCAGGTGATTTATCAGTTTCCACAAATTTATATACAATAATATTAGTCAACATTTCACAAAGGCCTTTTTCAGGGCTGATTTTCTGAAGAGATCAATGTAAATTTTCCAAGTGCGCCAACAGGGGTGATTGTTCACTATTAATATTTTAACAACCAAAATGTAGTTTCCCCCCTTAAATCTCAGTTAAATTTCAGAGATTTATGGTGGGATCTATTTTCATTGTTAAAGATTCATGTGTTTTAGGCTCTTTTATCTTTCATACTGTAATCATTCTTGTTCGTCTCTTTGCATTTGTTTATAAAATACAAAACTATTTAAGCCTTCTTTAATTTATTTGTTTTGTATCCGTCCAAAGTTTTGTTATTATTCATTTTTGCCTACCATTTTTTAAATATAGAAACAATGATGTATGTGGAATTATGTAGTTTCCTATTTAATTAATGTTGATCGCATATCGGGTGCTTATACATGTATTTATACATTTTTCATTAATTCCCTGTGTGAAATTATTCATGTACAGGATTCAATTAAAATGTTTAGAAAAGTTACCAAGTTTGTAAATATTTATGACATTTTATATCAATGGAGTCATCTTTCTATATAATTCTACTAGATGTTTTATAGAAAAGTGGTCCTATTTCTATAGAATTCTACTAGATGTTTTATAGAAAAGTGGTCATATTTCTATAGAATTCTATTAGCTGTTTTATAGAAAAGTGGTCATATTTCTATAGAATTCTACTAGCTGTTTTATAGAAAAGTGGTCATTTTTCTATAGAATTCTATAAAAACTATAGAGGATCTCTAAAGAAGTTATATACAAATCTATAGAAAAATTCTGTAGAATCTTATAGACATTCTATATAATTATCTTTTATAGAATTGTAAAATTTCTATAGAATTCTATAAAATGTCTTATAGAGAAGTGGCCCATTTTCTAAAGAAACTCTAAAGAAACTCCAAAGAAACTCTAAAGAAACTCTAAAGAAACTCTACAGAAACTCTATAAAGGAATTCTATAGAATATCATATAGAAATTGTACAGAATTTTTTTTATAGATTTCTATAGAACGTTTTTGTAAGGGGAAATTTGAGCGATTTTGGGGATTTGAAATTTAAAAAGGAACTAAAACGGCAATTTTTGTTGTGACTTTTATGACTTATGTAACAAGTTTCATGATTCTTTCTGAGCCACTTTGACTCGATTCAGAAAAGGCCGAGGTCAACTGCGTGCCGTATCGCGCGAGTATTGACGTATACGTGTAGAAACATATGACGTCACTGTATTATACGACAATGTTTTACGTAGAGTCTGTACGTATATTTTTGTCTAAGGCTAGTATTACTTGCTGTGCTTTTTGCTCATGATTCAGGAGTAACACTACCATAAACATATTTTAAAGTGTTGACATCTTTGTGAAACACATTTAGAATTGGGGTTGTCGGCTTGTTCTTGCTGAAACGCTAGTTATTAGTCATACTTTCCTTTGTTTGCAGTCGGCTTTTATTGGAACCTGCGCGGTGAGTTGTGTGTGAGCTGATGCTATACTCTAGTCTGGCGACTTTGCTTATGCAGCCCTCATAAGGACCCGCACCTTCTCAGAACCATACACACAATTTCTGTTATAAGGTACCAGACTCAATCGCATGCAGCGCATGCGGTACCGTGCGTGTACAATGCATGTTGAGTCAAGCGAGCGTGGACAGGGAGACGGCCGGGGCTCTGGCTGCTCAAGACGGCAACCGCAGGCAACGTCGTCGCAGTGGTGCGCGTGAGTCCGGGGCACGATTGGAATGCTCGGTGCTAGAGTTGGAATGGCTCCAGCCTTCAAACGGAATTGTGCCTTCAAACCCAGCTGAGTTTTCATACTAACACTATCATCTATACAGTCTTTGGAGAAAAGTTCTGCACATATTTTCGACCATTTCGACAGCCCAAAATCAGATATTGTATTGTCTACAAAGCGGACCCATCGCCTTTGAGCTCCATTCAGCACTGGGAATCGCAGTAAGGTTAGGTCAGGGTTTTTGTCGCTGTTCCTCGTGCAACCCCCAACTACACACGATCGAGGCATAATGATTATCTCAGAACCATGCTCATACTGAAATAATATCAAAATTAGACAAAATAGACGGGAAAACGGAGGAGTTAGGTCGACAAAAACTCTTCAGCAGCATCAACTCCACGTACGTACAAGCATATAGTGTTTGGCTGTAGCATCAACCGACTCTACACGTGTACGTCACGGGGTCACGTACATACATTTAACATACATAATGAGCTTTCGCGAAACAGGATAAATGGTTTAGAATAACAACCTTTTTTTTAAATAAAAAAATTCCTCTCGTCTGCAAACTAATCTCCATCAGTTAAAAGAGTATTTAAACTGTCGGAAAAGTCCAAAAATTCAAAAAAAAATTGCCGTTTTAGTTCCTCTTTAAGACTTGAGAGATTTAAGATTTGAGAGATTTGGGATTTTTGAATTTGGAATTTCTAAGATTTGGGAGATTTAGAATTTGAGATTTATAATTTTTGAATTTTGAATTTCTGATATCTAAAAATTTGATATTTGGGATTTGGGTTTTATGAGATCTGAGATTTAAGACTTGGGCGATTTTTTGGGCGGTTTTGGGGCGATTTTAGAGAGCAAATTTCGGGCGATTTTTTTGGGCGATTTTTTGTTGATTTTAGAGAGAGAAATTGTTGGCGATTTTTTGGTGATTTTATGTCGATTTTAGATGGAGAAAAATTTTGGGTGATTTTTTGGGTGATTTTTTGGTGATTGTTTGGGCAATTTTAGAGAGATTTTTAGGCGCGAAATTTGGGCGATTTTTGGGCGGAGAGCTTTTTTCTCGGTTTTCGATTTTTAGAGATTTTTGAAATTGTTGTCGTATAGGGATAGGAGAAGTTTTGGAGGTGATCCAGAACTCTCCTTTTACTACTACTAGAGTCATGAAGCCCTGTCCGCACTGGACTTAAAATGGGAAAACTTACCGAGACGATGGGTACTTTTCCCATTTTAAGTCCAGTGCGGACAGCCTAGGACGTTTTCCTCTCAGTTACTTTTCCTGATGAGTCCAGCGGTTACTTCTACCGGCCAACTGCTGCCCAGGAGAACTGACCAGGTAACTTTTCCCGAGACGATAAGTCCAGTGCGGACAGTGCGAGTCGGTAAAAGCGTCTCAGGAAAGCGTACATCCGGCCCGAGCGCAAGGTCATGCTACACTGGGACACCACGCATGCGCTTTGCATTGCTTCACCGCGGTGCGGTGCACGTGGCAAGTTTCCAAATTCCAGTGCGTTGTTCCTTTTTTGTCTGCAATCATGGCAGATATTTTTATTGATACAGTCAGAAGTTTGATTGGTGCTAATCGATGTAGTCCTATATGTACACATCAGCCGGAAAAATAAAAAGGCACGCGTGATTTGGGTCAATCGTGTCAATGTAGTAAGGTCACGCAAAGCGCCCTCATGCGTCCTTATATTGACAGCTCGGTTACTTCTCCCACGGTCTCGGTAAAATTTTCCCGTGTCGAAAGTCCAAGTGCGGACAGCGGTCACATTTGACCATTTTTCATTTTACCATCGTCTCGGTAAAACCTGGGGTAGGGACACGGACACGGCTGGGGTAGGTTTATATTAAGGAACAAAGAAGACAACGACTTGGCTCCTAGAGGATACATTTTTGAGAATGTGTTGGTTACAAGGAGAGTACATGTATACAAAATTAAACTGAATACAACAGGCCCATAGTGGGGGTGTGGGTGTACAGCAAAAAAATAATAAATAAATAAACAGAATGCCATCTGAATCTGCCATTGTGATGTACATGTACACTTAATTTTTGTTTTGTATCACTATGTAGAAAATTCAACCACTGGTCACCATACCCCCACTTTTTCAGTCTACTAAAAACCCTGCACATAAGGACACAACTATTCAGCTTACTGCTGAAACACAAGCCCTAACTTCTTAAACAAAATACAGGGCGAGTAAAAACAAAAACTCCAACATTTTCCCACTAAAAAATATGGATGTGGACATCCAACTTTACTTCATAACAAATACCATCCAGATAACTCATATTATTGACTTGTGTGCAGAATTATTACAGGAGTTTGTGCATAGCATCCATGTGACATGGGGGTTCATCATGTTAAGTAAGACAAACAAATTAGACCACTTACACGTTCATTATTAAGTTGAATATTTTTCCTTTACTTTTTCTTTTCTGAATTGTCAGTGTTAAATATTACTTAATGTCCAAATTCAAACAATGTTCCATCCAATGGGATTCTCTCCCCCAGATTGTTGTAAAAGCAGAGGCAATACAGAAAGGTAACTTTCAAATAAAATTCCCAGCAGAACTGTCGGAAATTATATGGACAATAATTAATACACAGCTTATACATGCTAGCATGTGCATGTGCATGTGCTAGCATGTGTTAGCATGTGCCCCTGCCTTCCGCCCACCTCCCCCTCCCCCCCCCCCCCCTCCCCCCTTTAGGACTCAAATCTATGCCCTTGGTTCCATCTGATACCTGGCTACTGGGAACAGGTTAGTGGTCAGTGATTTTGTTTCCATTGTATAAGCACAACACTCTACAGGGTATACCTCTTATTGTCCGATACTGGCAAAACCGGTAATGACAGTCTTCATACCCGAAGGCAAGCTTGCAGGTTTGCCTCACAGACATCAGCTTTGAAGTCAGTGGCCCAGCAAGAAAAAGTCACTTCCACCAAACAACTGTTAAGAGTGTTCTAATGACTCCCTACAAGTTTGCTACATGTATATGTAATAACGTCGACAAATTTATGAACCAGCATCTGCATTCAAAAGTAAAGAAATAAATCGCCAACAGCAAAATGACCAAGACAGTTTTTCTACTACTACTAGACAGCTATGACTACAAAGGCTTTCATGGTTGCTGTGTCCTTGCTTTTGGTGTGTATAATCCTGAAAAATCGAATTGATAATTTGTTAGCATTAGATAAGCCCTGAGCTTTCCAGTGAGACAACCTCAAAAAAGCGACCGACAATACGTTTCAAATTTTGAATTAGGAGAAGCACACTTCTAATTCCCTCAGCATTACTGTATATCAATCTTCACATGCAGCACAAGATAAAACTAGGAATCTATGTCTCTTCGCTGAACAGAACATAAGGCTTTTCCGCATTATTTTTTATGATGTTACTGTAATGTTTGCTTGCTTGTGACATGTCTGCCTACCCACCAGGCATGTTCTGTTGATGAGATATGGCTATAAGAAACTTTAAGGTTAAAAAACTAAACAATTACTATAAAATCGTATGATGTCATCATGACGTCACCTCGATTTTCATCTATAACACGTACTTGTCTACAACCATAGCAGGTTTTAATACAATCGGACGTACGGTTATCTAGATATGGGCCCTTGAAAAATGTACCTTTAAGATGACGTCACATGACACGTGATGACGTCATCATGACGTCACGTTTCGGCATACATTTTCAGTTTAGGGTCTATGTTTGTGTTAAGCCTGATTAAGATCTGAGGTTGTTTAGTGACCAAAGTGGCTTTTACAAAATTTGTGTACAAAGTCTATGGGGTTTGGGATAAAACTAAACAATTCATAGAAAATCAGCCGATGACGTCATCATGACGTCACCTCGGATTGTACATGCTAGTAGCACTATCTACCTACCCACTCATTTTTATGACGATCGGATGTACCCTTATATGTGTTTCAAAAAAGCATATTTTTGATGACGTCATGATGACATCACACATTTTTCACATTTATGTGAAAGAATATAGAAGCTATAACAAAGCTATTACAAAAATAATTTTGAATTTAGAATGTTCTGTTGATGAAATATGGCTTTAAGAAACTTTGAAGTTCAAAAACTTAAAAATTACTATAAAATCGTATGATGACGTCATCTTGACGTCACCTCACTTTTCATCTATAACACGAGCTAGCCTACCAACATACCAGGTTTGAAGGAAATCGGACCTACCGTTCTCTAGATATGGGCCCTTGAAAAACGCACCTTTAAGATGATGTCACGTGACACGTGATGACGTCATCATGACGTCACTCTTCGGCATACAATTTCAGCCTAGGGTCTATGTTTGAGGTAAGTTTTGTTAAGATCTGAGGTTTTTTAAGACCTAAAGTGCCGCGGACAAAATTCGTGTACAAAATCTATGGGATTTTGGTCAGAACTAAAAGAAAAAGAAGAAAAAAAACTAGGACTCTATGTCTCTTTTCTGAACAGAACATAGGGCTTTTCCGCATTATTTTTGTATGATGTCACTGCGATTTTTGCTTGCTTGTGACAAGTCTGCCTACCCACCAGGCTTCATGACAATTGGACCTACCAATTTACATGTCTTACGAGAAATATGTTTTTGATGACGTCATTATGATGGTGCACATATTTTGCATTTTTTGTTACATATGTAGGACCTAACAAACCTATTACAAAAATAATTTCGATATTAGCATGCTCTGTTGATAAGATATGGCTTAAAGAAAATTTTAAGGTTCAAAAACTTTAAAATTACTATAATTTCGTATAATGATGTCATCGTGACGTCACCTCAATTTTCATCAACAACAAATGCTTGCCTACCAACATACTACGTTTGAGCGTAATCGGACTTACGGTTCTCTAGATACGGGCCATTGAAAAATGCACATTTAAGATGACATCACGTGACACGTGATGACGTCATCAAGATCTGAGGTTGTTTAGTGACCAAAGTGCCACTTACAAAATTCGAGTACAAAGTCTATGGGATTTTGGATAGAACTAAAAATTCATAGAAAATCAGCCGATGACGTCATCATGACGTCACTTCGGATTTTACATGCTAGTGGCACTATCTACTTACCTACCAATTTTTATGATGATAGGACCTACCCTTATATGTGTTTCCAAAAAGCACATTTTTGATGACGTCATAATGACGTCACACATTTTTTACATTTATGTGAAAGAATATAGAAGCTATAACAAAGCTATTACAAAAAGAATTTTGAATTTAGCATGTTCTGTTGATGAGATATAGCTTTAAGAAACTTTGAAGTTCAAAAACTTGACGTCACCTCAATTTTCATCTATAACACGAGCTACCATACCAACATACCAGGTTTGAAGGCAATCGGACCTACCGTTCTCTAGATATGGGCCCTTGAAAAATGCACCTTTAAGATGATGTCACATGACACGTGATGACGTCATCATGACGTCACGTTTCGGCATACATTTTCAGCTTAGGGTCTCTGTTTGTGTTAAGCCTGATTAAGCTCTGATGTTGTTTAGATGACGATCGGACCTCATCTTGACGTCACCTCACTTTTCATCTATAACACGAGCTAGCCTACCAACATACCAGGTTTAAAGGAAATCGGACCTACTGTTCTCTAGATATTGGCCCATGAAAAACGCACCTTTAAGATGACGTCACGTGACACGTCTGAGGTCAGGGTCTGAGGATTTTTAAGACCTAAAGTGCCGCCAACAAAATTCGTGTACAAAGTCTGTGGGATTTTGGTCAGAACTAAAAGAAGAAGGAAAACAAAAATCAGAACAAAAACAAGGCCTTTTCTGACTGACAGTGTCGGAAAAGCCAATGATATACAGTGTGTCTCAAAACAAAATATAACAGAATTCCAAACGTAGACTGTGTAACCAACATATATATAATATTGGTATGGTTTGAAAGATACGCCTTTCCACTTTGAAATGAGGCATCAAATGTTCAAATCTGAAAATGTTTGACACAGTTGTGTGTAATTTCCCAAGAGAGGTCAAATTGACGATGGGACCAAGTTTTCAATTTTAGGCATTGGGACAAAGGTAGCTTAATTGCCTCTGTGTGGATAATTGCCTGGCCTACAAAAAATGTGTTTAGTGAGTAAACACAATTCTAAACACTTTCTTGCTATCAGTTTGTAAACATGATGAAGCTGGATTTTCTTGCCGGAAGAGTCAACTCACGCAATGTTCGAGAGTACGCCCCAAAAAACATACACCTCCCTTCACGAGTGCAACTTCCAACATTAGATAGTGAGTGTCTGGGTTGGCCTCTGCGGCAGTGGCCTCATCGTCGGACCGGTGTTTTTTCAGGGCAACCTCAACGGCCGGCGTTAAAGATGTTAAATAATGATGATGTCATTCCCATCCTTAAAGAAAATTTCGAGGTTCAGGAGCGAGGTGTGTTTATAGGTGCCTGTGGTGGGCTCAAGATGGCGCTCCCGCTCATCGTCTACTGGCTGTCTACGACCGCCTTCATGAAGTGTATGGAGACCGTGTCATAGCGTTGAATCATCTGCATGAATGGCCACCGAGATCTCCAGACCTCACCCCGTGTGATTTCTACATCTGGGGATACTTGAAATCCAAGGTGTACACGACTCCCCCTCCTGACCTGCAGACTCTCCGTGACAGAATAACAGCTGAGATTGACCTCCTGCGACAGACTCCACCTGTTGTTAGGAGAGCGATTAGAGACATGGAGAGATGATGTCGTCTGTGTATCGAGCGAGAGGGAGGGCCTGTTGAGGGGGAAGGGATGTAATCATTGACAGTTCATCCACATTGCAACACTTGCACATCCAAACAAAATCGATTATCACTGCATTTAAAAACTTGGTCCCATGGTTAATTTGACCTCTCTTGGAAAATTACTCATAACTCTGTCAAAAATTATCAGATTTAGACGTTTGATGTCTCATTTTAAAGTGGAAAGGTGTATCTTTCAACCCATACCTATATTATGTGTTGGTTACACATTCTACCTGTGGCATTCCGTTATATTTTGTTTGCATTTTTTTTGAGACACTGTATTTTAGGGAGATAAAATCCAGTGCACTGTGTAAAAAGTTCTCCTTTCCACATACTTCATTAGTGTGGGAAATCCATTCAATTGAAATTTTCAACAAATTTTCACAGCAGGACACAGCAACTTCAAACTAAGGGAACATTTTTTTTCTTTTTTTTTACTTTTCCTGTATGCATTCAAACATCAGTATGGATGTAATGCACTCTTCTAAAATAGTGCAAGTGACTAAGTTTATACCCATCGTTAACAAATACACACATCATACTTGAAATGAATACAAAAATAATGCCACAATTTCACTTACAAGATCTGAACCTTTTCCTTTCATCATTTGATTGGGGAATGGATGCGTAGAATGTCAAGTGATAACACTTTAATGCAGTGAATACAACAATCGGAGCAGCACAAAGGTGCCCACATAACCAACCGGGGAAACTTATTCAACCAATATGATACCCGCATTTATGCAAGAAATAGCTACACAAACTCAACCCCCCCAAAAAAGAAAGAAAGTGAAAACATAAACACACACAAAATATACATGTACAAGTCATCTTGGCCATTTGGATTAAAGCACACATTGCTTGGGAATAAATCCATCAGGATGTTATGCACAGAAGCAGCTGATAAAAACATGTTCCCCACTACCTTGACTATTAAAACATCCAAGGCTTTAAAATAGGCAAGAAAACCAACAGTACTGCACACAATTCCTGTCATGGAGTTCCAGTCATTATGGATTTAAGGTATAGTCTCCTACCAACAAATAAGTTGGAACACGTCACAGTCCCAAATAAAATTGTACATCAAAGTTGTTTTGGAAAGCAGTTTAAGTTAATATTGAGGGACCTCATTTCTGGAAGTGTGTTTGTAAAATTTCAGAAATTTTCTCCTGTGATGACACCAGAATTATGGTGGGCACTCCATGTACGTGTGCATTCATTATTGGAGTCCTGGCCAGCTTGGACACGCAAAAGTATACTGTGGTTTTGTACTCTTCAAGTACAATTTCATGTACCTTTCATGAGTAAGGTGTGTATTTTCTGTCTAAGTTTGGTTTGTGCCCACACTTGCTTATGTATATCAGAAGGTGCACAGTTGGCATGCAGAGTAAATAAGCCCCAACTGACCTATCGCCATTTGCGAGTTCTTTGACAACTTTGCGCATGTGCAGCATGCGGAATATTACGTATAACAGGGTGATGTATACACATGCACTTGTAAAGCATTTGCTGCACGGATCCCTAACCAGAGTTGTCTATGATTTGTCTAAGAAAACTTTTCTCTTAGTATTATCCCCATCATGCTTGTAGTTGAATCACATCTGTGTTTGACATGCATTGACATATTGCTTTTCAACAAACAAGACGCACATGAGGGAAATTTTCTGTTTGTCTGAGATGAACATGTCAAGTGATATTCAATAGATGATATAGCTGGCTAATGCTTATGAACGGCAATAGGTCAATTGGAATATAGCATGCTTCACATCCAAATACAGCTGGCTTTACTTGCATTTTCCATGCTGATGATTATACATGTACATGTAATTTACAAACATAATTAAAGCCTTAAAATTGATTTTGACATGGAATTCCTGAGTTACAACCTATGTTTATAGTCCCAACATGCCTGATAATAAATAACCATCTGAATTGATATACACACGCATGCAACATGATGCTCAAGGCACTACATCATTATTACCTCTGTTCAACAGGCTCAACAGAAGATGAATTAGCTGATGATGCTGTTAACTCACCAATATTTTATCAAAGTGGGTAACCTTTACCATGTTTTTCCTACAAATTAGAATGCAACATTGCTCAAATACTTCTTTAGGCATGCACACCCACACACGTTTACATTTTTCGAGTGTACAAAGTACAGCTTGACAAGAGCAGGACTAGAACCTGTGGCCTCCAGACTACCATACTGGTCTCCACCAACTGAGGTATCTTGCCCTATTAGGGGTGTGCATCAGAACCGGGTACCCGAAGACCCGACTGTTCATGTCATGAACCGGTTCCAGATTATGGAATCGAGTACCCGTACAACTTTACATTATCGCATAGTAACTTCCCAGACAATGAAAAAGGAAAGGTTTTGAATGTTATTTGTCCAGGAATTTTCAAAATTAAAACCAGACTTCATGGGGAAACCAGCACAGATTTCACGTTGATGACGCTCACGAAAGTTGAAAATAAAAGGGAATTTACCAGTCGTTTTTATAGTCTGGGTATGGATAAAAGCCTTGACGAGACATAATCGCGTGCCTCATTATAAAATAAATACAACTGTATAAAGCTTCCGACAGCCGACTTTTGTGATATGCCAGTGCATGAATGTGCCGGCACAGTTTTTCAAACTTTTGTCTGAAATCAGACTTTTTGAATCTCAGAGAAAGACATTGGGCTGAATAAATAAAAACTAGAAATTGCTTAAGAATTCAATGTACATTGTACCAAAAATAATTGCACATTTTTCAAGTTTTACATGTTAATTTTCCTATTCAAGGTCTCCGTATGTGCGCCTCCAGGGGTGAATTTTCAGACTCTATTGCTAGTGAGCTTTTGCTAGATAAGCAATTGATAATTTGTATTTATTCGGCCCATTATTACAACTTCCGGGATTGAAAGTTTTGGTTTGGGTTTCTTTAACGGGTACCCGGGTACCCATATTTTTTTCAATCGGGTACCCGATTCTTTTACTACCCGTAAATGCACACCCCTATATGCCCTATTATTAGTGTTTGTGGGTAGAAGTATTCTGGAGGTAGCAAATTCAAGTCTTGCTCCTTTTTTCACTCTTAAAATGATATATTTGATGACACATATTTTAAAGTTTTGGTAAAAGTCTGTGAAGCACAGACCTTTTTTGTTTAGAAACAAACCTATTCAACAGTCTCTCATGTAGTCTCTCAAACATAATGGGTGACAAGAAGTATCTCGGGATGGGCGACAAGAAGTGTCACAATGTGTGCTTGCCACAAACCCATTTCAATTGCTGATCTTGCTCAACTTCAGACACTGTCTTGACTGATCGCCACATACACTGACATGCATATGCTCTGCTACCTGGGAAAGAGAATGAAAGGTATTTGCAGCTCAACAGATATTGTTTCTGAATTTACAGATTTGTGCAGACATTTCTTGCTTATCCCAAAATTGACTGATCTTACAGGGACATAGCCAGAATAGCGAGAAGGGAGGGTTGTTTTCGTCACAATGTGGATGGAGCAGTGGACCAAGCATATAGGCCAAGGTGTTTTAAACTTTTTGGTCAGAAAAGCAGTTTTGTGGTTTTGTTTGGTCTGGTTTTGGTTTGTTTGGTTTTTTTTTTAGGGGGGGGGGGGAGAGAGCTTCTTAAATTGGGGACACCATGTCAATTGTGTGGCATGCAGTGTTTTCACACATTTTGAAGTGGACTATTTGGGATCTTGCCTCTAGCAAATTCGGATGGGGTTATATCCTATGAGCCCTCCTCCTCCAGGTCTCCTTTAATCAAAGTTGAGGAAGGAAATTAAACCCCGATAAATTCCATGGAAAATCTGATGAGAAACTACTGGGCTAAGACAAATGAAAATACCACATCCGTTTGATTCCCATTTAACTTCATCTCAATGAAAATTGTTTTATTACATTTAGTATATTTAATATATCATTTCTACATACAATTTTAACTGTTCTTTTTAGAGGCTCTTAAAATATTGGACCGATAAAGAAAAGGACTTCAGTGCTTCAGTGGATTAAAAGCTATTGGTCAAATCTCATTAGAACAATGGTTTCTTAACCTACTGTTCATACGCTATCTTATACAATAATCAGATATACGAATTTTGAAGTGTGCACTTACCTTTCCGCTTTTTTAACTTGGCGCTTAATTTTTTGAAATCTGGAACATTATTCCTGAAGAAAAGATACTCGCATGTGGAGTCCCATTCATAGTTATCAAAGGCTACTACCTTGAAGTCACATGATGTGCAGCGCAGTTGATCACACATTCTGATATGAGAATACATTGTAAATCACAAAAGAAATTTATCAGAAGTAGCAAGCTTGAATTGTAATGGTAACCATACCACCTGACACCAAGACAAAGTTCAGTCTATTTTAATATAAATCGGCTAAATATTCAACTGGAAATACAAAAAAAAAAACATGTTTCGCGTCCCCGCCTGCTTCCTTTTTGGAGGCCGCCTGGATTTAAAAATAAATTTACAACAGAAAAATTATGTTTAAAAAAACAAAAATGTCAACCAGTCAATTGGAAAATAAATACTTGCGAGTCAGAAGTTTTTTGTTTTGTTTTTGCTGATACATGTACATGTATGGTGCTACAAACATACTAAAAAACACTTTAAATATGTTCAGTTCTCTTGTATGTCCAACATGTCTCTTTCATTTTTAATGCGTCTTTGAACAGGGAAACACCAATGGTTGCCAGAATCTTTTTTAAATGACGGCCATCTTAAAAATAAAAAATATAATAAAATAAAAAGCCCCTCTTCCTCCTTTTTTTTTTGAAAACCCGGATGTGAAACGTACTGTACAAATGTATGTTTGTGAAAACAGCCTATGAAAACTTAAGAGCTTCCAGTAGCAATACCAACCAGTGACTTTATGCAAAACTATGTATTTGGGATGTTATACTCGGTAGCTAATTAAGGAACCACTCAAAAGACATACTGGCAGTGACAGGGTCAATGAAACCCTTCGAGTGCACAGCAATTATACTCAAATTCACATCTAGACAAAGCACATTGATGTGACCCGCTCTGCAAAAAGGGCACATAAGTCGCTGTATGCTTTTACGAGTTATGGGCCGTTCAATGTGAAGAGGGTGAAAAATTCTTCAAACAAGTGATTTTGAAGGGAGGGAATTTTTTGCATCTTTGATACCTATATTATTCTTTTTCATAACCAAAATCTTTGATTTCAGTGAATAAAGTTGGAAAAAGAATGTGTTTTTGTCGAGTGCTTCCATCTATAGCTTTGCTTTTTGTTTCTTTATATGACTTGTTTCTCCTTAAGTCATTTCAAGAAATTCCTGAAAACAAACATGCAAATTTCCGAATATCTTGTGATTGCAAAATGCTAGAGACCTCAGACATATACCATATGAAAGCTTATAAAATGGCCTTTCCAGCTATATATAAAACACTATTTTCAAATTTTGCAACATAAGTGCCCTTTTTGCAGAGCGGGTCACATTGAAGCTTTAAGTCAAAATCATGCTACCTATGAATATTGACTCAGATCAAATTGCTGAACAGGCTATCTACATGTATTCTGTTCCCAATCTATTGGGGGTGATGCCTTCTATTCCCAACCTATTGAGAATGCTGCCTTGAAAGCCTATTGAGTGCAATTTTTGCTGGTTTCACATAAATATATGGCACACAATGTACATGTACATGTACATGTACGCTACCAATTTCCAATGTACCGTGCTGGTAAAAATTATGTACATTGTTTATCTCAGAATGCTCCACATGTATGCAAACCATTAACAATTGCACAGAAACACCTACAAACATTTCCTTTATGATGTGCTGGAGCGAGGCTTATTTGCTCTTGTTAAACTGTAGATTGTCATGATTTGCCAATCCCAAAAATTGTATTACTATATTTCATGAGAACACAAGATGCATTCAAATTGGTCATTTCAAGTAAGTCCCCTTGGCTTTACCTTGGGAACTAGTTTACCAAAAGAAATATTGACTATCCATTATCAAAATGGCCATCTGTCAGTTTGTCTAACTGTCTATCTTTATTTCTTGATATTTGTTTGTCAGCCTTAGAATCTATCCATCTTTCTGTCTTACCTCTGTGATACCGCCGAGCTTAATCCCATGGGATCTGTGCTGCCTCCAAGGAATACCGGGTTACACCTTCGCTGGGATATACTTGTGGTTCTTGTAGGCATTGTGCTGGTTTGACTGTTTTGTCTTTGGAGAGTTTTCTGTGAACATGAAAGACAAATTTTAAAAGGAATGTACATGTCAAGCCTACTAGCCAGTTAATCTGCAAACAGTTATTTAAATGATCAAATTAAGTCAATTGTGCAATCTCAAATTGTTTTATTGGAGTATTGTCTGTGAATGTGCTGAGCCCAGTTGCTAACAAAATCTGTACAAAGAAAAGGGAATACTTCACATAAACTATCAAGGAAAATAAGGACAATTATCTATGCTGTCAAAAAAAAGAAACTAAAGGAGGTTCTTTCTCACAGAAAAAATGGTTACAAATTCTATTCCTTCCCCGAATGGAAAAAAAATTGATGAACCTGCTGACATTGCTGACACATTTTATTAACACTTTTCTACAGGTTGCTTACCTGATATTACATAAGACTTTGTTAAACATCAAATACTTTTGATTTTGCTTGACGCTTGAGAAAGAAATGGGTCCAGATGGCATATTGTAAAACTTACAATAGCCTCCCTGTATATTACTAACTCACTATCGTTATCATCTCGATAAGATGCATTCAGTTCCCCAAGGTTTGGAAACAAGCTTTGGTCACACCTATTCATATGGGAGGAGACGGGGAATACAAGTAACTACCAGTCTACATGAATTTCCATCCTGCTGATAATTTCCAAGATTTTAGAAATCTGCACTCTCAGCAGTGTATTCATATGTACACGTATTGTAATTTAATAAAAGTAATTTGGCTGTCAGGGTTTGGGCCTTTACAACCAACTGATGATACGTATGTTTCCTCCGCCAACTTAGTTTTGCTCATTGTGCAGATCTACAGTTTACCCTTTGTGTTGTACAAGTGACTTCAGATCAGTTTCTTTCTTTAAGCAATGAGGCGCTTATTTGCATTTGAATAGGCATTTATGGTGTTGCATAATCAATTTGCATAGTAGCCTTTTACAAGCAGTGATATTCGTTGATTTCCTCTATTGCTGTCATAGTTTTCAGGAGATTCTTTGGAAGCGGGGTTTTTACAAGAATGCGAATCCCATGGAAGTGAAGCTAACGACCAACTTGAAACCTTTCTGGTGATTACTAGTGTGCAAAGGTGTTTTTGGGTCAGATTCACGAGTTCAAACCCGGTGTAGGCTGTGCTTCGATTCTGTTGCAGCAATTGATTAACTGAACCAGCAATACCGGTGATTTTCGAACAGTGCATAATTCAATAGCTTTTAATCGATACCAACTACTATATAAATATGCCAAGAATCGATACTATCTACTTCCGACTTTACCTGACAATGTTACAAAGAAATCAATAAATATTACTTTAAAAAACCTTTGCACGCCTGATTTTATAATGTGTGTCTTGGGATACTTCTTGTGCACATATATTTCTGGGGTACATCTGACAGAAAACCCCGTTAAGAGACAATTTGAATGGTTCGTGTTGTCATAGCGATTGTGCAGTATTTTGGGCAACACGCCTAGTAGCATCCCGATGTAAGACTATCTCACAGACATTATTATCAATGGCTACGGCTCTTCACTGTAGCCTGTCAATAGCCAAATTCGAAGCCGTAGCCACAAAAGACCCGATCCGGGCAACGGCTTAAACTATGCGAGTGCAGCATAACCAGCCTGTGAATAAACTAAACTGATACACACCCGCAATAATACGTCAACATACGTGATGAAAGCACCGTACATGATTCAACAAGTTTTTTCAGGCCAGAGATGGTGTAGGAAAATGACAGGCGGCATTGACAGTTGCAGTGGTGGCGGTGCTGCTGCAGTGGCTGCGGCTGCTAGAAATGTTAAATGGCCCATTTCCCTGCTGATAAAATTTTCTCCATATGGTACAGAAATCATAAAGAGATAGTCATTACACCATGGTGCTCAAGCTACTGTAAATGCCTCATATACATGTATGTACCGGTAACTAAAAAGCCAGTTCAAAACGAGATTCGCACCAATTTTTTCAAAGTGCTGTTTTGGTGTGAAGCCAGGAGTGAATTTCATAGCATCAGGTGACACATGAAAGCTTAAATCAAATATTTCTAATACATATCCATTGCATTTGTGATTATTTCCCAATAATAGAAAAATCTCTTTCTTGTTTTCTTTTTACCCTTTCCCGAGATGTAGTGTGTGAAGTACTGTATTATCAGTGCTTTCCGGGAGTCTGTGGGAAAAAATTCACAGGCTTACTTGGGTGGGACTCGAACCCACGACCTCCCGCTTACTAGTGCAAATGTCTTTGCGTACGGATGACGTCTGTGTACGCAAAAAAAAAGTGCCACCAGGCCGGATGACGCCATTGGCGGCCGTTTGTGCAGTTTCAATCCATTGTTGGATTATTGTTTATGAAACGCTTGACTGCACAAACACATTGTAGCGGTTCGCTTGGCTGCCAAAACCGCCGTGACACCCCGACGTCTCCCATAAAATACCGTGCCCAACGGGTTAACCACTCGAATACCGAGCTTGCCGGGATCGGCTGGACGATTTAAATCCAATATACAATGTAGCAGCGGGTACTGCACAATCAGTATCTAGATGGAATTTGCGTCGGGGATGTTGTAAATTAGAAGGGAGATTTTTAGTTTTGCCCTTTCCTAATGTAGTGTGTGAAGCACTGTCTGTGGGGAAAAACAAAAGCATCCCTTCTAAGTTTCAACATCCCCGACGCAAATTCTATCTACATGAAGATACTTTCTTGTTTTAATTTCGAGGTGCTAACCACTGTTTACTTTCAAACAGGTTGTCAACCCAAAGTTCCGACACCCCACAAGTCTTTCTCGTTGGTCCGTCCATCCCACTAGCACATGTGGGTCGACCTGCATTGCTTGCATGTGCTCTTGTAGACTACCGAACCTCTCGGGGGATAGCCGTAGAAGGAGGGCTCGTCCCCGAGGAATTTCCGGCCGTCGTACCCGGGGGAGCAGACCCGGTCGGTGCGGCACAAATATCACACTTGAGGCCTTTTCACACAAATTTCGGGGGTGGCCCCGGGGCGACGTGGGGGTGAAAACAAGCCCCGATTTACACTTGAAATTTTTACCCCCGCGCCACCCCCGAGATTGCTCATCCCCGGGGCGAGTTCAACCCTGCTCTGGACCAGGGTTGAAAATCTTATCCCCAGGGTGAGACACTTTCCCCGGGGCGAGAATGGTAGTTGAGAAATGGTGCAGGGGTGAGTTCGCCCCAGGGCGAGCAATGACACAAAGGTCACCAAAAGCATGCGTTATTTGGACGATTTGCAAATCAGTACAATATAACAGAATCGCACGAATCATGTTTACATGTACATGTACAATGTATGCTTTTAATTACGCTGGTGTGCGGCTTCTGAATATTAACAGATGAAACAGAAACAAACATTGCTTCTCGTGTGACATCAATCCCACTGGCAGGCGCCATGTTTGTAACTCTTGTACTTTGGGAAAAATCTTTGTGCGCTTCCACCGAGATTTCTAGGTAATGCGTAAACTACGCATGTGCACCACTCGATAATTGTTCGCTCTAATGACCGCCGTGTTCAAGTGAGAAACGACTGTGCCGATCCCCGGGGTGAACTCGCCCCGGGGCGAGATAAGTGTGGTTTGACAAAAGCAAGTGAGAATCAACGCGGGCTTGAACTCGGGGGTGAAAACTTGCGCGGCGGCCCCGGGGCGATCGAGTTCACCCCGGGGATGGATATTCTAGTGTGAAACATGATGTGCACTGTACCCTTCGCTGAAAAAACCTAGGACAAGCCGCTATGTTACAGGGTCCTTTATGGGGCATGCAGTGGGCATGGAAGGTGCGGCTTGGGCGCTTTTCTTTTCAGCGAGGTTTGTGCGATTGTACACTGATATGCAAATGTAGGTAAACTGAGGAATAGTATTTAACGTATTCAACCCTTGGCCACTGGTTGACACATTATGTGCGGATTGAAAATTGCCACCAGGCCGGTTGACACATATAAGTGCCAATCTCTGCACTTTCAATCCATTATTGGGGTATTGTGTACGTTACAGTACGTTGCAATTGAAACTTAATTTGCGAAAAGACTGCGCATTCGCATTTCGCACGCAACTTTTCCACCTGCAATTTCGCAGCGAAAACTTTGCGAAAATGTTGCGAAAACTGTAAACAAATGTTGCGAAAACTGTGCGAAAACGCTGCGAAAATTTTGCGAACGCGATGAAAAATTTGTGCGAACTCGGTGTGAAAATCAATTTGCGAAAATGGTGGGAAAAACTTGCAAAAATGGTGCAAAGAAATGTGCGAACTTGTCCGAGCAGTGTGCCTCGCTGTTTTAGCCGGCCGTCCACATGCAGCTCAGATAGAACACCAAGTCAGCGAAATTCCGCTCCAGAAAGCTCCAAAATGGGTCTCAAAAAAAATTACGAGAGCGATAATTTTTCAACATTGTTGAAAAAAATCACTACCGTGCAGCTCCCGTGATTTTGGGGAGAAAATTTGAACTACAAAAATCTATTTCTTACCGATGAAATCTCTATCCAGTTTGACAAGAATACATGTATTACAGCACGTGTTCGTTCTTGCCCAATACGTAAACAACTGTTTGCCAAAAACAATAGACTTCACATTTAGTCTTTAATTTACTATATTTCGTTCTATATATTCGATTTAAGCACCAGTCCACACACAAAAAATACACTAGTTCATCACGGACTAGAACATATCTGTGGAACGTACGTAGTGAGAATTTAGTTAGCCGGTGGCCCGCTGCATTATGTAGACTTCAACAAATACGCTGCTTCCACATGCCCCGCGCAAAGTGTGAATTGAATCGTTGTACTTCTTGACAAATTCTTTATACGTCATGCTGGGCATGCCGCGCTGCCGGCCAGGCCCAATCGTGTACGTGCATGTGTCCTCGGCCTCGGAGTCGAGTTAAACTGACTTTTGGTTTTCGCATTAGCTTTGGACAAAATGCATTTCATATACCTTCCTCCATGTTCATAATGAGCCTGATTTTGAAAAATCGGACTTGGCCACGGACAAGAAACGGTAGCCAGCCCGCGGGACGCCTGATTTAGGTTGTCCCACATCGGGCGATAGGATTCGTCGGTAATGGGTCAACTCGTACCCGAGTCAACTCAGGCATTATTACAATTTGGAACTCCATTTTAACAAATCCTCTAATTTTAATACGAGTTTGCAATATACTCTAGGTTAGGTTGTCATGTAACCAACATACATCTCCACGTACGACACCATCAAATTCGGGAAGAAATACATCCTCGTCCAATGATTACAAAAGATTCTACCCATAAAAAGCTCACTTTTTAAGATATCAATGTACATGTATTTCGAACATAGAAAAATCATATTTGTTAAATAAAAATTAGACTTTTTAAATGATTCGAATTTATTTTTGCAATAGAATTGTTTTCATTAATAAAAAAAATCTATCTTTATAAATCAATTAAATTTTGTACACGGTTTAGCAATAGCGTGTTGAATCGACGTGCGGTGACTGTGACCGTGTACCACCCGTACTATGCCACCACGATCGGGATGATCGTCACCGCCGGGCCTAGGGCCTGATGCACCGTCCGTAAAGATGGGGCCACGACGTGCGGCGTGGTCGCAGTGATCGTGTACCGCCCGTATTATGCCACTGCGATCGGGACGATCGTCACCGCCGGGCCTGGGGCCTGATGAACCGTCCGTACGCATAAAAAATGGGGCCCCACAGCGCTACACTACAGGTTCAACGTTTTGCCGAAGAAAATCTTGATGCTAAGGCCATGAGAATGAAATAAGTTTACCGTCCACCGCCCGCATGCCGTCAGAGCCCCCGCCAATTTTTTTTATTATTTCAAAATATTTCCGTATTTCCAATTAAAATCATACAATTTATCCCAACTGTCCATCCAGAATTCCAAACATGCTTTTGCAATCGAAAAACGCTTTATTTGCATCCTTCAATTTGGTTGTGGTGATTTATCTGACCGGCAACTTTACGAAATCCTGTGCAACCAACCTGTATAACCATATCCATGCCATCATCCGACGGCAGCGAAATGTATGGCGATAGTACTAAGCTGAAGTTTAGGGTGGTTCTCGTCTTTGCGAAAGGCTCCGCTCTGCAATACAATTGCGTAGTGTAGCATATCAATAGAGACGAGGAACCAGTCCAGCTGCTGTTCTGCGAGACCTATGCGTATTAGTACGCACGCTCTGATTGGTCGATGGACACTACGTGCAAAAATATCGGCCAATAGAATTATTTTTCTATCTTCGCTATGGACGACACTGCCTTAGTAACCCGGATGCCCGTATTCGATTTCTCGATTTATTGAACGAATGCGGTATTTTCAATCAATCTCAATATAGCATTAAAATGACAAGTCTGAAGTAGATACGATGGCATGCATTTAAGATGATATCTGATGATTGCATTCAAAGCCGGCAATGATCCCATGTGATGATGACCGAGCAGCCGATCGTTCCATACTTGGTCATGTGACTCAGTGGCGGGCATTTTCAACATGTTCAAAGGCGAGAAATTGAAAAATAATGAATAATGAAAAAAGCCATTTTCAAAATGTAAATTCATACTTTCATTCTCATGGCCTAATGCGATCTTGATAGGGACAAAATTGTTTGTGAATATGTATGACGATAAGGTATAGTAAACAAAAGGAGTTCGTGTTCAAATGGACTGCCTTTAAAATTCTATGCTGTCTTCCTCTAACGTTAGCACTCTCCTTCAAATCAGCAAATAATGAAAGATTATACTCCTGTTTGAGATTTACGATCCTCTGCTTTCCATATTGAGAGATGAACAAACGTGTTTTGTGAAAGCATTGAGAACAAATTCCCCCCCACAGTAGTGTGGGACGAGTCTACTAGCGAATACTTACCCGTAGAGCCACTACCAATGCATATTTCCCTAGAGGGCGCAATACACTCGCTAAGATTTCACACAATAGCCTTCCCACCATGCCCCGCGGCACACCCGCCATGTTAGCTTCCTCTTTTCTCGAGCGATAGCAGGCAAATGCGCATCGAGCCCTTTGTGGGGAGGAGGGCGGGATGCTCTACGGGTAAGTATTCGCTAGTAGACTCGTCCCACACTACTGTGGGGGGGGAGTCTACAGCGCTCATCTTACCCGTAGAGCCACTACCAATGCAGAGTAGCACCGCTTTTGGAGGTGGGAGTGAGATGCCACTGTGTGAGTCTAGGACACTCCATATAGAGGGGTATCACTGTTGGGAGAAATTGGTTAATGCAACAGTATACAACCCTCAGTTACCAGCGGAAGTCACATAAACACGAGATGTGAGCTGACTGGTGGAGCGAACCCGTCTACTGGAGTTGCGGAGAGGTAGATTGCGAGGCCTGCGAGGCCGCATCGCTCGCTACCCGCAACGCCGCTCTTCCAGCACGTCCCTCAGTCTGGAGGACGTCTCGCAGGTAGCAGGCTGTGAAAGTGTTCGACGTCTTCCAGCATGCTGCCTGGGTGATATCGGCCAAGGGAACCCCTTTGAAGAAGGCCCATGACGTCGCCACTGCTCTGACGTCGTGAGCATGCACTGCTGAGCAGGCAGATGATGTATCCGGCCAGGTCTGTGAAGCCGTCCGAATAGCAGTCACAATCCAGCGCGTGATGGTGCTCTGTGAGGCTGGACGATATGGAGGGGTGGAGGTGACGAACAGGCTCGTCGCCTTGCCCCGGATCAGTTGGGTCCTGTTGAGGTACCACTTGAGTGTGCGAACAGGGCACCATGTCCTATCTTCCAGTACAGATGACTGCGAGCGCATGTCTGGTACGAAGATGTCTGGTGGAGCAAAGGACTCGGACTGGTTCTTCGTGAGAAAGGACGCATTTGGGACTAGACGCACCCCATTCGGTTCCCAGCGAATGTGGCCCGGATCAACAGATAGGGCATGTAGTTCGCTACGACGCCGTGACGTCGCCACCGCTAGCAAGAAAGCGAGCTTGACGGATAAGTCGAACAAGGTCGCCTGGCCCATTGGTTCGTAGGGGGCGCGTGATAGCGCCCCCAGAACGTTGGAGAGGTCCCAAGAAGGAAGGAGCTTACGAGTTGGTGGCCTCTCTAGAAACATTCCTCGAAGGATGTGACCCAGGGCATGGTTACTGGTAATTGATGACCCGTCCGCGAAACCTTGATGGACGGCCGCAATAGCCGAACGGTAGTTCCGGATCGTGGCTACTGCGAGGCCCGAGTTGAACAGGTAAACAAAGAAGTCACCAATGTCGGTTATAGGTGAATTGACTGGATCAACCGAATTCCGTCCACACCATTTGTAGTAATGGCGTAGGCGGCTATTGTAGACTCTCCTCGTGGAAGGTCTACGACTGCGTGCCGCGAATACGGCAGCGTCCTGCGAAAGGCCCGCTGCTCGGAAGGAGCGTTGGACAATGTCCAGCACGTCAGGTGAAGATCCCCGGGTGCTGGGTGAATGAACCTCGAGCGAGGCTGAGACAGAATGTCCGGTCGAGGTGGAAGAATTAATGGTCGGTGCACCAAGAGCCGGATCAACCGGGGGAACCAGGGTTGACGTGGCCAAAACGGGGCGACAAGGAGAATCCTGCATCGTTCCTGTTCTATCTTTGTCAGTACCCGAGGGATCAGGGATATCGGCGGAAAAGCGTACGCGAACATCCCTTCCCAGGGCATCGAGAGGGCGTCGACATGTCACGCCCTCGGATCTGGGTATCTGGTGCAATAGACCGGCAGCTGGTTGTTGACCGCTGACGCAAACAGGTCTACATGAGGGCGGTCGATGAGCGTGAAGATTTGCGCGACCACCCGGGGATGTAGCGTCCACTCTGTTGGACGGATTACTCCCCTGGAGAGGGCATCGGCTATCGAGTTGTCCGCTCCTGGGATGTGGAAGGCCGACAACGTGATGTTGGACCTTATGCACCAATGGAGTACTTCCCACGTCAGGAGGCAGAGCTGGGGTGACCGTGTGCCTCCCTCGTGGTTGAGGTATGCCACAACTGTGACATTGTCGCATTTGATTAGGACAGACCGATCCCGGACGTACGGTTGAAAATGTCTGAGGGCATTGAACACCGCCAGCATCTCCAGAACATTGATATGTAGGGATCGCTGGTCCGGAGTCCACTCTCCCGCGGCCTGGCGCGGGTAAAGCAGAGCTCCCCAACCCAAGCCCGAGGCGTCCGTTGTTACGGTTACCGTCGGTTGTGGCTGCGGAAAGGTCACTCCGCGCATGAGGTTTGACGGATCGGACCACCACCCCAGGTGTGGGCGTAGAAATACCGGAACCGGAACCATATGATGGATGAGGTGGTATTTCGGTCGGAAGTGAGCGAGGAGCTGGAGCTGGAGCGGGCGCATGTGGAGTCGGCAGTGAGGCACGAGATCCACCATGCTTGCCATGAGGCCGAGCAGTTTCAGCCATGCTGCTGCTGGGGCCAATGTTACTGCGAGGAATAGATCGACGCACTGCTGCAGATTCTGAACTCGCCTGTCCGTCGGGAAAACCATGCTCGTTCGGAGGTTTATGACAGCCCCTAAGAACGTTGGGAGTTGTGTAGGAATTGGGTGTGATTTTCTTCTGTTTATCAGAAACCCAAGATGCGTGGCTAACTGTACGGTGGAGGCGAGCGCTCGGCTGGTTTCGTGCCGTGAACGGCCCACTATCAGCCAGTCGTCCAAATACATGAAGATTGAAATGCCGCTCGCGTGGAGGGCTGCTCCCACCGACTTCACAATCCTCGTGAAAACCCGAGGGGATGTGGACAGTCCGAATGGGAGAGCCGTAAATTCGTAAGTCACGTTTCGGTAACGGAAGCGGAGGAACCGATAGTGACTCGGAAGAATGGGGACATGAAGATACGCGTCCTGCAGGTCGAGTGTAGCCGCCCATGCTTGGGCCGGAATCGAACCGAGGACCACCCGGAGCGTGTCCATACGGAACCGTTTGGGGCGGATGAAGCTGTTTAAGGGCTTCAGGTTGAGAATAGGCCGCCAAGTTCCCGTGTCCATTTTTGGTGTGAGGAAAAAGGACGATAGGAAACCAGGCGACCTCCCCGACCGCGGAACCACGCGTATCGCTTTGTTCCGGAGGAGAGACTCGATTTCCGACTCTAGCGCCAGGCGTTTGGCGGGGTCGGATGGAGTTTCCGTGTGACGAATTACTGTGTCCGACGGGGGGGTGCTCGTGAATTCCAATGCGTACCCGTGCTGGATTGTCTTGATCACCCACCGGTCGGAGACGACCTGGGACCAGGGCCCTGCGAAGGCTTGGAGGCGGCCACCAACGGGCCCGGCTGTGGGGGGCCACCAGGGTATGGGCGCGTCACTTACGCCACCCTCCGGAAAACCGGGGGGCCGACGGCTTAAAGGTCTGGCCACGCGGTCGGAAGGATTGGCCTCGGCGGGGACCCATATATGGAGGGCGTGCCGAAGATTGAGCCGTTGACGCGGCGGGAAAACGCCCGCGGGTTCTGCCCTGTGGAAGCCTGGAGCGTCCTGCTGGGGCCTGGGGGGTCGACTTGGCCTGAGGTTGAGGCTGTGCTGTCGATTTCTGGGCAGGCTTGCGAAGATTTATCTTATCGGTAGCCTCTATTCGCTTCGCTTCGGCCTCCATGGAGTCCTGGAACTGATTGGCGAATAAATCCGGGCCAAATAATGGTAAAGCCTCTATCCGCTTCCTGGCCCCTTCCGAGGGGAGGTACAGGGAATCGAGGATATTGGCCCGACGGACGGATGTTGCCATCACCGAAATACGAGCAAACTGCTCCAAGGTCAGGCGGAGGGTTTCGTCAAGGCAGCGGAAGGCTGCGGAGAGCATGTCCGCAGGAACGGTAGCCCCGTCCTCACAGCCTCTGACCAGATACTCCGACAGCAGTAGGAGGAACGAGGTCGAGCGCATGCCGAATCTGGAGGCCCAGTCTGTCTTCCTCAAAGTGTCCTCGATCTTATTTCTAGCACGATCGGTAAAGAGGGCACGTGTCGAACCCGACCCACTACCATCAGCGGCCAGCTTGTCTCTGGCAGAGTCAGGGACTGTTGGTACTGTAAAATAGTCGTCAAAGTCCTTCGACGGGAAACGGAAATAACCGTTGGTACATTTGTCGAAGGACTGCCACGTTTTGCGATCCGCTACGGCCTGGATATGTTTAATGCAAAACTGGTCCAGGGGTAGGATCGGAAAGGGCGTCGAGCGTCCCGCAGGGATATCCGATGCGGTACGCTGTTTGAACGATTGCTGGGCCGAGGGTTTAGGTTCTTCAGCGGAAGTGTCCGGAAGACCCAAAACCCGGATCATGTCGCGTTGAACCAGACGCAACTGTGTCTCGATGGGGGAGAGATGATGTGTGTCAAGCATGTCACCCTCTGCATCAGACAACCCCTGGTCCGAACCCGTGGCCTCCGTAGCTGGTGTATGCTCGCGATGGAGGGGCACCGCCGGCACTGAATCCCCATCCGACTCCGAGAAAACTGCTGAAGGGTGGATGGAAATGGCCGGAGGTGAGGCCGGGGCACGACCCAAAGCCTGGGGGAGATGTTGTTGGTCACGACGAACCCAACCCTGGACGTCCCGAGTCGGCGGAGCGACAACGGGGGCGACACTGGGGGCGAGTTGACCGAAGTGCGGGGCCGGCTGACCCATCTGGGGGGCAAGCAGGTCCGCGCTCGGGGCGAGTTGGCCCGCAATGGGGGCGAACCGTCCCGTGTCCGGGGCGAGTCGGCCAGCGTGTGGGGCGAGTTGGCCCACTGGCGCGAACCCCGCAGTTGACAAGGTCGACAGGGACGCGGTGAACGCCTGGAAAGCCTGTAAGAGATCCGCATTGGAAACGGACTCCGCATGTTTGCGGTGTTTCCGGGAGCGGTCCGAGGACGATGGTGTGTCCGAGGAACGGTGACGTTTCTTACGCGATTTCCCTTTCTTGACTGGGCGACCCCGCAAAACCTCAGTATCCGAGGGCTCGGTGGAGGGCGGGATCGCTGGAATTCCGGAGCATCGGAGTAAGTCCGAGGCAGAGGAAAAACTCGCAACGGGGACCCATGGGTCCCCCACCGAACGGCCAGGGGCTAACAGCCCGGGCGGATCGGTGATTGCACTGCCCGCCAGGGTGGCACCGCTACCCTGGGTCCCGTGGTCATATGCCAGTGACCCATGGGTAGAGGCGGGCAGATTGGTCACGCTGAGCGTGGCCGTAGCCTTGGCCACACTGCCCGGGATCGGGGGGTGGCCAGAGGCAAATGAAGGCAACTCGGCGGGGAGGGTGTCCCGCTTGCCTTTGAAGCTTTGGACCGTGGTGCGCGATTTTTGGCGACTCTTACCGGTCAGCTTCTGAGTCGGCTGGTTTTCCCCGTTATCCGCGGCCGGGGGAACGGGCTGAATATAGCCCGATCCCCGGCCTATGGGGAGGCCACTGCCCGTTTCCGGGCAGCGGAGTGAAGTCTGTGTACGGGGGAGGGTGGCCCCAACAGATTCACGGTCGGAGGCAAGGCCATGGGAGGAGGGTGTCTCCCTGGGCTCGCCCCCCGGAGGTGCGGGCAGTCCCGTGGAACCCACGTCCACGGGTACCGCCCCGCACCGAGCCGACTTACGCTTCACATTTTTCTCCCGTGAAGCCATGAATATCGAAATAACAAACTAAACACAAGAATACAAACTCTACAATCTTTATTCAAGAATACTTAGCAAATGTACGGCAGACGTAGACGTAAACTGCGTGTATAACGCCACTGAAAAAATTTCATGTCCTACGCTGATCAGCGCTAAGAGAAAAGAGGAAGCTAACATGGCGGGTGTGCCGCGGGGCATGGTGGGAAGGCTATTGTGTGAAATCTTAGCGAGTGTATTGCGCCCTCTAGGGAAATATGCATTGGTAGTGGCTCTACGGGTAAGATGAGCGCTGTAGACTGTACATTTACATACATGTACATGCACACGTTATTTTCCCATTTCACAAAGATGTGAAAAAGTTTTCACAAAAGTGAGGAAAGGGGAGGGGCTAATTCAAGTGGGAAAATTATTTTCACAAAAGTGAGAAAAGGGGAGGGGCTAATTCAAATGGGGAAAATTATTTTCCCATTTTGTGAAAAGTGTGAAAATATTTTCCCATTTTGTAAAAAGAGTGTCAAAATGTTTTCACACTTTTGTGAAAAGAGCGTGAAAATATTTTCCCATTTTGTAAAAAGGTGTGAAGATAAATTCCCTGGGATAAGAAAAAGTGTGAAAAGATTTTCCCATTTTGAGGTTAACTTTCAATTGCAATGTACTGTATGCTTGGCTGCACAAGCCTCTTGTTTCCGTTTTGCTTGGCTGCAAAACCCCTACATGGCGCCCCATCTAAAAACCTGAGGTCAAGGGGTTAAACCAAAACATAATTACAAATGTTAAATGTAGTGTACACGATTAGTAATCCACAAATTTTTTGTTACTGAATTATTACGAAATACCTTACTAGACTAAGTTAATAGTAGTCTAAATAATCCAGTAAAATGATGGCACCAGGTGTGCTGTCGTGGACATAAATATCTTTTTCCAACGATTTCCAGCTGGAAATCGTTGGAAAACTGCCCTGTAGCCTTTAGTCAAGGCGCGCGTGGCTACCCGGACGAGTGGCGCGCCCCGGACATGCTGGCATTTGGGGCGTGTCACGCATCCATGTAGCCACGCGGGCCTTGACTAAAGGCTATCATCTGCCCGACGGTTGAAAACGAGCGCCGTTTTTCTCTCGTTTTTTCGCCATCCAACAACGCAAAACTTTGAACAGGTCAGTGGAACGATGTTTCTTATAAAATACTAACCCCCAAATCCGCCCATTTCTGAAAATTGCAACAATGACCAATCATGTACATGTACAATGTACACTACATGTACATTGTACATGTACCATAATAACAACTATACATCACACATCTGGTTTTGAAGGCAAAAACATACATGTATTTCCAGGTTTCCTATAGGCCTACACTTGTTTGGACTCCTCAAGATGGACACAGTGGAGGTGGAATCGAGCCAACATCATTAAGGAAACAAATATTTACAAAGAATTACAGCTTATGATCAGCGCTGCAAAGGAAGTGAGGATTAGAGAGTGGTGACATCACCAAGCTAATTTAGGGACAATTAAAATGATTATGACTGTCCCAAGAGTTAAAACCGGTCGACCGAATTTGACCTGCCATAGTACTAACACATAAGTAATCTGACCATTGGTGCCTAGTCTGTGTTAAAAGTGTAGCAGCGGAGGAGGATGGAAATTTTGACCGACTTTCAACCTAGGAGGGTTAATGTTTATGACTTTAAAATCTCAAAAAGACTGACACTGTGCACTGTGTGTGTCTACTGTAGGTGGGGTCGAGTTTGTAGCAAATGAAAACAGGTAGATCAAAAATCAGATTTTATATGCGACACACAGTGGCAGGCTAACTTAATAACCACAAAGATTGTTATTCATTTAACACTGTGTTTACCACTTGTCTGAAACAATGCAGAGATACTGATTGTAGGCTAAACCTGTGCAATTTTTGTGAATCTGGCCACATGGAAAAAGTTATTGAAAGTTACTTGAAAATCAAGGACACTATGGCAGTAAATAATATTTAAAAAAAGCAATCCGGATATATATTGAAAAGAAGTTATGACCTTTTGAAATTATGCTGTGATGTGAAGTTAATGTCCAGTACTCAGAAGTTTTGAGCTAAGAAAACAAGCATGTTCACTTTTTCTGGCTTCACGACTGATCCCTGGGGTGTTACCACATTTCCCTCTGTGCTGAACAGTCACTCTGATGGTGAGCTGGCCGCACATATGCACAGGTATTTCTTGGCAAGTTTTGCCAAGAGCGGACAGAAAAGAGGATTGGTGATCCCGCCATCAAATCAACAGGCTTGTATCCCTGCCGACTTCTTCCGCTGCAATGTAGCGTTCCAATTCTCTCTCTTCCAAATTGCGACGAACCAACGGTGGCCCTGCCCAGGAAACTTCCCAGTGTACGGCGTTTTTTCTGTTGTGGCTGTACATCTCCTCCTGAAGTTGATGCACTGATATCTTCACAAGGTCGGCGATTTCTAGTAGAACCCGATCCTTCGTATAATGTTGAAGGTGTTTTTCTTCAATAGGATCCCCACAATAGAGGAATCCCACAACGACGAGTTTAGCGCCGATCTGCGCACTTCCGCGTTTGAAAACGAGGATCTCAATGTCACAGTATTTTTATGCTGATCATGCGCCTGCGCTGCCTTTCATGGCCTGATTAATTCATGCATGGCCTGATTAATTCATGCATGAATGAATGGGCTGAAAAGCGTTGTTTTGTTTGCCACTGACATTCTCGCTTTCAACCCGGAAGTGCGCAGAAGGGGCTAATGTGAAATTCCTCTATGGCAAGGGTCTAGCATTGCCGAGATTCATTTTAGCTGGTGGGTTGCGTCCAAGTTGTACCTGGCATCCATCTTAGCTATGGTGCTGCGTTTGATGGAGGCTGATCACGCCCTCCTCCATACATGCCATAGGCACCTCACTTAGAAGTCTAGGGTTACAAAGGAGTGGAAAGTTTCTGGGAATTTTGGAAAATTTCCCGGAAAGTAAGCCTGTTCTATATGACGATATTCCCCGATATTTCTTTCATATCGAAAATCGTATCGGCCCCTTTAAAAAAAAAACGGAATATCGGGGAATTTGATATACCGAAGAATATCGCGATATGTTCCTTTTGGCCGCATTAAGTGTGAATTTGTCCAGTTTACCTTGCTCGAAATTCCAGTTATTTCCAATTATTGGACGGTAGAATAGTATATCATGATGTACCATGGAGGAATAAAAAAATACATACATGCACTAAATGTGTCGTTTCTTTAACCATTTTCTAAACCCCGACATGACAACTCCGCTCCGCGCGATTTACCCTCCACGCCGTGCGTTGTCAAGTGCAAACAACCACATGTTACACTGAATGCTACCGTCTTATTCCCAGTGTACAATGTACGTACCTACACGCTTGCAAACTCGTCTTGAGATCGAGGGGTATGGCAATTGTTTGCAATAAGGTCAACCCCTGTAGCGCATCTGCGCGTGCGCGTTGCTTTGTTACTATCCTTGGTCAAGTGCAAGCAACCGCACTGAATGCCACCGTCTTTCCCCAGTGTACAAAGCACACGTACGTGTAGTTAGGTGTAGTGAACTGCGTCTTGAGAAAAGATTAAAACACGTGCCGTGCATCCATTGTACATTGTGCAATGTCATGTCGTCTTCACAAAATATACCACACGATCCTTTTTTGACAGCTCGCATGTGATCATCCATGGTATTATCATCTGTTACTAATCAACAATGCTGAAATAGAAACAAACGCTAGTCTTTGTGGAGTGCCATAAAGAAGCCAACTGAAGGTAAATGTCGTAAAACTCCAAATACTAAATGAGCGGAGGGAAGCCTTGTCAACCCGGCCCCCCGTTCCTGCCGTGTGCCGGCCCCGACAGCCGGCCCGGCCCGGCCCGACCGCGAATTATTTTTTGGCCCCCCGATCTTGCCGATCCCGGCCCCGAACTTGCCAGCCACGGCCCGATTCGCGATCTCGGTGGCCAGCCCCGATATTAAATTTTAGCGGATCTGAGCTCAATCCCAGCGGGCCCGATCCCGGTGGCCCCGATCTCATGATGCCGTGGTGACTTCCATCATGTATTTTTTTTTATTCCTCCATTTTTCCGGTAAGGAAAAAGTGACGTCATCACGATAATATTGAATATCGCGCTATTTTTAGTCGATATTTCGGTATCAAAATAAATGGATATAAACAGCCTTACCGGAAAGTTTTTGGGAATTTTGAATACATATTGGGAATTTTTGAAATTTTCAATTATTGCCATTTATTATGTAAAAAGATTGGTTTTTTTTTTTTTATATTTAATCATCCAGAAAGCAAATTAAAACAATCTTTAATCTTTTCCCCAATTATAAGGGCCATGTCACAAGAGGCAATTTACAGGCAATCAGTTACAGGCAATCTCCAAGTAGAAAAACATTCACATTACAATTTTCACAATTTTCTTAAGAATGTCCATACATGTACGGTGTCAGAACAAAATTATCTTGTGCTACCCAAGTATTCTTTTAGCCTGAAGTGCTGTCTGTTGCCTCCAAGTTGCTTGTAAAAATTGCCTCGTGTATCAAGGCCCTAAGACATCAATTAGGAATAGGGCTTGTTTCTATGTATTGAAAAAGAGTGACTAAGATATATTCATAATGCGGGATTTCCCAAGTCTAGCATCTTGCATATTTTGGGATTTCCAAGTTCAGCATATTAATATTGCATATTCAGGGATTCCCGTAACACTGTAACCTTAAGAAGAAATTTCATGAGTGTGTTTTCCCTGTCTACAGTTGGGGAAACCCACTCATGAAATTTCATTTATTTAATTTCTATTTTGATATCCAACAGCGGAGACCCGCCACTTCCAGGTACCATATAAACAAATTACATCAAAAATAGAATAAAATAAATACAAATATTTTAATCAAAACTAAAAATTAACAATTAACAATTAAAATTTAAATAAAAAGAAAAGTTTATCGTAATTAAATTAAATTAACTTAATGTAAGCATGATGTAAGCATGATGTAAGCATGATGTACACTGTAAGCATAGACCAGCAGCTGCACTGTAGAGATAGAATGAAGTATTGTATAGACATCTATACATGTTTTTTGTAAATCTGCCTTCGGGAAGAGTTCAATGTGGGTGCCCCAAACACATCGCATGCTCCATGGAGCCGGTTGTAGGTAGATGAAATCCTGCAAACAAAACCCTGTTTGGTTACCTCAACTTGGCTCCATGGAACATGCATTAGTGTTTGGCAGCTGATCTAGTCCAACGTTCCGGAACATGCTGGCCAAACGGATTAGCAATGGTTAAATAAGTTGTACTGGCTTTGGATAAGTTTGTATAGGAATAAACAATCGTTGACTGTTTTCCTTTAAGCAAGAGTTGGCAAACTAAATAAATTACACAATTCTAAATAGGTAACATCCACCATGATTGCTATGAAGCACCTTGTACATAAACAACATATAACGTCTTTGTAGTCGTTCAAGTCGATCAGATTGCGACTGAGAAATTGAGTTAAAAACTCCAGTTGAGGTCTGATCAAAGAGCAATACAAAGTACACGTTCATTCTTACAGCATCGGAAGTTCCGCCACACTAAGCCAATCACAGTACGATTAACTTTCTTCACTATCTGACTAACATGGTTGACAAAATTCAGCCTGCCGTCTATAAAAATATCAAGATCTTTCCGAGTGGAAACACGATTTAAAACACAATTAGAAATCACGTAATTAAACATGCAGGGCTTCTTCTTAGTGTCACACTCATAACAGAACATTTCTTTAAGTTAAGATTCAATTTCCAGGTTGTACACCAAGAATGTAGCTTATTTTAATCTTCCTGTAAAGACACACAATCAGAATTATTTAAAACCAGACGAAAAACCTTCATATGATCTGCAAATAGTAGAGATCGGTTTGTGAGACATGATGGCAAATCATTAATGAACAAAGTAAATAAGACAGGACCAAGCACTGAACCTTGAGGCACACCTGAAGGAACTGGGTACCAGTTGGAACATTCGCCACCAAGAACTACTCGATGATTCCTTTCAGTTAAAGGTACATGTACATATGTAGTGTACACGATTGGTAATCCTCCAGTTCTATTTTTACTGAATTATTACGAAATACCTTACTAGACTGCAAGTTAATAGTAGTCTCAATCATCCTGTGAAATGATGGCACCATGTGTGCTGTCGTTGTCAAGAAAAGTGGAAATTTATATCGTTTTCCAATGATTTTGGATCCGGGTGCCCGAACGCCGCACTGGTTCGGTTCTCGGGTACCCGAAAGTGGACCTTTCAGAAAAAAAAAACTGTCTAATGTAATGTCCTTGTGTGCACCGTGCGGCCGCTAAGGCCCCCGCAAAAATAGTTCTGCTTCCGGTTACCCGATCTACCCTAATTTTATGGCCGCGACCCTAAACATTTTATCGGCAAGTACAAACATTTTTTTAAAATCAATAACAAAAATAATCCTGTCAAACTTAATATTGTCAAAAACTCTTGTAATTTGTTTGCCTGCTTACATTCGCTATTTTTTTTAGAAGAAACCTCCGTTGTTTTTACAAGTTCCCTTCGCGATTACAAGTTCCCTTCGGTGCGTGATTTCCTATCACCGGACACGTGTGTAATGCTCAATGCAGCAATGCTGTACTGGTTCCCGCAGTGCCGCCCACTAAAAGTGCCAAAGAAGGCATGACGGAAATGCGGCAACCAGTCTATGCATTATGGCCGACCAACATTTAGCATAACACTGCAGTTCCAGGTCAGATCTGACATCGTAAAAATGCCAAATAAACATCGATGGAGAAAGAAGATCTCTGCAAGTTAAATTAATTTACAGAACTTGATCTCTCCTGTCTGTGTATGTATTTTCCGTGTTCATGAATATATTTCGAGGTTGTACCGCTTACGGTACTTGAAAGTGATAGCGCAGCGTGTTTCCCCGACATTTCCTGCTGCAACACGAGGTTCGTCGCCCACCACACATGCATCACGCACGCTTACCGCACGACAAACGGACAGTGTTGGCCAGTTTCCTGTCTTTGCTGGCGTTGTATGTGCATAGTGTGGTGTGCACGACCTAAATTCTGCATTATTTTAAAGAATTATCGACCGTAAATATTTTTGACATTAATTATGGCAAGTTTTTATCACTTTTTGTGGCCATTTTTTTATAGCTTTCGTAGCATAGATGGAAATAGTTCAGACTGAAATTCGCACATTCACCCAATCAATCAGGACACAAAAGAAATGGCAAAAAAAAATCCGACCCACCAACCCTATTTTTGAAAGGCATGTAATCGGAAGCAGAACTATTTTTTGGCCTATAAAAGAAAGATTTAATTACTTTCTGCACGTGCGTACAAGCAAGCCGGCCGTAGATCTGACTTGATTCCACGTCAATAGACCGATCCGGCCTGTCAATCAAACAGCGCGCATTGACCAATAGGATTACGACTTTTGGTTAGCAACAGTTGCTACAGGCGTGGTCCGCCATTAGCTCGGTCAAGCTCGGTCAAACTTTGTCACATGCGCTGTGAAAAGTGTACACAAACAAATGTGTTTGGTGCGGCCGGGCACCGTATTTTTTCAATAAAAGTGCGGCTGTAGCCTACAGTGTAGGTGTTTATATTCAATGGGGTAGTTTAAGAAATGGTAAAAATATGCTGTCATGGCATATATATATATATGTAAATCATCGTTTTCTTCTTCTCGTTTTCAAAACCGAAAACAAATTTGGAAAAATGTTTGAGATAGATTAAAGCGTGTGGCCGGCCGCATTCCGATCTGAATGTCAAGAAGGACAAGTACATGTACGTATGCTCAGAGGTAGGATTCGCAGTTAACATGTTTAATATTCTGTACATAAATAGGAGATGGAAAGTGTATAGGCCCCTACATGTAATTGTCATCGATTTAATATATGAACAGGAAATAAAAGAACTATTTATAAGAAAACTTTATAACTTTGACCTGGTGCCCTTTTGCTGGTTGTAGCTAGACCTGTTCTGTGTCGAGCCTCGAGGGTACTGGTTAAGAGTCTTCTATAATATTAGACTATGGTATAATTCAATTGCGTCGTAACATCCGCGGTTTATTTTATTCCAATACTAACTTACCCAGCAACACAGCTACATCTACTTTCTGCAACAAGCCCATCCTTTCCGAAACACAATGTGGCGGGTCTCTCTTCCTCATGCTTCGATAACATTTCCCCGCCATTTCCCCGCAACAGCAACTTGCAAATGGCGTCATCCGGCATGGTGGTACTGTTGTTTTTTTGCGCCATTTTGGCGTCTTCCGTATGCAAGGGGTTAAATATTAAATCATCCACAGAGAGTACGAGTTAACCTGGGTACGAGTTGATTAGGGTACGAGTTGACTCGGGTATGAGTTGACAGGGCACATGGAGTCGGACACCAAAATAATCACACACCATAAAACAAATTACTCCAAGCAAAGCCTCCAAGCAAAGCCTTTTATTGTTTTTGTTTTAATGTATACCTGTAGGACTAATACGGCGAGCGCTTCCCACTCCCGCTGCCCCAGTGTCTGAGCAACATTCACTCTCTTAAGATCAATAACTATCCCGCCCGCTGTTTGATCATACCGTGGAGCTAGTTTGGTTGCAGTTCACATTTTAGTGACAGACTATAGCAACAAAATAGCTATAGATAAGATACAAACAGCGTTGGCCGACCACATTATTGATACTTACCAATCACTGCATTTTGGTTGACACATTGTTTTCAAAACACCGCCAGACGGTTCCGGTCTTTCGAGTCGGAACAGAGTTTGAAATGGCTCGAATTGTCTATTTATTTGTTTATTTTTGGTATGAAACCTTACATTGAATTTTTCACCGTAAGTTTCGGGTACCCGAACCGGAAAAATGAAACCGGATATTGACGCCGGCATTCGGGTATCAAACAATTAAAGGGAAACTGACTAGGTGAATTTGAATACATTTTCAAAGTGAACAAAGAAACTGGCAGGAGCGGGATTCGAACCTGCGACCTCCGGGTTACTGTACTGGCGCAGGTTTCTTTGTTTACTTTGAAAATGTATTCAAATTTACCTAGTCAGTTTCCCTTGTGGATTGTTTGACGAATTATAAGTTAAAAAGTTGTATCCTCATTGAGTGATCCCCACAATGTCGCTTCCCAGGTTGTATCGTAAAATTGGGTGTGATCCCTGGCTATACGGCATTCTGGGTTTATGACTTCTGACTAGCGCCCACCCGAACAAAGATACTGACAATTTGGTAGACCGCCAACATAGGGCAAGATAGCTCAGTTGGTAGAGCGCCGGTACAGTATTAAACCAGGAGGACGCAGGTTTGAATCCCGCTCCTGCCAGTTTCTTTGTTCATTTTGAAAATGTGTTCAAATTTACCGTCAGTTTCCGTTGTGGATTGTTTGACGAATAATATGAAACAACAGTGTTAAGTCATTGACAGATTTCAGCAAGATTTACAACATTTTCCCCAATTGAGATGGCAGAGAAATCATATTTTACAAAAATGTTTTAGAGGCGCCAGTGATGTTTTGAATATAATACTTCGAAACTATCCTCCACGAAAACAGTTGTTTGGGGCCTACTTCCACTTTTAATATGATTATGCATCTAATTCTATTAGAATATTCTTCGATAAAAAGAAGTTTTTCTGAATGCGAATTGTTATGTTATGCAAGTGAAGTTTCCGGAAAGATTTGAAATATGAACCCACCTCGTTTATGATCCCATGCCATGGCCATTGTCATCATACATGTACATGTACTTTCAGAGCTTTCCCCGAAAGGTTATTTCAAAATTATTATCAGTAAATTCCTTACAGGAATTGATTATTAACTTGAGCAAAATTGCAGGTTCTGCCCGTGTTGGCTTAAAGATTTAAAGGTTTACAAAAAATGTAATTAAAACATAGCCGAAACGGAAGGTGGCAAGCCAACATGTGTAGCGCCTTTTCTATAAACCTACGGAATTAATTTTCTTTAAGTTTCTAATTACAGCCGAAACATCATTAGGATTAAGTGAATGAGAATTATTTTTTGTGTTCATTTACAATAAGAAAATAAGACTACTATGAAAAAGTGTACCTTGACGAGAGAGTGAGGCAGCAAATTCAGATCCACTTGGGCCTTCCTTAGATCACACTTGAGCCAGCTGTGGGAGTAGCAGGCCACAATGGAAAGACAAAGCCCGACCTGTTTGGGGTGTCATTGACTGAGTTTGTGATGGCCAAATGCAGATTGTGGTTGAAACAGTTTAGCCACAGCCACCCGAGAATAAGTGATAAGGATTGAAGAGATATTATTGTCAGTACATAGAGAACAGGCAAGCAATGGATGACCCTGATCGTCAAGCGTAGAGTCGAGGCAAACGCTCGGAGAATAGGTTGGCTTTACCATTGGAAGAAGAAGTACTTCAGGCTATTGAAGAGAACTGGAATAGTTGACTGATTGTGATTCAGAATGCTGTTGGCTATTCTCCAAAAATCTCTGCTGCCAATTGGTGTTGCGATGAAATCGGGTCACAAATAGACTCTGCACAGTGACACTTAGCATACCTGCTAAGTTGCTACATGTATTTACTGTTGTTACTTGCAAGGCGGAACAGATAACGAGCCTCAGAGGAGTCATTCCTGTTATACTGGTGAAACAAATTATTGCAATGGGAAATAGCAGCAGCACATGCAGGATTGAACCATGGCTGGGAATGTGATTGTGAGTCGGAGCAGGGGTCCATAGCGACTCGAATCCATTCCGTAAACTTACATGCTTCTTACATACATCGTATGATGCGGCTGGTGCTATTGTTGTGATGGGTTCATGCACTACTGCCACGTACAATGTATGTTTCCTCCGCCAACTTAGTTTTGCTCATTGTGCAGATATACAGTTTACCCTTTGTGCTGTACAAGTGACGTCAGATCAGTTTCTTTTTTTAAGCAATGAGGTGCTTATTTGCGTTTTAATAGGCATAATGGTGTTGCGTAATTGATTTGCATAGTAGCCTTTTACAAGCAGTGATATTCGTTGATTTCCTCTGTTGCTGTCATAGTTTTCATGAGACTCTTTGGAAGCGGGGTTTTTACAAGAATGCGAATCCCATGGAAGTGAAGCTAACGACCAACTTGAAACCTTCCTGGTGATTACTAGTGTGCAATACTTTTTGGGGGGTCAGATTCACGAGTTCAAACCCAGTGTAAATTGAAGGCTGTGCTTCGATTCTGTAGCAGCAATTGATCAACTGAACCAGCGATCCCGGTGATTTTCGAATAATGCATAATTCAATAGCTTTTATTCATATCGATACCAATCACTATGCCAAGAATTGATACTATCTAATTCCGACTTTACCTGACAATGTTACAGAGAAATCAATAAATATTACTTAAACAAAAAAGATGTGCACGCCTGATTTTATAATGTGTATCTTGGGAAACTTCTTGTGCACATATATCTAGGGTACATCTGACAGAAAACCTCTACATGTATAAGAGATAATTTAAATGGTTCGTGTTGTCATAGCATTTGTACAGTATTTTGGCAACATGCCTACATGTAGTTGCATTTTGAAGTAAGACTATCTCACAGACATTATTATCAATGGCTACGGCTCTTCACCGTAGCCTGTCAATGGCCAAATTCAAAGCCGCAGCCACAAAAGGCCCGTGAATAAACTAAACGGATACAGCAGCAATAGTACGTCAACATACGTGCTGCCATATGATTGTTGCCAATGCAGTGCTAATGCTGACACACTGTCAACATTTTTTTCAGTTGGGGGTGCTGGAAATTGGGGCTGTCACTGTTGTTGTTTACAGTGCTTTGTTCTAGTGATGTTCTCTATATAGTGATGTTCTCTTCAAATGAATCACTGGCGTATAAAACGTACCTACTGACTTTTTTAGACTAGACTTACCAGTGGCTCTGGTCCATCTATGATGTCCTCAATCATGGAATTCAAGTCATCGTCTTCACCAGAAGGTTCTTTGGCTCTAAAAAATAGAACAAACAGAAAATAATCTCAGAAGGGAGAAGGAAAGTCCTTGGTTCATTAGTGGGCCCTCTTCTTATCAAAATATTAAAACTCGAACAGTTCATAATATTCATTGTTGTTTGACTGATTGTTTTAAACAACGCAAAATTGTAGGGGACAGAACAGACTTGGGAATTAATAGTTTCATGTTATGCAACATTATGCAAAACAAGTAACACCTCAACTTTCTTTAATATTAAATCATTGAACAAAGAACAATATATTTTTTTGCATTTGCAAACATTATATCATTAATTAATGCAAACATGGTATACATACTAGGTGTGGGCGGCTAGTGAATTTCAATAGTCGCGGCGACTATTGAAAAATAGTCGCGACTAGTCGCGACTGGTAATCATTGTTTATTCATCCATTGATACTGCTGAGCTGTACAATGCAACAATAATACTTTATAGCGTATGTGTGGGTATGCGCTTGAATTTGGGGCAGTACGTGTCACACTTTCGTAATAACAAGATACTTTTCTAAACGGATTATGGACATTTCATATATGAGTCAGTTTTGTAAGATCAAATGGCTATTATTCAATGATTCACGAATCATCATTGCAAAGAATTCTATAAATGGTTGCTCACATGGACAAGCTGTCCTTGTGGGAACAAGACAGCTTGCTTGGCAGTTTCGCATGCCCCGGACAACTGTCTACTTGATAATACTTTTGAAATTCATATGGGGAATTAAAAAGCGACCCCGGGAAGTCGTTGCGTGGCATTACATGCTGTGTGGAGTCCACCTGAACGCAATGGATGGGATCCACTATTAACATCAGAGATAAACATTGTACATATTTTGTAAAATAAAATCGAGACAAGTTGTGACAAATAAAGAAGGTTGGATCACCGTGTATTGGGTTTTGTTGTTCTATGAAAACATCATCTTTCATTTCACATACATGCACATACATGTACTCTACCAGTGAAATAAAAAGAAATGGTTCTCATGCTTTACAATGAATCGGAGCAGGGTTAGACTTTAAATCAAGTCAGTAATTGGTCGGCTTTAGTCCGCCTGCACCGCCGTGTATTACATGTATAATACTTACACCGCATTTTCCAGGTGTTACGTGTAGCGCGCTGTACATATGGGAACGTTCTGTGCAACTTCGGCCCCAAGATGCATGTGCGTCGACTGTCCAATTACCGACTTGAACAATCTGCAACTTTCGTGTGCACAAGACACCATGCCTACCGAATTTGGATGGAGCACTCTGATTGGCTAAGAGTCAAGAAAATATGAATATATATTTATGGTGCAGTTTGATTGGTTAAGAATAAAGAGAATATGAATACATGTAACATCCTTTTAGCGAATGGGAATCAGCAAGCCCACATGTATATATGTACATGTACATGTACAATGCACACGTACACAACGTTGCAACACGATAAGCACATGCGTGTGTATGGTATAATGTAGTGTTAACTGCGAAGGAAAGTTGCACGTTTCTTCTTCATTTCTTCGGATTTTGTGTTGCTCGAACGAAACAATGCAGGTATTGGAGGAAGCACCGAAAGGTATAGAGGTTCCGTTGACCATGAATTGCAAAAACTGGGGATTTTGAGTGCTCTGAAACCTAAACAAACGAAGGCAATCACGAGTTTTTTGGATGGTAACGACACCTTTGTGAACCTACTCACGGGGTACGGGAAATCCGTGATTTCAGTTGGCCCTTTCTGTATTGACTTCATAAAGGTAGGACTCCAAAACCTTTTGAGCTAGTTGATTCAGACTATAAAATAAAGTACTCTTTAGTTAAATATTACAAAGGGAATATGCAGGATTAGAAAGACACACTGATCGAGAAAAAGATATCCCCATATGTATAATGGATGATTCCTATTATGCCAGATGAGCTACCATTGGCCCTCTCTATGGAAACATCATGCATATGCAGTGGCTTGCCGCATCAGCCCGGAGTCATAGTGGTCAAGTCGTTATAGGGCTGGGCATGTCGGATCGTGGAATGTTGAACGCCTTGCATGGTATCGTAAACATAATGGCTCAGCGCTGGTTTATTGCGGTGGCGCCTGCGGACAAAGATGAGAGTGCCTATTGACTTGATTTCAAGTCTAGAGCAGGGTTCGCCCCGAATATGAATAATAATATATCTGCAAATCAGGGTTGCGTTTTGGCGGTTATAAGGGCGTCTCTTTTTATTTCTATGGTTCTCGGATTTTTTTCGGCTTGAAGGAGAGTCGCTCGGTTGAAAAAAACTCTGGGGTAAAAATGCTTGTTGAACACGTCTATCCGCCCAGTTTTTCTGCTACAAAGATCTCCTGACAAGTGACAATTAGACAGAAACATCATGCACACAGAGGTTCATTTCTTTGTATGTAACAAACTCTGTAGACACATGGTGTGTACAGTACATTTACCTCTCTGTGTCATGTACATGTATAATATAACCGCATCGGCCTTGTCGCCACGTGCCTGATTGCAATGTCATGTGCATCCACACAGTGTACGTTCGTTCGGTGAGTGTCTCTTGTGATTGCGCTTGCGAATTGCCAGTGCGTGCGGTATGTTGTGACTAGTCGTGTCACTTCGGAACTGCATGCAGCACGCTGTGCGTGGCGACTATTCATAGTCGTGCGGCAGTGCGGTTTGCAAACTGTGTAATCGCCGAATAACGACTAGTCAACTATCTGAAAATGTACAATGTATAGTCACGACTACCAATGTCTTTTAATATTGGCCACTAGTCGCCCACGCCCAATACATACACAGGAATGTTGTACCCTGTAGTGACAACTAATTCCAATACTTTAATGTATTGCAATGAAACCTAGCCCCTTTCCATGTTTTTCATTTGGCCCTGCTAAATCAAACAATTTCCAACAAAACTGAAATGAGACCGTCGTCCGGCAATCTTGTCAGATGATGCCATCTGCGAGAAATGAGGTCCATTATCTGTTGTTGGATCACGCCGCTACAGCGGCATATCTCCATCGGCGGTTTTCTTCTTGGCACGCCTTCCAAGAAAGCTCAACAGCTGTCATACCACATTTGACAGTTGCGTGCCATTCCTTACGGTCAGACGCGAGAGCTTCCAGTTCAGAGAAGGTTCGATCGAGGCTTTCTTCAGCTGACGTTTCAGAGAGTCTTTATACCGCAGACAGGGCCTGCCGCACGTTCGTTTTCTCTCCTTCAGTTCTCCGAAAAGAAGATCTTTGAGGAGGCGACCAGCTGGCATTCGGATCACATGGCCTGTCCATCTCAACTGCATGTTCGCCAGAATGGCTTCAAGTGGGGGCATGTTGGTGCATCGGAGAACTTCAACATTTGTCACCTTGTCTTTCTAACTAATGCCCATGATTGTGTGTGCATGTATCCTCGGCCTTGGAGTCGAGTTAAACTGACTTTTGGTTTTCGCATTAGTTTTGGACAAAATGAGAAACAATATATGAATTTATTATGCGTTTTATTTTCCTTTGAAAAATCGGACTTGGCCACGGACAAGAATCGGTCAGTGTTGGAGTCGAGTCCTCAAATCCGAGTACAGAGTACTCCGAGTACTTTAGGGGCCGAGTCCCAGGCCGAGTCCAAGTACACTGGTGACGAGTCCGAGTCCAAAGCACCGAGTACGAGTACATTCAAGGCCGAGTACTGGGCCAAGTCCGAGAACCTAAGTCCAAGTCCGGTTCCGAGTACAGTACCAAAAAAGTACAAAAACAAATAAAATTATATTAATTTATAGAAGGCGATAGAGGGCGCCATTTTTCCTTTAAAAACATTTTCTGAGGGGGCTGGAATCGGACTTACGTGCGTAATTCGAATAGGAAGCTCGGGAAAAAGTCTAAGTCCAATCCACCTCCCAGAAGGTGGATACGCAGTGGAAGGGAGTCGGGAGGGGCGATAGAGAGCGCCATTTTTTGACGGCCGACATGCATACGGGTACGGTATGTGAGATAGTTTATTGAGGGCAATCAACCGTGACCCCGTATCCGCATACGAGGTGGAGATACGAGTGGCGGGGTATTCTGCAATTGTGCCTTACTTTGATTGACTTTGTTCTATTTTATTTTATTTTATTTTAGACCAACGCCATGTTCATGTCATTCTTGACCTAACAAGTTACATTGATTGAGTGCACTTAGGCCTAGTCACTTTATACGCAGCTGGATGCTTGCGACGCAGATGTTTGTTGAAGTTTGACGTCGTCCCACTCTTTTCCAAGATTCTCGTTTGACACAGCTTGCACATGGCACTGTGCTGCTTTTTCCCACCGGTGACGAACTCTCTGTGATTTCTATAATTATATCCCCATTTAATTATGTCCGAAACTGATGGCATATTCAATCTTTCATGCATAAACCATAGAGCAAGGAAAACTAAGCCAAGAAAATGCAACGACATAAACGATGTAGCTAGCAGCAGATGTGATATAAATATGTATGCACGTACGTAGCCTTTTTCTTATCCCAGGAAATTCATTTTCATTTAACAAAAATGTGAAAATATTTTCCCAAAATGGGAAAATATCTTTACACCTTTTCACAAAATGGAAAAATATTTTCACGTTCTTTTCACAAAAGTGTGAAAACATTTTTACACTTTTCACAAAATGGGAAAATATTTTCACACTTTTCACAAAATGAAAACAATATTTTCACACTCTTTTCACAGAAGTGTGAAAACATTTTCACACTCTTTTCACAAAATGGGAAAATAATTTTCCCACTTGAATTAGCTCCTCCCCTTTTCTCACTTTTGACAGAAATTAACACTTCTCAAGTGGAGCAAAGTTTAATTTCATTTATTTTTCAGATGCTTTATTTAGCTTCAGTTCAAGTTCAACATGACTGTTACTTTATATGTGGCTGCTGATTGGATACTTCCTGTTACAACAAAGATGGTTTTTCTTTTTAGACATTAAAAATAGAAAGAATTCCACCCATAAGGAATAAATAAAATCTGATACCTGCCAACTTAAAACCAATATCTCAACATTTCAATCTGGTTTTCACATGTAGGGCCCTGTTCTCTATGAGGGAACAAAAGTCAATTTTTAGGTTATTGGAATTGCTAAAGAAAAATAGCGACATTACAAACCAACAGTTATGCTGTAGATAAAGGGCAGGGTTTTAGTTTTTGAGGGAAATTTTTGGGCAACACGAAAATAAAGCTGGTGATCACCGCGACGCACATTAACATGCAAAACCGCATTGATTCGCATGGCAAATGCCGTAAAGCGCATAAGAAAACGGCATTTTCTATCGCAATAAACTGTTCAAAATTACAACAAAAAAAGACGTTAATAGTGTCATAATCAAGGAACAGAATTAGGAAATATATTTGTTGGAATAAATTCTGCCGGATTAGATTGGTGATTGTGATAAATATAGTTATTAGAATTACTACACATGCCTCAAAAGGGCCACACTACCCCAAATAACCCCATTGGGGCGACAGCGGCGTCGCCCCATCAGAGCACTCTCCCCGAGCACCCTACTAAAAAACACTCCAAAGGGGCGACTTTTGAATAGGGCGACAGTTATGTGTCGCCCTATTCACCACGGTCACCCCAACCCACTCTTTTCTAGGATTATGTGTCGCCCCATTTAGGCAATTGAGGAAAATTGTATTAGATTATAATATTTTTAGATTATAATATGATTTTGTGGATTTATGAAATCATGCCGTTCAACAGCTGCTGATTGAATTTTGGGTTGTCACTAATGCGCATTCTAGTGTTAAAGTACCTTTTTAAACTATTTCCTAAGGTTTACTTGATTTACCAGAGTAAACAATGAACCCAAGTGTTCCTTTCTGGACTAAACATGCAAATATTTTATGCTGTACCCCTATGGTCGAGGAATGTCACTTGGGGAGAGTTTTAAGAATGGTTTGAGAATACAAGAATTTCAGGGTTATTCTGTAGGAGTTTGGCTGGTCCAGGGGTTAATCCCAAGAACTATTCTGGAGTAGTACAAAATGTACGTTTTGGGGAGTGGCTCGCCACTTAGTAGCTTACTCACTGGCTCGGGGCGATGAGGCCCTGAATTTTGCTTTCCAGTTTAGAAAAGGCCAACGGAGTAGGAGCTCAAGAGTGTTTGCCGGCTTGATGCCGATGATTTGAGGATACCCGTTTGGCAATGGGGTTTCCGAGTTCAGGGGGGCTACTAAGTCACGAAACCTAGAAAGCCAGATTCATTATGTAAGTAATAATTTAATCATAATTATATACTTACCTCAATTTCAAAATCCCTTGGATTGGATTACAATAAGGCCATACTCATTATTGTCAAGTTATATTTATTTATATTAAGATACATGTATCTGGTAAAAGTTGAGATATTAGAATAGAAAACTATTCCGTGGTAATATTAAATTACAGGGCTTTTTTGGTGGGAATGGGGACACGTTTTCCCAGCCCTTTCATCTGAGCTGAGCTACATTGTACTGAATCCCGTGGAGCTTGACGTCACCATCTGGAGGCCGTCGACGGCCGTCGACAACCGTCCCCTACATGTATGTCCGCCGCTCTTGTCCGTCCCGGTACCGGTGATTAGATTGGTGGTGGGGATTTATATTGTATTAATTTTCAAAAAAATTAACTGTAAATGGGCCATTCTCTAGAAAGTGAGCATGAACCATCAACATTTTAAATTATATACATGTATGGGTAATTCCACGGGGTTGGGTTGCGATGTGACATTTATCCATATCTTCAAAAGTACTATTACATTTGATTAAGTTATTTCATGTAACATCCGTCTTTGGGTGGGCAATACATGTATTAAAACATTTTTGAATCATGTAAATTATATTTTAACAAAAATATGATTAAAAAATGTGTCCGTTTGACGTAACATTGGACACTGTGTCCTTGTTACGTCCACATTTCCATTTTTGTGTTTTTTTCAACACTTTAAAAAATAAATATGGCAAATTCACCATGTGTACTAAATAAAAGATGTACTATGCAACACAAGAACACTTTTGTTATGGTAGTCAGTGTCCAAATATAGCAGAGACAGCAAGAATAGATGGACGTGTGGACGTAACATGGACACTGTGTCCACTGTTACGTCCACACATGCATGTTTTTTTGTTCTTGCTGTTTCTGAGCTATTTGGACACTGGCAACCATAACAAAAAGTGTTTTCTTTGTGTTGTAGCATTGAGTGTCTTGTACATAGTATATATAATAAGTTGCATAATTATTTATTTAATGATGAAAAATTAAGGCAGTCTGGACGTAACATTTAGTACTGACTGGACTTTATTGATAGCATTTCTCGCAGTTAATGAAAAAAAACCACTAGACCACCGGACTATACAGTTAAGAAAGAGTTCACTAGACCAACGCTCAAATCACTGGACTCGGTCCATCCCAGCGGTCCAGTGGATATTTCAATCCCTGCAGGTATGCCCAGGCTTGGGGTATAGGTTTTGGTTGAAACAGATGCACCAATTTCAAAAGGCGTGTCATGAACCCGGGCGGGTCCAGGTTTGGGGTATAGATTTTTGAGATTAATTAAGGCGTGGGGAGACACGAGAAAGAAATAGCAGTGAACAAGACAATCAAGTCAGTTATATTTGTAACTGCTGTTCTTCTATTTCAAATGTCAAAATACTTCACACTCTTAATGGAGCTAAATGAGGGAAAACAGAGATATTAAAGGAAACATGATTTAGGATTTATATTGCATTATTCCTGCTTAAAACAATAAAGTATTTTCTTGACAATGATATTTTGTGTCCAGAGACAATTATTTCCCAGATTAAATATGAGAACAAATTCTTGAAAATGTTTGTTCAAGCTACTCCGCTCCCCGAGTGGGACCCTCATTAACATAAGTGTGTGACGTAGACTGAGGCACATTACAGATTCTGCTCGAGCCGGCCCCATTCATCACGCGTATGCATTGAGTGTACATTCTTCGTCCAAAATCTAAGCAAAATATAGTGTTTTTCGGCCATGCCGACAAGGTGTGTGGCTGCTGGGTGCAGCAAAACAACAAAGGCTGGAGTAAGCCTTCATTTATTTCCAACTGATGCGAAATATCGGAGAATTTGGACGGCGAAAGTGAAGGTAACAAGAGCGTTAGCGACCACTTTGAGCCGTCGTGTTGGTATTTTCAAATCATGGGATGACCATTAAAAATATGCTCAAGTCCACTGCCATCCCAACAAAGTTCCCAGATGTGAGTAAGGTACAGGCGAAAGCAGTTAAACGGCCCATTCCCCGAGGAGCCTTCGCTAAAAGGGAGACAATCAGGGTAAGTTCGATGTTAGTTGTTGCAACTTACGAAAATGCACGTGTATAGACCTAGTGTACGTGTGTATACGATGTACATGCGTCATTTACCGGGTCCAGACTATCGAGTCGATCCATGAATTTCGGTGGCTCGGTCTACGTCATGACCAGCACCCTCAATTTGAGTCTCAACAAATTCCAAAAGGGGGGGGGGGGGGGGGTCAATTTTTGGGCGGCAAATAATCACACTAAAACTTCACTTGAACCAGTTTGGCTTCTAATTCACATTTAATACATATAAATGAATTTATTCATGAAATAGAATGTGATCCGGCCAGTTTGAGAAGCATGTTTTCTTATAGCAATAACACCATTGGCATACAGCTCATACAACATTTTCTACTAAAGCAACAAGTTCCTCAAAAAGCCCAACTGTACAATTAGGGGGAATTACATCCCAAATAAACTATACTCCAGCCCTCCAATTGTGTACCCAGCTGGAGGCCTGCCCGGATTAGTGAGGATTAAAGTAAAGTGGTCTCTTTGTTTGGCTTCATGACTTCCATGGCCACATACATGTATGACCCCGTTCCCACTAGATCCACCAATTGGGGGATCTGATCCACCTTTTGCCAAATTGCCGGATCAGATCCCCCAATTGGTGGATCAGATCCTGCAATTGTGTTAGTGGGAACGCTAACCGTTATAAGGTGGATCAGGATCTGATCCACCTTTCTTGATCCACCTAAAGACCAGGATACAGATCCCCCAATTGGTGGATCAGATCCTGCAATTGGTGGATCACGATCAAGTGGGAACGCAAAAGGTGGATCTGATCCGGCAATTTGACCCGTCAACATCCGGCTGGTGCACGAGTGGCGCAAAAAGTTTGCGGTCAGGGGTGCGTTTTGGCGGTCACAAACAGCCATGAACCAAGAATTGGTTCGGTTGCTTCTTGTCGGTGAATTTCTTTGGGAATTTGAAATAGGCGAAAATTACGCATCATAATGAAATCCCCAAATCTCCAAAGTGATTAAACAAAGAGAAACAACAGAACCAGTTTTCGGTTATGACCGCCAAAACGTGCCCCTGATGAACGAAGAAATACGTTTAGGCGTGTAGCTCATGTGAAAATTTCCCACGTGCACGACATGCACAATAAACAACTACTGAACTACGGGCTGTATACAAAATGTGTCACCACGCGTGCGCGATGCAAGCGTGCATGCATCCATTCAGCGTACATGTGTATTCCTTTTGTTCCGTACTGGAAAGTCGTCCGCTTCTAAACCTTGTTCATTCGTGTAATTTTACTTATTTTTCCATCCACAAATAATTCCGTGTTAGTGTATAGCCTGCAGCGTGTCATAGAACAACAACCGTAGCAAAGTTTGAAGAAAATACGTTTTACGATCCGATTCGAGCCAGTACTTATAATATTACGATTAAGTTTGGACTGCTCTCCGCATCCATGGGCAAAATCAGACCGAGAAGCATTTGGATTTCTTCCTCCATGTTGAAACTTCGAACATCAAAACATCGCACATGTATTTGACACGTCCCAGCATGCAACGCAGCCACACAGCGCGCGCTCAGCAAGCAAGCGCATGCATAATACCGAACTCGGTGACCTTTCGGACTCGACACTTTCGTTCGAAAAGGTGGATCAAGCATAAGTGGGAACGCGACTTGCGGTTTCGTTGCGGTTAGACAACGGTCACACCAAAATGCTGGATCTTGATCCACCTTTTCCCAATTCGAGTGGGAACGCGGTCTAAGTTGACATGTATTGCTAGTGTATCAGTTTAGTTTATTCACAGGCTGGTTTATTCACAGGCTGGCATGCTGCAGTCGCACAGTATAAGCCGTTGCCTGCATCGGATCTGTTGTGGCTACGGCTTTGAATTTGGCCATTGACAGGCTACGGTGAAGAGCCGTAGCCATTGATAATAATGTCTGTGAGATAGTCTTACATCTGGCTGCTACTAGACGTGTTGCCAAAATACTGTACAAACGCTATGACAATACGAACCATTCAAATTATCTCTTCCGGGGTTTTCTGTCAGATGTACCCCAGAAATATATGTGCAAAAATAGTTTCCCAAGACACACATCATAAAATCAGGCGTGCAAAGTTTTTTTAAAGTAATATTTATTGATTTCTTTGTAACATTGTCAGGTAAAGTCGGAAGTAGGTAGTATCGATTCTTGGCATATTTCTATAGTGATTGGTATCGATATAATTAACAGCTATTGAATTATGCACTATTCGAAAATCACTGGGATCGCTGGTTACGTTAATCGATTGCTGCTACAGAATCGAAGCACAACCTACACCAGGTTTAAACTCGTGAATCTGACCAAAACAAATATTTGCACACTAATAAGCACCAGGGAGGTTTCAAGTTGGCCGTTAGCTTCACTTCCATGGGATTCGCATTCTTGTAAAAACCCCGCTTCCAAAAAATCTCATGAAAAGTATGACAGCAACGGAGGAAATCAACGAATATCACTGCTTGTAAAAGGCTAATATGCAATTCAATTACGCAACACCATTATGCCTATTCAAACGCAAATAAGCACCTCATTGCTTAAAAAAAGGAACTGATCTGACGTCACTTGTACAGCACAAAGGGTAAACTGTAGATCTGCACAATGAGCAAAACTAAGTTGGCGGAGGAAACATACGTGTGGCCAGGCAGACACCATTCTGTAGTACCACTAAGGTGTGCAGTGACCTCTAGATACATGTAGGTCAGAAGAAAAACCGGGCGAAAAACGCTGGAAACTGGAGGGCACCTGGTGGTTGGATTAAATCGTGCCCCCTAATTAAAACATCCAACTTTGTTAACCTGAATCTTTAAATTGTTGAATACATTTTTCAGTATTCTTCCTGGCCTACGTGTACACTGTATGCCTAATTGTATGTGTGCAGAGTTACATGTATACTAATCGTTTTACCAGTTCAAACATAAACAAAAAATATATACACCTGTATACATGTATGTGTAGAAATTACTCTGATGCTATTTTAAAAGAAAAGTTTTCAAAGTGAACAAAGAAACTGGCAGGAGCTCTACCAACCGAGCTATCTTGCCCTATGTTGGCAGTCTCCCAAACTGTCAGCATCCTTGTTCGGGCGGGCGCTAGTCAGAAGTCATAAACCCAGAATGCCGTATAGCCAGTGATTCCACCCAATTTTACGATACAACCTGGGAAGCGACATTGTGGGGATCACTCAATGAGGATACGACTTTTTAACTTATAATTCGTCAAACAATCCATAAGGGAAACCGACTAGGTAAATTTGAATACATTTTCAAAGTGAACAAAGAAACTAGCAGGAGCGGGATTCGAACCTGCGACCTCCGGGTTACCGTATCTGTACCGGCGCTCTACCAACTGAGCTATCTTGCCCTATGTTGGCGGTCTCCCAAATTGTCAGTATCTTTGTTTGGGTGGGCGCTAGTCAGAAGTCATCAACCCAGAATGCCGTATAGCCAGGGATCACACCCAATTTTACGATACAACCTGGGAAGTGACGTTGTGGGGATCACTCAATGAGGATACGACTTTTTAACTTATAATTCGTCAAACAATCCACAAGGGAAACTGACTAGGTAAATTTGAATACATTTTTAAAGTGAAAAAAAAAAGTGGCAGGAGCGGGATTCAAACCTGCGACCTCCGGGTTACCGTACCGGCGCTCTACCAACTGAGCTATTTTGCCCTATGTTGGCGGTTTCCCAAATTGTCAGTATCTCTCTAATAACAGTTGAACTGATTGTGCGTTCTTCCGAAAAACTATTGGTCAGAGATGGATATGTAATCTCCAATATTTGTTGTTTGTATTTGAAGAGGTAAAGTTTACCCATTTTTAGCATCCCCATAGTACTTCGTACGTGGTTGATAACAATAAAACAAATTTACCAAATACAATAAGGGTGACGTCATTGCACAACTAGCGCGTCAAAGTTTTTTTTTTTCGTGCCCCCCCCCCCTCCTAACCTTGACGAGAAATCGCCGCCGCTGGTTTTGGACCAATACATTTTTCTGAAATTATGTTTTTTATCAATAAAATTGCAGAAGTTATTGCAGAAGTTTCGAAGAGCAGATTCCGTGAATTCAGTCCGTTTTCAGCTATCGTGGAAAACCATTGGCCCTAATGATTTTTCACACACCCTAGGGGGTTAGGGTAATGTTTTGTATGCAATCTACGTGTAGTCCGTTCTGACTCTTAAGAAAACAAAACAAAGTACACCTACATGGTGATATTTATGCTATTTCATTTTTTAAATAGTTTTATTCCACCACTGTCGTGTGTAGCGGAGGGGGGGGGGGGGGGGGGGGGGGGGGGGGGCGGTCCTGTGCAGTATGATGATGACGCTGTAATTTATAATAGGCATGTCAACAATTTTTTAAAGTTGTATATATATATATATGACTAAACTGTTATACATGTATATTTGGATTAAGCTCTGGAAAACGAACAGAATGACACCAAGATCACCGAGATACGAGCATTTGGAAATGTAGAATTTTGTCCGATTTCTGCCCAAAAGTGTCAAAATTTGACAAAATTTACTTTTGGCAAATTTGACAGTTGTAATTATTATTATTAACCCCGTTTTTCTTCCATTTATCCATTATACAGGTTAGTATCTTAAAGTCCATTAAAGAAAGGCGTTTTCTCCAGTTTATTGTTGGTATAGCGATCACTCAAACTTGCCATTTTCCCAAAGTTTTCCAAATGGACCGAGTTTGAAAATTGGAAAAATATATCAGTCCAATATGCATAAATGCCATAACTCAGTTAAAATAAGTGCTGCAGCATTGACATTTTGCACAATAGTTCCTTATGCCATCCACCACATCCCCAGGGGTTATCAGCTATTTATACCAACAAATATGCAAATGAGGACACTAAATAATTTCCTTAAGTACAGCGGATATAGAGAAAACCACCTAATTAATATGCATAAATGCAATATCTCAAAATTACTGCTATAGCTCTCAAATTTTGCACAAATATTGTTTATGATGAATGCCACCTTCTCCCTAGTTGTGATCGTTTATATGCCTTCAATTATGCAAATAAAGAGACTAATTACAGTGGATATAGGGAAACCGTCTAATTAATATGCGTAAATGCAATACAGTGAAATCTTGATTAGTCAAACCTCAGGGGAATGGGCTCCAATTTCGAGTTAAGCAAAGTTTTGAGTTACCCAAGGTCCCCTTTTTTCCCCAAAGATCACGTACATGATTACCAAGCCAATAACCAATGTAACAGCCGTGAAATAGAGCACGAAATCATCGCATCTTTAGGCGATCTTTGCTTCGCTTTCCGCCGTTGCAGGTCTCCCCCTTTAGTGTGAGGGAATGGTCTGACAAGAGACAGGCCCGTTTCATAGGCGTTAAAGATGTCTCTTTCGCCAAAACATTGGGCAGTCCATTGCGTAGCCGGCCATAATTCATCTGTCATCTCCGTAGTTACGACACAGCGCCCTCTCTCGAGATGACATGTGCCCTCTCTTGAGATGGCATGTGCCCTCTATCAAGAAAACGATCCTGTGCGGCGCGGCGTGCCTTGAAACGATCCAGCCACCCGCGATACGTCACTGCAGCAAGCACGTGGAACTGTGTGATTGGTCAGCATGCAGTTCACTTAACCCCTTTGGCACGGTATTTTACGGGAGACGTCTGCGTGTTGCAGTGGTTCTGGCAGCCAAATCGAACCGCTACAATGTGTTTGTGCAGTCAAGCATGACATAAACAATAATCCAACAATGGATTGAAACTGCACAAACGGCGGCCAATGGCGTCATTCGGCCTGGTGGCACTTTTTTGTTTACGCCATATGGCGTCATCCGTACGCAAGGGGTTAACCCCTTGGGCACGGTATTTTACGGGAGACGTCAGGGTGTCGCGGCGGTTCTGGCAGCCAAGCGAACCGCTACAATTTGTTTGTGCTGTCAAGTGTATCATAAACAATAATCCAACAATGGATTTAAACTGCACAAACGGCGGCCAATGCCGTAATCCGGCCTGGTGGCACAGACGTCATCCGTACGCAAAGGGTTAAATCATTGCCAACTGCCTCATGGTTGCGTGCAGTACTGGGCGCATTTCTTCAAAGGATTGCGGCAACCGTTGCGGCCGCTTTGCGTCTTCGGCCTTCCTGTGCGGTTCACTGGTGATATGCTTTGGACATTTTAAGTTGCACCGCAATGAATAGGCTGCTCTAACGACGGATGCTAATTGCCCCTTTGTTGCTTTTCTATAGCTGAGTTTGGGTTTATTGAATGTGATCATGGGAGATTTCTTAACTTAACAAAAGGATTCCAGTTTCTTCTGTGGCCTACGCAAGTTTATTTATTTATTTCTGCATCTGGCGATTTTGAGTTTGACTTAACCGGAGTTAACGGTTCTGAAATTTCGAGTTAGCGTGGGCATGTTTATACATGATTTGCTATTCTTTTGAGAGGAATATATTTGTTATTCGAGTTAAACAGGTTTTCGAGTTTTGACTTATTGAGATTTCACTGTATATCACATAATATGACTGCTATAGCCAGTGTTGTAGTCGAGTATTTTTTCCCGAGTACCGAGTACTGCCGAGTACTTAGATTGCCGAGTACCATTCAAGTCGAAGTACTTTGCCAACCGAGTACAAGTACAGGTCTCCGAGTCTGAGTACTTGTATTTCCGAGTTCGAGTCCGAGTACTTGTATTTCCGAGTACGAGTCCGAGTACTTGTATTTCCGAGTATGAGTACGAGTCCAAGTACATTGTGCTTGAAGTAAGGATGGGACGTTTACACGTTTAAACGAAAAAAAAATGCAAATTCGTTTAGAAATTTTCATAAACGTTTAAACGGATCTCAAATTTCAAATTGTATTTACGCAATCCACCTTCAAGTTTTATTTAAAAAGAATCTACGATCTTTGAAAATGTGGATGTTAAATAAATTGTCCAAACCTGTGTCTTTGTCATTATTTTAGTCAGTAATATGCAAGTTTCCAACATAAAAACACTCTCTCCTTCATGGAAAAAAATGCCACTTCCCGACGTGACATCACTGACTGCGCGACGGTCAACGTTAAACCGCCATCTTGAATTGTCTCATTATGTATTCATGAGTCATGAATGCATTAAGTTGGTATTTAAGCCAATAGAGCACCGAAGTGATGACGTCAATGCAATGTTTGGAACCAGAATACCTTTTGTTATGTGTTTGCATGACATGGCTGTTAACAAAGGAACAGTCGAAATGTACGGTACATTTGTTTGGAACCAGTTGTCATGCCAACTGACGTCAGACATCGGTACTCTATAGGGGGAAAAGGCGTGTTGTGATTCGGGCCGTGTTATGAATATTTAACCTGTCAATCGCCATGATCATTCATAAATATTGAAACTGGAATCCCTTGGCCTTATAAGGTTGGGTAATTTGAATTTGAATGCCTGTATCAGAAAGCGCCAATGCCACTCAAAAGTGAGATCAACGATCACCAAAAAGGGATGATCCAAGCCTGGCATCGGCATGGGGAGGGGAAATTCCAACCGCGATATTGAGGCTTAGGAATTTGGAGGGTACCGTGAGGTACAATTTGCGGAAATTGCAAGATAATAATTCTATAGAAAACGAGGCAAGATCTAAAGACCACCTCCTGAGGAGTTCGCGCCGAAACTTCGCACGAAACCATCGAACGACCATTTTTAGAACACCTCGGCGTTTCACATATGATTGGCCCAATTACGGGTTCACGGCTAGATATTCGTCCGGTTCGCTCATGGCCCCCGACAGGACGCTGGCAAGGGCTGATCTCTTTGAGCTCTCATTGGACAGATTTTGCATGACCTGTGACGTAGCATGCAGCACACAAACTTGATTGCTACAGCTGTTTATCATGTAGCGCGCTAGCTGCATGCGAAGGTCATGATAAAGTTACCCATAATGCCATTCGTACTTCCTTCACAAGTTTCTGTGAAGCGACATCAGCCCTTCCCATGCCCAGCTAATTTGTCCGGACGGTGTGCAGAGGAAGTCGATTTCTCCGCAATCAACCATTTGAAAGTATAGATAAAATAATCAGTGAGGTTTGTTTTATCGAGTATTGCTATTCGAGTACGAGTACATTGATGATCGAGTACAATTTGCCACGTTGAGTTTAAGTACTTTGCTGCCCGAGTACGAGTACCGTCAGTTTAGAGTACGAGTACTTTGACATTCGAGTACAAGTACGAGTACGAGTACTACAACACTGGCTATAGCCCTTAAACTTTGCACAAATATTGTTTATGATAAATGCCACCTTCTCCCCTTTTATTATTTGTATGCCTTCAATTAGGCAAATGAAGATACTCATTAATTATCCTGTGTACAACAGATAGGGAAATAGTACCTAATTAACATGTGAAATGCAGGAACTTAAGCCCCGATCCCACTTACGTGAATTTGACGACGAATTAACGCGAAGTGGATTCGTGTCATTTCGTAATGAATCATAAACGTGTCGTAAGTACTTCGTAATTGAATTCGTTTAGTGTAGTAATTATTTGCAAGACTTCGTAAACGCCTCGTATTGTCGCGTAAGTCGCGCTGCCAATTTTTAAATTTTCAAAACTTTTACGAAGCGTTACGATTTTTTAATCCTTCGCAATATGTCGCAACGGTGTCGTAACTTGTCGTAATTGCTTCGCGAATGCATCGTGATCTTTTGTCACGACAGTTCACGAAGTAGTTGCGAACCCTCAACGAAGTGTCACGACAGTTCACGAAGTAGTTGCGAAGCAGTTACGACACGTTATGAAGTTTACGACATGGTAACGAAGTAATTACGAAATGGTTCCGAACCAAGCCGAAAAAGTAAAGTCAACACGAAACACCTGTGTTTTGGCGCGAACCGTTTACGAATTTGGTTTACGAATTGATGAGAATGACGACGAATTCATTCACGAAACCATTACGACATTGCAGCTCAGTTATGAAGCGTTTGCGACTTTGACGAAGCACTTACGACGTGGTTACGAACTTACCGACGTGGTTATGAACTTACCGACGTGGTTCGAAACACATTACGACACCAACAAGAATACATGGGAAACACGTGACGAATCAGCGGTTCGCGGCATTTCGTCTTCACTTTCGTATTGTCGTCGCCGGATTCCTTGAAGAACGAGAACCACAGCCGCCAGGAGGAGGTTTCCTCTTCAACAGCAGCCGCTTCCAGAGTTGGTGAACATCATGGAAAATGAGAAAATACAAGTACAGTTTCTCAACGCGCGCTTCACCACCCGACGTTAAGTTCGCAACAAGTTCGTATCGCAAAATGTCGTAAATGCGTCGTATACGCGTCGTGAAGTTGTCACATTTCGTATTTGTATTGTAGCCGTTTCGTGAGAGTTGTAATAGTTTCGTATCCGTTTCCTATAAAATGCACTCTAGAGGCCACCCCGCAACAAATCAAAACGAATTTTATGTCGCGCTGATTTGTCGTCAAATTCGCGTAAGTGAGATCGGGGCTTAAAACACACAAAATCCTATTCACTTCAAAATGCACATTTATTAACAGTATAAAGAAAACTAAAAGAAAGAAAAAAACCAGGATAGCAAGAAAGAGAAAAATAGGAAAACAAAGAAAAAGAAAAAAAAGAGAAAAAACGGGAAAGAGAAAGGAAAAAAACCAAAATTGAATGAAACAAAAACTGAAAGAAAAAGAAAAGGACAGAAGAGAAAGAAAAGAAAAAGTAAAAAAAACAGAAAGAAAAGTGAACGATGAGGAAAGAAAACAGAAGAGAAGGAAAAAAGAAAACAGAAAAGAGAAAACAAATACAAGAAGAAAAAAAAAGAAAAAAGGAAAAAGAACAAAGGAGAGAATGAACAAAAGGCAGGAACAAAAATATTTGGAAACATCAAAAGATAAAATCAAAAAGGGAGAAAAAATGTCGTAGATGAATGTACATTTGTAAATTTCTTTTAATGTTACTTATTGTTTGGAAATAATTCAATTTAAACAACAACTTGTATCTGCAAAATTGTAAGTATATAACTATACCTTTTCACACTAATCCCCAAAGTTTCACAAATTCCTCTTATAAACTATCAAAGGGAGTAATGGTGATCACACGAATGGCTTTTACCTTACTGCGCATAAGCTGCACTGCACAAATGGAACGTGACCCTTCTAGCTCTCGCAGTGAAGTTGCCGTTCACTCACTAAAACATGACCCCCGGACAACCAAACGTCACATTTGTGCAATGATCTTAATTAACTTTGTTCGTTAAAACCGTATAAAAACAACAAAAAATCTACATACCTGGCACTTTATGATGTAGAACCAAATTATTGAGTTCTGTGCGATTCCAGCCAGAAAACCTTTCACAAATTTTGGGCGTGTGAATCGCACGGCGGCTCCCCACTGCTCACCGACATGGCGCCCGCCATTTCAGCCATCCTCACAGACCGTCAGAATTTAGCGATGTGATGCCAAACAGTACGAACAAATTTTAAGCAAAGTTGTAGAATATAAACTCCAGATTTGAAATGAACATTGAATGTGGTTGATTTTCCAGAGGATTAGGTGTCATGATGTCAGTCAAAATTTTGAGTGTCGAAAATTTTGCGAGAAAAGCTTTCATTTTTGGAAATAGAGGACTGCAATCAATACATTCACCAAACGACATGAAACTAGGGATTATCTACTTTCCAAAAAGGGGTGGTTTTCTGATATACAATGTACGTTGATGGGATCACATCACGAACGCGATTTGAAGGTCGGTACAATTAGGTTTTCAGCACCAAGATTTGAGTGCCCGCGCTTCCAAAACTTGCGATGTCTGCCGCGGCAGGGGGAACGGGGATTTTGAAACCTTATTTCAAATATTTATTCGCAAATATAAATAATAAAATGTTACATAAAATGTAGATTTTTTGTTTGCCTTTACGAAATCAACCCCCATGCTACAATGACATGAAGTTGGTGTACATGTAGTTCTCTGCCACACTAGCCGCTCCAGGAAAACGTGAGCACACTGTTGACATGCCTACTTACATGTATCATTATACATAGTAGGCATGTCAACAGTGCGCTCACTTTAACCCCTTGACCCTAGATTTCATGGGGGGCACCGGGGCACCAGGCCGGCTTGTGCAGCCAAGCAAAACGGAAACAAGAGACTTGTGCAGCCAAGCATAACGTACACAATACCCCAATAATGGATTGAAAATGCAGAAATTGATGTGTATAGACGTGTATAGACGTCACCCGGCCAGGTGGCAATTTCAATCTGCACGTATTTGTGTCAACCGTGCAGCCAAGCAAAATGGAAACAAGAGACTTGTGCAGCCAAGCATAACGTACACAATACCCCAATAATGGATTGAAAATGCAGAAATTGACGTGTATAGACGTGTATAGACGTCACCCGGCCAGGTGGCAATTTCAATCTGCACGTATTTGTGTCAACCGTACACAAGGGGTTAATAAGAGGCCTATGTATTCTAGAAAAGAATATAATGTAAATAAAAGGGATTTTAAAAGAACTGATTTCATGAACAATTATGTGCATTAGGGTTAACTTATAACTTATAATTTTTATACATGTAGGTACAATGTACTTAGTCTGAGTAACTTGGACCCTTTATAGCCTTTTTTAACATTTGGACATGTCCAAATATTAAAAAAGGCAATAAAGGGTCCAAGATACATTTTGTACTTGGACTAGGTTATAATTTACTTTTAAATTGACTTATTTAAAACAAAAAATTAAGCAAATGGTACAACTTTGTTAGGGTGGACTAGCACCCACCCGAACAAAGATACTGACAATTTGGGAGACGCCAACATAGGGCAAGATAGCTCAGTTGGTAGAGCGCCGGTACGGTAACCCGGAGGTCACAGGTTCGAATCTCGCTCCTGCCAGTTTCTTTGTTCACTTTGAAAATGTATTCAAATTTACCTAGTCAGTTTCCCTTGTGGATTGTTTAACTAATTATAAGTTAATAAGTCGTATTCTCATTGAGTGATCCCCACAATGTCGCTTCCCAGGTTGTATCGTAAAATTAGGTGTTATCCCTGGCTATACGGCATTCTGGGTTTATGACTTCTGACTAGCGCCCACCCGAACAAAGATACTGACAATTTGAGAGACCGCCAACATAGGGAAAGATAGCTCAGTTGGTAGAGCGCCGGTACGGTAACCCGAAGGTCGCAGGTTCGAATCCCGCTCCTGCCAGTTTCTTTGTTCACTTTGAAAATGTATTCAAATTTACCTAGTCAGTTTCCCTTGTAGATTGTTTGACGAATTATAAGTTAAAACGTCGTATCCTCATTGAGTGATCCCTACAATGTCGCTTCCCAGGTTGTATCGTAAAATTGGGTGTGATCCCTGGCTATACGGCATTCTGGGTTTATGACTTCTGACTAGCGCCCACCCGAACAAAGATACTGACAATTTGAGAGACCGCCAACATAGGGCAAAATAGCTCAGTTGGTAGAGCGCCGGTACGGTAACCCGGAGATCGCAGGTTCGAATCCCGCTCCTGCCAGTTTCTTTGTTCACTTTGAAAATGTATTCAAATTTACCTAGTCAGTTTCCCTTGTGGATTGTTTAACTAATTATAAGTTAAAACGTCGTATCCTCATTGAGTGATCCCTACAATGTCGCTTCCCAGGTTGTATCGTAAAATTGGGTGTGATCCCTGGCTATACGGCATTCTGGGTTTATGACTTCCGACTAGCGCCCACCCGAACAAAGATACTGACAATTTGGGAGACCACCAACATAGGGCAAGATACATTAGCTCAGTTGGCAGAGCGCCGGTACGGTAACCCGGAGGTCGCAGGTTCGAATCCCGCTCCTGCCAGTTTCTTTGTTCACTTTGAAAATGTATTCAAATTTACCTGGTCAGTTTCCCTTGTGGATTGTTTGACGAATTACATCAAAACAATCTGATTAAAAAAAAAAAAAATTTAAACCATGGTTTTCATCAACCCTGATTACAGCGCAGTTTTTTTTTACGAGTTCCGTTCAAAACTGACTTTTGCAGATGACTTTTCCTTCCTTTCTAAAGGAAGGAAAAGTCATCTGCAACCCGCCTTTTTGCAGATGATTGTGCGCTCTATAGACGTATCTCATCGAGTATTGACAACATCTTTTTGCAAGAAGATCAAGAAGCACTGCTGAAGTGGAAACGTACATGGCTGATGGAGTTCAACCAGCCAAGTGTCATGTAGTACGCATCACCAACAAGCGGAAACCAGTCCTATCATCGTATAACATCCGTGGACACATTTTGGAGGTGGTTGACTCTGCTAAATACCTGGGTGTGCATCTCGACTCCAAACTCAACTTTAACACTCATGTTGACGCAGTAACCAAGAAGGCTAATTCCACCAGAGCTTTTCTAAGCCGCAACTTCAGCTGTTGTACTCGCAAAATTAGAGAGGCTAGCTACTGTCATATGTTCCCCCCATCGTTGAGTATGCCGCTCCAGCTTGGGATCCCCACACAGAGAAAAATATCCAAAAAGTGGAGCAAGTTCAGCACAGCAGCGCCCGCTACGTCATGGGCAACTACGACCGCACCTGCAGTGTAACATCAATGCTACAAGTCCTGACGTCTCCAAAGCCGTCTGGGGATGCTTTATAGGATCCGTTTCAACTTGGTAGATATAAATTGGAAATCCTTTCTCACTGAAGCCACATCCAGCACCAGAGGTCACAGTTCACGGTTCCTCATGCCACATTGCAGAACACAGGTTTATTCCTCATCATTCATTCCACAAACTTCCAGAGACTGGAACTCCCTGACGATGGACCCAGCCAGTCTAGCCTCCCTCGATGCGTTCAAATCAGCGTTGAGGGATGTTACGCACTAGCTTCAAGTTTTCTCTTTTTAACCTGCACTCCATCACTATACATAGTTCATATTAGCACAATGAGTCAAGCACATTCATTGTTCTTGGAGTACCCCCCCCCCCCCCCCCCCCCACCTGCAGTGCGTTGTTCTTCTCATCGCAGAAGTTTGCACTTTTTGGAAAGGAAAGGATGACTTTACAGTACCAAAGTGACTTTTGCAGGCTAAAGCAGTCTTTTTTTCTGCAGATTAATTCATGTTTGCTGTAATTTTGAAATGCACTTTCAAAGAAAATGCGACTTTCCTAACCTTTTTTTGCAGTCAGAGACGTTGCCGTTTTACCCCATAATTTCCCTCATAAATCAAAACCCTGCCCTCTTTCCACAAAATTAAGCTTGCTCATGATATCTTAGCGAACTACTTAGATTATTCCAAGCACACAGAGTGACTTTTCCTGCCTGTATCATTGCAAAATATTGAGGTAAATTCCGAAACATAAACTGTCTTCTTCTTCATTATTATAAGTAGGGAGTCTACCGAAATGGAGATTTCCGTTTTTGTATCTGTTTGTACAGGAAACCGTGCAAGAATTGTCCCGTTTTAAACTCTTTCTTTTAATGTCCAATGGAACAATGAAATCATATTTGAAGAGATTAAAGATCGATCTTTCAAACTGTACCGTCTGTTCCCCATTAAAACATCTTTTTAAGCCTTTAATAAAGCGATAAATACGGCGTACCTTGGGAGCAAACAGACTAGCTGTCAACACAACACGTCGCCATCTTGTGGGTCAAATCCCATTAACCTCTGACCTAAAGTGGAATGTAAGGTGATGACGTCGTAGAGAAAAGAATTCTCTATCCAGTGATACCAAATTCATGCTGGAGCTGTGTGAGTTTTGCGATAGAATTTATCTGTTTTTGGGAGGCACAATTCAAGGTATTTTTTCCGGATTGTTCTTGTCAAAATGCTCTTAATTCAGCTATTTAAGGAGTCCATGAAACCTATATGAAACTTGTATTAGATTAAAGAATGGACTTTTAAGAATGTTGACCACATTTCACCGCAATCTGTGCATGCGAACAAATGCGAAGTGAGATTTTGTAAAATTTGTCCACGGCGAGGTAATACCAGAAAGCCTATCATGGCACATCTCACTGTAATACATGTGTTTTATAATATTTGATGTGGGATTTTGAGTATGTTTGTTAGAATATATTTATTCTTTTCCTGTGATGTTGATGCTTTTAATATTTCAAATAGATTGCAACACTCTCTTGAAAATTGCATTTGTTCAGCTTGTGAACAAAAGACAGAAGTTTTCTGTTGTCTTTTTTGTTAAAAATGCAATTGTGGATGTGTGTTGGCTAAAAAAGAAACTGAAGAAAATGTAATTTGCAAAATGTTAACCTGTAGAAAAACTGACATGTTTGGTTACTACTTTTATCCTAGTGTATTGTTATGCATATATATATGTATATATGTACTTTCTTTGTCACCAAAGGCTACCCAAACCACGTCTGATGACCAACAACTGTTTCAGCAGCTGGGTCATTCCACCAGGTTGGGACACAGTGTGTGACATTTATCCATATCTTTAAAAGTACTATTACATTTGATTCAGTTATTTCATGTAACATCAGTCTTTGGGTGGGAAATATTTTTGAAAGTTTTAAATCATGTAAATTATATTTTACCAAAAATATGATTAAAAACATGCTTCAGTTTGACATAACCAGTTTGACGTAACAGGACAAGTCCATATTTCTATTTTTGTGTTTTTTCAACACTGTAAATATAAATATGGGAAATTCACCATGTGTACTAATTAAAAGATATACTATGCAACACAAGAACACTTTCTTTATGGTAGTCAGTGTCCAAATATAGCAGAGACAGCAAAAACAGACGTGAGAGTGGACGTAACATGGACACTGTGTCCACTGTTACGTCCACACATGCATGTTTTTATTGTTCTTGCTGTTTCTGAGCTATTTGGACACTGGCAACCATAACAAAAAGTGTTTTCTGGTAGCATTGGGTGTCTTTTAGTTAGTACATATAGTAAGTTGCATAATTATTTATTTATTGACGAAAAATTAAGGCAGTCTGGACGTAACATTTAGTACTAACATGGTGTGACATGAAAATGCACATTTCCATTTTGTAACATTTTCAACATTTATATAAAAAATTATGCAAACTCACTCTGTATACTAATTACAAAACACAAACTGCAACACAAAAAACAATTGTTATGATATTCAATATCCAAATGCAGCACAACAGCAGAAATATATGTATGGTCATAGTCTAACATGGTGTCCATGTTACGTCTGCACCGATTCTTCAAATTCTTGCTACATTGTATTTGTGCTATGTTTGGACACTGACTGCCGTAAAAAGGTGTTTCATTGTTGCATAGTGTGTCTTTTAATTATTGTACATAATAAATTTTCCATATTTATTTATTAAAGTGTTAAAAAACCACAACAATTTAAATGTTGGACACGGTGTCCATGTTACGTCTATTTTACATTAAAAAACACACACTTTTTATCATATTTTTGTAAAAATATAACTTACATGATTGAAACTTTCTCAAATAATATCACACCCAAAGACGGATGTCACATGAAATAACTGAATTAAATGTAATGATGGTTTTAATGATATGGTCATATACACACTGTGTCCCAACCTGGTGGAATGACCCAGCTACAGCAGGAAAACAAAGAACTTAAAGAAAAAGTGAAGACTTTGATCTCTGAACTTGACAGTTTAAAGAAGAAACTCTTATAGTTGTATAGAGCCAACATATACACTTAGATGTAGTTCAAAATGAAGACCCTTGAAATAGTAAATATGTCGCAAAGTGCCCAGCACTCCAATGCTCGAATAGTTGACTTTATCATGCAGTCACATGAAGTGAGCCCAGAGAGTAAACCCACTAGATCAGCTTACCAGAAACAACTAAATATTGTTAAAGATAAATTGAGATATTTCTCCAAAAATAAATCACAAAAAGGAATACAGGAAGAGCAAGCAGAATACTTGAAGGTCGACTTTGTTTTCCCCGCTCGTAAACCAACTACTACTCCAAGAACAAGGGATACAGAAGTACAAACATGTATAACAGGGTCAACATTATCACAAGATCTTCAAAACCAAAACAAGATACTTGAAGATAGAATATCATTCAAAACTGCTGAGCTGAAAAGAAAAACGTCGAAAGTAACCTACTTGTTGGAAAAAGAAACACGAGTGCAAAAACAGCTTGAGAAAAGAAAAAAGTCTTTGGAAGAAGCCCAGTCTAAGAATGACATTCTGCAGGAGAAGGTAACAGACAGTGAGACTAAGTTAAATGATACCATAGCAGAAAATGACTGGCTCAGGGAAATGGTACAAGAGGAAGTTGTAACTAAAGATGATGGAGGAAACTATACAGTGCCAATGAAAGAATGCGTGTGTAAGCTGCTAAACTACAACGTTCCTACAGGACAAGTTGGAGGAGTTATTGAGACTGTACTAAATATGGCTGGCTAAAAAAGCTTCAGACCTACCAAGCAAAGCAACTGTCAACGTATGGAATGTAATGAGGAGATCTATTTCTCTTCAGCAGTTGGCAGAAGAAATGCCAAAAACATCTATCTGGGGCTTTTAAGCGACGAAACATCAAAATATGGCAAGAAATATGAAGGCTTTCATACAGCTGATGAAAGAGGGAGAGTTTATGTGCTGGGCTTACGGAACATTGCATCTAAGGCTGGGCAAGATGTCTTAAATACATTCCAGCAAATACTAAGAGACATAGATGACCGAGCTCTAGACAGTCAAACTGAAGCCAGCAAGATGATTTTGATGAAAATAAGCAGTACCATGTCGGACAGAGCAGCCACCCAAATTAAGTTTAACAAGCTCTTAGAGGAATACAGGCTTGAAGTATTACCGGAAATGGTATCCAACTATGGAAACCTCACCGAAGATGAGCGCAAATCTGTGGGGAAACTTTGCAACTTCTTCTGTGGGTTGCATGCCCTGGTACACCTTGCTGAAACAGCCTCTGCAACACTTCTAGAGACAGAAAGAAACAGTTTCAATGACGAGCCACCAATCATGGATAAGTTTTTCAGAAAGGCTAAGGAGCCAGGTACAACACGGTTAATCCGCACACTATGTAAGGCAGTGGCGGAAGGGGGAGATGAAAAGAGTGGCTGTCATGGGTCATTCTTTCAATATGCGAGGCCCACTCTTCAACAAGACGGATTTCGCCGATTACCACTGCAACCTTTCAGAGGGAACAGGTTTAATATCTTGTTTGAAAATGCTGGCACTGCCTTCTACTTGGTAGACCACATCACTTCGTATTTGGAAGCTGGAGCCCAAAACAAGCTGTTGAAAGCGGTTCTTTATGATATTAAAGTGCCTGAATACCTGGCTGGCTGCAAAGCCCTTGGACTTGTATCCTTCCTGGTAACTGTGCCATTATGGGCATCCATCGAAAATACCACCATCCATCTTCTCGACATAGGCAACCGCTATCAGGAGATAATTGATTACCTAACAATGGCTAGCAACCGTCTGAATGATTTCATCAGTGGAGATCTGCATTTGTCTTTCGCCAACTTGCATGCTCTGGAAAGCAGTGTGATTTTCAAGTATCTGACAAAGGCATGGGGCCATGATGGGAAGGTGATAGTTATCCTCCAAGTTATGCTGCCAGCTTTGGCTCGACTGCTGCAAAATATGTTCAGCGACCACCTGGAAGGAAGAAAGTGGGCTAATGTGCCAGATGAGGAACGGGAGCGACTTGTCGGGCTACCAAAGCACAATAAGTTTTCAGAGAGTATTTTTGGTCATCTTGATCATATTATGAAACAGAAGCCAAACATTACTACAATTGCAAGCGAGGCTTGTATTATGTTCACACACAACAAAACAAGTGATTGGCTAGCAGCAAAATCCAAATTAGAAAAGGCAAAAATATTTCATCATGCAAGGAAATCAGTGAAAGATGTTAAGAAAGCCTTTCATCAGCGACAGATGAAAATACAAGATGCACAACGTGCTAGCGTTATGAAGAAATTGGCTCATGCCGAGAAACTACATCGTAAGCAGATACAGAGAAAGGAACAAGAAACACTAGATGTAATGTTCTGGGGATTATGGCCAAGTTGATGAGGGTTTATCATCAATAACATCAAATTCTGAGAAGATAAAAGCTTTGAAGGCCCAGCTCAACTTCCGGCGCCATGTACTAAATTAACAGCCAACTAACAAGAAGGACAACCTGTATGTTTTTTCACGGAATAAGGTAGCTCTCAGTCCAGAAGAGTTAAATGCAAATTAAAAAAAACTTATCAGTGAATCACTGGAAGACCAACCTGGATGCAGCACTGGTGAGCCTTCGAATGGAAGTGAACCACTCCTGGTTAATAAATGTATCAGACACCTCTGTGCAACTGATGGTGGTCAAGAAAAGTGGTGGACAGGAAAAGTCATCTCCCAGGTCACACACAAAAGTTATCTGTTGCTGGAATTTTGCCATCATCACCATCATTCATCCGACGAGTTTTCATAATGTTCTTTCATACATATAATTACGATACCTATTATGAGGTTTAACTAGTTTTATTCTTTACAGGTGTAGGTATTACTGAAGCTACTAACATTTCTTTAAATAGTTTTTGTTGACTGTATTGATTTTTATTATATTTTTTATAACACATTATTTTATAATACATTGTTTGAATATGTATGTTTTTTTCTTCATATTTAATACTAATAAAGTATTTAACCATTTATTTGCATTGTTCTGCAGTTTTATGCTAACCGTGTTGCTTATCAGTTCAATACTAACAAATTGTTTAACACTATTCTTAGTTAAGTTATTTGTTCGCAGAAGATAGTTTTATGCGATTGTCTTGATTTTTGAAATACTGAAATGTTGTGCACCACTTTAGTTGACACATTGTTTGAATTTACATGCTGTTCTGGTGTTTTGCCTTGTATTGCCCAAGAGTTTTATACTGACTGTTATATATTTGTTTTAGTCCTTTTTTGAACACTTTTTAATGAGACATGTTATACTTCATTAAAATTCAGGTGCCGGGGTTCCATGCATGGTACAACGTGAAGTATGATGAAGATGAGGCCGTGTATACTTACAAATTACAGGAGGACTACAAGAAAGGAGACCTGCAACTGTTGATTTAAGTATTCTGGTAAGAATTTTCACTTACTGACTTTTTGAGAGGTCGTGGTTGCATGATAATTGTACACTGACATGACAAGTACACGTACACGTACACTGTATTGAAAAGTGACCAATGGTAAAAAACACATCCAGACTAAGATGTTTGACGAAGCATAGCTCCCCTATACTTTAAGTAACTGAACTGATTTAAACACTGTTGGATGTCTTTTTTAATTCTCTTTCCAATGATACCACATGTGTTATATTTGGAATGAGTTGTGAAACAGAAATCGACAATCATTGAACACCCTCTCATGGGCCGACTGACAGACAAGAAACCTGTACACTTACAACTTTAAATTTGAATAACTTCACTATACTTTAACCCTAACCCTCCAGGGTATTTTGGCTAGAAACCCTGCCAGACGCATCAGATTGCATACTTTGTCACATTGACTTGTGTGCAGAGTGCAGCAAGGTCAAGCTGTCACCACAGATGTACTGTGCTGCGTCTGGCAGGGTTAGGGTTAAGCTATTGAGCAAATTTAAACACGGTTGGTTTTCTTGTAAAATTCTCTTTCCAATGATACCATATTTGATAGGATTTGCTTAAAAAAAGCAAAAAGTGACAGACTCCCTAATGTATCCTCGTGTGGCCATTATTCGCGCACTTAAGACTTTGACCGAAATTTTAACAGTATAAACTAAGCTTTACATGGTTTTGGTATTTACAATTGTTTAGTATGACTAATATCTTACCTGGAATTTTTTTTTAGGAATATTGAAAGTAACTGAAGCAACAGAACCGCCACCTACGCAAACGAGTCGGATTGGTTCTTCCAAAAGTTACGTGACCAAAATTCGCGCATGCAGGGTAAAGGTTGAATAAAAGGAGTCTCCGAACTCCAATGAGATGAAAAAAAATAATGGTTTTAGTCCTGTACATTACATTGCATGTGATTTTGGACACGACAAACGTATTAAGTTTGGTCATATGCATATTAAGTAGGCCAAATTTTAAGACATGTATGCCGACAAACAACAACTCAATGATGATATCGGTAATCTACACAAAACGATCGTAAAAAATTATAAGGCGCACGTCTGTTCTCAGGCTCCATATTTTTGATAACGCCCTCTGTTGTTTAGCGAAAGTAAACTGAAACGTCATTTACGAGTCGGAGCTGGTCGTGCAACGCTGACCGGGAGCTCGCAGTGAATTTTTAGTAGTCTTTTGGGAAATTTAAACAAGCGGTGTTTTGTATTTATTCTATATGGTAAGATTTTACTCTCTTTTTGCATTTTGTCAAAATACTTACGGGAAAAGCTTTTACTTTCCACATAACTGCACACAGAAGAAAGATGATGTGACGAACGATCATGACAGCAAATTTGATGTCAGTGCGTGCTACGTGCAAAAAGTTACGCGCCGAGAAAGTTGGTCGCGCGAATATTGGGCAGCGCGAATTTGGGACCCAGCACGATACCCCTAGAACTATGGGGTTTTTAACCCCATAGAAAGAAGCCTATTTTTTCCATAGGCTAGTACAGCAAGAATAAGAAATTCATTCCCATGCACTCATGTTTGACATGTGCGCACGAAAATCGCTGCACAGTTTCCCCCAAAAATCCCACTCAGCCTCATTTACATCCTCACCCTGTGTGCGCCAAGCAAAAGATCGCCTGAAGCGGTTCCAATTTTCGAAAAAAGGTGAACAAAAATCCCAGATCCGTACTGACAGCGAATGACACGACATGCACGATGCGACTGTTGCCGGCCGGCCGGGTCATGTGCGCGGGTCGGACCCGACAAGCTCATGATTATTCATGTCAAAAATCTGAAGTACGGCGCGCACGGCATGCACTGCCGTGTCCGTTACCGTCCGCATCGCGCGCATCGATCACTTGTGCATGTACAAGTACTGGATATGTACATGTACATGTACGTGTACGTGTACGTAGTGATCGATGCGCGCGATGCGGACGGTATACGGACACGAGAGCGAGTGCATGCTGTGCGTGCGTGCATACCGTGCGTGCGCGCGCGCCGTACTTCAGATTTTGACATGAATAATCATGAGCTTGTCTGGCCGACCGACCCGACCCGCGCACATGACACGGCCGGCCGGCAACAGTCGCATCGTGCATGTCGTGTCATTCGCCGTCAGGACGGATCTGGGATTTTTTTTTACACCTTTTTTCGAAAATTGGAACCGCTTCAGGCGATCTTTTGCTTGGCGCACAGGTGAGGATGTAAATGAGGCTGAGTGGGATTTTGGGGGGAAACTGTGCAGCGGTTTTCGTGCGCACATGTCAAACATGAGTGCATGGGAATGAATTAATTTCTTATTCTTGCTGTACTACTACAAAGTACTAGTACTACTACTAGCCTATGGAAAAAATAGGCTTATTTCTATGGGGTTCCTGTCGGGAACCCCATTCTAGGGGTATCATTAATGTAGGCCTATGGAACGGGGTCCTAGTAAAGAGTAAAGGTAATGATTATACCGTTGTTCTGAACATGCAAGAGAAAAGGCAACATTGATACTACGGCCTACATCATCATGATCATTACATAGGCCCTAATGCTATGCAATTTGCCTGCCCTACATGTAACGTTTAGGCCTACAGGCTACAGTACATGTACCTTTTGTGGGAGGGCCGTGATTCTTTGCCCGCTTTTTGTTTCCTGGGATTTGAACTGGCAGAATTTTTATCTTCTCTCCGATGGCTAGCGGTGTCTTTTTTTAAGGGGGTTTTGGCACAAAATTTTGTCTCAACCTCGTCTAGGAGATCGTCGATATTATCTGCCATGTTCGTACCGTACCGTACCGTACCGTATCATCTGTTTGATTCCTTGCTCTGTGGTTTGAAGGACATCTTCACTGAATTTTATGCATGGAAATTTAAAGCAAGCAAGGTCATGAGGAGGCACGCCATGGAAACTGTACGGAGACGCATATGACTGATAGCGTAGAGCCAGTCTTGTTACCAGACCTAACTAATCTGACCATTAATTCCAGCCACCTGGCGGAAGCTAGCCCGAGATTCAGCCCGCGATTCAGCCTGCGATTCAGCCCGCGATTCAGCCCGCGATTCGCAATAGGGCCCGCGATTCGCCCGATCAGAGCAGCCGCATATAGAAAACTAGAATCCATTCGACAAAAGGAGTTTAAAAAAAATTAAATCATTGGATTCAGGCAACGAATTTTCGAAAAATATCAAGAAATTACATACCAATTTTGCATGAATTTTCAGAATAGGTATGAGCAAAGCTGTACATATTATACTGAAGGGTATTTTATGTGTCTTTTTTATGAAATAATTTGTCAATTCGCGAGGGCCCATTTCAAAGGCTTCTCTACATCAATTCCTTTCGGCTCAGCACAATAGCTTCTGTTTGAAAGAAAGTGTACCGCACATGTTTTGAAAAATTCATATTTTTCTTTCATATTCATAATTCCCACCTTCCTGGGCACACTTAATTTCAGCAAGGGCCTATTCCAAGAATGGCTTCTGTTCCAATTAGCCGCTTAAAGACGGACCATTTTCAAGAACATTTGGAAATGCGGTATTGAGAGTTTCGTGTGAAATGCCGTCTTTGAGAGAAAGTGTACCACACATGTTTTGGAAAATTCATATTTTTCTTTCATATTCATAATTCTCACCTTCCTGGGCACACTTAATTTCAGCAAGGGCCTATTCCAAGAATGGCTTCTGCTCCAATTGGCCGCTTAAAGACGGACCATTTTCCAGAATATTTGAAAATGCGGTATTTGGAGTTCGGGTGGAATGCCGTCTTTGAGAGAAAGTGTACCGCACATGTTTTGGAAATTTCATATTTTTCTTTCATATTCATAATTCCCACCTTCCTGGGCACACTTAATTTCAGCAAGGGCCTATTCCAAGAATGGCTTCTGTTCCAATTAGCCGCTTAAAGACGGACCATTTTCAAGAACATTTGGAAATGCGGTATTGAGAGTTTCGTGTGAAATGCCGTCTTTGAGAGAAAGTGTACCACACATGTTTTAGAAAATTCATATTTTTCTTTCATATTCATAATTCCCACCTTCCTGGGCACACTTAATTTCAGCAAGGGCCTATTCCAAGAATGGATTCTGTTCCAAATAGCCGCTTAAAGACGGACCAATATTTCAGAATATTTGGAAATGCGGTGTTTGGAGTTTCGTGTGAAATGCCGTCTTTGAGAGAAAGTGTACCACACATGTTTTGGAAAATTCATATTTTTCTTTCATATTCATAATTCTCCCCTACCTGGGCACACTTAATTTCAGCAAGGGCCTATTCCAAGAATGACTTCTGCTCCAATTAGCCGCTTAAAGACGGACCATTTTCCAGAATATTTGAAAATGCGGTATTTGGAGTTCGGGTGGAATACCGTCTTTGAGAGAAAGTGTACCGCACATGTTTTGGAAATTTCATATTTTTCTTTCATATTCATAATTCCCACCTTCCTGGGCACACTTAATTTCAGCAAGGGCCTATTCCAATATGGCTTCTGCTCCAATTAGCCGCTTAAAGACGGACCATTTTTCAGAATATTTGGAAATGCGGTATTTGGAGTTCGGGTGGAATGCCGTCTTTGAGAGAAAGTGTACCGCACATGTTTTGGAAAATTCATATTTTTCTTTCATATTCATAATTCCCACCTTCCTGGGCACACTTAATTTCAGCAAGGGCCTATTCCAAGAATGGCTTCTGCTCCAATTAGCCGCTTAAAGACGGACCAATATTTCAGAATATTTGGAAATGCGGTATTTGGAGTTCGGGTGGAATGCCGTCTTTGAGAGAAAGTGTACCGCACATGTTTTGGAAATTTCATATTTTTCTTTCATATTCATAATTCCCACCTTCCTGGGCACACTTAATTTCAGCAAGGGCCTATTCCAAGAATGGCTTCTGTTCCAATTAGCCGCTTAAAGACGGACCATTTTCAAGAACATTCGGAAATGCGGTATTGAGAGTTTCGTGTGAAATGCCGTCTTTGAGAGAAAGTGTACCACACATGTTTTAGAAAATTCATATTTTTCTTTCATATTCATAATTCTCACCTTCCTAGGCACACTTAATTTCAGCAATGGCCTATTCCAAGAATGGCTTCTGCTCCAATTAGCCGCTTAAAGACGGACCAATATTTCAGAATATTTGGAAATGCGGTATTTGGAGTTAGGGTGGAATGCCGTCTTTGAGAGAAAGTGTACCACACATGTTTTGGAAATTTCATATTTTTCTTTCATATTCATAATTCCCACCTTCCTGGGCACACTTAATTTCAGCAAGGGCCTATTCCAAGAATGGATTCTGTTCCAAATAGCCGCTTAAAGACGGACCAATGTTTCAGAATATTTGGAAATGCGGTATTTGGAGTTTCGTGTGAAATGCCGTATTTGAGAGAAAGTGTACCGCACATGTTTTGGAAAATTCATATTTTTCTTTCATATTCATAATTCCCACCTTCCTGGGCACACTTAATTTCAGCAAGGGCCTATTCCAAGAATGGCTTCTGTTCCAATTAGCCGCTTAAAGACGGACCATTTTCAAGAACATTTGGAAATGCGGTATTGAGAGTTTCGTGTGAAATGCCGTCTTTGAGAGAAAGTGTACCGCACATGTTTTGGAAAATTCATATTTTTCTTTCATATTCATAATTCTCACCTTCCTGGGCACACTTAATTTCAGCAAGGGCCTATTCCAAGAATGGCTTCTGCTCCAATTGGCCGCTTAAAGACGGACCATTTTCCAGAATATTTGGAAATGCGGTATTTGGAGTTCGGGTGGAATGCCGTCTTTGAGAGAACGTGTACCGCACATGTTTTGGAAATTTCATATTTTTCTTTCATATTCATAATTCCCACCTTCCTGGGCACACTTAATTTCAGCAAGGGCCTATTCCAAGAATGGCTTCTGTTCCAATTAGCCGCTTAAAGACGGACCATTTTCAAGAACATTTGGAAATGCGGTATTGAGAGTTTCGTGTGAAATGCCGTCTTTGAGAGAAAGTGTACCACACATGTTTTAGAAAATTCATATTTTTCTTTCATATTCATAATTCCCACCTTCCTGGGCACACTTAATTTCAGCAAGGGCCTATTCCAAGAATGGCTTCTGCTCCAATTAGCCGCTTAAAGACGGACCAATATTTCTGAATATTTGGAAATGCGGTATTTGGCGTTAGGATGGAATGCCGTCTTTGAGAGAAAGTGTACCGCACATGTTTTAGAAATTTCGTATTTTTCTTTCATATTCATAATTCTCACCTTCCTGGGCACACTTAATTTCAGCAAGGGCCTATTCCAAGAATGGATTCTGTTCCAAATAGCCGCTTAAAGACGGACCAATATTTCAGAATATTTGGAAATGCGGTATTGAGAGTTTCGTGTGAAATGCCGTCTTTGAGAGAAAGTGTACCACACATGTTTTGGAAAATTCATATTTTTCTTTCATATTCATAATTCCCACCTTCCTGGGCACACTTAATTTCAGCAAGGGCCTATTCCAAGAATGGCTTCTGTTCCAATTAGCCGCTTAAAGACGGACCATTTTCAAGAACATTTGGAAATGCGGTATTGAGAGTTTCGTGTGAAATGCCGTCTTTGAGAGAAAGTGTACCACACATGTTTTAGAAAATTCATATTTTTCTTTCATATTCATAATTCCCACCTTCCTGGGCACACTTAATTTCAGCAAGGGCCTATTCCAAGAATGGCTTCTGCTCCAATTAGCCGCTTAAAGACGGACCAATATTTCTGAATATTTGGAAATGCGGTATTTGGCGTTAGGATGGAATGCCGTCTTTGAGAGAAAGTGTACCGCACATGTTTTAGAAATTTCGTATTTTTCTTTCATATTCATAATTCTCACCTTCCTGGGCACACTTAATTTCAGCAAGGGCCTATTCCAAGAATGGATTCTGTTCCAAATAGCCGCTTAAAGACGGACCAATATTTCAGAATATTTGGAAATGCGGTATTGAGAGTTTCGTGTGAAATGCCGTCTTTGAGAGAAAGTGTACCACACATGTTTTGGAAAATTCATATTTTTCTTTCATATTCATAATTCCCACCTTCCTGGGCACACTTAATTTCAGCAAGGGCCTATTCCAAGAATGGCTTCTGTTCCAATTAGCCGCTTAAAGACGGACCATTTTCAAGAATATTTGGAAATGCGGTATTGAGAGTTTCGTGTGAAATGCCGTCTTTGAGAGAAAGTGACCACACATGTTTTAGAAAATTCATATTTTTCTTTCATATTCATAATTCCCACCTTCCTGGGCACACTTAATTTCAGCAAGGGCCTATTCCAAGAATGGCTTCTGTTCCAATTAGCCGCTTAAAGACGGACCATTTTTAAGAACATTCGGAAATGCGGTATTGAGAGTTTCGTGTGAAATGCCGTCTTTGAGAGAAAGTGTACCACACATGTTTTGGAAAATTAATATTTTTCTTTCATATTCATAATTCCCACCTTCCTGGGCACACTTAATTTCAGCAAGGGCCTATTCCAAGAATGGCTTCTGTTCCAATTAGCCGCTTAAAAAAAGTGTACACAGTAATTCTCCAATTTGTTTTAATGAATTATTACAAAATACCTTTGTAGACTGTAAGTTAATAATAGACTCAATCATCCTGTGAAATTATGGCACCAGATGTGCTGTCGTTGTCAAGAAAAGTGGAAATCTATATCGTCTTCCAACGATTTCCAGCTGGAAATCGTTGGAGAACTGCCCTGTAGCCGTTAGTCAAGACGCGAGTGGATACCTGGACAAGTGGCGCGCCCCAGACATGATGGCGCCTTGGCATATCCGGGCCCAGATTGCCACGCGCGCCTTGACTAAAGGCTATTATCCGCCCGACGGTTGAAAACGAGCGCCGTTTTTCACTTGTTTTTTCGCCATCTAACAACGCAAAACTTTGAACAGGTCAGTGGAATGATATTTCCTATAACATACTAACCCCCAAATCCGCCCATTTCTGAAAATTGCAACAATGACCAATATGTACACTGCCTTTAAAGACGGATCATTTTCATGAATATCTGGAAATGCGGTATTCGGAGTTTCGTGTGAAATGAAGTCTTTAAAAAAAAGTGTACCACACATATTTTGAAAAATTCATATTTTTCTTTCATATTCATAATTCCCACCTTCCCAGGCACTTTCTCTCAAAGACGGCATTTCACATGAAACTCCGAATACCGCATTTCCAAATATTCTTGAAAATGGTCAGTCTTTAAGCGGCTAATTGGAACAGAAGCCATTCTTGGAATAGGCCCTTGCTGAAATTAAGTGTGACCGGGAAGGTGGGAATTATGAATATGAAAGAAAAATATGAAGTTTTCAAAACATGTGCGGTACACTTTCTTTCAAACTGAAGCTATTGTGCTGAGCCGAAATTTAGGAATTGATGTAGAGAACCCTTTGAAATGGGCCCTCGCGAAACGACTAATTATTTCATAAAAAAGACCCATAAAACAATGTTAAGTATAATATGTTCAGCTTTGCGCATACCTATTCTGGAATTTCATGCAAAAATTGGTATGTAATTTCTTGACATTTCTCGAAAATTCGTTGCCTGAATCCAGTGATTTCATTAAAAAATAAATCCTTTTGTCGAATGGATTCTAGTTTTCAACATGCGGCTGCTCTGATCGGGCGAATCGCGGGCCCTATTGCGAATCGCGGTCTGAATCGCGGGCTATATAGCTTCAAGCCAGGTCAGTGCAACAGATAGACCGTCCTAAGTAGTCTGGTCCCTGATGTAACTTATTAGGAATATTCATACTATTTCGGTCTGGAAACCATACTATATCCCACAATTCCGTTTTCGAATATAATTTGAAAAACATCGCACACATATTTGAACATCGCACATATGACAAACATCGCACATATAAATTGGAACATCGCACATATAAATTTGAACATCGCACATATAATAACAAACATCGCATATATATTTGAACATCGTACATATAATAACAAACATCGCACACATACATTTGAACATCGCATATATAATGACAAACATCGCACATATATGACAAAACATCGCATATATATTATTGAACATCGCACATATAAATTAGAACATCGCACATATAATGACAAACATCGCACATAAATTTGAACATCGCACATATAATGACAAACATCGCACATATATATTTGAATATCGCATAAAAATATCTAGATTATCGAATATTGCAACGTTTGACATGCCATAATCTCTCTCGATCGTTATCTCTTTTTGTACCTGCTCAATTTTATTTAGCCTAAAGACTCTAGTATCGTACGTTTCAACCGGCACGTCTACGACCGCGTAGGGAGTACATCGGGTAATTTAGGATATATGGAGGTCATATTCTAATAAAAGGACGGCATTCTATTTTTAAACATGTTTTTGCACGTATACGAGAATCAAAGTCCCAACACCCGCCAATAGAGCCCACACATGCTCAGCCAACCAACCGACACTCTTACTCAATAAATTAAACAACCAACTAGCGATACCACCTAAAATACCAGGCAATGCAGTCAACAGTTTACCCCCGATATTTTTTAGTAAATTGGCTAATTTTTTTAAATGACTACTTATCCAATCTTTTAAGTCTCCACCAGGTTTAGGCGCCGGAGGAACTGGGGTCGGGGCCGGAGTTGGAGACAGGGCCACCACGCCTCTCACGGCTACTATCGAACTCACGATCGTACTTATGGCTAAACTAAACGCGGCTAGTATACTAACGACCGTTATGCCCTGTTCTCGAAATAGAATTCTAATCTTTTCGGCCAACGAGGTATCACCTTGTAGTATTTTATGAATCGTTTCTTTGATTCTAGCGATTTGGCTTTTAAGTCCTTGCGAATTTTCACGCACCACAACCATTCTAGAGGATCTTTCATCTTTAAGATTTCTTAATCTTTCGTTTAGATCTTGTTTCTCTCTATCACTAGTGACTTCATCTCGTTCTACCTTAGTTTGTCCAATTTCATCGTCTAACTTACTCAGTTCTGCTAAATCTAATTCTAAATTACCCTTGATAGTTTGTTGCGCTTTGTCTAAACCAACAATATAAGTTCTCTAAAGCTTTTAAATCCCGAAATTCTTGTAATTACTCTTTCTCGTTCAGCTAATACTATTTTTAGTCTGTTCATCTAATTCTCTTTCTCGTTCATCCGCTGCTTTATTTCGTTCAGCTACTCTCTCTTTTTGTCCATCTAATGCTTTTACTCGCCCAGCTAATGTTTTTACCATTTTTTCCGAGTCTTTCACTTGTTCATCTAATCTTTGTTTGTATCCATCTAATATTTTACCTTGTTCATCTATTTCTTTTTGTAATCCAGTAAAATCAACATCTTGGCCCGTCGGGCCTACTTCTTTTCCTAATCCATCTGCTACTACTTCTTCTACGATTCTGCTAACATTATCAACGGCTTCTTGAAGATTAACCGTATCAATATTTCCGGGTTGTATCTGACTTAGTTCTTGTTGTAATTGCATCATTTTAGTTTGTGAAACACCCAACTTTCTTTAAAAAACTACACCATATTTTTTTGTAACGTACCTACTGTCAAGTATAACATTTCAGATTTGACAATCTTTGTTATCAATTTACCATCGAAGTAAATACCACCATCGTATTTAGTAAAAAGTTCAGACCTAATAATTTCTGGTCCTGAATAACCATCGCTTTTCCATTTATTACAAGCCCTATTTGCTAAATCAGATTTTGAATAATCAGCACGTTTATCCACAATACCAAACGCTTCATCCAGCGTCTTTGGTTTGGTTGGTGGGGGTGGAATTGAAAAACTAGTCTCATCATAAGGTCTATCTGATTCAATATCTTCGTCGGGATCATCATATTGTTGACCTTCTTCTCGGCCATAGGCATCCATTTCGTTACCTTCTCCTTCTCCAGACATTTTTAAATAAACAAACGATTAAAATTAATCGTTTTATTTTACGCGGTATTTACTACATTTTGAGGAAGTATACCTTGACTCACTCCCTTACAAAAAAGTTCTATAGAATTCTATAGAGTGTTTTATAGAGCTCTATACGGTTCTATAGAGGCAATGGTTTTCTATAGAATATTTAAGGCTGTCTATAGAGATTTAAATAAATTATATAGATTTCTATAGAACAAATCTTTCAGTTCTATAGAATGGTTTCTATAGAAATTCGACATATTAATTTGTTTGTTGAAAGTATGTACATTTATATAGTAACCCACAATATGTTTCTAATTTCTATAGAAACATAGAATTGTATAGAATACTCCAATAAGAAGACTGCCTATAGAGATTTTTAAAAAAATCTATAGATTTCTATAGAACACTGATTAAAGAAATTCCTGTCAGTCTTCTATAGAATTCTATGTTTCTATAGAAATTATAGACACATTAATTTGTTTGTAGAAAGTATGTACATATTTAAAGTAACCCACAATATGCCCCTAATTTCTATAGAAACATAGAATTATATAGAACACTCCATATGATTTTATTTTTCTGTAGAAATTAGAGATGAGTATAACTATATAATACTTTAACAAATCTTTTTTTTTCAATCAAATTTACTAACAAGATCAAGGCTGAGGACTATGATTTTTAAAGAAGCGATTATAAGCATTTTCAAAGTATTCATTTGTTTTCCCTTACCGAACTGTGGTGATGTACACCACATCATAATTCGGTGCAGGTTTGGTACATGTACCTCTCTGGTGTACACCATGCAACACTGAATATATGCAACAGCACATACATGCATGGAGGAAGTTCCTTCCTCCATGATACATGTAAGTACACCACACAGCTAGCCCAACAGTTTACTAAGCCAAACAGGAAGTTGATGTGTACAGACCCTGTACAGACCAAAGCCTACATGTACTGTTACATCATCAAGAGTATCATGTTACTTAGACTCAAGTCACATGACAAGGTGACCTTGCTGCTTGCATACCAGAGATAAACAGTCAGTGTGGGAAATTTGAAATCTGCACTGCAGTCAGTTGAATGTCAGTGCAGCAGTGCAGTATGGGCTTGATGGCAGAAATTGTATAAAACTGGGCCAAAATCGCGGATATTTGCATGGCATTTACATGTATGCCTAGCCTGTGGACATAATTCACTGCTCATGTACACACTCAATCTGTACATGACATGTACAAAATACACTGGTGATTGCTGGATGGATGGACAAGTCTTTGGACATGATCGATCACCACACGTACAAGATACAAGCAACATGTTGAACCATAGAGGAAGGAATGGTTGAACCATGTCGACCACCGCTGATCACAAGCTGTTTGTATGCCATAAGTCTGCAATTGTTACTATAGTAGGAGGTGACATTCCCTTTTTTGGCTTACACAATCATATTTTGACTAATATTCTGTAAAGATTGTACCCATTGTTGCTTTGTATGTTAGTGATAACAAAACAGTTGTTAGCCAGTTAGCTGTCTAAATTTCAAATGAAAAGAGAAAATATAATGTATATGACAAAGGGGAAAATATTGGGGGGGGGGACGTGTCCCCCCCCCCCCCCCCCCCCCCCCCGGATCGCCCGTGCTTTAAGTCCATTTTTAACTTTAAATTTTTGCCTATTGATCGCCACAAAATTATTTCATAAATTTTCATCTGTGTAATAGGCCTACGGTTCAGTATTTGGGGTCTCATATCCCCATATTTTTGCGTCGGCAGCCAATGTGTGTCGTCCCCCGCTGTTTCGTCTCTTTGCGGCCTGTTTTGTTGGAGGTGAATTCGCCCCGTGTTCAAGCTCGTTAGCATCGAACTGTGTTCGCCCGCACCATTTGGAGTCATCCTCATCCGTTGCATATGCAGAGCTACCCAAGTCGTCCAAGTCCTCGCCCATTACAGAGCTGCCTAAGTCGTCTGAGTCCTCGCTCAAGTCCTCTCCCGTAACTAGATCTTACGAGTTACATGTATATTATATAAGATCTTTTCTTATTGTACACTTGTTAAACCCTTTTATATGCAGTAAGTCTACAATTGTTTACTATAGTAGGAGGTGACATTCCTTTTTTTGGCTTACACAATCATATTTTGACTAATATTCTGTAAAGATTGTACCCATTGTTGCTTTGTATGTTAGTGATAACAAAACAGTTGTTAGCCAGCTGTCTAAATTTCAAATGAAAAGGGAAAATAAAATGTATATGACAAAGGAGAATTTTTTTTTGGGGGGGGGGGGGGGGGGGGGGGGGGGGGGGGGGGGGGGGGGGGGGACACACTGCCATAGCCGTCAACTCCCAAAATATTGGGGGGGGGGGTGTCCCCCATGATTGCCCATGCTTTAAGTCCATCAGAAAGTCCATTTAACCCTCAAAAATAGTTTTATTTAACTTTTAATTTTTGCCTATTGATCGCCACAAAATCATTTCATAAATTTTCATCTGTGTCCGGAGCAAACCGAGTTTCACTAGTCCGTGTGTATTTTAGATTTTCGGAAGTAGGAGTTCAATTTTTCGCCAGGACATTTCTCTTTACGTCGGGTGATTTATCAGTTTCCACAAATTTATATACTAGTAAAAATTTCACAAAGGCCTTTTTCAGGGCTGATTTTCTGAAGAGATCAATGTAAATTTTCCAAGTGCGCCAACAGGGTGATTGTTCACTATTAATATTTTAACAACCAAAATGTAGTTTCCCCC